>CM029598.1:83767914-84967914 GCA_017311375.1 Mytilus coruscus
AAGCTTCAAGGTAAATGTTAAACTAAGATAATTCTGTAGAGAAAATCATTTATTCTTTTTCAAGCCAAAACAAAAGATTGAATCATTTTCTTTTTAAATTTTCTAGTAAAAAGTTCAATAAGCTCGGGTGTATGGGTTTGCTCATTGATGAAGGCCGTACGATGACCTATAGTTGCTTATACATCCACGTCCTTTGAAAAATGGCCTGTATGGGGATAGTTTATCTCATTGGTAATCATACCATATTCTCCATATTTTATATAATTCATAAGCGAGACTGTTTTGTTGGTCACTGGACAATAGCAAACTAACAGTCGAACTATAACCAGTGAAGAAAAAAGAGGTGATCAGAGCTGCCTTAATCAACTGTTATGTGTCCATGAATTGGACTCTCTCTCTCTTAGTTTATAGTTTTAGACAAAGGAATCTCTCTCTCTAGACTCTCTCTCTCTCTCTCTCTCTCTCTCTCTCTCTCTCTCTCTCTCTCTCTCTCTCTCTCTCAAGCTGTCTCCAAGATGTCTAAAGGTTGAATTTACACATTCCTTATCCTAAATAAAGATACCCGTATAAATGTTCTAAACATAGACTTTTGAATCAAAAAGGGATTTTCAACAGGGATTCTAAATCTGTACGTCTTAATTGTATACATTTTACAAATTTGATATTTTTAACATATCACACAGAACATTTGTACATGTTATTTGATAGACGTGACCTCGGTAGTACAATATTGTCTCTTCTCGTTAATTTTTTTTATGGGAACTTATAATTATGTTAGCCTTGAAACTTCCTTTTTTTTCAACATATGCACTATTCACTACACATTGTATATTGTTTTTATTTAATTTTTCATGTTTTAATTTTAATGATTCATACGTTGTCATTCTTTGATGTTTGACAATTATTATGTTTTCAAAATGTTAAAGATATGGTATACGTCCATTTCATCGTAAAACAATAATAAATACTTATTTATTTAACATGCAGGTCAAAACTTTAAGTTGATTTAACAAATTTAATTATTTATCGTCTGTTGAACAAGTCATTTGATATTTCCGTTTAAAAAATGTATTGTATATAAAGGGAAGAGATAAAAAGAGTAGTACATCCCGATTTTCTTCTTAAGAACCAAGACCAGCACTCAGGGTAAGTAGCTTTCAATATATTAGTCAAGCATCAAAAAAAAAACGATTCAAGGCAATGCATTTTTCATATATAATTGGTGTAATGCTTATAGCGATTTTTTTTTTTTTTTTATCAAAACCATTGATTAAGGGCTAAAACGAGAAACTTTTAATGGCAATTTTACACGTTTAAATGAATGCCTTCGTAATTATTTGAATGCAAAATTCTCATCTTCAAAATGCCGCTGTTCGTCAGAAAATAAAAATGACCTCTTTGTTCAATCATATGCTATTTTTCTTAATTTCTACTTGGTCAGGTTTTCGGAATCGTAGGCATTTGCTTTACAATGAAAGTTTTTCTTATTGTAATTTATTTTAACAGTTTTCCCTATTTATTAAAATTTAAGATGTTAGAGTTCAAACTTGTATAGGGCCTATTGTTACTTTTGTTGACTAGTATCGTTGTCGGCCATGGGATATTTTAATTGGTTCGTGAGTTTCCGATTATCTGCTGTAGATTCCAAATAGCAACATTTTTTTATTCGAGATGATGTAATCTGGTCTGGTACCCACACATCTCCCGCCAGCGTCTCAATTTGATATCTAAGCCACGCGTTTTTTTCATATTCCGGGAGTTTTTTTTTTCAACAATCATTTGTCTATTTTCTTATAATCTATATATATATCTTTGCACCTTTGTTTGCGGTATACCATCTTTGCCGCAAGTTTATTGTTTTCTGTTTGGTATTAAATTTATAATTTAGATCCATTTATCACACCTTGTGATCTGTTTATTTGGCAATCGCCAATGGCAGTCAGCAGGGTTTAAGAACATCTGTTGTTCGACCTGTTAGTCAAATGCGTTTTGTTAAAATATACTTTTTCACTTTTTTGGGCTTTTGGAAAATGTTGTTTGTTCTGTATTTAGACCCCTCTAACAAGAAATTTGTTTTGCATGCACACGTATAAAAATTGCGGTTTTTATCCAACGCAATCATAGGTTTGAACGTTGTTTTCAATTTAGACTTGTTTATATTTAAAAAAAAAGATATACCAGTTACTCATTATCATGTTGACCACTAGATCTCTTGGATTTTTTCGCCGTTAATGCGTTTTAATCTCATTGGCTTACACCGAATACCTGCTGTTTCTACGTATTTGACATTTCATATAAACCCCAGAATTCAGAACTATATAACGTATTATATCCTAATGTAATTAAAATATTGATCTCTGATTTTGTTTTACTCATACGAGTACTCATACTTCGACGCAAGTTACGATTGATCGATATTTTAATTAAATTGACCATCTTCCTCGTATATTTCTGGAATTCAATTCGCCAGCTTTTTGATTAAACATATAAAAAAAACGTCATTGCTATAGATATGACTGTAGATATATACAGAAATGGTGGAGTCTTCCAAGGAAGACGCGTGTCAACTCCGGTTTTCAAATGATAAAGGCAAAAATGACAAAATCAATGCTATGTCGCAAGACGATACATTACAGTGATTATTGCGTCTCGCCCCAGTCGGACGCTATTAGGTAACACAATAAATATATTCGGGTATTACTAGTAAGAGTTATGGTAAATTCCCTGTGATTTTTCTTCTTCATTAAAATGGTTAAAAACGTAAAGTTCAGGAAACCTCGTAGTATTTTGAATGTTAAGATGTTTACGTAAATGATATACTAAATATTTTTTATCAATTCGTTAAAATCTATGAAATCGTTATGTTTTTCAGGCTATAAACCACTGTCGAATACAATACAATTCAAAATTGTAAATTTTACATAGAAAAGATCTGTAACGAAATCGACAAAACAGTACTTTAATTCCGATAGACTTCTGGGTTTGCATCGGAATGTCTTTTAAAAGTCCTTGTCATTAAAAAAAATACACTGACAATATGCCAAATACTATTAGAAATGCATTTATAACTTGACTATATATATATACGTTCAGAAATGTGATACACTGTTGTTATAACCTCAAAATACAGACATCAGGTTGTAAAATTGTAAAATCAAGTAAAGTTTCGAGGTAAAATGCAAGGGATATCGGTCCAATATCTTCTAAAATAATTTTTACTTGTTTATTTGTAGATAAAAATGAATCGCCTTCAATGTATGTCTATGGTAATGGCAGTAATGGTTGTTGCTGCTAATGCCAATGGATATGGAAGACGTGGAGGCTGGGGTGGTGGTATGGGTGGTATTAGTGGAAGTATCGGAGGTGGTATAAGTGGAAGCATTGGAGGTAAGCAGACGATATAACATAACCATTATATGGTTACTGCGCATACATTTTGGAATATTCTCATCAGTAGAAAATTACATCGCAGGAACTAGACAATGCATCTAATATTCTACATGGGACAATATTTACATTGCAAATATGCCTATTCAGACGACAAACTTCAAAAGTTGTAATCAACTGCCTCGATGGTTTCATTGTAGACGTGCTCCTCTTGATTTTTCAATCGCTGTCGGGCCAAACAAACAAGCAAAAAAGTACGAATAACATATCTAGGCGGGGTCGTTCCGATATTCCGACACCCGTTAGTTCTACACCCAGTAAGTCCGAAAAACCGTTATAGTTCGTCCTATTTTTTTTTCTTTCTTTATTGTTAAAAATCTGGCCCGTTAAATTTTCGATTAAGTATGCCGGTCTAGTAAAAAGTATTATGAAAAATTCATATTTCATTAAAAAGAAAATAGTAGATATTTTTATGGTACTTAAAGGGGAAAAGTCTACGGTATGTTTTATACAACTGCGTTTTATAGCTGGTGAAATAAAAGTATGTAATTAGTGGTGAGAATGACTTGCTGTGAATAAAAGTAAAATCAACAAAACACAATGCATGTACAAAAAGACAAAAGAAGAAAAACGAAACGAACAACAGCAATACCAAACAAACACACACACAGTAGATAGATATCTTAAGAAAACCAGGTTTGTCATTAATTCATTGAATAACATACTTTGTGGTTAAAATGTCTACTTACGGATAATTGAAAACGCCAAATGTCAACCAAACACAAGTTCTATTATTTCTTCGTAAACATTCAGGGGGTGGCCTGGGCGGTGGACTTGGTGGATTTGGCGGAGGACTAGGCGGAGGAGGATTTGGTGGTGGACTAGGAGGAGGATTCGGAGGAGGATTAGGCGGATTAGGTGGAGGATTAGGTGGATTAGGAAGCAGTGCATCACTCAGTGCCAGTCTTGCTGCTCGTCTAGCCCTTTCAAGTGGTGGTCGTGGTGGTGGATTTGGCGGAGGTCTCGGTGGTGGATTCCGTGGCGGTGCTGGAGGTGGTTTTGGTGGAAGAATTGGCGGAGGAATTGGTGTTGCTGGTGGATTTGGCAAAAGGAGTAAGTGGTTTTTTTTTTATATTACATCATTGAGCTTTTTCGGATTTTGCACGAAGTATTAGTCGTTGGCTGTTAATCAGTCAAATATCAAATATGTATTCGTATTAGATTTCTAATATGCAACTCTTCTATAATTTATATTAAATTAAAGTTAAAGCTATTTGAAATATCCTATTACAGAAAACTTGTTACTCATCGTTAATGTGCAATTTAACAAATGAAAAAAAAAATTGTTTTGCTACTTATCTTATCATGAGAAACGGATTGTATTAAATGTTCAAAATGTCAATGCATGTGATTTGTAAGTAACATATCAATTTTCTAAAGTGTACAATATATAATGCTCTACTGTTTTTCTTTATCAGGATACAGAAGAAGCGCAAGTAAGTTTTTTTTTAAATTTTTTTTTACAAATGTATATTCTTCGGCCGACAGATATAAATAATCTAATGAAAATAACGATTCTTCCATTAAAAATCCATGACTTGTGTTGTATCCCAACAGTTCGACGATGCAATAGAATGAAATGTCCGAAGTTGAACAAAGTCATAACAACAAGAATGACACGCTTATGCATGTGATGTGTGATCATATAGGGGATAGACGTGGAGATGTGGGATATAGGGGTAAAAAAAGAAAGGAAAAAATGTTGGAAATAGGGGAAAAAAATACACAAAAAAGCGTAATTAGGGAAAGAGCACGCCGGTGTCACCCCTCCCCCTTTTAACTTAACACTTGGGGCTTTAGAAATGTGTGTGGCTTCCCTGTTATCTCTTATTTTCCAACAATTTCCAAATAAACTATTTCGTTTAAAGGCTGTATTACTAAAATGCACATCTAGTGTATGCTTATATTTTATTCATACAGAAACCAATGATGGCAAAACAAGAAAGATACATATCGCGTTATAACATCCCATATTTATAAAAGACAGGTGTCTATACAGTACGTCAAGCTCTAAAGCGTAACTAGTCTTAAAAAAGTGGCGAATTAGTTCAAATGAAACAATCAATGATCTGCCTTTTGAAACCAAATTCTCAAAATAACGAACAAAATTGTGAAATGACATATGAACCACTACTGAAGAAGTTCCCGACTTGGTTCAGGCACGTGCAGATGGGGCGTGGTTTATATCCAATGAAAGATCGCTGATGAAATCCAATTCCATGTATAGTATTGTTACATTTAGTCTTTTAAGTAACCATTTGATCATTTATGACATCAAGCAAATAGGTGTGATTTTAACATTAATTTTCTTTCTATTTTTAGGCTTTAACTACAACTACTAAACGACTGTTGTGTTTAGTCATGCGTGAGATGTTTCGGTGTGTGGTGTCCCCGTTCCCGTATATTTTGAAACAATTCCCAAATAAATTATTTTGTTTTGACATTGTCTTTTTGTTTTATTAGTGAATTAAGATTCACACCTAGTGTATTACTGATTTTTACAGAAACCAATGAAAGTACATATCGTTATATCAACCATACTTTGGACTATTATTTAGATGGTAGTCTCAGCCCATATTCTTCTGGCCTCATTTACATGCATGGTAGGTTCACTCCCTATGGGATTAAATGAGGTTTAGTAAACTTTGTAAATTATAAGATAAAATATATACCTGTACAGTAACACCGTAAACCAAGAAACTCCTACTTTTAAGTACAGCTCTTTGTAAGAACCAGGCAGAGTGCGATATATGAAGGTTTCAGATTTTAACTAAAATGGGCCTAGTAGAAGCAGTAAATGAATAATGCTCAAAAAATAATTTTGAGTGGGAAAATATGAGTGGTTGCCATGGTAACGAACACTCTATTTTTTGGTTGTTAAGCGTAGTAAAATCTTTCAAAAATCAGCTAAATAGACACAATTCAGAGTCTGATTATGAATAGATTCGTGCATTTTTCATTAATGTTCATATGTAACACTGATACAACTTGGTTTAAGCTTCATTTTAGTGAAGATTGCATGTCAACCAAATTTGTAATTTTTTTGAAAAATTTTGCCAAAAAATGCATATTTTCAACTTTTCTGAAATTGGGATTTTTGCGAAAATATAAAATTTTCTCTGGTGTTTTTCAGAAAAGTGCAAATGTGTACAGAATAGTTAGCACTGTAGTTATGAAGTTTGGATACTACTTTACCAAATTAAATAGAAAATGCGTGGGATTTTCTTTAGTTTTATCACCATAGCAACCGATTTTTCCTTGAAACGGAGTTTTATTTGCAGAATATTGCAGTTTAAGAGCTTAAATGTCCTGAATTGTTTCATAACCGATAAGAAAATAAATAAAAGCTAACGCAAACTTTAAATTACTATCGTTAAGTGTTGTTGACTTCAATTGTTACCATTGAAACACATATTATCCATAGCAACATCCACTCAAAACTGCATAAATAGAAATTTATGTAAAAAAATACATAAATAGAGGGTGTTTATTTTCAAATTGAATATGACTTTATTCTTTGCTTCACTCACAGTCTTGTCTGTTTTTTCTTCTTCAGATGGTTCAATAAATGTAATATATGATGTAACATTGGGGTTGGGGGTTTGGAAAAAAGGGGGGTATGTTGATTTTTAAAAATATTTCATACAAGTAGATACTTGAAAAGATAATTGCGTTTGGTCGGACTTTGTTTCGAGTTCATCATCTGATAATCCATTTTTAAAAGTAAACAGATGATGTACTTCATGGGATTTCAATAGCCGGGCCAACCTGGCTTATGGTAAGGCATGATAGATATGGCCCTTAACAATTGTAAGAAAATTCTGAATTTCTTAGGGCACACACCCGTCTGAGATGTTATTCCACCAGCATAAATCACAAAATTGACCTGTAACATAATATTAAGCTTACAAACCAATAATAGAATCATTTGGCCAAAACAGTTCTAAACTGAAACTGAAGTGTGATGGACGGACGGATAGACGGACAGGCAAATTGAATCAAATTTTAAGTTGGTGGTGACTTAAAAAATAATAATAGTCAATTGGTGATCGCTAATATCAGAAGTGCAGTATAATGGAATCCTCTTAATATATAGCTATAAACATATCATTAATAGCTCCTTTGTTGTACTGCTATCCCGCAATTGGAATTCAGGATCCCCGAGATAGACAACTAGATACATCTGCTAACATGGAATAGTGCTAATCCCGGTAAAATAATTATGCTATTACCGGCAAAATTATCAAATCAAAATTATTGTGCAAAATAATTGTATTAATTATGAATCATTCCTTACTATGCATCGTTTTACATATATCTCATAAGTTCATGATATCTTGTTTTGTGTGTGTGTGTTTGTTGGCGGGGGGGGGATGTCAGCTGAAGCACACTTCTTATCCTTCTTCTGAAATCTCCTTCCTCTCCTTTAAGAAAGTAAACATGTAAAAATGTATCATTTCTTTAGGTTGAATCTTCAAAAAAATCGTTTTGCTATTCTCAACGTTTTTTTTTTAACCTTTACATGAATTACGCCCCTATTTTCTGTATCTGTCTCTGTAACCTTTATAAAAGACTGTCCGGAGATTTGGAATGAAACCACTAAGCTGAGAATGTCTGCATGATCACAAGACTAATAACAGTAATAATTTGAAGACAAATTCCACACATGGTCTTAGTCAATTAACCGCAACACTAGAAATAGCGCAGTACATACCAATCTTATTTTTCTTTGTAATTATCAAAGCTTTCTAGTCCAAACAAGATGTAATCATTAATGAATACAAGACTTTAGTGTCCAATGTGAAATAAAAGAACAAATTTCCAATGTCCCGCGAATTGCACACATTTGATCGATTCAAGGTACAAGGGCAAAAACTAAAATAAACACTTTTATGGCCGCACCGCAATTTTTTTTTTTTGGGGTGGGGGTTTGTAGGTTTAATCCACCATGTCTGTCAGTACATTAGTCGTCACAAAGTTGGTTTCCATTTTCTAATTTTAGTTTGCCTCAACCAAATCTTATGAAACATGTATACACAATGCTTATTACCACAAAACAGAGTTCAAGTTTGAATTTTGTTGCTCTCACTGTCAACTGTATAATTTGCCTTAAATGGCATGGTTAACTAAAGAAATTTCTCAAAGTGACCATTTGATCTTATGAGAACCTTTCTGGAGCCCTTTTTTTCTGTCATATATACCATATTATATTTTTCGACTTTCATGTAGATTTTTTTTTATCTTTTCTGTGAATTTAAAAAAGAAGATGTAGTATAATTGTTAATGAGACAACTCTCTTCAAGAGACCAACATGACAGAGAAATTAACAACTACAGGTGATCATACGGCCTTCAACAATGAGCTTATACCGCAGTCCCACTAGGCCACGATCGCACTACGATCTGTGAAAAAAATACAAATTTAGACGATCGTAGTGCGATCGCAGTAAGGTCGTAATACGGTCGTGGTGAGGTCTTCAAGATCGTGATGAGCGTGGTCATCTTTGAACATGTTCAAAACAATCGTGGTGCGGTCGTGGCGAAATCAGGTCGTAGTAGAAGCGTAGTGAGAGCGCAGTTAGGTCGTGGTAAGATCGCAAAGGTCGCTGTTACATCGTAGCGAGACTGCGCCCGATCTCACAGCGACGTTACTACGACCTCACTACGACCAGCACGTTCTCATCGCGACCCATCTACGCTTCCACTACGACTATACCACGTTTACACCAAGCTGTTCAAGACCATAGTACGATTCTAGCACGTCCTAGCTGTCCTCATCACGCTCTTCTTACGACCCGACTACGTTCTTACTACGACCATCATGCTAATTGTCATTTTGACATGAAATATATAAAAGCCCTCCAGCTTTTGATTGTCTGTATGTAATTTGGACCTCTTGTCTTTTTTCTCCAACGGCTCAACCCTGCTTGACACATCTCTGTCATCCCTGCTTTCGTTCACTAAAACATCGTCATTTGAGCTTGATGGACTAGCAATAGGTTGTATATAATTTGTCACAAATCGTATGAGTTGGTTTATATGACAATAAAAAACTTGAAAAAAGAAAAAGATTCAGGTTGCATTGGTCGGTGCGACATCTCTGCTAGATCAGGATTCGTTACTATCAGACGTCCCTCTGCCTCTACACCTACACCTACCACCACGCCCACGCGTTCTGGTAGATTTTGGTGGCATGACTGTGTTGTTTCCGAGAAATCTAAGTATTAATCAGAAATATAAGGAATGGAACAGTATTTATATGGAACACGATGTTGACGTTATCGCTGAGAACGTAGTAAGATCGCGGTATGAACGTAGTATAATCGTGGTAAGAACGGGCTATAATCGCAGTAGAAGCGTGGTAAGATCGTGTTGCAATCGGATAACTCGTTTTATGGTCGTAGTGAGAACGTGATGAGCGTAGTAAGATCATGATAATCGTAGAGAAAGCGTGGTGAGAACGTGGTATAATCGTAGCGGGATCGTTGTGGAAGCGTAATGAGGACGTAGTATCATCGTGAAATCAACGAAAAATAATATTTTCATGCCGCTCATACCGCGACCTCACCAAGATCTGAATTTATTTTAGATCGCGGTGAGCGTGGTGCGATCGTGGTCTAGTGGGACTGGGGCTTAAGCTGTAAAAGGTCCAGAAATGACAATGTAAAACAATTCAAACAAGAAAATCTAACGGCCGAACTTTGGTGTTAGGTTTATATATATTAACATAACCTCCCTTTAGTTTTTCATGAATTTGTGATATGACATTGAGAAGTTATTGAAATTCATTCTTTGAAAAAGCGACGGGCGTAACATGTGCTCATGGCGCAGCTGTTTATTTTTATTTTATGGAATAACACCCCTTTCAAAGTCTAGGATCAGCCCCCAAAGGTATGAGTACATTTGAACTGTGCAGTAGTTAATGTACACCTTAGCATTGCATTATCCTGAGTAATAACAAAGAGATTTTACCTTTGTTATGTGTAAAGTGTTCTTAAAAGACCATGACTTTATGTGTTTTGTTTTGATCTGTCCGTCCATCTGTCTGTCCTTGTCACTTCAGTTTCAGTTTGGAAATGCTTAAACCAAATGTTTCTATTATTGGTTTGTAAGCTTATATTTATAAGTGAGATTTCAAGTTGAGTCTCTTGCTGTTTGAAATTTGTGAGAATTATTGAGCTAGGAAAATTCGAATTTTTCCAAAATTTCTTAATTTCTTCCCATTTGTAAAGGACACATATTGTCAGAGCAATACTTTCAAAAATTATATGGACCTTGACAAAAGCTAGAATGTGCTATTGCAATCCCCATGAAGTCGATCATCTGTTAGTAACATTTCATGAATAATTATAGATTACTAGATTGAAACCAAATGTTGTAGGAAAAAGTAAAATAACAAATATACGGAACACTGAGGACAATTCTAAACAGAAAGTCTCTAAGCAAATGACAAAATCAAAAGCTCAAACACATCAAACGAATGGATAAAACTGTCATATATTACTGACTTGCTACAGGTATTTCTTATGTAGAAAATGGTAGATGAAACCTGGTTTTATAGCTAAACCTCTCAACTTTCCTTAAAAGGATTTATGAAAGATTCAAACAAAAACTACCAAACCTCCATTCCTCCCCCCAAATGCCACAGTGTATATATTCAAATTTGTTGAGTCTTCTCAAGGAGCAAAGACAGGACTGAGAGTTAAATAGATTAAAGCATGCAGTTATATTCCCATTAGAAAAATGAAAATTATTAGCATAATTATATGTATTTGTAAAAATTATATTATATATATTTTGATTGGATGTTGTTATGGGTGATATTTGTTACCATGACAACTGTTGTAATAATACTTAACCGTTGTAGTTTAGATTTAGAGTGTATATATGCTTTTATGTATTTTCATAAAGGTTTGGAAACAATTGAGAACATTGAATTACCTATACTGCAGAATTCAACAAATAAAACTCTATTTCAAGGGACAAATACATTAATATGGTGATCAAATTCAAGAGAGCCCCACGCAATATTCTATTTATTTTGGTCAAGTAGTATTCAAACTTTGTTACTACAATGCTAGCTATGCTTTACTTATTTGCACTTTTCAATAAAAAACACATGAGAAAATTTGATAATTTCACAAAACTCCATGATTCAGAAAAAAGAAAATATGTGTTTTTTTTTATATTTTAACAAAAATCTAAAAGTCGGGTTGAACTGCAATCTTAAGGAAGTTCGCTTCTCAGTTTCAAATTAATTAACTTTTCAAAACACTAGTTAATATCGATAGGGATCAATAAAGGAATCGAAAGAGTAAAAAAATATACAGGTCAATGTGCTTGTTTTCGAGATATTACCCATTGAAATTTTGGCGGGAAAATATTCTCTTGACTTTTCATAGCTTTATCATTGACAAGTTTACATTCTCAAAAACTATTAAAGAATAATCAAAACTTTATAAGACTTTTACAGATGGCTTATCATTACACATGTAAAAGATTTATAAAAGAAAATGGGGTCAATGGCCATTTTTTAAAGGCATTCAAATGAATAAAAACAGAGGTTTCCGAAAATCTGACAAAAATCCTAAAACATGACAAGCGAACTACCTTAACTAAACTCTGAAACTAAAACAAAGTTATATCGATGTTATATATGAAATTTCTGAAAAAAATTTGATTCTTTATATAATCAGGCTCTCCGACCAAACGTTTTCTTTTCAAGAATCTACATGAATGATATTTAAAAAAAAATAGACCTACCCCCCTTTTTCCCCACCTTCCAACCCCAATGTTACATTATATATTACATTTGCTGAAACTTATGAAAAGAACAGACAAGACTGTGAGTAAGCAAAGCATGCAGTCGTGTTCCAATTTTAATATATACACCTTCTATTTATGTATTTTTTTTTCATAAATTTCTATTTATGCAGTTTTTGAGTGGATGTTGCTATGGATAATATGTGTTTCTGTGGTAACTATTGAAGTCAGCAACTCTTAACAATGGTGATTTAGAATAAGCGTTAGCTTTTATGCATTTTCTTATCGGTTATGAAACAATTCAGGACATTTAAGCTCTTAAACTGCAATATTCTGCAAATAATAAATCCGTTTCCAAGAAAAAATCGGTTGCTATGGTGATAAAACTAAAAAGTCCACACATTTTCTATCTAATTTGGTAAAGTAGTATCCAAACTTCATAACTACAGTGCTAACTATTCTGTACACATTTGCACTTTTCTGAAAAACACCAGAGAAAATTTGATAATTTCGCAAAAATCCCAATTTTAGAAAAGTTGAAAATATGCATTTTTTGGCAAAATTTTTCAAAAATTTACAAATTTGGTTGACATGCAATCTTCACTAAAACGAAACTAAAACCAAGTTGTATCGATGTTACATATGAACATTTATGAAAAACTCATGATTCTATTCATAATCAGGCTCTGAATTGTGGTGATTTAGCTGATTTTTAAAAGATTTTACCACGCTTAACAACCAAAAAATAGAGTGTTTGTTACCATGGCAACCACTCATATTTTCCCACTCAAAATTATTTTGTTAGCAGTATTCACTTACTGCTTCTACTAGGCAAATTATAGATAAAATCTGAATACCCTCATATATCACATGTATATGGCACTCTGCCTGGTTCTTATAAAGAGCTGTACTTAAAACATCGCTGGCGGATAAAGTTCAGATGAAATTCAATGACGAATATTTTTAAACGGTTATTCATTAGGTTTGTGTGTTTTTATGTAGAAAGTTCTAAAAGATTACAGATCAACATGCTTTAGGGTCTGGATAAGGTTTACAAATTAGAGAAAAATGGGCAAAAAGTGCAGAATAAAGGGCTGAAAAATAAAGAATAGAGAACAATGAAAGAAAAGGAAAATAAAGGAAAGAAAATAATGGGGTGCTGAAATAAAATATTGGCTAAAATAAAGAATAGATAATATTGGTTAAAATAAATAAAGAATAGATAATATGTTTTAAAATAAATAAAAGAAAATAGACAAAAATGGTCTAACTTTTTCTTTTGAATAACAGAAATGACGGTTTTAGATAATCCCATCGTGGCTCCCGTGCTTTGTCTGACCGTGTTTGCCTTCAGTTTCAGCCACCAATATTAGAGAGAACAGAATGAATTCATAACAAAGATTGAGTATTTTGTGGTTGCCTTCAGTTACAGTCACAGATAATAGAGAGTAAGACAGTATGAATTCATAACAAAAGATTTAGAGTAATTTGAGCTTTCCTTCTGTTACAACCACAGATATTAGAGAGTAGGACTGTATGATTTCATAACAAACGATTTAGTATTTGAGTTTGCCTTCAGTTACAGTCACAAATATTAGAGAGTAGGAAAGTATGAATTCATAAAAAAAGATTTAGTATTTTGTTGTTGCCTTCAGTTACAGTCACAAATATAAGAGAGTAGGACTGTATGTTTTCGTATCAAAAGATTTAGTATTTTGTGGTTGCCTTTAGTTTTAGCCACAGATATTAGAAAGTAAGACTGAATGATTTCATAACAAAAGATTGAGTAGTTTGTGGTTGTTTTCAGTTACAACCACAGATATTAGAGAGTAGGACTGTATGATTTCATCAAAAAGATTGAGTATTTTGTGGTTACCTTCAGTTACAGTCACAAATATTAGAGAGTATGACAGAATGAAGTCATAACAAAAGATTGAGTATTCTGTGTTTGCCTTCAGTTACAGTCACAGATATTAGAGAGTAGGACTGTATGATTTCATAACAAAAGATTGAGTATATTGTGGTTGTCGTCAGTTAAAGTCACAAATATTAGAGAGTATGACAGAATGAATTCATAACAACTGATTGAATGATAAATTTGAGGTTGCTTTCAAGTACAGCTACCAATATTAGAGAATAGGACAGTATGATTTCAAAAGATTTGAGTACTTAATTTGGGGTTGCCTTCAGTAACAGTCACCAAGTAGAGAGTAGAACCATACGATTCGTAATTTCATCACAAAAGATTGAGTATTTTGAATTTGCCTTCAGTTACAACCACAGATATTAGAGAGTAGGACTACTGTATATGATTTCATAACAAAAGATTGAGTATTTTGAACTTCCTGTCAGTTGCAGTCACCAATATTAGAGATTTCCTAGGACGCACAATTCATAATTTCATAACAAAAGATTGAATATTTTGAGTTTGCATTCAGTTACAGTAACAAATATGAGATAATAATAATAATATAATAATTCTTTATTTAAAGAGGGTTACACAGTTAGCTAGAACACTAATCTTCCCTGAGGCCCTCATGAAATGCATTGAAATATAACAAACAATTACAAAATAATCAAACAAACACACACATAAGAAAAATCAAATAAGAAATTGTTATAAAATATACATTTTTCAAAACAGGAAAAAAATGATGAATTCATATAATATTGGCATCATTCAAATTACCTCAACCATATTTAAAGTTTAAGAAAGTGTGTGAAAATTATTATGCATATAAAATTACACAGCTTCTTAATGTTCCAACAAGTAATTTTTTAAATCTTTTTTGAATGAGCTATGTACTTGAGGTTGATTTTTTCAGGGATATTGGTAAGTTATTCCATAAAATAGATAAGGTCTGTATGATTTCATAACAAAAGATTGAGTATTTTGAGCTTGCCTTCAGTTACAGCCATATATATTAGAGAGTTGGACAGTAAGATTTCATAACAAAAGATTGAGTATTTTGTGTTCGCCTACAGTTACAGTCACAGATATTAGAGACTACGGTAGTATGAAGTCATAACAAAGATTGAGTATTTTGTGTTCGCCTACAGTTACAGTCACAGAAATTAGAGAGTACGGTAGTATGAAGTCATAACAAAAGATTGAGTATTTTGTGTTCGCCTACAGTTACAGTCACAGATATTAGAGAGTACGGTAGTATGGAGTCATAACAAAGATTGAGTATTTTGTGTTCGCCTACAGTTACAGTCGCAGATATTAGAGAGTACGGTAGTATGAAGTCATAACAAAAGATTGAGTATTTTGTGTTCGCCTACAGTTACAGTCACAGATATTAGAGAGTACGGTAGTATGAAGTCATAACAAAAGATTGAGTATTTTGTGTTCGCCTACAGTTACAGTCACAGATATTAGAGAGTACGGTAATATGAAGTCATAACAAAAGATTGAGTATTTTGTGTTCGCCTACAGTTACAGCCACAGGTATTAGAGAGTACGGTAGTATGAAGTCATAACAAAAGATTGAGTATTTTGTGTTCGCCTACAGTTACAGTCACAGATATTAGAGAGTACGGTAATATGAAGTCATAACAAAAGATTGAGTATTTTGTGTTCGCCTACAGTTACAGTCACAGATATTAGAGAGTACGGTAGTATGAAGTCATAACAAAAGATTGGGTATTTTGAGGTTGCCTTCGTGCATTTACAGCCAGAGATATCAAAGAGTAGGACAAAATGAATTTACGAATCATTACGAAAGATTGAGTATTTTGTAGTTGCCTTCAGTTACAGCCACAGGTATTAGAGAATAGAACCGGATGAATTAATTACAAAAGATTGAGTACTGAATTTGAGGTTGCCTTCAGTTGCAGCTATCAATATTCGAGAGTAGAACAGTATGATTTAATAACAAAAGATTGATTATTTTGACTTTACCTTCAGTTGTAGCCGCCATTATTAAAGAGTAGAACAGTATGACTTAATAATAAAAGACTGATTGTTTTGAGTTTGCCTTCTGTTGTAGCAACCATTATCAAAGAGTAGGACAGTATGATTCCATAATAAAAGATTGATTATTTTGAGTTTGCCTTCCGTTTCAGTCACAGATATAAGAGAGTAGGACAGAATGATTTCATAACAAAAGATTGAGTGATTGTTTTGAGCTTGCCTACAGTTACAGCCACCAATATTAGAGTAGTACTGTATGATTTTATTACAAACGATTGATTGTTTTGAGCTTGCCTACAGTTACAGCCACCAATATTAGAGTAGTACTGTATGATTTTATAACAAACGATTGATTGTTTTGAGCTTGCCTACAGTTACAGCCACCAATATTAGAGTAGTACTGTATGATTTTATTACAAACGATTGATTGTTTTGAGCTTGCCTACAGTTACAGCCACCAATATTAAAGTAGTACTGTATGATTTCATAACAAACGATTGATTATTTTGAGTTTGCCTACAACTACAGCCACCAATATTAGAGTAGTACTGTGTGATTTTATAACAAACAAGAGGCTGTCAAGTGACAGCAAACCGGATTTTCCTGCAGAGGTCGAACCCTGAAAAGTTGAGCAGGTCTTGACACAACATTTAAACTTAAAACAGCTCTGAATTTGGATTGTGATTGAATATTTAAAATAGATTATTATCTAATTAATAATGAAATTGATATTTGCAAATCTGAACCACAAACAGGATATTGTAAAATTAAACATTAACACACACAACAAAAATAAAATACCACATAACAACTGTGTCATCTACCTTCATAACACACGACTTAAAAAATTAGTTATAAAGAAATTTAGATGTTATCATTACTGGTTCATGGAATAAGTTTGAGTTATTTCCTTTGAACAGAAATATGGTTTAACATAGTACTCTAACATTGGATATGATTAATCACTAAAAATAGTTCTTTAAAATTAGATATGATGTAACACAATGTATATCTATTTTCAAATTATAATCAAATATAATTAATAGTTCCAAATATTTTTCTTTCATTTGTCACAAACTAATATAGATCTGCAACTTATCTATCAAAATGCCAAACTTTATCTACACAGTGTAATGTAATGAAATATATCCTTTAATAAAAATAGATTATTATCTAATTAAAGGAGTTCACTTCATAAAAAAAATTATATATATAGCATTCAGAAAATTAGTTTATACAGAATAACAAACAAACCTACCACAAAATTCTTCAAACAATTTACCAAAGAAAAGAAAAAAAAATCCAAAATGTCATTTATCATTAATACAATGTCTTTTAAAAATCTTTTAAAAATGAGTTATTTCCCTTTGTACAGAAATGGATTAATTCATCAAAAATTGAATTCTTGGAAAAGGGCTATAACTGAACAACGAGAAAAGCTAAAATCGTGAAAATTGAACTTGACCTTCATTTAGTCACAGGAAACAACATATCTAAATTTGAAAAAATTTCTTCAAAGCGTTTTCATGTAAATGAACGGACACTGTTTGGCAGCCGCCCACCTGTCCACCCACCTGCCGTACATCCCAAAATCAATAACCGATTTTTACTTGAAAATCCGGTTAAAAGTTGATTGGTTTGAGCTTGCCTACAGCTACAGCCACCAATATTAGAGTAGTATTGTATGATTTTATACTTTAAAGATTGATTATTTTGAGCTTGACTACTGTAACTATGACCGTTCTTAGATATGGTATTGTTTATTATCGTTTTGTTGTTATAGTATCAAAAGCTTTTCCAAAGAGGCAATTTTTTATTTGATTTTGTTTGTCACATGATTCTCTATACACCAGTCAGAATTATATGCATTTTGTATAATAACTGAATTGTGTATAATTTTGTGCACTGAAGAGAGCTACAACTGTCATACTTTTTTGAGATATAACTTCCATAATAGATATATTGTCGTATCTTTCCTTTCTCCACATGAAAATGTTAGATTGATTGATTGGTGTTTAACGCCACTTTCAGCACTTCATTGTGCTATTTCTTGGTGGTCAGTTTTTATTGGTGGAGGAAGCCAGAGTGCCCAGAGAGCACCACATACTTTCACTAAGAAAACTGACAATCCTAGTCATTTGAGATTAGAGTCAAGCGCACCTGCAATGTGCGAGATTTTGAAATCACTACCTCAGCATTGACAGGCTAGTGATACAGTAGTTCAAATACTTAGATCACCCCATCACCGAGGCCCCTGCTAGAATAAAGACTGAACCTCAATTAATATCAGAGCATAATATACAAAAACAAAACAATTGACAATGTTATGAATTAGTTTTAATTAAGGAATGATATTGACATTTCTTTCTGAACAATAATAATAATAATAAATACAAAATTATATCACAGATATCTATATAAACATCTAAAGAAACAACATGTCTTAAAACAAGGACACACAAATGTCAACAATCTGATGCGGACAGAAATAAACACAGAAGGTAGAGAACACAAATTTATATCACCGATTATAAAAACACAACATTTTTAGCAACCAGACTCTATATAATATTAACATTTTGTAGTCATTTATTTTGTACAAATCATTATATTCAATTACTTCACCTTCATATTATATTTACGGAGGGCAAAGTCTGAGGTTTTTCTGGGTTTTATTAACTTTATCATAACCTTGTAACCACATCATTAAAAGTTATAAATAGTTTTGTTATTTATGTTTTAATAAGATTTTAATGTTTTACAATTGAAATATGCTTCCAAATTGACATTCTTCTTTCAGTAATTTAAAAACAGTTTGACAATTATATCAACTTTGTGAAGTTAATTTATTAAACAATGTAGTAACAAAACTCACATGTGGTAAGAAATGACATCTAACATAGTCATAAACAGTACAAATACTTTATATTCAAAGCATCATTATTGAAGATTTCCTCGGTAAATAATGAAATCAATTTTACATGATAATAACCAATTTATTTGGTTGGTAATAAACATTACTAAATTGAGTGGACAATTATTTTCGAACATTTAATACTTTGTCATCTCTAAACAAATTTAGATTCTCTAAAATTGATACATAAACCTCGGAAAATACATGTCAACTCAAAATTTTAGAAATAAATATATTGTTTTTAAATCCTTACATGAATGTATGCATTTTAACACAACAAAACTAAATAAAATCAACAAATGAATTTCAATAAACCTCCTGAAAACTTCTATAAACCTTTAATGTGTATTTTTTTTTATCTTGTTGGTTCAGAACATACTTTATAGTATTCTCAAACAGCACATGAGTTTTCTCAATGTACTGTCGGCCCATAAAACAAAAGGGTGGAATCATTATTATTATTGGGATACCAACTTTTGTGTGGATTTCGTTAGTAAAGGTGAAAACGAATAAATAAACCTCAAGCACGACAGCCACGTCTATTATTTTCAAAAATGAAATAAAAAAATAATTAAAAATTAAATGATAGCACTCTGAGTAAACACTATGAATTCACACAGTAATGGTATAAAAGTTTAAAACTTATATTCAACCACATGGGTTTTTAAAAGTCTAAATGGGGTGAAATTTAGGTGTTTTTCAAATGCAAAGTGAAGCAATCCCATGTTTCTTTATGCTTTTATCTAAATAAATTAGCACTTTTAAAACTCTGAATATGTTTACGATTTGTGAATGGTACAAATGCCATGCTGTAGCACAACTTTCTGATTTGCCCTTACTTTCAGTTAATATATATTAGTTAGAAGTTTATTAAATTCAATAAACCTAGTTTGTCAAACAATGATGGTACAGCAGAATTCACCCATTTTGCTTTACTTAGGACTATTCCATTGACAAGTGGAGGGTTGGAGGGAAGTTTTATTTTAGACATAAGTCATGGGTTATCTATGGTTGTGTCCATTTGATACATGTAAAATAACTTGAATTAAGTATGTTGGTCGTGGAAGGGAGGGAGAGGGAGGGGTTGGAAGCCCTCTTTTAATGATTTTAATAGAATAGCCCTGTTTTATAATATATTCTAAAAAATCCGATAGATCCAATTAATGGTTTAAACTCTTAAAAAAGTAATGAATTTTGTAATGATTACTTTCATAAGACATATGAAATGAATTCTTGATACTCCCAGAACATGTGTTCAAGTGTTGAAAGTTTATATGTACAGAATTAAAATGGTTTTCGACTAAATCAAATAAAATGTATATGACCCCAGGCTTGAGGATGCACATTGTTTCTAAGAGATCATGAAAATTCAGCAATTGTTGTGATATTTTTAACTTCATCTGGAAAATCCTGACATGAAAAAGAAAGAACCCCTAAATATCATGGTTGTGTGACCACATAGCCAGTAATAATGAAAATTAATAACAAATAATTAAGGTGGTACCCAACACCTTGACTAATATTAATTTGGCTCGTTTAATTTTCATAAAATTTTGACAAAATGTTTACTTTGACCCTTTGACAAAAATATAAAATTTCAAAAATTTGAACCAACCACTTTATCAGAAAAATTTCGTTGGTTATATAGCAGTTTGACAAACACTAATTTTGATCATTGAGAAGCTTAATATTTCCTTAACAAAACAACGTGATTAAAACGTTTAGCTGATTTTTACAGAGTTATCTCCTGTAGTGTTAGGTACCACCTTAACAAAGCAGGTGAGCTTATATACCAACACCTTTCTGTAACCTGAGAAATATTTATAACTTTCGCTTATATTCTATGCTCTGGATTGTTTTACAGAAGCTGAAAGGAAAAAATACTATGAAGGAGAGTTATAAATTGTTTTAAATACTGCAAGTTCAAAAATTATTGCCATGTTTTTATTACTGCCAAAATTACGAAGGATATATTTCACAAAATATAAACTCGCATTTCAAAAATCAAGAGCATTTATGTGTATGCAGCATTTCCTGAAATTGCAATAATTAATCTCACATTCTTGTCCATCATTTAACAATTGCAATAATAAATGCACACAACAATTTCTGAAATTACAGTAAGTATGACGTTTGACCTCTGTTAAGAGCCTGTAAACAACGTTTCACCCATATACAACCAGATTTGAGAATCTTATATACTATGAATTCATTTTTATACCCAATTTTGTGCGATTATCATGGGTCGCAGTAAACCACAGATTTTTAAAATATTCTATAAATAATAACCAAGTGACATTCAATTTTCAAGGTTCAAAGTTAAATTTCTTTAGTACAACTTTTTCACTCCAAATATACATGAAATTTGGTATCCAGAAAATGAGCGAATATCCTCAGTAATTGTTTTTCTTAGCTTTTCTAGCTTGTAATTGGGTGTCAAATTTTTAGTGATAATACTTTTCCCATTTAAGATCAGATAAATATCTTATAATATGTTGCTTTAAAAATACTCAATGATTAAAACAGATATATTGCTTTGCAGCTCAAGAAAAGATTATTTGATATTGTAAAACAATATAATTTCAATCCAAAACATAGAACATTTCGCTGGTTCAAAATTTAAGTTGAAGCAATACATAAGAGCTCTGTTTAAAAGACTTTATAATATACTTGGTAATCACTGGTTATAACGTTTCTAATCTACACAGAATTATATCTATACTACTAAAGGAAGAGACTGAATTCATTTGAACTCCTCTGAAACCATACAAAGTCGGAAATATTTGTGATATGACGATAAATGTAGTGTTTTGTACTTCCTAAATTTGTCTTTGAAACAATCTTTTTCAACAGAGAACGCCAATTTTGAGAAAATATCCAAATTCGGAGACCGTTATCGATCCGTGTCTTATACGCTTCGCGCATGCTCAGTCGACGATATACAGATTGTTTATTTTCAACGTATTTTAATGGAGTTTTTTTGTTTTTTTTTTATTGCTAATAAGATTCTGCAACTTGAGTATGTCAACAGATTTGGAGTAGCGTCAACGGTTTCTGAGATACAAGAGGGTTGATTCCTGATGAAGTGTTTTAGATTTTATTTTCATCCGATTTAGATATGATTTTTCCATTGTGTTACCCTTCCGGTAATGTCAACTGATTTTACGTAGCTCATACGGTTATTGGGTTAAAAGGGTAAAAAAACAACTGAAAATCACACTTTGCCACACTTTTTTTAGGGTATTTAATAGTTTTTTTCCCAACCGAGATGAATGGATTATGTTTCTCATTTTCATCTCTTTAAAGAAATAGAATTAAGTGCATTAACCGTGTCCAAATCCTTACTGTGTCCACCTTATTACTGTGTCCACACTCTTTCTTTCAATACTTGCCCAATTGTACCCGATTTTCGCAGGCATCTTCTAGTAATTACAAAATAAAGGGACATTTCAAAATTGACTTAGTTTTACCAGGGTTGTCTCAAAATGTAACAAGAGCCTCCCATTCTTCACTAGAGATGGAAAGATAATGAAATCAACAATTTAATGCATTTTGTCGTTTGTATCATTTTTCTTTGTTTTAAACAAAATACATGAAAGATATTTTCGAAAAAATAAAATAAGGAAAATTCTATATACTATGAACAGAAATGTGCTTGCCGACTACTTGTATTCAATATCATAAATACAAAATAGTACATTCTTAACAGCTATATCAAAATTAATGCTTAGAAAGAAAATGCACCTTTTGTTTGTAGATGGTGGAGTGGGCAACAAACCCTTGTCAAATGTATGTGTGTGAGGAGGGACAATAACTTTACATAAACAGATAGACTGATTTCTTGAACCCTATGTCACATCAGACAACATGTGCTTATTGGTGGATGGCTTCAGTCTGTAAAAATTTCATCCCTGATGTAGCTAGTTAGAAAAATTAGTTGGGGTTGTTTAAAGTCATACTAAACAACTGAACATTCTAAGTCAAAAGCACTGATATAGTTACTTAATTGTATTATCTAAATCAATTCCATTATTATTTATGTTTATTCCTCAAAAGTAGAAAAGTTATAACAAAAATAATTAAAAAAACTGTGGTCAAAATATAATACTTTAAATTAAAAACAATTCTAATCACATAATTTAATATAACTGATGATCTGAGGTCTAATAGAATTAAAGATTCTTTGCTTCTCTCACAATCACCGCTTTTTGAATAAATATGGGCTATAACTCTTCAAGGTCAATTATCAAATCCACCAAAACTTAACCTGGTTGTGGAATAGTTTAAAAATATAAAAAGATTTGTTCAATTTGTACTTTAATTATCTGGAGACCTTAAGTAAGAAGAAGGAATGAAAAAACATTTAGAAAATGCAGATTTAGAAGGGACTAATTCCAACCCCTAATGTTGCCTTGTTGCCCCCCTTTTTTTCCTGGATCCGCAACTGTAAAAATCATAAATATACCTGAATATTTGCAGGCTATAATATAGGGAAAAAATTGTCAAATATAGTTAATACAAATATGTTATAAAAAGCTATTGTTAAAATGATTTTTTGTTTTTGTTTATCATCAAACATAATTAATTTTGAAAAATTAAGTAATTAAGACAAAATCATATTGTCTATATTTCATGCCACACTAAATCCTTGTTTTTCTTAATAGTAATTGTATTCCTCCTAAATAAAACCAACTCAGCAATAACTTGATTACATCAAATCCCAGGCTGTAAGGCTGTAAGAACTTTCTGATCTGAGGTAGAAGATATTATAGACATAAACAAACAAAACTGGCACACCAACATATACTTATGCTAATCTAAAAATAAAACAATTCTTACAATCTTTAAAGTTTTAAAAAAGCATTTACATATTTTTCTTTACTAATTAAGAGATAACAGAAAATCTGAAGAATCCGTATATATTTTATGCAGATGAGACTGCCTGGATGGAGGGGGGCTTCATTTCTGAGTTAAAATCTTAAGCCATTTTTCTTTATTCTTTATTTATTTTGCCCAATATTCTCCATTCTTTATATTTTTGCACCCCATTATTTCCTGTCCTTTATTTTTTTTGTACCTATTTTCTTTATTTTTTTCTGGCCCATTATTCCTAATTTTGTACACCCATCCAGACATAAGCAGTAGTTTCATGGTTTCATATACTTACATGCAAATAGCATTATGGAATGAGTTGATTTTTAGCATTTATATAGGAATGAGTTCACACTTGTTTTTAGCATTATGTAAGCTTTGACAGCACTTACATTAGAATAAACCTGAATCCAAATTAAAACAGCTTGGATGCATTTACAGGAAGGATTATTATCATATCTACAAAATACAAAAAAATGGCAAACAAGCCACAAATTCAATAATAAAAGGAGATGCGAGGAATATGTATTGTGTTCTATGGATAAAGGAAATGTGGGATATTCGCACACCAAAGTTCAAGGTGATGCTTACTAAAAAGTGAATTCATCATTTTGGGATTTTTTCAGGCCCATCTCCTTAGTATTATATTACTTTACTACTTAATTTCATTTTTTTTAATGATGTTTCAAGACATTTTCACCATTGAATATACCAGGTACTTTGATATGTGTTGGAGGTCTGAAATGCAAACTTAAAAACAAATTTGTAATCATAGATGATGCCATGAGGAAAAATTACAAAAAATAGTAGTGACCACTTCAAAATATTTAACAACTATCAACATTCAATAAACATTTTCATTGCTTCTATGTCAGTAACAAAATCTATAGATATTTCCAAGGTATAAATGCATAAAAGGGGGTCAGAGGGCAGTTAAATCCAATTTGATGGGTCATGCTTATTTTGAGTAATCAGCATAAAAAATTAAAGAAATAATAAAATGCATTTTGTGAATGGTCAGTGGTGGGATAAAATATGAGATGCCCTTTGACCTCCTTTTGGCATTATTTCTGGAACAACAGCAATAAATACATTAATAATTAGACTAGATTGTCTTTCTTTTCAACTGATAACAAGTGTCTATAATTTTTACTACTAATACATGGTACATGGTAATATTGTATCATGCTCTAACAATAACATTTTCATTATAAAGACAAAAACAACCTTAAGACATCGTTCAGTGCTAATTACATAGTACAAAAGAAACTCTGTTATTCTCATTGAATCTGAAGTCCTCAGATTTTTACAATACACATGGTTCAGAAAATAGTTAGTACTAATTGGATTAGAAAATAGTTTATAGTACTAATTGAAGTAAAAAGTACTAACAGACCGACAAAATACACTTTTAAAGGTACCGTGGATTTATTTATTTTTCAAAGAGCTCAATTTTGTGGATTGAGGAAAACTTGTCTTTTTGAGAAGGATCTTTTATTTTGGTTAAAGTAATTCTGCATTTAAGGTGGTACATAACACTACAGGGAGATAACTCTGTAAAAATCAGCTGAACGTTTTAATCACTTTCTATTGTTAAGGAATATTAAGCCTCTCAATGATCAAAATTAGTGTTTGCCAAAATGCTATATATCCAATAAAATTTTCCGATAAAGTGTGTGGTTCACATTTTTTGAAATTTTTACATTTTTGTTAAAGGGTCAAAGTAAATATTTTGTCCGAATCTTATGAAAATTAAACGAGCCAAATTAATTTTAGTCGGTACCACCTTAAGACTGTAGCGGGATTTTTTTGTTCAAATTCGTGGTTTACCTATACTAAAGAAATCCACAAAAATAACACTGACAAGAAAAATAGCCAGTCTACAGCATTCTTATATTTTCTAAGACATTAAGCCCAGTGAAGAGCCACTAATCTCTTAGCTTTATTAAATTTGACTGCACTTTTGCAAATGTTTGATGACATTCAAAATTAATTGATTATTCTTATTACTGTAAATTCAGAAATTATTGCGAGAATTCTATTATTACGAATAATGTGACTGGGATGGTATCACAATAACAAGAACTCACATTCTGATATCTGAAACCTATATCAATTGTATGTAAATTTTTCTGAAATCGCAATATTTAATCTCACATTTTTGTGTATTCTTCAAAATTGCAATAATAAATGCACGCAATAATTTCTGAATTTACAGTAGTTTTAAATGTACAATTCAGTGCTTCATATTAGCAGGGTTTATAAAATGGTCAGGGGTTCAATAATATGTTGTTTCAAGTCCAGAATATTGTTAGGGTTAAATTTCATACAAATAAATAATCTTTTATGATTTCAGAAAGTGTAGCAGACATTAGAAATTATTCAAATGCTTAATTCTATAAAAATGATTATCATTATGAATTGACAATTATAGTTAAGCTTTGTAACAAGTCCATTTTTTTTATGCCAATTAATACTAATAACTTAAGGCACTATCATACTTAAAAGAATTCAGCTTTATGGAAGTCTTCAAGCTTCAGTTTGGATCAGCAGTTAATTTTTCAAAACCTTTATGTCAGCTGCATAATTTTTACCGGGAAATATTCAAGGCAGTTTTAATTCTGAAGCAGGTTATACTTGAAAATTTAGCTGTGCTAAAATCAAACAAGTCTATATATTTGCACACAAAATATAAAAGAAAAAGATGAAATGAAAACCATGTGGACAGAGATTTTTCAACATGAAGTGAAAAATGAAGATGTATCAGTATATATATTATGTCAATGTTATACAGTGTTTAAATGTTCGTGTTGTTCAACTTTACTACAAAGTTAGAATCTGTGAGAAAAAATTTCGAACTTTCAGACTCGTAAACCAAAAGAAAAAATTGAACCCCTAATGGTTGAGCAGTAGTTAAATAAAAGTATTCAAAAAGTTGTTTGGAATGAACTTTAAAGTTTCCAATTTGTTCAATTATTGTATAACACAAGCTTTCTTAAAATCAGATTCAAATTCATCTTCAATTTCTGACAAATCTGGTTCTTTTCCTTCCAAATCTGGCATAAATTTACTGAATTCTACGTTCTGTTGTTCATAAAATAATATGTAAGCAGAATTGGTGTCCACTTGGTCATTAGATATCTCCTGTAAATAAAAATCAGAAATTTTATATTGCAATTAAGGATGTTCACTAGTCTTGTTTTTTTTTGTCAGATGTTCGTTATCCTCTGGTTTTATCCATGTGCTGCCATTAAAAAATTTCCCACTAACACTTCTTTTCGTTTCGTAATTTTATTACATATAGTTTAAAAAATCTTATAAATTCTTGTCGTTTTTACCGATCTTAGCAGTTTGAGTGTATACAATTGATTATTGGTTGCTTAACTTTCAGTGGTTGAGTGCATACAAAGAACAATAACTAACTTAATTATTATAGTGACCTGTATTTTTTTAAACAAATAATGTATAATAGTGAAAACAAAATCAATTAATAGTACACACAACTCCTATGGGCTATTAATGTGATTTTTTCTTAATAACTAAATAAGCCAACTTCAGTCACGAGACAATAATATTTTAAGATTTTTGGCTTTCAGCCATATCAATGTAAATGGTCAATCAGTGTTTTGTGGGTCAAAGGTCAAAGGAGTCAAACTTCAAAGCCACAATGACCTAATCTTACAGACAAATCACCTTCCCATAATGCATCTGCACACTTAATTTGGTAAACCTTAGTTCTACAGAAAACAGTTATGCCCCCAAACACAAATAACTATTATAGGGGTCTAGGGTCAAGGTTTCAGTGACCTGATATTGGTATTGGGACACATCCTGATCCCATGATAAATTTCAAAGTGCCTTCCCTGGTTCCATTGTATGTTTTAATAAAACAGCCCTGTGGTTTTATTGCTTCTTCCTGATTCAACTTAAATAATATTAAATAATGTATTTCCAATACAATTCTCACCTTACAACTACTGTCATTGTACAAATACCATTTGTTGTTTGGATTTTTAGCATAGCATACATAATGTCCTCCACCAAGAATTCCTGTGTGGCACTGTAAAATTACAAAAAAAAAAATCATGGTTATTTTATCTCTCTCCGTATAAGTCAGGTAATTTTTCATCAAATTAGAACCTTGAAACAATTTGCAACAAGCCTCTGTTGCTGAGAGGTCTGTACAAGGAGTGGTCAGTACAAGGAGTGGTCTGCAGAAAGAGTGGTCAGCTGATCACTTCAGCCTGTCAAAACTATGATAGAGTTTTACATGTCTCATTGATTGTCGGCTGCTTAAGATCCAGTTCTCATCTTGCTGCAGGGCCTAATCTAGGATTTTGAAGAGGAGAAGTGGTCAATTTCATTGAGAAGTGAGATTCCATTACCGTTTCGGTTGCATCGTGTTTTCATGCTTATCACTAAGGAAATTGTTTTATATATATTCAATAAAAGATATACTTGCAGTTTTTCATATGTTTTGTACACAATGTATATAAAGAAAGTTCTAAATAAAAGGTTTTGACAATATATAGTTTTATTTATTTATTGATACCATTTGTGTTCTAGATAAAATTTGTTGATTGGGACATGAGGGAGTAGCCTAGTAATATTATCATGATTATGATGCATTAAATTCATGTGCATCTGCCTCAATTTATTTTAAAAGTCCAGAAAAATATAACTTCCAATTTACCTGATGAATTTCACATGACTGGGAATTTAATTTAGATCACCACTTGTCATTATTTTGTAAAACAGTATTGAATGTCCAGGACATTATATTAGTTGTAAATTGAGATTATCGTTGAAGATTGCAAGTCTATAAATGAAAATATCTTTCAATCGCATATTAATTATCTGACAAAGAGCTAATTTCTATCATTTTTTAAAAATATCATCCATATCAACGAAATGGTCGTGAGAAAAAAATCCACTGCTGATCAAAACCGGGTTGAGTGTCGTACCTTTGCAATCACATTATCCATCAGCGGTCTTTCTAACTTTTATATTTCAATTTTATTCAATCAATATGATAAATCTACCCTTAATTCCCACCTTTACCTACTGAATAGTAAAATTGATCGACTCGTGCAAGTTATAAAAATAAAACAAATCAGCTGAGTGATTACGCAACATCCTCAGATGAAAATCATCGTAAAATGATAACTTAAACAGACGGTCAGTTTTCTGTTTGAATAGTTTTGAAAGTTATATCCAAGGATGTTCAAAGTCGCCGTTGTATTTATTAATTTGATCGTTGACAGTATTAATCCTGGGTCGTTCGAAAATCTCGATTTTTCCGTGTCAGCCGCCATTTTTTTTACCTGTGAGACTTGTCAATCACAAGTTGTCTCCCTTTTACCGATTTTGATAGCGATTTGACTTCGCTATGAAGTCAGTCGTCTGGCGAGATTTAGCGATTTTCAAAATTCTTTGGCGACTTAAATCGTCATTTCGCGGCAAGATTATGGCCTGTCTTGCTGATCATTTTTGAGAGTTTAAGTCTATCTGTTATAGCTTTCATGATATTAAGCAAAATTGAATTAATAAATTAAAACTGTAATTTAGGGGCAACAACTCTTGTAAGGAGTCAATTGACAATTTCAATCATTTTGACTTATTTGTAGATTTTTTGTTGCTGATCATTTTGCTGTTCGATGTTTGATAAAATCCTTAAAATTGGTTCAAAAATATCATTTCATAGCAATAACTCCAATAAGGATTCAACTGAAGATTTTGGTCATTGTATTCATTTGCAGATCTTTATTTTATCATTTATGCTATTTACAATTTCTCTCTGTCTCCTATAGTTTTCACCAAAAAATGCAAAAAATAGAAAAATCATTACTGACAGGAAATAACTCTTAAAAGGAGCCAACTGATTTCTACTATGTTGGCTTATTAAAAGAACTTATTTTGCTGATCCATTTTGCTTTTTACAGTTTCTATCTCCTATAGTTTCTGACAAAATCACAAATATCGGGTAACAATCTTCATTCAAGGGCAACAAGCTTCTTTAATAAAAGAACAGAGTTCCAACGTCCCCCGCGTTGCACATATTTTATCTATCCAAGGTACAAGGGCAATAACTAATAAAAGCACTTTTTTTGTTCTTTAAAACTTTTTATTAATATCTTAAGAGAAATGAAGGCTTCAGAGCAAATGCAATGTGATTTTCATTATAATCTATATTTCCAAGGGGCATAACTTGTTAAAAATATTTGATCAGAACTTATTTTCGAAAGTGTCAAAAGACATTGCTGATATAAACCTATGATATAAGTTTCATAAAATTCTGGCAAGAATTGTACATTTGAGAGCGTTAACAATGCAATTCTCCATATAAACAATATTTCCAAGGGCATAACTCTTTTAAAAATAATTCATCGGCACTGATTTTCGAACTCGTCCAAGACATTGCTGATATAAACCTATGATATAAGTTTCATAAAAATCTGGCAAGAATTGAACACATGAGAGCGCTAAGGATGCAATTTTCCATAAAATTAATGTTTCTAAGGGCATAACTCTTTAAGAAATAATTGATCGGCACTGATTTTCGAACTCGTCCAAGACATTGCTGATATAAACCTATGATATAAGTTTCATAAAACTCTGGCAAGAATTGTACACATGAGAGGGCTAACAAGACGGGACAGACAGATAGTTGGACGCTGGTATTTCCATGCCCCCTGCAATGTGTTGGGTGGGGGACAAAAAGGTCGACTGACGATTTAGGCCATTTGACAAATTCATTGATCTTTTTTCATTGACCAATTTTGCATGTATTGTATTGTAAGTCATTATCAAAATTGTGTGTTATTTTTTATTTAGATTATCTATTTCATTGATACATTTTGTTTATATTACTTACTGACATAGAGTTGAGGTGGTATCGTACATCTGTGTAATCTAATTCATCTACACTTTGGTTGTTGTTACAACTTTTACAGTCATTTGTGCTAATTTGTTTCTCTATAAAAAAATAAAGACTTGTCATGCTTGGAAAAATTATTCGAACAACTTTTAAGTATTTATCATATCATGACCTTAGATTATACCCTGAAGAAGAAAAACATTTTGAAAATGCAATCCTTTGAGGACCAGGTAACATTTTTCAGTGTGGTGAATAGTTTATTAACATGAGACGTTAAAAATATTTTCTTCCAATTTTGACTGAAGTTTTTCATCATAAACGTATATGGTACCAACTTAACTAGCTCTGAAATCACTATTAAGAGTTTTCTAAATCATCTTTAAAAGAATTGGAGATGGGATGATTTAAAAAAAATAAAAAAACATTAATTATTCTGTCTACAATACAAAATTCTTTGCTGCACTTGACTTTGCAATAATTCTGGTGCCAAACCCTTATGAAATTCAGTTATTTACAAAATCTGAGTCCAAACCATAATTTGGTATAACCTCGTCTCATGTGTTAATGCATTGTGACATCACAATTTCCATTGAAAAAACATGCATAGTATGAGTAATATGACGTACGAAAACATATGATCGGACCATATATTTTAAAAACAATCATTATGCACATATGAACGAGGTTTCAAGTTAATGTTACTGCCTTAAACCAAAACTTTAACCTGATACAGAATAGACAAATGGACAGACACATAGACTGGAAATAATAGGTTCCCCTACTATCACATCCTGAGTATCGTATTTCAAACACCTACCTGAATCTGATTTGTCTTTATCACATGAGGTTGGAATATTACCATTTGGCACAATAGAATCACCATTTTGTAAAGTGTCTTTTGATTGGTTACAATTTGCATCATAAATGTTTTCATGTTTTTCACAAGATCTGGGCACAACATATCTTGACGGATCAAAGTCCTCATATGGGAAATTAACGATTTTATGTGACTTCACCCATCGGCCATTCAGGAATTGGAATCTTTTTAAATTGATAATCTGAAAAAAATCCATAAAAGCATTTCATTCTATTACTATCATAAAAGACACTATGGAGGAAAAGTTACAAGCAAAATAAAATTGGAAAAAAATATTTTTAATAAAAAAAATCTGGTCTTTCATTATAAATTTCATTCAAGAGGAATTTAAAATACTTTATATTAATGACTACACTTTTTCACTAATAAATATTGCATAGTTTTGGCTGCAAAAATTAGGTTATCTATGGTTTTGAAAACGTGAGGGAGTTTCTTTACAAATGAGTTGAGAGATAATAGCTACTTTCCTATCCAAAATCAATGACCTTAGCTTACAACATCATCATGTTTACACTACTCTACTTGATTGAGAGATAATCTGTTTATCGCTACTTTCCTATCCAAAATCAATGACCTTAGCTTACAACATCATCATGTTTACACTACTCTACTTGATTGAGAGATAATCTGTTTATCGCTACTTTCCTATCCAAAATCAATGACCTTAGCTTACAACATCATCATGTTTACACTACTCTACTTGATTGAGAGATAATCTGTTTATCGCTACTTTCCTACCCAAAATCAATGACCTTAGCTTACAACATCATCATGTTTACACTACTCTACTTGATTGAGAGATAATCTGTTTATAGCTACTTTCCTATCCAAAATCAATGACCTTAGCTTACAACATCATCATGTTTACACTACTCTACTTGATTGAGAGATAATCTGTTTATCGCTACTTTCCTACCCAAAATCAATGACCTTAGCTTACAACATCATCATGTTTACACTACTCTACTTGATTGAGAGATAATCTGTTTATAGCTACTTTCCTATCCAAAATCAATGACCTTAGCTTACAACATCATCATGTTTACACTACTCTACTTGATTGAGAGATAATCTGTTTATCGCTACTTTCCTACCCAAAATCAATGACCTTAGCTTACAACATCATCATGTTTACACTACTCTACTTGATTGAGAGATAATCTGTTTATCGCTACTTTCCTACCCAAAATCAATGACCTTAGCTTACAACATCATCATGTTTACACTACTCTACTTGATTGAGAGATAATCTGTTCATCGCTACTTTCCTATCCAAAATCAATGACCTTAGCTTACAACATCATCATGTTTACACTACTCTACTTGATTGAGAGATAATCTGTTTATCGCTACATTCCTATCCAAAATCAATGACCTTAGCTTACAACATCATCATGTTTACACTACTCTACTTGATTGAGAGATAATCTGTTTATAGCTACTTTCCTATCCAAAATCAATGACCTTAGCTTACAACATCATCATGTTTACACTACTCTACTTGATTGAGAGATAATCTGTTTATCACTACTTTCCTATCCAAAATCAATGACCTTAGCTTACAACATCATCATGTTTACACTACTCTACTTGATTGAGAGATAATCTGTTTATCGCTACTTTCCTATCCAAAATCAATGACCTTAGCTTACAACATCATCATGTTTACACTACTCTACTTGATTGAGAGATAATCTGTTTATCGCTACTTTCCTATCCAAAATCAATGACCTTAGCTTACAACATCATCATGTTTACACTACTCTACTTGATTGAGAGATAATCTGTTTATCGCTACTTTCCTATCCAAAATCAATGACCTTAGCTTACAACATCATCATGTTTACACTACTCTACTTGATTGAGAGATAATCTGTTTATAGCTACTTTCCTATTCAAAATCAATGACCTTAGCTTACAACATCATCATGTTTACACTACTCTACTTGATTGAGAGATAATCTGTTTATCGCTACTTTCCTACCCAAAATCAATGACCTTAGCTTACAACATCATCATGTTTACACTACTCTACTTGATTGAGAGATAATCTGTTTATAGCTACTTTCCTATTCAAAATCAATGACCTTAGCTTACAACATCATCATGTTTACACTACTCTACTTGATTGAGAGATAATCTGTTTATCGCTACTTTCCTATCCAAAATCAATGACCTTAGCTTACAACATCATCATGTTTACACTACTCTACTTGATTGAGAGATAATCTGTTTATCGCTACTTTCCTATCCAAAATCAATGACCTTAGCTTACAACATCATCATGTTTACACTACTCTACTTGATTGAGAGATAATCTGTTTATCGCTACTTTCCTATCCAAAATCAATGACCTTAGCTAACAACATCATCATGTTTACACTACTCTACTTGATTGAGAGATAATCTGTTTATCGCTACTTTCCTATCCAAAATCAATGACCTTAGCTTACAACATCATCATGTTTACACTACTCTACTTGATTGAGAGATAATCTGTTTATCGCTACTTTCCTATCCAAAATCAATGACCTTAGCTAACAACATCATCATGTTTACACTACTCTACTTGATTGAGAGATAATCTGTTTATCGCTACTTTCCTATCCAAAATCAATGACCTTAGCTTACAACATCATCATGTTTACACTACTCTACTTGATTGAGAGATAATCTGTTTATCGCTACTTTCCTATCCAAAATCAATGACCTTAGCTTACAACATCATCATGTTTACACTACTCTACTTGATTGAGAGATAATCTGTTTATCACTACTTTCCTATCCAAAATCAATGACCTTAGCTTACAACATCATCATGTTAACACTACTCTACTTGATTGAGAGATAATCTGTTTATCGCTACTTTCCTATCCAAAATCAATGACCTTAGCTTACAACATCATCATGTTTACACTACTCTACTTGATTGAGAATAGAAAACCAATTCTCAGTCTTGTCTAATGGAAAATTATCACACAAAAGATCAAAGCAAAATTTAAGAAAATAGATATAAAACAGCTTATTTATAAGTAATAACATTAAAGCAGTTTGTTTAATTTTTGAATAATAAAGTTCTACCTGATAAATATGTTATTGAAACTTACACATTAAAGAAGAGGAATATGAAACAGGAAAAATCAAAACGCATATTCCTAGAATAAGATACTTCCCGTACAAGAAGTCTGCTCTGAATAAAGTTAATACAGGTCTAAAATCAAGATTGTTCTAAATGAAACAAACTGCTCATTGATAACCCTGCTATAAGTATTTGATAAACAGGAAGTTGATGATGTGAAAACCAATCACATTGTACAAAATGTATAACATGGTAACATAAAGCTTGTTATCAAATTTCAGGGAGCTCTTATTTCTAGTTTATAAGAAAAATGCAACAAAAATGAGAAGGAACGTAAAGACATAAATAAAGCAGTATATAAAAATAAGAAGATGTGGCATGATTGCCAATGAGACAACTATCCACCAGAGACCAAATGACGCAGAAGTTAACAACTTTAGATCACTAAAGAAGGCCCAGAAATGACAAATGTAAAACAATTCAAACGAGAAATAGCCCATTCCCCTCTCCTTCGGAGTTGGGTATAATTAAATCAGTCTAACTTTAAATACTCTATTTCACCTCCTTCTAACATGGCTTTAATTAAATGAAAACTTACAAGTATTGGTGGTAGTCTCCAGATATCCAGTTTTTTAGAAGCCAGACAATGTTTTTTACATTTTGAGCAATAGTACAATTCATCCTCTCCTAACTCCTCCTCTTTAGTGAAGGCCTGTAGACAGGTATCCAGGTTTATTGGTTCCTTCTGTTTCCGCCGACTATCTTCTACACTTTCATGTTCTTCACACAACTGAAGAATACGATATGAATTAATGCCCTTTGTTAAAACTTGATTTTAATTAAGAGCTAACAAATCTTTCCAATTATTTTGGAATTCAAAGGTTGACATAAAAATGGGTTTCATATTTCTACAAAAATTTTGCTAAACCTAAAACAAAATACTTGTGTTTCCGCTAACACTACCTACCCTAAGGTTTTTTTTGTCATTTTTGAACAAGCACTTTTAAAATCAAGACTTTTTTTCCTGTTAAAACCATTCAAAAACTTTTTTTAAAATAAAATATTTTGCATACACACTTCCCACCTTAATTTTTTCTGCATGTTAGCTGAATTGCTTTGGAATGTCAGTTAGTTTTGAGATATTTAAAATGTTGCCTCCCATAACCTGTCTAATTGACAGTGCATTCTATACAAATTTATTTGGCCAGTAAATGATAAGAAATATTATGCATATTGTTAAATGGAAGGAAGACAAGTTAAAATTGGTTTATAATTGTCTATGTATAAGTTAGTAGGTTATTGATATATCTTATCTACTTACCCGTTCTAGAGATGTCTGATACCTGAGGTGTAATGCTGTTGGATCCCAATCAATAGCAATGAAAGACGAACCAAAGTTAAAACTGTCACTATTACAGCTTAACTTGCATCCTCGACAAAACCTACAAAACAAAAATCAAACCTAGATTATATCCATAAAAGATATAAGAAAAACTTTAGTACAGTCATATATTGTGGTCCACCTACGGAACATATACAAAATTATTGAAGCACCATGCATAAGCCGAGTTGCAATCTTTATGGATTTGTACTAGCTGTCAGTAACTGCGAGTACTCTCAAATCGTACTTTCTTGTTTATTTGACCTTTTGATACTAATTGTAATGCTTTTTTGTTATTTAATGTTATTCAGGGTTATATCTGGTCTATATACCAGCTTTGATAAGTGTTTGGTACTACTATAAATTTTCACTTCGTACTATGAACATCAAAATAATTTATTTTGTAAAATATTTCCTTTCTCTATTAGAACTGTACACGTATACCTAACAACAAAATTATTTTCATTTACCTGTGTTTAAAGTTATTGCAAATGGCTGATATTTTTGTTCGAGCATATTGTTTTTCTTAAATTGTTTAACATTTCATACCGATATAACATGTTACTTTCATTATTCTTCCCTTAGTTTATTTATTTTGTATTTGCATTGTATCATAGGTCAAATTTATTTATTTGTTCAGTGTATGTTCACTCGTGTTAATATGTCCTTTGATTGAGTTAAGCTATTTCAGTTGATATTTAATTGTGTGTCTTTCTATGTTGTGATGTTACACTATTGTTTCAGAAAAAGGGTGAAGGTTTGGTACCATTAAAACGTTTAAACCCGCTGCATTTGTTTGCACCTGTCCTAAGTCAGGAATCTGATGTTCAGTAGTTGTCGTTTGTTGTGGTTCATAAGTGTTTCTTGTTTCTTGTTTTTTATACAGATTAGACCGTTGGTTTTCCCGTTTGAATGGTTTTACACTAGTAATTTTTGGGGCCCTTTATAGCTTACTGTTCGGTGTGAGCCAAGGCTCCATGTTGAAGACCCTACTTTGACCTATAATGGTTTAATTTTATAAATTTTGACTTGGATGGAGAGTTGTCTCATTGGCACTCATACCACATCTTCTTATATCTATTGTAGAAGAGTACTTAGTTTTTTGTGTTGTTGATGAAGACTGTAAAGTCTGCTGAGAATTTACTGTGGATTCTTTTAATTTCGTGGATATAAATTTTTCGTCAATTTAGGCATTTGCATTTTCATTGATATATGATTTCGTGGTTTTGTCATATTATGCATACAAGCCTAAAGAAAATTTGTACTTCATAGAACATTTAAATTTGTGGTTTTTCTTTACTCATGAAATCTATGAAAGTTGGCATCCCTCTAATAATAATGAATCAAAAGTATGTGAAATGATAAGAAGTTGCTCACTTCACTGTTTAGCTACATGCAATTTCCAAAAACTATTTTTACTGAAAACCTGAATTTTAGCAACATTTCAGTTTATTTAGGGCTGCTGTGATATTGACCTTTAATTTATTTATTGACCTCAAATGCAATAGCTTTCCTCCTCTCGTTAAACAGCATTATACAAGCTAGTTTGGTAAAAATAGACTTATGGCTCAAAAGATATTATCCAAAAGCAACAACTTTCCACCACTTCTGTCACTTTGGTAATGACTTGATGTATGGTTCAAAAGTATTATCTGAAAATTGAACATCTGCCCCTATTTCAGTTTATCAATTGCTGCGGTGACCTTGACCTTTGACAAATAAAACAAAATGAATACAGATCTTTGTCACCACAAGGCACTTAAAAATTGATAAATATCTGATTAATCACATTGTTATAAAAGATATTGTTTTATAGAAACAGAAGTTAACCAAAATTTCAGTCTTTTTACAGATGCTGCTGATCTTGACTTTTGACCTTCTGTTTAAAAAATCAGGGTCTTGTTCTTTTTACCCATTGGGACCTCACAAGATTATCATGTTGACCTGGTGACGTTTTTATACACATTATACGTACCTGTGCCAAGGACACCATGCACATGTTAAACCATCTTTTTGTACAACTTTTAATGTAAATGGGTACTCATAACCAAGACTATCATCACTGAAACAAAAATATTGTTTAATAATATTGAGAAAAATGTTGTTTTGATATAACTTAAACATTACAAACATCTATATGTAAATCTATACTACTAAAATAACAGGGTCCAATTTGTTAGCCGGCATGACGTAAAAACGATGAATAAAAGTTCTAATTCAACTTTATATATAACTAATACAGGACAATAGTGTTGATTGAAAATTACACCATTCCAGGCCCTTTTGTTTTCCACATAATTAATATTACCAATAATTAACAAGTTCTGGGTCGAATCTGATACCAATACCAATAGTATATGTCACATGTAGTTTCCAGTTGGAGCCAGAAAAACCAGTAAGGGTTCAAACAGAAAGATTTTAAAAGCATAGAAAACTGTGCATCTTATAATCAGCATAACTTTATCAGATGACAATACGAATGATAAAAATCCAGGCTAAAAATAAGGTGTACAGTACATTAATTCAGTCATGGACCCGCAATGTCACAGGTGTGTTCTAGTATTATTTATAATCATAACTACCCATATTGTATATGGACAATTTCTAAATTCAGAACAATTCATTTTATGATCAAAATAACACTTGTCATATAGTACCAGTTATTTCATCAAAAACAATATTCTTTTACCTTCTACTGACCCTTTATTCAGACACAATCAGAAAAAAAGGGGGAGGGTTGAGATCTCAAAAAATAGTTTAACCCTGTCAAATTTCATGTGCTGTCCCAAGTCAGGAACCTTTTCAGTAGTTGTCCTACACCATATCTTAATATTTTTAGTTATTTGGAGAATTGGGTGTTAGCTGCATATCTTTAATGGTTTCTGTTAAATTTATTCACAACTTTTATAGACCCAAGGTAATTTAGAGCTTACCATATTGTATTTGTTTATCCTTGAAAACTTTCTGTGCATGGTTGAAACTTTTGGTTTCTAAAGGAGTTAATCTGGTGTCTTAGGTCCAAATTTGGCCTTACTTACCAATCTTGTGCATGGTTTGTAGTTTTGGCTTCTGAGGGAGGTAGAGGGCTGACAAGTCAGGAGTCTTAGGTCCATATTTAGCCTTACTTACCAATCTTGTGCATGGTTGGTAGTTTTGGCTTCTGAGGGAGGTAGAGGGCTCACAAGTCAGGAGTCTTAGGTCCATATTTTGCCTTACTTATCAATCTTGTGCACGGTTGGTAGATTTGGCTTCTGAGGGAGGTAAAGGGCTAACAAGTCTGGAGTCTTAGGTCCATATTTAGCCTTACTTACCAATCTTGTGCATGGTTGGTAGTTTTGGCTTCTGAGGGAGGTAGAGGGCTGACAAGTCTGGAGACCTGGGTCCATATTTAGCCTTACTTACCAATCTTGTGCATGGTTGGTAGTTTTGGCTTCTGAGGGAGGTAGAGGGCTGACAAGTCTGGAGACCTGGGTCCATATTTAGCCTTACTTACCAATCTTGTGCATGGTTGGTAGTTTTGGCTTCTGAGGGAGGTAGAGGGCTAACAAGTCTGGAGACCTGGGTCCATACGAACTGGTATACACACTGATTGGTTGTGGTGTCCACACACGGTAGAATGATTGGTGTACCAAATAAACATGGCCTAGTCTTTTGTACTGATAGAAAATACACATCCATTAATGTCTGCAAAAGCAAGAAAAAATATCTCCATTAGTTTGGTATTTTAATGTGAAGTAAATTTTAATCAGGAAACTGAGGCTTTCTGATTTCTTTTAGGGAATCCTTGACCTTTGGCAAAAATGTGAAATCTAATTGTTCTTCTTAATTGTTGAACAGTAATAGAGCAAGATTTCACATGGAATATCGTGTTTATCAATAACAGACGATAATAATATGTGTCCAACGACTAAATGATAAAAACACAGTAGCCAATTTGTTGTAACAACATAAAATATGACTGATATGCTCTAGTTACTCGACCTTGGTGGCAAGGCCATATAAAACCTACTAGTTTTACACTAGTCATTTTGGGGCCCTTTATATATAGCTTGCTGTTCAGGGCTCGGTGTTGAAGGCCGTACTTTGACTTATAATTGTTAACTTTTTATACATTGTGGCTTGGATGGAGAGTTGTCTCATTGGCACTCATACCACATCTTCTTATTTATATACACATCATTAATTCATACCATTTTCCGGTGGACTGCAATAACAAAACCATTGAAGACATCCCCAACAGATTTTGACATAGAATCAGGACTAGCTAAGCTGCCCATGGTTGTCAGATCGCTGGGATTTCTGGAATGTGTTGGAGTACTACTATTAGAACTGGAACCATTTTCTGAGCACTTCTGACCATTCTCTATACTACCATTCTCTTGAGGAATTTTTCCTGTTTATGAAAAAATAATTAATTTAGATCACATATCATGATTCTTGGCTACATGTGAATCACGAATTCAAATGTTCATGCAACCAATTACAAATTTTCTATAGGCTTTGTATGCAGAGATTGGCAAAACCATGATTATATATCCACGAAAATGCAAGTGTTCCTCAATCCACAAAAATTGATGTCCACGAAAATAAATGAATACACAGTACTGTAAATACAGAAATTATTGTGAGGTTTTTATTCATGTGAATAATGCAACTGAGTATTGCAATAACAAGGACTTGCATTCTGATATCTGATACTGTAAATTCAGAAATTATTGCGAGGTTTTTATTAATGCGAATAATGCGACTGGGTGGAAATCGCAATAATAAGAACTCGCATTCTTATATCTGATACATATATCTGTATGCAGGTTTATCTGAAATCGCAATAATTAATCTCACATTTTTGTTCTTTCTTTAAAAATCGCAATAATAAATGCACGCAATAATTTCTGAATTTACAGTACATATATCTGTATGGGGCTTTTCCTGAAATCGCAATAATTAATCTCGCTTTTTTATCCATTCTTCAAAATACACAATAATAAATGCATGCAATAATTTCTGAATTAAAACTAGAATGGGAAAAGGTATGTAAAAACATTTAGGGTGAGGGTCTGCAATAAAAGATTAATCATAAGGTACAACAAGGGCATATGGGCCATGTGTTATGCTTAAACAAAGTTTTTATTTATTTCTGATTGCTGTAAATTATTTCTTTGTAATATGTAGATTGATTGATTGTTGTTTGCTTAATGTCCAGTGGCAAATATGTCATGCATGTTCAGGACAAGAACATATAATGTGTAGAGAGCATGGCATTGTCCCAAAAGGAGGCTATAGGTTAAATTTTCTTAGTCGAGCCATAAACTTACTTGCTGCTAGTCCTCTCTGTATATCACTAAGGCCTAAACTTCCCTTTGACCCTTTTTCTTCCTCCAATGACAGTGGTTTGATGTCTTCAGGGGGAGGTAACTCATATGCATATAAAGTTCCACCAAGTAAAGTCCGTACCTTCTGACCATCCTGAGGTAATGTCTGAAATAAAATTTATAAAGGTTTTTAAAAGGCAACAGAATTATTAGAAGACATCTAAAATCATCCTTATTTGATAAAATCCTCTGTATACTGTAAACCAACTTATATTCACGGATACTTTCTTTCCTGTTTAATCCTTTCTAGCCCACTTCACGGCGATTAAAGGAGTAGGCCCGGTAAGACCCCTTTTTGGCCCCAAAATAAAGCATTTTAACAATTTGTTTAAATTGTAAACTTTTATCTATTTTTTGGAAAGTAGAATACTAAAGTTTCATAAATATGGGCTGTTTTTGACAATTCAATGCATATTTATCAAGTACTAGCATCATTAATTCATGCAAAATTACTGAATTCTTCACAATTTTAGCTTTTGGGCTAATTTTTAGACGTTTTTTGTCTAAAATGCAAGTGGCCGCACTTGTGTTCAGTCTTAATATTTAAATACATGTTGTATTTTATGATTATACATAACATATATAAAGGTTGAGACTGAACACGAATGCGGCCACTTATATTTTAGACAAAAACCATCTGAAAAGTGACGTTTTATGGCATATTTGATAGATTTTTCATATTGAAGCTTGAATTTGATCGTCGTTATTGACCAAATCAGTTCAAATCTTGTACATAAACTAATTGAATCGAATGAAGTAGACACTTTAGTGTTTGAAAAATGTCAAAAATCTTTCATCAGATGTATATCAAATTTTAGGCCAAAATTAGCCCTTACCGGACCTTCTCCTTTCACAATTTTCAAATTTATTTGATGTAGTGAAATAAGGAATGATCAAAGTTTTACATATTCGCAACAATTTATATTCGCGTTATTATTCTACTCACGAAAGTCGCTAAAATAAAACACTCACGAAAATTAGTTGGTTTACAGTAAGTCAAAGAAGAACAGAAACTACAGTCAAACCTGCTTATTAAAGAGACAACCTGTACATGCATGTATTAGGTAATAAACTGTTATCACAGAGATATGTCTCGCCTTTTGTAATTTTGATAATGCAAATGTTGAAATTAAAATAGCGATACTTTAACATGTAATTTATGCAAATATTCAAAGTCGATGAACCATGACTGAACGTACATGGCTAAACAATCTCCATGGAATGAGATGTGCCAATGCTAATACAACTGCATACCAAATACCATTGACTTATTATAAGTCGTTCCTTTAAACAAACTAAACACAAACATTAACTTGTAAACTATGTAAAAGTTTCAAAGTCAATGAACCATGATCAGGGTGGGGCTATATAATCTCCATGGAAACGATACTTGCAAATGCCAATAAATTTGCATACCAAATATCATTGACTTAATATAAGTAGTTCATCTTAAACTGATCTAATCACAAACTAATACATGTAAACTAAGCAAAAGTTTCAAAGTCAATAGACCATGACTGAGGGGTGGGGCCAAATATTCTCCATGGAAATGAGATGTGCTAATGCTTATACAACTGAACACCAATTAACATTGGCCTACCACTAATGGTTCCCTTGAACTGACCTAATCACAAACTAATACATGTTAACTTAGCAAAATTTTCAAAGTCTATAGACCATGACTAAGGGGGCGGAGCCAAATAATCTCCATGGAAATGAGATATGCCAATGCTTATACAACTGCATACCAAATATCATTGACCTACCACTAGTGGTTCCCCATAAATTGAACTAATCACAAACTAATACATGTAAACTATGAAAAGTTTCAAAGTCAATAGACCTTGACTGAGGGACGGGCCAAATAATCTCCATGGTAATGAGATGTGCCAACGCTAATACAACTGCATACCAAATATCATTGACCTACCACTAGTGGTTCACCATGAACTAGACCTAATCACAAACTAAAACATTGTTGACGCCGCCGTCACGACGCCGGAAACAACATACCTATGTCTCGCTTTTGACTCCGTCAAGGCGAGACAAAACCTGTGTTATAAGACCATAAATTTTAGATCCCTCTGTAGTGAATTTCCTATAAGAGTTGAAGCTGTATTAAAAGATCACCTGTCTTTTGAGACCACTTTTTATCTCTCCCTTAAGTGGTCTCTTAAAACAGATTCCACTGTATTTAAAAACTATTCTCTTGAACCAGTAGTTCAATCACTATCAATAATTAACTGCTGACACAGAGATATGTCTCACCTTTGTAACATGTTAACTTTGCAAAAGGTTCAAACTCAATGGACCATGAATGAAGGTTTGGACCAAAAATCTTCAACGGTGTACATGTGCCAATGGTAATACACTTACCTACCAAATATCATTGATTTACCATAAGTGGTAAGCCAGACCTAATCACAAACTTAAAACATTTGTTGATGCGGCTGATGTGAGAAACAGCACACCTAAGTATTGCCTCTGTCACTTTTTCAAGGTCACAATTTCAGATGAGGTAGCAATAACTTTATCATAGCATAACTAATATCTTTCTAAACTTTTAACTTGAAGTATATAAGGACTTAATGAAACATATTTTACATTTAAACCATTAAAAAATATTGTTCCCAGGTTCTACACAAATAAATTTTAACATGTGGTCAATTGAATTTGTTCCTATTTTTTATCTTCTTTTTTTTTTTAGGGGAGGGGATTTGTTTGACCAACACTGGCAATTTTTAAGTTTAAAGGATAAGTTGATTCTCATGATTTAAAGGGCAGCAAATGAAGTATTGAAATTTAAAAAGAATTTTAACCTATTAGGTCTTATGAACCCACAAGTTGAATAATCTAAAAACAAAGAAAATTTCTTCAAACCATAGAAGTACCCAAACATATATAACAGTGAACTCCAAGTCATTCAACTTTGATAAAAAAATATTCAGGATTAAATTTATCAGTATTATCAATAAATATGAAGAGGCTTGTTTAAAACACACAGGTATGTACTACTACACAATGTATACAATTACAGATGGTTATTGATAAAGTTCTGACAAGTAAACAATCAACATTAACATACATGTACATATAGACAGATGAGACAGAGAAAAGAAATGGGAAACAGTAATGCCTGACAGAAAATTACAAGCAAATCACTTCAAAATCTCTCTGATACAACTAAATGAAAAAAAAGGAATTATATGACATTGAAAAAAAGCAAATCTTTAAACAATCCCTGAAATCAAAATGATCTGCATGGAGACAGGTTTTCACTAAAGATCAAACATGGGGAACAGGGGATTTTTGTGGATTGACTTGACTATTCATTTGCATCTGTTGCTTTGTTTTCGTGGCTTTTTCTGTGCAAAAAATTATTCTCACTTTTGTACACAACTGTTTCCTGCATTATGTGTTGCAGAATATTCATTTTCATCTCGTCATATGCAAGGTTATTTTTTTTAGCTCTTACCAGGCCAGGATACAGGAGACCTGGATATTCATTTCCAAATCTTCCTCTCTGAAACTAATTTCAGTCAGTGGAGTAACAGTGATTATTTAAAGTGATATAGTGAAATAATAATTCGCTTTTAGTAGCCAATTTGGTTCAATTTTGTCAAAATAAGCTAAGAAACATTGCTGATGAATTATTCACTTGCAAGTGAATAATTCGACCTCATTAAATCCATATTCATGTGACCTTTACCTGGAGATAGGTTACGCATGTATTCAGATATTAAAAGGAAAAGAATGTCAATATTGAAAGTGAAACAAGGATGAAACCTGATTTGGTTGACTGATTCAATCCACAAATTATCATTCTTATACAGGTAAAAACGATGATAAACATACTTTCTAATCTTCAATATGAAATCAAACAGACCTAGAAAAATCCAATTGCATGTGATTTCTATCTATTTCTATTTCTATTTATGTTCATATGGGGATAATGACATCAGCAGTTACCAAGTTACAGAGGTCATCTCAATGGTTAATTAGATGACGTCTAGACAAAAATACACATGCAATGTTGATACATATTATCGAATCCATGCATTGTTAATTGTTTATTTTAGACTTTTTGTAATTTGGATATAGGTTTTAGTTTGTTATAAATCAATTATGAGAACTGAGTCAAATTGGTGAACATGAATTTGACAGCTAATGCCCCTTTAAATTTAAGGCAACAAATTCAAAACTATACAATTTTGTTTTTTTTTTTTCACAAACCTTGAAAAGTGATACTCAGGAAATACATAACTTCCATAGTATTTTAAAAGCTGAATTTTCATGTAAACTCTTTTGAAAAGTATCTAAATGGTCTGTTAGAACATGTTTTCTTTCATATTTCTACTGTATGTTGAAATAATTAAAATACTATATATATGATTTTAAAACTCAAGACAAAATTTGATCATTCAATTTGAGTTAGATTTTGTATTATATAAGTGAATAATTTCTCTGAAATCTAGGATGAAAATTTGAGATGATGTTCTTAATTGTGTAAGACTTCACATGCATCATTTTAATAGTACATTGTACTTCAAATCCATAATAATGTTATTACAAAATAATAATTTGTTTTTTATTTTGTTGAATTCCCAAAGACTTTTTAAAATTCATATTCTATAGAATGTACTACACTTTCAAGAGATATGGTTACATCAAATCTAACTAAACAAGTTGCTTTCTTTAAAAAAAGAACAGCAATACGTGAACCTAAGATTGCTGGTCACCAAAAGATTGTTGCTGATTTTATGTTTGCTTTTGAACTGAAATAATTGACTGTGATTAGAAGAAGATAATGGTGATGCTAAACTACCTTTATTAAAACTATGTAAAGAGGGACGAAAGATACCAGAGGGACAGTCAATAGATTGAAAATAAACTGACAATGCCATGGCTAAAAATAAAAACAAACAGACAAATAATAGTACAGAAGACACAACGTAGAAAACTAAAGACTAAGCAACACGAACCCCACCAAAAACTAGGGTGATCTCAGGTGCTCCGGAAGGGTAAGCAGATCCTGCTCCACATATGGCACCTTCTAGCACACGTCAGTTGAAAGCAATGCTCGATAGTTGAGAATATAAAAGTGTATATTTACAGCTACTATTTCAATAAAAATTGTAAAGCTCAGCTATTTTATTTATTACCTGGGAATATACATAATTTTTTCATAACCCTTTTGCATATGGTCCGAGTACACAGTTATTTCGTTGTGCATTTCTTTTAGACAATAAATGAAAATTAAAAAATCCCACCTGCTCTTTCTCAATAATATTTTTACAGTGTGTTGTACTACTTTTGGGACAAATTATATCAAATTTATAGAAAACTAACTCAAAAAATGTACCATAGTAGAAATATTTATATGCTATTAGGTTGAACCATTAAAACAAACAAACAAAAAAAGAATTGAAATTGTATAATAAACATACATTCCTGCAGGTGAACTTTTTCCAAAAAATATAACATCAATAAACACAAATGTCGAGTATTTAGTGATGGACATTGTATTTATCAAATGAATCTCTTTTTAAATATAAAAAAGAAGATGTGGTATGATTGCCAATGAGACAACTCTCCACAAGAGACCAAAAAACAGAAACTAACAACTATAGGTCACCGTAGGGCCTTCAACAAAGAGCAAAGCCCATACGCATAGTCAGCTATAAAAGGCCCCGAAATGAAAAAGTAAAACAATTCAAACGAGAAAACTAAAGTCTATCATTTGACTATATGAATATATTGCTATACAAAATATAAGCAGAGAGTTATAAATACACTTAAACAGTATAAAACAATTATCATTATGATAGTTATTAATTTTGTTATAATTATTGTAAAATAATAATTTCGTTTTTTGTGAGATGCAAGGATTTAAAATGCGTGTGATTTGAAACGTATTTTTCATTCACGACCGTTTAAATTAAGATATTTAGCTAACTTTGGGTACGCATCCCTGCTCATTGGTGCTCATACATTACAAATAATTTTCATAAATGTAATATGACTGTTCAAATCTGTGAGAGAAGATAATGCACGTATAAATTACAATTTTAATTATATTCTATTAAGAATAAATTCAGTCTCCATTTAAACTTAACAATGAATATTCTCTTAGTCTGGTAGTTTCTATTAATGAAATTAGATTTTTGTTTACAGAAAAATCTTTTTGTTTGATTATCTTTCTGCTTTCCGACCACATTGTTTCCGACCTAAGATAAATATTTTAGACAGAATAATTGTTTTTTAAATTTTCTTTTTGCTTTCCGACATATTCTCATGCTTTGATCTAAATACACAATATCAAATGATAAACGTTCAGAAATAATCAGTTTATTCTGGGTCATTATATATTAGTTAACTATTCCCAGGTTTTATTGTCTAAATGCACGACAACACGCTGTTTTAATACACAACACAACGCCTAGAGGGACCGTCTCAAAGCATAAATTATATAATTGCGTTATCATTATACTTGATATTTAATAAAAATTCACATTATTAAAAACACAGATGTTTTGTCAAAAGGCAAATAGGTTCTAACATATAAATGATATTTAAATGCAACCTAGTCTTTATTGTTTTACTTTCCAATCTACAAATGAACTTTGGTTGTTGAAATATACAATGTCACGTGGTAGCCTAGCCATAGAAGGACCGTATCAAAGACATAGACTACCTGTATAAATGATCGAAAATTTCGAGAAGTTCCAGAATCTTGATTCCGAGGTATATCGAGTGGCCCATAGACACTTCCAAAACTCACCAAAAATTCCACAAACACTAAATGTTATCAGAGTCTAATATTGGCTTCAACGTTTAAAATAAAAGGCCACAGACTTCAAAGATTTAATACATTAGCTGATCACCTTTCCAGGTGCCTTTTCTGTAACATATTGTAATATTTACCCAAGCGTCATTCTTAATACAGAATTGTGGAAACTTTATTTATTCTTGTATAAATATGTCAGTCTTAAGAACAGCTAGAAGACAATATAGATTTAAGCGTCATTAAATAGACTTATTCTTCATCATGATATCAGTATTAAAGACTTAATGGCATGTTTAGTGAAAGTCAACTGTCGGAAACTGGAGATTAAGGTTGTTATTGGGTAATCCACAGCTCCACAATACCATATGGTTTCTTAAGTGTTAGTAATATCTGCGTAAATATCAGGAGTGATTTGTCATATAAAAACAACTTGTAAAGGCTGTTACCATTTTGTTGGTTCTACATAAAAAAAAAAAATTGGATAAGTGTGAAATAATATAATTTTCAGGTAAATATGTTTAAAATTAAGTGTTGAAATTACTATAGTTTTCTTTCTTTTATGTTAATTCACATTTAATTTTAATATCAATTCTAATCATCTATGAAGTTGACTTTTTTTAATAAGCAAATTATTTTTAATTAAAATATTTCTATGACTGAACATCTTTTTTTCCAACAAAATACCATGCAATTTGTATACAAGGTCAAAAAATTAAATGATTGATTGCTGTTTGCCTACAGCTAATGCCGCCTCAGCACAAAAAAAGCTATATCGCAGTGAATATAATTGTAATATTTTTACTTATGAGTAATATTAGTAAAGTCTGCTTTCATTTATTAGGGCATATTGACAAAAATATACCATTGTTTCAATTATCTATTTCTTTAAATTAACCCAATGTTTTAATTGCTTGTAGTCCTGAATATGTCTGAAATATTAACCATTCGATGTAACTATTTAAAAATTGTTTATTTATAAATTATCTACTGTAAATTCAGAAATTATTGCGAGGTTTTTATTAATGCGAATAATACGACTGGGTGAGTATCGCAATAATAAGAACTTGCATTCTGATAACAGAAATATAGACCTGAATGCACATTTTTTCGAAATCGCATTTTTGTCCATTCTTGAAAAATCGCAATAATGAATGCACGCAATAATTTCTGAATTTACAGTATATTTTTTCCTAATTTTTTTGTTGTGATATCCTCTTGTATCCTTAACTAAATACAGAATTGAAAGTTTCCAGTTCACTTAGAAAGAGATTTTCCTAGCAATAATGTAACTTTTAGTGGTTTTATTTGATTTTTTTATAAATTTGACATGTATTTAAAACATGTAATATAGTATTTATTTTTTCTTACACAGATACTGAAAACACATTCTCTAATTCAAGCTATCTAGGAGAATTGTGAAAGACAATTATCCAGAAAGAAGTAGAAATAGTTCCATTATTTAGAAACCATCTTTAGAAATGACAACAAGCAGTTCAATTTTCACTGGAAAAATACCAAGTATTAAGTTTGTGTCAAAGTAGACTGTTTCCTTCAGTATGTAAAACTGGACATCACAGCTGAATCATACACCAAATCATCATCAAATTCCATTATATAACAGCAACACCATGAACGGGACAAATATCACTTTCCCAATGAATTGGACAAGTTCTAAACCAAATCAAACACACCATCACCACCATTCATATTATTATTTTGGGATGGATGAGAACTCTTGTGAGACGTTGGACTGCATCATGGTCAAGCGATATCGCCATGACAACTACAATGAACTGTTCAATATGTCATTGATGCTCGGCTTTATCAGTTTTATTGGAGCAATTGGCAACATTATAGTTATAATGGTTTTCATCAGAAATAGAATCAAGAAAAGTTCTACGTATTTCATGTTGACCCTCGCCATCATAGATTTCATGGTCTGTACAATAGTAATACCGGGCATTGTCGCCAGAGAATGGATGATGAAGTACTATTACGATGTTTTGTGTAAAGTCATAGAGTTTATGCGTTCTCTAATGATTCCAGTGTCAGCCCTTATCCTGATTGCTATAGCGTTTGATAGATTCTTTCTGATCTGCATGAGTACAAAGGAAATCATGACACCCTTTGTGACAAAAATGGTCATATTAGTAATTATGCTACTCGGAATGGGTTTAGGGGTACCACCATTACTTTTCATAAGTGTTTATGTCCCAGAAGATGATGGTACTTACTATAACTGGGAGTACTGTGTAAAAACTGAACAATTTATAGGTATAAATGGTCAGTATCATTACTGGTACTTTGTCACAACTTTATTTGGAACCATGATTGTTATTATTTTTATTCTGTATCTTCTCATATTAAAGAAGGTCATTCAGCGCTCTAGGATGTGGATAAATCGAAGACCAAAAATTTTTCCTGAAAGGCGAAACACTGCAGGAACACTGCATGGGAAAATACATATCGAATCGACCATGAATAACCATAGAACATCAGTAACAAAGATATTACATATTTCAACAATTTCCTCAATATCAGAGCAATCAGAAAATCTACAAAATAATCAGTCATCAACTTCTGGGATCAACAACAATCAACCACCAACCTCGGGAATCAACGGCAATCAACCACCAACCTCGGGATTCAACAGCAATCAACCATCAACCTCGGAATCAATGGCAATCAACCATCAACCTCGGAATCAACAACAATCAACCACCAACCTCGGGAATCAACGGCAATCAACCACCAACCTCGGGATTCAACAGCAATCAACCATCAACCTCGGGAGTCAACAGCAAAAATATTCAATCACCACCTTCAGAAACTAGTACCAAAACTCTCATTACCCGTAACTCCAAACAACAAATGGACACTAAATCAAGCAGTCCTAATATCAAAACTTTGTCAGACATACGTAAACGATCTGTCCATGTTAAAACTACACAAGTTCTTTTCATTGTAACTCTCGTCTACATTTTCTCTTTCCTGCCAACCTTTCTGGAGACCAATGAAGTCCTTGAAAGCAACAAATATCTGACCTACATCTACTTTGTAAACAATGCTGCTAATCCAATCATCTATTCTTTCATGAATGCCAAGTTCCGTGAAGAGGCAAGAAGACTGTATTGCAAATGTATTAAAACTTGAATTTGTATTGAAATGTGTACTGTACAATGTTAATTGTTAATCTTACCTTCATTACATAACGTAGGCCTTTACAATAAAGCTTTTAACCTCTCATATTATACTTGTTTAGAGTATTGTCATTTGCCAAAAAAATTAAGCATATGGATACTTTACAGTTTACTTTTTTCTTTCTGAAGATACTATTGTTTATCATATTAAAATAAGAAGATGTGGTATGATTGCCAATGAGACTGACAACTATCCATCAGAGACAAAACAACATAGAAGTTAACAACTAGAGGTCACAGTATGGCCTTCAACAATGAGCAATACTAACTTTATTTTTCACCTATACTTATTCACTTTTAATTTACAAAGACATGTCTTACTCTTTATCAGTAATTTTTTTAAATCATCAGTAATCAATACAATATACCTATGTAACCTTTCAACTGTGAATATTTCTTTTCATCAGTTGATTATTGGCACAAACCTCCAGCTTAATTTTATCAAAGTTCTAATAACCATTTTGATTTTATTTCTTATGGCCATTATGTCTTATTTGAATTTTTCTTGTTTTTTGTTCATTGCTGAAGGCTATACAGATTCACTTTCAGACCACCTTTTTGGTTTTTTATATGCTCGATTCAAATTCTTTACAATTTTTGTTAAAATATTTGTTTCAAGATGACTTTATTTGATGTGCATAAAGTCTACATAAGTATGTTGGAAGAATAACTTCATTAAATAATTTCTATCTATATAGGGACTAAAACAATTGTGATAAATAATAAAATTGGCATATTTGTAGATATAAATAATGTACATTAGAATACTGAAATGCTGCTTGTACAATTTCAAGCTGGCACAATGACCTTGTCAGTTCAAGGATGCAGGGAACCAGTTTTCTGCTAAAAGGATGTCAAAATAAGTGTATATTAAAAGATTTGTTTCAGGTATTGAAAATGATATGAATCAAGTGTATTGATATTTGCCTCATTGACAATTATACTACATCTTCATATGTTTATACTACAGAACCAAACCATCCACAATATAATATAATCCTAATTCTAATTGATCTCTTTAGGAAACTACAACCAGCAACCAAATATATTTTATGTCTATCCTTCCACACACACAAATAATAAACAAGAATGTGTCCATAGAACACTGATGCCCCTCTCACTATCATTTTCTATGTTCAGTGGACCGTGAAATTGGGGTCAAAACTCTAATTTGGCATTAAAATTAGAAAGATCATATCATAGGGAACATGTGTACTAAGTTTCAAGTTGATTGGACTTCAACTTCATCAAAACTAACTTGTCCAAAAACTTTAACCTGAAGCGGAAGCGGGACAGATGGACGGACGTACAGACCGAAAAACATAATGCCCCTAGGTGGGGCATAAAAACATTTTAATTTTATGATGTCAGTCACTGAAGCTAGGCTTTATCTATCACTTATCACTAACAGGGCTGACCATCTAAGCAAGAATACAACAGACAATATGCTACTTAATTTACATGAAACTAATATCAATACAATTCTTGAATGGGATTTGACATCAATATTTCTATTAATAAACTTCCATTTCCTTTGTGTCAATTGTCAGATGCTTAACAAGCAAACATGAAAGTCATGTTTTTGAAAATCGTGATTTGATTTAGAAATGACCTTATTTGAAACACACATTTATTCCAACATATATGTCATCAGATATTCAAAATCTTAAATCAGCAAGAGTGCAAGACCAACAAATCTATATTTCCATTAATGCCTATGATTGATTCTTTTTTTTAATAATGGATTAAAAAGAGGCATGAGAAAAGGGGTATGAATGTGGTCCCTATGAAATATTAGCTATTCAACAAACAACAGTGTGACAACCATGACATTGAATAATTAGATTGATTATTGGTGCTTAATGCCACTTTCAGCACTTTTGGCTATATCATGGCGGTCAGGTTTTATTGGTGGAAGAAGCCAGAGATTTTTTTCTGTCAATTTCTGTAGCATTAAGGCACCATTTACCTTTTTTTTGGTAAAAATTGCTGATTCTTTTTTTTTTGGTAAAAATTGATTGATTCCAAATTTCTTGAAATAAAAATCATTAGCATGCTTCCATTTGAATTTAGAAGGAAATAAATTCAACATTGAGTTTTAAAAAAGAATTCTTCTTCCTGTTATGTTATTGAAAAAAATAGCTTCTGATTAAAGTCATACACTGTTTGTACTCTAGAAGAAAAAAAACATGTCCTAACCTTAAAAAAAAAGATGACTTGTTGCTGCTTTAAATAAACTGTTGTACACTGAGAGTTCTAATGATGTTAATAATATGTAAAAAAAAAATGCAGACTACAATAATGTAACAATTCTTAATCAATAGAAATAACATGTAAATATTGATCTCTATCAATGGGAGGGTAGTTGGGCTTAGTTTACGTGGCCAGGAATACAGAGGGTGATGATATTTCATATCTTAAATATATGAGGCAAGAGTGGACATGCTAAAATGTCTCACCGCTTTACTGATCATAAGTGGTTTTATGCTGAAAATTTTTAAGATTAAGGTTTTAAAACAAGAATCTAATAAACTTAACAATATCACCAAGTAGAACTGTGAGCTATTGCTCACTAATCTTTTTCTCTATACACCGAATGACGGCAGTGTTCTTGGGGAGGGTAGCAAACATCAATTTGCTATGTTAACTAGAGGCTCCCAAGAGCCTGTGTCGCTCACCTGATTCTACTTTGGTTTTGGAAATCATGTAAAAATAGACAAAAATCATAACAGATATTCTAATAATGATTGAGGCCAAATTTGGTTTAATATTGGCTCCGTAATTTAATCAAAAGCAGAAGACTTTTGTAAAGTTTACAGAAATTACCAATAAATTCATTGAAATTGTAGAAAATGATTTTATAAGGACAATGACAAATCAGCTACAAAGTAACAACACTTGGTCAGCACCTCAAAAGAAACATTCATACCATGTTTGGTTTCAATCCATTAAGCGGTTTTCTAGAAGAAGACATTTGTATATATTTCCCATAGGGTCCTTTGTTAAACTAAGTCCCTCGTTGGCAGCCATCTTGGTTGATGGATTTGCTACAAAGTAACAACACTTGGTCAGCACCTCATAAGGAACATTCATGCCATGTTTTATTTCATTCCATTTAGTGGTTCTCTAAAAGAAGACATTTGTATGTATTTTCCATAGGGTCCTATGTTAAACTAAGTCCCTCTTTGGCGGCCATCTTGGATGATGGATCGGCTTCAAAGTAACAACACTTGGTCAGTACCTCATAAGGAACATTCGTGCCATGTTTGGTTTCATTCCATTTAGTGGTTCTCTAAAAGAAGACATTTGTATGTATTGTCCATAGGGTCCTATGTTAAACGAAGTCCCGCTGGCGGCCATCTTGGATGATGGATGGCCTACAAAGTTACAACACTTGGTCAGTAACTCATAAGGAACATTCATGCCATGTTTTATTTCATTCCATTTAGTGGTTCTCTAAAAGAAGACATTTGTATTTATTTCCATAGGGTCCTATGTTAAACTAAGTCCCTATCTGGCGGCCATCTTGGATGATGGTTCGGCTTCAGATATTGTCCATATATTCAAAATCTTAAACAACACTTGGTCAGCAATTCAAAGGAACATTCATGCCATGTTTGGTTTCATTCCATTAAGTGGTTCACTAAAAGAAGACATTTGTATGTATTGTCCATAGGGTCCTATGTTAAATGAAGTCCCCCACTGGCGGCCATCTTGGACGATTGATCGCCTACAAAGTTACAACACTTGGTCAGCACGTCATAAGGAACATTCATGCCATGTTTTATTTCATTCCATTTAGTGGTTCTCTAAAGAAGACATTTGTATGTATTTCCCATAGGGTCCTATGTTAAACTAAGTCCTCGCTGGTGGCCATTTTGGATGATGGATCGGCTACAAAGTATCAACACTTGGTCAGCACCTCTAATGAACATTCATGCTATGTTTTGTTTCATTCCATTCAGTGGTTCATAAAAGAAGTCATTTGTATGCATTTCCCATAGGGTCCTATGTTAAACTAAGTCAATCACTGGCCATTTTGGATGATGGAAGCTACAAAGTAACAACACTTGGTCAGCACCTTGTAAGAAACATTCATGCTATGTTTTGTTACATTCCATTCAGTGGTTCTCTAAAAGAAGTCATTTGTATGCATTTCCCATAGGGTCCTATGTTAAACTAAGTCCCCGCTGGCTGGCGGCCATCTTGGATGATGGATCGGCAACACTTGGTCAGTAACAACACTTCATGTCAGTTTTGTTACATTCCATTCAGTGGTTCTCTAAAAGAAGTAAGGAACATTCATGCTATGTTTGGTTGATGGAAGACATTCCATTCAGTGGTTCTCTAAAAGAAGTGCTCCTGTAGAAGATTTCAAAATGTAAAAGTTTCTCTGGCCCCCATCTATGGATCGGCTACAAAGTAACAACACTTGGTCAGCGCCTCATAAGGAACATTCATGCCATGTTTGGTTTCATTCCATTCAGTAGTTCTCTAGAAGAAGTTCAAAATGTAAAAAGTTAACGACGACGACGGACGACGGACGCCAAGTGATGAGAAAAGCTCACTTGGCCCTTCGGGCCAGGTGAGCTAAAAACAGAGACATATTTCTTCTATAATACCCCCGATTTTAGTATTCGATAAACAGGAAATTGAAGAAAAATGAATCTGAAAACATATGACATGGTAAACATGCTGACATAAAGTCTGATAACAAATTTCAGGAAGCAATTATTTGTAGTTTCCTAGAAAAATGTGATGGACATTTAATGGGACGGAAGTACATATAGGACAGACAATGAAGGGGTAAAACAGTATACTATGCCTCCTTTGGAGCAGGGTAATAAAGCATGCTGATTTGAAGCCGGATAACAAATTTTAGGAGTTACTTCAAGTTATTATTTGTAGTTCCTGGTAAAAAGGTTATGTAAAATTAATGGGGTGGACAGACCAGGTAACACGGTATAGCCATCCCTCCTTCAGAATGGGATTATAATGATCTATGTAAATGAAGTCATGACAGAAATGTACACCTCACAATCATTACATACACCAAAAATAGTTAACCTACTGCTTAAAGAAATAGATCTAACTTCAAATATTAGCATTGACCAATATAACATGAAATGAGACCTGCCAGTCAGACATGTGCACATTACAAACATTCGATACACCAGATATAGTTGACCCATTTCTTATAATAACTGAGAAACAGACTTAACCAGGAAAACTTCACATTGACCATTAAACAATGAAAATAAGGTCAAGGTCAAATAAGCCCTGTCAGTCTTACATGTACACCTTACAAACATTCCAAATACCATAAATAGCTAACTTATTGCTTACAGTATCTGAGCAACAGACTTTGTCAGATATCAAAGAAACCAGGAAAAATTTCACATTGACCAATGAACCATGAAAACGAGGTCAAGGTCAGATGAACCCTACCATACTGACATGAACAATTAGGTTGACATGCTTTGGACTATGGGGCCATTGACTTCTACACATAAAATCTTGTAACCAATAATAGGTATGCTCACTATGCTGATCAAGTTTGACTTACTTTGACTATGGGACCGTTGACTTCCACAAATAAAATCTGGTTACTAGCGATGCTTGTTAGGTTTTCTAATTCCTTCTTCAGTGCTCTGTACTTCTCATCCATGTTGAGACGTAATCCATACTTCACAGGTACAGAACCATCTAATCTTATCACTGTAAACAAAAACAAAAACATCTTGTATATCTCTGTGGAGGATTTTGTGTGTTTACCCTTCAGACAAACTGTCTAGATAGGTAAGGGTGGAGGTTCTTGCTCAAGTAGAACCACTTTAACTTTGGCAGCAGAAATCAAATAAACATCCCTCCACCAATAAAAACTAAAATAGTACAATAGTGTTGAAAGTGGCATTAAAACCAATCAATCAATCAATTAATAAACATTTTAAAGTGTATATTCTGTTTATTTCAGTTTTTTATTCGTTCTATCTATCAAATCTTTTATTTAGTTAATGCCATTTGTTTGTTAGTTAATCAGCTGTTTCTTCCCAAAAAAGAAGACAATACAGTTGCACCAACTTTTTACAGCACAGATAACTAAATTTAACACAAAAAAGAATATAATGCAATTTTTTTTCATGCATTTTATTGATGGGTTGAATACTACATCCGTTTTAATTCATTTTATTTTTATTACTTTGTTTAAAAGAAATTTTCCAGCATTAACTTTGAATACTTCGAATACATGAAGCTTTTTACCAAATTTCAGGGAGCTCTGAATTGTAGCTCCTGAAAAAAATGTAAAAAACTTCATTGGACAGACACATGGACTAACAGACAGTGAAACCAGTATACCCTACCTCCCGCCCTCACAGCAGGAGTTTTAACTAATGACATAAATCTACACATACCACTTAATTCAAGGTGCATACAACTATCCATTGGTACTGGACAGACAAATGGAGGAACAAACAGCTAATTTACTCCCCACCCCCTCCTTTTTTCCCTTCAGAGCAGCAGTTTAACTGAGATAAATCTATACATACCAGTTAATTCAAGGTGTATACAGCTATCCATTGGTAATGGTAAAGATAAATAGTTAAAGGGGTCAAATCGTACACTAGTATGACCACATTCTTGGCACTTGACCTGTGACTTCAGCTGACCATGGAACAAATCAACAATAATTGACTGGTTTCTTAGAAGATGATTTTCCCATGCCTGGAATTTAAAAATATTATATGTCTATATGATGATCAGATTGATTGACAAGTATAACAATCATATTAAAAATGAGAACAATTTAACAGTATTGAAATTTAAGCAAAAAAATTGGTTGGCTTGAGAAAAGAATTAGACAGTTTTGACTAATGAAAAAAAAAATAACCACAAACAACTTATCAGGATATAAAATATTATATTTTTCACAAAAAGTAAGAAATACTTTTTAAACCCATCCCCCCTTTCAAAAACCACCAGATCATTTGTTTCATCCAGGACTGGATAAACAATTGAAAAAAATACACTAAACATACCATTTAGAGAGAGGAATGTTAAATACACTAAACATACCATTTAGAGAGAGGAATGTAAAATACACTAAACATACCATTTAGAGAGAGGAATGTTAAATACACTAAACATACCACTTAGAGAGAGGAATGTTAAATACACTAAACATACCATTTAGAGAGAGGAATGTTAAATACACTAAACATACCATTTAGAGAGAGGAATGTTAAATACACTAAACATACCATTTAGAGAGAGGAATGTTAAATACACTAAACATACCATTTAGAGAGAGGAATGTTAAATACACTAAACATACCATTTAGAGAGAGGAATGTAAAATACACTAAACATACCATTTAGAGAGAGAAATGTTAAATACACTAAACATACCATTTAGAGAGAGGAATGTAAATACACTAAACATACCATTTAGAGAGAGAAATGTTAAATACACTAAACATACCATTTAGAGAGAGAATGTTAAATATACTCAACATACCATTTAGAGAGAGAATGTTAAATACACTAAACATACCATTTAGAGAGAGAAATGTTAAATACACTAAACATACCATTTAGAGAGAGAATGTTAAATACACTAAACATACCATTTAGAGAGAGGAATGTTAAATACACTAAACATACCATTTAGAGAGAGGAATGTTAAATACACTAAACATACCATTTAGAGAGAGGAATGTTCAAACAGTTCTATTTAAATGTTGTTAGGGAATATTGCTGGTTTTTTTTCCCAATTAATGACTGAATATCACAATTTCAGTTGCCACAAATGTGCTCAAAACAGAATATTTGGGATATAAATACAGTATCATGATCACAATATTCTGTTTACAAATGGACATGTTTTGACTTGATAACAAGAAGTTTATTCAACAGATTCCCAGTATAAAGGATATTATTGTTACACAGTCATTGCTTAATGCAGTTATCTGATGGCTCATGATAGAAAAAAAATCTACATGCCAAGTGGAAATGATTTTTTTTTTAAATTGACATCAGGTTGATTTCAACCCAGTACAACTTTGATGATAAAAGTTTCAGAGGAGAAGATTTTTGTAAAAGTTAACGACGGACGACGGACGCCAAGTGATGAGAAACTCACTTGGCCCTTGGGCCAGGTATAATTAATCAAGTCTGAAATGGATCTTACCTCTTGAGCAACAACATCATCTGGTCGACCATCACTATCCTTTAATTCTACATACGGTTTGTCATGGACTCTGTAAATAAAAATACCAAATAATAAACCAATCATATTTTTCATTAAAAGTTTCCCAACAGTTTTGATTTATTTAGAAAATAATGTAAGAGTTGTTTATTCATGACTGACAAAAGTTGAATTTTCAAACTGATGTGACCACAACTTCATGATAAAGTACTTTGACCAAAAACTTTCACTTGATATGGGATAGAAGAAAGGAAAGACAGACAAATGAACAGACATACAGACCAGAAAACATAATGCACTCCTACTATCTTAGGTGGAACATAAAAATATTCCAGTGTTGTAACGTTTCCAATTATTCATATATGAACAGATATTAATTACAAACCAGAGGCTGTATGGACATAGTTGTTGTAGACCTTACATATGATTTGATTGTCACTTGTTTTTATGGTTCTATGCATGCAGTTTATGTGATTTAATAAACCAATAGTCCAATTTAACCTTTTGGGTACAAAGTTGAATTGTCCCAAATGACGTTAGATCTGTCTCCGGATAACCTTCTGACACCATGTAAAATTCACTTTTTAATTATGACATTAAATGTTTTAAATAATGATGTAATATTTTGAAAGGAATTTGTGTGTTTTAAGTAATGGCAGACAAATTTGCATACAAGTGTAAATACGTATATATATATATAGGTCTGTCTAAACAGTTTATAGCTTCACTGTGTATTAAACTGTGTTTATAAATTATATTGCAATGTGTGTTAATGACAGGTTGGCAGTCAAGGACACTTAATTGGAGCAATAAATATTCTAAGGACACTTAATTGGAGCAATATGTATTCTAAGGACATTTAATTGAAGCAATAAATATTCAAGAACACTAAATTGGAGCGATAAATATTCTATGGACACTAAATTGGAGCAATAAATATTCTACGTTCTAAATTGTATAAATCCAATGATCTTATTACCTATTCAGATCTTCATGAAGACCATCTAAAAGAAAACTAAGTAATTCTTGAGAGTCATGCTGCTGGAATCCATTAAATCTAGGAGCATACTTCCCTATAGTCCACTGAAAAAAGAGAAAAATATTATAGGTCTAATCCTTTAGATATCAAATGTTTGCAGTCTGGTGAGTATAGGTGTTTTTCATGAACAAAGAAGAAGTTAGATAAAGCCCTAAAATGGCCTCTATTTCGAGGTAAAATTTCAAATAAGAATTTATTGGCCAATATCAAATTGAATCATAACTAAAACAATGACTAGATAGGAAATATGTCTATTTGCTGAAAATTTCATAATAGCGTGTTTTCATGACATCACAAATAGCACACATTTTGATTTTCAACAAAAATTCAATGAAACCAGTAAACTTCCATTTCTGTCCATTCTTTAAAAATCGCAATAATAATTGCACGCAAGATTTTCTGAATTTACAGGACAAGAACATGTTTAAGTAATATGAATATTGATCCTGCTTTGTACTAGACCGGCACATTAAACAGGATTTTTAACGTTCGTGTTCACAAGGTAACAGTTCGCAGGAAGACATGTCACCGTATTCTGACACATTATTTTGACTCCATGCCGATCTTTTCTCTATCTCCTTAATGCTTAGCAGAGAAGCAGCAAATATCAAATTTTAAAGTCTTTGGTTTGACCTTGCTGGGTTCGAACCCTGACCTCCCGCATTCAAGGCAAACATGCTACCACAAGACCACAGAGGAGGTTTCCATATAAGGAAACCACCTGACTCCATAGTACTTACCCTTAATCTAAGAGGGGCTAAAGTTTTTGATGTTCCACTCCATAAATCTTTGACTAGTTCTCCATATCTCTGAGCAATATGGCCTCTCATGCCTAAAGGATTGGATCTTAAAACAAAAAAAATGTTATATTTCATATTATCAAAATTAGTGCAAATAAGATATTCCAAATTCCCCTTTTACAATATCAATTTTTAAAATTAACAGAATTATTTTCCATCTTCCACTGTAAGAAATTATAATTCAAAAGATTTTTAGAAAATTTAATTCACATATTCTTTCAGTAAATATAACAAGCATTCTGAGAGTATTGCATGGCAATACACAGTCCCATACCGGTAAAATTCATTATACTGGAACAAAATGCTAACTTGTTATATAACTTGCCATGGTGTAAACAAAAGTAAATATCATGTCAATATCTTCAAGCATGACTAAAAACAGTGTGGAAAACTGATTATATGAGTGAATTTTTCAAGTCCAAGGACCATAACTCTGCACAATATTATTAGACCGAAACAAAATTTGAACTTGATCTGTAACTTGTCATGATAAAACTATATACCAGTTATCAATCAATATCGTATAAGCATGATGAAAAAACATTAGATATGATTAATAGTTCTCTAAAATTAGATATGATGTAATACAGTGTATATCTATTTTCAAATTATAATCAAATATAATTAATAGTTCCAAATATTTTTCTTTCATTTGTCACAAACTAATATAGATTTATAACTTATCTATAAAATGTCAACAACTTTTATCTACACAATGTAATGTATTGAAATATATACATAATAAAATAGATTATTATCTAATTAAAGGTTTCTCTTCATAATTTCTTTTTATGTACATAGCATTCAGAAAATTAGTTTATACTAAATAACTAACAAACCTGCCAAAAATTCTTCAAATAATTGAACAAAGAATGTCTTTTAAAAATTAGTTATCTCCTTTGTACAGAAATATGGTTTAACATAGTACTCTAACATTAGATATGGTCCAGAGTTATGGTCCATAACTCTGGATTAAATCATCAGACTGGAACAAAATTTGAACTTGATCTATAACTTGTCATGATAAAACTATATACCAAATATCAAATCAATATCTTCAAGAACGAAGAAAAAAGTGTGGAAAGCTGATTTGCCAGACTGACAGACAGACAGACAGACAGACAGACAGACAGACAGACAGACAGACAGACAGACAGACGGACAGACGGACAGAGTGCAAACCTAAAGTCCCCTTCGACTTCATCGGTAGGGGACTAATAATCAACTATCTTCTACTTAATTTCATCTTGTTCACATTCTTTTTCTGGTCTTTGGGATTGTAGATTTTTCATTAATTACCAAGTATATGTTAATCAGATTAAATAACTGTAAGTCTTGAGAGAAAAGGTTCAGTTTAACAGCTTTCACAAGGGGCCAAGGAAAAAGGTTGTGAAATGTTCTAGATGGTAAAAAATACTTCAATCAATTTTTGGTTGAGGATTTTGAGAGAAAAAATGATATTTTTTCCAATCAAAAGGAGGGAGTGTACTCCCTCTGCACCCCTCCCCCTGAATCCACCACTGCAGTTTCAACAAGTTTCACTGCAATTTTATCTACTGACCTATTTAATTCAAATCTATACAGTCCTCCAATGAAATATTGAGTAAGTGGCCACGTGTTTGACACACACTGTACTGCAGCATTCATAAAACATGTATTCCCCAGATTGTTTAATCCTGTAGCACCTTTGTGTGTTGGCCCTGAAATATAATCATTATTATTATGGATTGATAGATTGTTGGATGCTTAATTTCCAGTGGCAAATATTCCATGCATGTTCCAGACAATTATAATAATCATTATTCTAAGTTTACTGTAAAACCAACTGACATATTACTTCGTTGGTACATTCTTGTTGGAGATTATCAAAAACAATTAAGAAAATATTGTATTGCATTAAACCTTTGGTTCATTTTTTTTTTAAAGGTATCAACACAAAATTTTTCAACTAATTTTATGTTCTTCCAACTAACTTTAACATCCAAATTTCTTGTTGATGTACTAACTCAAACATTTTATTGGAAGCAATACCCGTGCAGAGTACGAACAGATTAAACTTCAGCTATTTATAAGAATAAGACAGTGTTATACAACAAACATAACAGCAAAAGATCACCTTTACTTCAGTCTCATTTCCACATATAATTTTTAAGCTGGTCTGAGAAATACCTACATAAAAATACTTAAAATTATCCTAAATAAATTGTGATTTATTTTGTATGGCCTATTCTAAGGGTAACATTAAAAAAATGGCACAACTTTCTTTCTATCTGCACTTCTACTGTTTATTTATATATTTACCTGAACCTGCCTCCTTCCTGAGTGTTTTATTTTTAGCCAACTGAGACATTTCTTCTGGCCATGTCAAATCTTTATTCCTTACTGTAAAAGTAAATGTGTAATAAACCATTATGTTCCATTTATACAAAATAAAGGATAAACAAGTGAAACTGTGAGCTACTGCTCACTGATAATACCCCCGTCCAAATATGTCGGTAAACAGGAAGTTGTTGAGTGATGAACCTCACACGGTATAGCGGACTCATATAAACCCTGAATCCAAATTTCAGAAATCCTTGTAATGTAGTTCCTGAGATAAATGTGACGAAAATTTTCAACTACTTGGATGTCATGTAAAATGATGTAAGTGTTCCGTTAACAGGACGTTGTTGGTGATGAATCTGAAAACGCATCACACGGTATAGCTGACTCATATAAACCCTGAATCCAAATTTCAGAAATCCTTGTAATGTAGTTCCTAAGAAAAATGCAAAGAAAAATATTCATGTGACAGACGGACGGATGGACTGTCGGATGGATCAATGGATGGACTGACGGATGGATGGATGGATGCATGGACGGACTGACAGACGGACAGACAGACGTAAAACAGTACACCCCCACTTTTTTAAAGCGTGGGTATAATAAAACAGTATACCCCCACTTTTTTAAAGCGGGGATATTATAAAACAGTATACCCCCACTTTTTTAAAGCAGGGGTATAATAAAACAGTATACCCCCACTTTTTTAAAGCGGGGGTATAATAAAACAGTATACCCCCACTTTTTTAAAGCGGGGGTATAATAATGCATTAAAAAAAAGTCTTGTGTTTTCCTTAGTCATCAATTAGCTGTTGAATGGAATTTTAACTCCAGCTTTAAATCATTTGATAACTTCAGTGTCAGCAATATATGTTGAAAAAAATTTCAGGGGCAAGGCAATACTCTTTAACAATAAACTGACATGTCAAAAATATATCAAGAAAAATACTTTGTCCCTTTCTTTTTAAATCATCACATTGAAAACTAGAGGCTCTAAAGAGCCTGTGTCGCTCACCTTGGTCTATGTGCATATTAAACAAAGGACACAGATGGATTCATGACAAAATTGTGTTTTGGTGATGGTGATGTGTTTGTAGATCTTACTTTACTGAACATTCTTGCTGCTTACAATTATCTCTATCTATAATGAACTTGGCCCAGTAGTTACAGTGGAAAATATTTTGTAAAAATTTACAAAAATTTACAAAATTTATGAAAATTGTAAAAAATTTACTATAAAGGGCAATAACTCCTTAAGGGGTCAATTGACAATTTTGGTCATGTTGACTTATTTGTAGATCTTACTTTGCTGTACATTATTGCTGTTTACAGTTTATTTCTATCTATAATAATATTCAAGATAATAACCAAAAGGTGCAAAGTTTTCTTAAAATTACCAATTCAGGGGCAGCAACCCAACAACGTGTTGCCTGATTGGTCTGAAAATTTCAGGGCAGATAGATATTGACCTAATGAACAATTTTATCTTGTCAGATTTGCTCTAAATGCTTTGGTTTCAGAGATATGAGCCAAAAACTGCATTTTACCCTATGTACTATTTTTAGCCATGTCGGCCATCTTGGTTCATGGCGGGGTCATCGGACACATTTTTAAACTAGTTACCGTAATGATGATTGTGGACAAGTTTGGTTAAATTTGTCTTAGTAGTTTCAGAGGAGAAGATTTTGTAAAGATTACAAAATTTATGAAAAATTGTTAAAATTGACTTTAAAGGCAATAACTCCTTAAGGGTCAACTGACCATTTTGGTCAAGTTGACTTATTTGTAGATCTTACTTTGCTGAACATAATTGCTGTTTACAGTTTATCTATCTATAATAATATTCAAGATAACCAAAAACGACAAAATTTTCTTAAAATTACCAATTCTAGGGCAGCAACCCAACAACTGGTTGTCCGATTCATCTGAAAATTTCAGGGCAGATAGATCTTGACCTGATAAACAATTTTACCCCATGTCAGTTTTGCTCTAAATGCTTTGGTTTCAGAGTTATAAGCCAAAATCTACATTTTACCCTATGTTCTATTTTTAGCCATGGCGCCATCTTGGTTTGTTGGCGGGTCACCAGACACATTTTAAACTAGATACCCCAATGATGATTGTGGCCAAGTTTGGTTACATTTGACCCAGTAGTTTCAGAGGAGAAGATTTTTGTAAAGTTAACAGACAACGACGACGGACGCCAAGTGATGAGAAAAGCTCACTTGGCCCTTTGGGCCAGGTGAGCTAAAAATGAAAACTGTACTTTATAAATTATATGCATCTGAAGCGCTTTTCTTGATTTACCTTAATCAGGAAAGCTCAAATTTGCGCTTCTCACCAAAAGAAAATTCTTTGAATTAAAAAAGATGTTATATTCAAGTTTATATTCTAATTGGAAAAAGGAATATGAATATATTTTTACTTACTTTCAATTAACATTTGTTGATTTTCTTCAACACTACAATCTTCTAAAGTTTGATTTTCATCCTCTAGTAATGTCATACACTATCAAAAAAAAATCATAATTTTTTTTATTGAAGTTAATTCTGTCTTGAACATGAGGTAGTGCAATGTACATTCCCACTTCTAATAACAGACATTTATTAAAAATTCCAGGCTTAGTGGTATAATCAGAATTCAAAGTATTACCAAACAAGAAGCAACACACTGGTAGATCTAAATTAAAACCTAAAATTTCAACTTTATGAAAGTTTGAGATAAATATCAAATCATTCATGATTTCATTACATATTGCTCAGACTTTAAAAATAGGAGCTGTAAATGAGTTTTGAAAATTATTTATGGACAAGTCATTGCAGTTTACAACCAACTCAATCAGTGGGTAAAATACATGTTAAATCTTGAATGTTATTTTAATTCAATGAAAACTTTAAAAGCTGTTTTGCTTACATCTTCTTTAGAACCTATCTTCCATAGTCTTGTGTCTTCTCTGGAAAATCGGAGCTTTGTACAGAGGAACTCGTAGATCTGTTGTACTGTATGTTGCCGACTGAATGTGGCTGTGTATGCTACATAACGCCTTGGTGTCTGTGTATTGCTTGCAACCATGTTTGACATTGCTGATAAAAAAACAACATTGAAAAAGTTAATTATTTTTAAAAAGTTGTACAGGGCAGGTACTTTGGAAGGATACTCTAAAGTTAGTCCAAAGTCTGAAATAGAATTAAAAAAATACCCCAAGTACCATATTTTTGCAAAGGGAATTACCATATTATACACTATAATAAATACTGAGTGCAGGATTCACGAGACAGTATTCAAAACCATTTTTCCACAAAATGAGCGGTTTTTCCACTCAGTGACCTTAAAATCAAATACTGAAATTAGAATAGCTGTCTTTTTTTTCTCTCCAAGGAAATTATCCATTTTAAAAGTTAAAACTTAAAGCATGAGTAAATAAAATGCTCCAGGGCGCAGCTTGATACGACCGCAGAGGTCGAACCCTGAACAGTCGGGCAAGTATGGACACAACATTCAAGCTTGATACAGCTCTGAATTTGGATTGTGATTAAATATTTGACACAGCATAGGTTTCTGACACAGAATGAATGTGGTCTAAGAACTTAAAATTTTAAATTGGACATTCACCTATTATGGTCCAATATCCAAAATCTAAATACATGGTTAGATTCAGCATATCAAAGAACCCTAAGAGTTCAATTTTGATGAAATCAAACAAAGTTTAATTTTGGACCCTTTGACCTCAATGTGGACAAAGTTGATAACGGGCCCAAAATCAAAATCTAAATACATGGTTAGATTCAGCATATCAAAGAACCCCATATATTCAATTTTGTTGAAATCAAACAAAGTTTAATTTTGGACCCCAATTTGGACCAACTTGAAAACTGGGCCCATAATCAAAATCTAAATACATGATTAGATTCAGCATATCAAAGAACCCTAAGAATTCAATTTTGTTAAAATCAAACGAAGTTTAATTATGGACCCTTTGGACCTTAATGTAGACCAATTTGAAAACAGGACCAAAATTAAGAATCTAAATACATGGTTAGATTCAGCATAACAAAGAACCCCATATATTCAATTTTGTTGAAATCAAACAAAGTTTAATTTTGGACCCTTTTGACCTCAATGTGGACAAAGTTGATAACGGGCCCAAAAATCAAAAATCTAAATACATGGTTAGATTCAGCATATCAAAGAACCCAATATATTCAATTTTGTTGAAATCAAACAAAGTTTAATTTTGGACCCCAATTTGGACCAACTTGAAAACTGGGCCCATAATCAAAATCTAAATACATGATTAGATTCAGCATATCAAAGAACCCTAAGAATTCAATTTTGTTAAAATCAAATTAAGTTTAATTTTGGACCCTTTGGACCTTAATGTAGACCAATTTGAAAACGGGACCAAAAATTAAGAATCTTAATACATGGTTAGATTCAGCATATCAAAGAACCCCATATATTCAATTTTTGTTGAAATCAAACAAAGTTTAATTTTGGACCCCAATTTGGACCAACTTGAAAACTGGGCCCATAATCAAAAATCTAAATACATGATTAGATTCAGCATATCAAAGAACCCTAAAATTCAATTTTGTTAAAATCAAACTAAGTTTAATTTTGGACCCTTTGGACCTTAATGTAGACCAATTTGAAAACAGGACCAAACATTAAGAATCTAAATACACGGTTAGATTCGACATATCAAAGAACCCCAATAATTCAATTTTGATGAAATCAAACAAAGTTTAATTTTGGACCCTTTGGACCTCAATGTGGACCAATTTAAAAGCGGGCCCAAAATCCAAAAACTTAATACACAGTTAGATTCAGCATATTAAAGAACCCCAAGAATTCAAGAATAAAACCCCATTGAAATTGGTCAAGAAATAAGCAATTTATACAAAGTATCTTCTTTTGCACAATACTGTGCAATTGAATATTCTTGCAATTGCGCAATACTGTGCAATTGAATATTTCTTGCTATTGTGCAATACTGTACAATTGACAATTTCTTCCTATTGTGCAATATTGTGCTATTGGATATTTCTTGCTATTGCGCAATACTGTGCAATTGAAGATTTCTTGCTATTGCGCAATACTGTGCAATTGAAAATTTCTTGCTATTGCACAATACTTATTATATAATAATTTACACATCCTGTTTGGTGTGTATCTCCTGCCATATCATTATTATTTGCTTTTAAATATAAATCAGAAATAACCAACTTAAAATGGAAAATTTTAAAAAAAAAAAAGGAAAAAAGGAAGAAAAGGGGAAAAAATCCCCCAATTTTTGAACCCCTTATGATTCATCACCCCAAACTCAATCCCAGCCTTCAATGAGGTATGGTACCTGGCAGTACAATTTCAGAGAGATCCATACACTTAAACACAAGTTATTGTCTGGAAACTAGAAAATGCTTATTTTGGCCCTTTTGGCCCCTAATTCCTAAATGATTAGGGCAATTACCCCAAACTCAATTCCAGCTTTCCTTTGTGATATGGAACCTTGAAGTACAATTTCAGAAAGATCCATACACTTACACACAAGTTATTGTCATGAAACTACAAAAATCCTTATTTTTGCCCTTTTGGCCCCTAATTCCTAAAATTTTGAGGCAATTACCCCAAAATCAATCCCAGCATTCTCTTTGTGATATGGAACCTTGTGGTACAATGTCAGAGATCCATACACTTACACACAAGTTATTGTCTGGAAGTTACAAAATGCTTATTTTGGCCCCTTTTGGCCCCTAATTCCTTAACTGTTGGTACCATAACCCCAAAATCAATCCCAACCTTCCTTTGTGGTATTGAACCTTATGGTAAAATCTCCTAGAGATCCATTTACTTAAACTAAAGTTAGAGTGCGAAAACCTATGTGTCTTCGGACTGACGACGACGACGACGACGACGCCAACGTCATACCAATATCGACCACAAAAATTTTTGCGGTCGTATAAAATTATTATTTTGAAACCTAAATGTTTTAAATATTAGTATTTCAGAGTTACTGTGACCATATGACCTTAGACTTAATAATCTCATAATCAATAGAAGATTTCTTCTCCTAAATGGACATAATTCAATCAAGGATCTGCACTTTACAACAACAAATTATGACTTAAGACTATATATATGGTTTCTATATGAATCAATTTAATTTTATAATAAATCATGCATAGCAATCTTTACTAAAATATAAAAGCAGTTCTATTCCAAAAAAAAAAATCAAGAGTTAACTTTTTCTAGCAGCCGATCGATTCCATTTATTTTTCCAAATTTTAGAAAAAGCATGTATTTTAAGTAATACATGTAATTCTAATTATTAGTTAAAAGCCATGTAAATCTTAGGGAAAGTCACTTGAAAAAGTGAAACATTTTGTTTCACCAAAGCAATATTTATATGAATTCCCAACAAGTGTATAAAGTAGCTCTAGTAAAAGTGAAGTTGAAATGACCAGTTGTAAGAAAATTAGCTGACAACTGTATTAGTTGGGGTATGATATTTTTGTGACTGTGCTATTAGATATTTTGTGTTCATTATAAATGTGTAAACTTATTTCAGAAAAAAAAATGAAAAGTTCATCTAATGTGTGTTTTGAATTTAGATTACTTAATTAGGATGAAATGAAGCATTCATTTAAAGCAAAGGCTAGCAAACTAAATATTGTAGCCTAGTGTTATTTAGAAGGTGAATATCTTACACAGAGCCATTCCACCAATACCTGACATCATTCCTGTAAAAGTTGTCATGGGAACAGGTCTATTGGTTACAAACTGGTGCCGTAATAACTTGACAGTAATGGGATACAGTTCCAATTCTGGTTGCCCATCATTTGTAGATGAAGATATCACCTATAATATATGAAGGCTTCCGTTTATTTCTAATTAAGAATATTGCAAACAAGTTTTTTTTGTCAAACAAATATATGAAAAAATATTATCATAGTTATAAATTTATGAGGTTTTCTCTGAATTAAAAATATCTTTTTAAAACTGGATATATATGTTAGACTCAGAGCGACATCCGGTCTCTAATCGACGTCCTTTCTTCAAATCGACGTCCAAATTTGACGTCATGTTCTCAAATCAGTGTCCAATATTTTAACCCTTTAATCGACGTCCAATGTGATGTTATGAATCACAAAAACGACGTCTGATCGATGAGTCTCCTCTCATCGAGATGTCTATAAATTTCATTGAATCTTTTATTTTCAAATTGATATTTGTTTATATTATCTATATCTTTTATCTTTTTGTGAAAAAAATGAAAACAACATGTTATAAATTTAATAATGTCCAAAGCGCTTTTCTGGATTTACCTTCATCAAGAACTAGTAGCTTATCAAAACTATAACTGTTTTCTTTTATTGGTATCAAAATAAAAGGACATATTTAACATCAGAAAATGACAATAAGACGATCACCGATATCATTATTACTTTTACATGTACATGCATAATAATATTTTGGTGAAAGGCGTTCATATTCTCTACCTACATTTTCATTTTCTTTTCCTGTTAATATAAACAAATAAATGTGGGTATACATTGTACGACAATGAGACAACAAACCAAAGACAAAGATAATCTAAAGACATCTAGAGGCAGTACAGACTCAAACAATAGAAAGAATAAAAATTGTTGAAAAGTATTAAAATTTGGTCTTATGTTTTTCAACAACTTTTTGAGTTTTAGGTTCAACCCACCCTTTAATAAAGATGAGATTTCACTGAGACATGTCCATAAAACAGACATCGATTGGAGAAGCAAATAAACAGCTGCGCCACAAGCACATGATACGCCCGTCGTCTTGTGTGTGAAGTTTTATGCAATAATAATAAATAGTTTCTGAGATACGGCGCGACATGTGAAAAACCCCAATTTTTTTACAAAAAAACTCAATAACTCTAAAATAAAATTTTGAATCATCACCAAAAAGTATACAGATCTTTAGATTAATATAACTAAGAAGTGCGTAAAGTTTAAAGCAATAATCATAAATCATTTTTCAGATAAGACGTAACATGTTGTGAAAACCTCCCCATTTTTACAAAAACTCAATAACTCTAAAAAAATTTTTGAATCATCACCAAAAAGTATACAGATCTTTAGCATGTTTAGATTAATATAATTAAGAAGTGTGTAAAGTTTTAAGCAATAATCATAAATTGTTTTTGAGATACGGTCGACATGTGAAAAAAACACACCCCTGTTTTAGTTACAAAGTCCCATAACTCAAAAAGTTTTAATTTATCTTCACCAAAAAGTATACAGATCATTTGACCATCATAAGAAACAACTATGTTAAGTTTCATTAAAATTTGGATAAGTTGTTCTCAAGTTACGGTGCGACATGTTTACAACGGACAGACAGAGGGATGCCGGACATTTGTATACCATAATACGTCCCGTCAAAATTTTAACGGGCGAATATAAACTAGAGGCTCTCAAGAGCCTGTGTCGCTCACCTGTATTTACTGATGCTTTGGAAATCATGTAAAATAAGGTTAAAATCATAATTAATAGTATTAGATATTAGATATAATAATGATATCTAAGATAATAACAAAAAACTGCAAAATTTCTGTAAAATTACTAACTCAGGGGCAGCAACCCAATAAAGGGTTGTCGGATTCATCTGAAAATTTCAGGGCATATAAATCTAAATCTGATGAACATTTTGCCACCTGTCAGATTTGCTCTAAATGCTTTAGTTTCAGAGATATAAACCAAAAACTGCATTTTACCCTATGTTCTATTTTGAATCATGTCGTCCATGATGGTTGGAAGGCAGGGTCATCGGATTTTAAACTAGAAACCCTAATAATGATTAAGGCCAAGTATGGTTAAATTTGTCTCAGTAGTTTCAGAGAAGAAGATTTTGTAAAGATTACAAAATTTACAAAAATTGTTAAAATTGACTAAAAGGGCAATAACTCCTAAAGGGGTCGACTGACAATTTTGGTCATGACGACTTATTTGTAGATCTTACTTTGCTGAACATTATTGCTGTTTACAGTTTATCTCTATCTATAATAATATTCAAGATAATAACCAAAACTGCAAAATTTCCTTAAAATTACCAATTCAGGGCAGCAACCCAACAACGGGTTGTCAGATTTGTCTGAAAATTTCAGCGCAGATAGATCTTGACCTGAATATCAGTTTTACTTTGTCAGATTTACTCTAAATGCTTAGGTTTCAGAGATATAAGCCAAAATCTACATTTTACCCCTATGTTCTATTTTTAGCCATGGCGGCCATCTTGGTTGGTTGGCGGGGTCATCGGACATATTTTTTAAACTAGATACCCTAATGATGATTGTGGCCAAGTTTGGTTAAATTTGGCCCAGTGGTTTCAGAGGAGAAGATTTTTGTAAAAGCTAACAATGACGAATGACGACAACGACGGACGACAAGTGATGAGAAAAGCTCACTTGGGTCAGGTGAGCTAAAAATGGACGTTGATTTGAGAACAACAAAAAAGATGTCGATTAGAGGGTCATAAAATTGGCTGTCAATTTGGAATGTTATTTTGTTGTGATGTCTGATTTGGACGTCGATTTGAGGAATGGAAGTTGATTAGAGACAGGACGTCGATCTGCGTCTTACATATATGTCTAAGGTCTTCATCTTAAAATCCATAATAACAAGCACAATTCAGTAAAAATAATGTAAAAATTCAGGTCATGTCAAGGCTTTAAAAGGTCCAGTTAAAGTAATTCAACTGTCCTACAAAACAAAATTTTACTATATAGAGATGACTTTGTCTCTGCATTTGCCAGTTTTTTTAAGCGTTGACTTAAGAATTTGCAGATTAAACTAAATGTTTTCTAATGAGTAAACATATTTATTGATGGACATAACCTTTCAGAAAGTATACATAATTAGGGTACTGATGCTTGGTTGTTTTGTCTTTCGAGTTTTCAAAGACTTACAGTTCTTGGGAGTGCTGTATTGGCCCCATACCATGTAGACAGGGCTCTCCATATAGCCTCAGGAACTATCTCAAAATCTTTCCCTCTGACTAACATTATATCTCTTTTTAATCTACCACCTTCATTTGTTAATGAGATCACCTACAAATTACAAAAAAATTCAAAATTATAAAATATATTAAGAAGGTAAACACATACTTTGTTTAGTTTGAAAGACACCTGTTTCAACTGTTCAAAAGCTACTTGGTTTACTTGTTTAAAAATATCAGTCAAATAAGAGAATAAACCTTTTTCACAATACCTGCAAAATAATACAGATATTTATTAAATTTGTCATTTAAAGGAAATATTAAAATTTGTAAAGTTTTCCCAGTTATCATGTATTATCATAAAATTCTATATTAAACATGGAGTTACACACAGTTGAGTGCTAAAACATTCTTACATGGCACAGTGTTCTCCCAGGGCCTTTTAGCATCATGGTACTGTGATGCTATCTGAACTGATTTTCTTATAGGTTGTGTTATGGATGTGATGCTATAATTTTTAGAAACAAGATGGTATTTCAAATTTCCCTGTTTCCCAGGATGTTTTATTAAATATCAGGGAGAACACTGCATGGATTAAACTTCTGACATCAGGACATCATGAAGATGATTACATCTTTTTTACTATTGATAACCCTTATTATTAAATCTTTCTGAACATGCTTCCCAACTAGGGTATTAAAAATGAAACCATTTTCACTGTTCAACCTTCTTACTTTAGACTGACTAGATACCAACAAAGGACTATTGTCCACTGCAGCAGGTTTTAAAGAGCGATAATAATTTTCATTGGTCCACTATACTTAATTTAGATTTACTAGATACCAACAAAGGACTACTGTCTACTGCAGCAGGTTTTAAAGGGAGATAATAATTTTCATTGGTCCACTATACTTACTTTAGATTTACTAGATACCAACAAAGGACTACTGTCTACAGCAGCAGGTTTTAAAGGGAGATAATAATTTTCATTGGTCCACTATACTTACTTTAGATTTACTAGATACCAACAAAGGACTATTGTCCACTGCAGCAGGTTTTAAAGGGAGATAATAATTTTCATTGGTCCACTATACTTACTTTAGATTGACTAGATACCAACAAAGGACTATTGTCTACTGCAGCTGGTTTTAAAGGAAGAGAATTGTTCATCTGTAGAGTTTTCTTCCTAAACTTTGGCGAATGGCTTGGACTGCGGTTCACTAAAGCCTGGTCTGGTGTATTAAGGCATGTTTTCAGTGGACTTGCACAACTTTGTGCCTTGATTGCATTGTTAGAGTGGTTATGTGTTAGACTAGCTCCACTGTAGGACTGAGACATGTTGTAACTGGATGTCTTGGCATTGACCATAATAACACTGTCGTCCTCCCATGGTATGGCTTTCCCAGGATGTTTATTTTTAGTTATTCTATGTTGTGTTTCCTCATTGATAACTTTATCATTTATAGATGCTGTACCATTGATGTCTCCATTGATTTCTGTAACATTCTACAAAATAAAATCATTCTTTTATATCCTTTGATTGATTGATTAACACTACTTTCAGCACAGATGAACAGGCATACATACACAGGCAGACAAATGGAAGACAGACAAATTGACGCACAAGGTAATTGCAATATAAAATCCACTATGTTAGTAAGGGTATAATACCAGTATATGCTCTATCAAGTTTTGATTCTTTTTTTCAACCTGAGAAAAATATTAATCAAACTGACCAAAAGTTGCTGAAAACCATTGTTCTATACAAGAAGACTCCAAGATATATACGAGTTCTGAATACATTCATTTAGATGACTGTGATAATACTAAAGGTTTCTGAGAAATGGACCTAAATTCAACGCTTAACTCAGGACATACAGAAAGATAATTCTTAAACCTATATGACCCTATAATATTATTTGTCGTCAATTAAAATAGAAATGTCAAAAAAATTTGAATACTGTAGATTCATTATTATTCGTTGGATACCAATTTTCGTGGATTTCGTGGGTACAGGTGAACCACGAAATTAAATGTTCAACAATTGCCAATTTTCTATAGGCTTGTATACAGACCTCGACAAAAACCACGAAATCACATATCCACGAATATGTAAGTTTTCTTTAATCCACGAAATTGGTACCCACGAAAATAAATGAATCCACAGTAGATCACTTATATCAATATTTAACAACATGGCATTCTCAGTTAATGATTGATCGATTTTTGCTTCCTTAACGCCCTTTCCGTTTATGATTGACTGATTGATTGATTGTTGCTTCCTTAACGCCCTCTCAGTTTATGACTGAATGCTGCTTGCTTTATGTCCTCTCTGTTTATGATCTTACCTTAAAACTGACATATTCATTCCAACAATTCCACCATTGCATAGAAATTAGATACCAAATTTGTCCTACTTGGAATGCTTTCCTTGACTCTCTACTCAACCACTGGCTGTCAAAACAAATATAAACATTACTTTTTAAGCTTTCACTTCGTAAAAAAATTTCAAACTCTCCATTAAAAATGTATAACAGGTAACTAAATACAATACATTATTTTGGCACAGTTTTTTTTAATAAAGAGTCTTCCACTGAAACAAGTGTGATACAATATTTATCCTCTAGAGAATTTTCAATTTCAAAATTTTAAAGTTGAGAGTGGAGAAATATTGTATCGCAAGAGATAAGATTAAGTATTGAATTTGTTTCTCTAATGATTTTTAGACGATATGTTCTTTCTATTTCAATGATCTACAAAAGACCATGCTCTTTCTGTGAGATGTGATCAGGTGTGGTCACCATTTTTGTGCTGTTACAATTGCAAAATCATATGGTCATCCTTTTTCATGACGTCACAATTATGTAATAAGATGAAAGTATGAATATTTGACTTCATAATGGAATTTTGACCAATGAGGATCTGAGATCAAGAAAAATCATAAGGTTGGTTGTAAAAAAATTATTAGCTGTTTGTGGAAAGTATAAATCAGCTAAGAATTAGGTAAATAATATATATCAAATTCCACTTGTCTTAATCAGAATTGTATTTTTATTCTAAACTGTACATCAAAGTGCCATCTATATCCTGGTTGTTTATATAAATAACACATAGCTGAGAGGGTGATAGAGCAGATTGTTACCCGAGAAAACATTGTCAACTGAGTAACAATCTGCTCTATCACTCTTTCAGATATGTGTTATTTAATTTATTATACTGAATGTTCTGTTATTACTGTCTATTGAATTTCAAATTCAAAGTAATATACTATGACGCCTTGTACATAACAACCATCCATATTTATTAAAGTGCACACTTGATCAAGCGTCTCCGTGAAGGGTAATAGAGTATTTACCATAGGAGAGTAAATTGTCTCTCTCGTATCAACCAATCAAAATCTGGCATTTTGACATGAAGTATAATAATATATTATACCTGTAGATCATATAACCAGATTTACTGAGTCAATAAACATTTGCCTTTGGCAAGTCAACAATGTCATTTTCCAAAAAGAATCTTTAAATAACTATGTGGAAATCAATAATGGTAATTTTGTAGTTGAACCTTGTTGTATTTTTATAACAGATTCATACACTATGCATTACTTATATGTAATTTTTGATAAAAAAAAATGTTTTCTTGACAAGTATGGTAATTCAAATACACATCATTTTGTAACTTAAATATCAAAGTATAACATATCATCAATAAATTGCATGACATTGACTGGATAGGATCTAAATAATGATCACTTCACTGCACTATTTTGTGTGAACTATCAAAGGTAGTGATCAACCTTAGAAGATATAGATATCAAGTCAGTACCATAGGGTTTTGATTGCATTTCATGCATTATTTACCCAAAAACAATGTTCATTTTAAAGTAGTTGAGTTTATACATGTGAGTCACTGGCAAGTCAAAAAAATATAAAATGTTCATTTCCAGGAAAACTGAATTTATACATGTGAGTCACTGGCAAGTAAACAATGTTCATTTCAGGAAAACTGAATTTATACATGTGAGTCACTGGCAAGTAAACAATGTTCATTTCCAGGAAAACTGAATTTATACATGTGAGTCACTGGCAAGTTAACAATGTTTATTTCCAGGAAAACTGAGTTTATACATGTGAGTCACTGGCAAGTTAACAATGTTTATTTCCAGGAAAACTGAGTTTATACATGTGAGTCACTGGCAAGTAAACCCTATTCATTTCCAGGAAATCCGAATTTATACATGTGAGTCACTGGCAAGTTAACAAGGTGCATTTCCAGGAAAATTGAATTTATGCATGTGAGTCACTGGCAATTTAACAATGTTCATTTCCAGGAAAACTGAATTTATACATGCAAGTCACTGGAAAGTTAACATTGTTAATTTCTAGAGTAACAAATAATTATGGTTTTCTTTGGAAAATACTGCTAGCTGTATTTTAAAACTTACTTTACAATGCTGCCTTCTTCTTCAGTCGACTGAGGTTTCAGTCCTAACACAATATGACAAATCTACAAAATAAGTGCTATAATTGTAAAGCAAGAGCATATATCATACAGAACGTAAACAAAAGATAGCATGCAATAATATATCGTATTGCACTAGTGCAAATAAAGCTTCAATTACGTGACGTCATCAGTAACAAAAATATATTTTAAACAGTTTTCCAAGCTTTGCTATACCATAAAAGGGTAACAGCATTAATATCAGTGAATATTATCCCTCATAGAATGCAAGCTTGTGTAATCTTAGAATCTACTTGAGACAAAATTCACGAATATTCATGAAATAACCCTATATCATTTATATAATACAATGGTGGCAACTGTAATGACTCCACAATATTTCATAACTAAACATTATTTAAATGATGTTGAAAGAAAGGTTGCAAAAAATTTACACTTTGTTGGCGTGTGGTTTTGCCTTTTGTCACTGAAAATTCCATTTGAAGAACATAGTGCAATAAAATTCAAACTTAGACAGCTTAAGCATAATAAAGCCTCAACACAGGTTTATATGATCATAAAAGTGTTTTGTGTTTTATGGGATATTATCTGATTGACAGTCTGTATTTTCATACCAATAGATACCCAACATTTATAAGTCCAGCAATTATGGTTATGTTGACCTCCTCTTATTCAAAATGCAGAAAATAGGATGCAATTTTAAAGCAGTTTGAGACAGAGAGCATCTGATTTGTATTTGCTCTTTATGAAGATGAATGTCAATACTTTTAGAAAAGGTATCACTAAAAAATATAAACTTCTCTTTTGCGCCAAATGTGACATTTCAACGTTCATTTTTGCTAAATTTTATGGAAAATAAATGCTTTCAGAGTATTGCTATTGATCAACAACAACAAAAATTTATTAACACCTTATTTCTTGGTAATCAAATCTATGGAGGACAAGCTAAAATCAGGTACACAATATTTTCAGATGAATAATAAAACAGCCAAATTTATTTAGTTCACCATGTTTTCTTACATTTCCAACAACTATTTACTGTATTCAATGTTTTTAATATTGTAAAAATCACGATAGGATAAATTTTCGCAAAAATAATTACTTGCTTTTTAAATTTTGATAGCATTATTTGTAGGCAGCATATCCTTAAATGGTATTAATCAATCTCTAAATTTTGTCCATTGTTCAACCATCTCAATAATAAATGCATGCTAAAATTTCTGAAATCACAGTATATGTTTTCATGCGTAGAAACTAAGTGTAGGGTTTTTTCTACTGTATGTATAATTCCTACCTGACTTAGAAGATTAAGAAAGTCATCAGCCAAAGTGTTGTTTACAGTCCATACTAAATATTCTTCTTGTGTAATACTGTCATCCTAAAGTGTTAATATAAAAAAAGAATTAATACATTAAATAAAATTTCATTTATTATGTACAATAAGCAGATAAAACAAGTATTCTGATGATATTACATATGCAACACAATTCCCCTGTTAGGCTGTTATTGTTGAGATTGTCGCAGGAACATAACATCCATATTATTGTACTTGTCAATTGTAGACGTTGTATTGTCAGTGACGTCACCTTGACAGAAATATGTTAGTTGTATATTCAATGCAATGGCTGAACAGTTGTCTTTATACACATTGCCTTAACTATCATCTATAGTTAGTTTTCAAATATATGTGACAAGAATCAATTTGTTATTTACTTTTTCATTTGATACAAAATCACACTTCTACTAAATGTAAATATGTCACTTCAAAATCAACTGCATTGAAATCTGTCTATACTGAACATCTTTGAGGCAATCAAGATTTTATTCTGATTTTACTGGATTTCTATAAATTTTGGTTTACAAACATTAAAACCTGAAAGAATATTCAATGTTTACCCTAATACAAATATCTGTTTTGACAGGGTTTGCATTTACACAGGGTTTTGCTTAGATAGGTTTTTGTTGCATTTTAAAATGAAGTATGCAAAATTTTAAAAAAACATGTTTATATAAGAACAAATTATTTACCTTATCAGCATCATGGCATGCTAAAATTTCCATTGCAACAGTTTCTGGATATAAATTATGGAACACATCAGATTCCTGTAAGTTAATAATATTTGTTTCAAAATTTGTTGGAAAAACGGACAAGGTAAAAGCAAAAAAGCCCAAAATTCTAAAGTATAAAATCCAGTCTTCGTCTTTACCCACAAGGACAACAGCTCAGGCTCGTAAAATTGTTAGTGGGTCTGTAAAAATATCACTTGTTGGTCTATACAATCTATTAAATAAGTGAGGAATGTGTCCATGGGACACAGATGATGCCCCTGCTTGCATATAATGTTATAAAGTGACATAACTAGAGAACTGTAAAAGTGATGCCACCCAAATTCGGACTTGATCTGTGTTATATGGTAATAAGCATTGTGTATAAGTTTCATAACATTTGGTTGAGGCAAACTAAAGTTAGAGAACATAAACTAATTTCGGAACGTACAGACAGATGAACGGACGGACAGACAGACGGACGGATAGAGGGTAAGACCAGGGTATCACTTAATGCCCCCTCCACTGCTGCAGGGGCATAAAAATTATCAAATGAAAAAGAATGTGTCTGAGAACACAAATGTCCCCGCTCAAGCCTTACAATTTTCCAAGTTAAAAAGGGGCATAACTCTATAACAGTAAATTACTCACTGCCCAAATTCTATATAAAATTGTATATTGTGTATATATCATTATAATATTATAATATAGTATGTACTTTATAAATATGTTATATTATTTTAAGGACTCTCAGGAAGATTAGTTTTAACTAATGGGATTATCCTCTTGAAATAAAGATTATTTATCTATTTATTTATTTATTTAAACGCTGTCTGTGAGTTGTTGTTCTTAGCATTGTGTCTGAGTTTCATAAAATTTGCATGAGGAAAACTTAAGTTAGAGTAAGGAAATGAAAAAATTTGCAATTTTCCAAGTTATAAAAGGGTATACCTCTAGAACAGTAGGTGACTCACTGCTCAAATTTGAACTCTGTCTGCGAGTTTTGGTTCTTAGAATTGTGTATGAGTTTCATAAAATATGGTGAGTGGAAACAAAATGGGATGGACAGAAGGAATGTCAAGGGTAACACTTAATGCCCCTTCGCCTAGTGGCAGGGGCATAAAAAGTTTATTGTAAAAACTGAAATAAGGCCAAAAAATATAAATTCTTTATTCCTATTCCCCTTGATATACTTAAAAAAAAAGACATAATTACAAAAAGGTGGACAAAGAGTATATCATAACACAATAACACTGACCATGTCTATAATACTTACTAATTCATGGCTTGCTCTATTCTCTGACCGTACAGCTAACATGGCTGTCAGCATCTGTATCAAATCTTCTTTACTTAACTTTCCATCTTTCTTTTTACAAAATACTTTAAAACAAACTGAAAAAAAATAACACTTCTATATAATTCATTATTGCATTATGCATGTGATTAACAGTAAAAGATGGTTGGGTAATTTTAAAACATATATGCAAGATCTATCTTCATAGGTACTCAGGCCTTGCGGTCATAAAAGTTTTGAGCACGATTATAGTACTCAGACTCAGAAATTAACCAATCAAAATACTGGATTTGGTGTTTTGAGCACAAATTTTGTACTCCGAGTACTGAGTAAAGTTTTATGACTGAGGACCCTGGTCTTTGCTTATTAGTGTAGTTTGGTTGCTGTCACATTTATGTATACTACACATTTCCTTATACTCAAGACAAATTTATATATATATATACATATGTGACTTGGATGGAGAGTTGTCTCATTGGCAATCATACCACATCTTCTTATTTATATATGAAATTGATCTTGAAAATGATTAAATAAAAAGTAAACAAAAGGATTCATATTATTCACAAATTCAATACTCTATAAATGTTCAAGTGAATAAGATAATTATGTCTTACAAAAAACATTGGAATACTGAAAATTTTGATACTGATTTTAGTATGCAGAATTTCCTGAAATAGCAATAATACATCTTGTATTTTGTATATACATGTATGAAAAGATGTGGTATGATTGCCAATGAGACAACTCTCCACAAGAGACCAAATGACACAGAAATTAACAACTATAGGTCACCGAAGCCTTCAACAATCAGCAAAGCCATACCGCAAAGTCACCTTGTGTCCACTGTTGAACAATCACAATAATAAATGCATGCTTGCAAAAATTTCTGAATTTACCGTATATTGGGTTATTTCTCCTATATCAAATGGTCTTAACAATTAACACTTTTTTATGTTAAAAATATATCAACCTAAATGGTATCAACCTAAAATGATAGAGTAAACTTACATTTCTGTCTTTCCATGCTAGGTCCTCTACAACATGCAGATATTCCACAAGCCATTTCTTTAAAGTCTATGTGGTTATCACAGTTCTCATCAAATGCTTTAAATAATCCTGAAACACATAAAATTAAACCATAGCAAGTGCTTTAAATAATCCTGAAATCACATACAATTAAACTATAGCGAGTGCTTTAAATAATCCTGAATCCCATACAATTAAACTGTAGCAAGTGCTTTAAATAATCCTGAAATCACATACAATTAAATTATAGCCATCAGGGGTACTTCTTGTACAAGTAACTTTTATTTACTTGAAGAAGTAATATTAATATACTTATATAAGTAAATTTGTTTCTTATAGATACTACCTTTTGATTGTAAGAAGCTTCTGTCCAAGTTTGGTAAAATCCAGAATGGTTTATGAATCTAATAAATGTTTTAAAAACTTTAACTACAGACTGTATGTAATGTTAACAGCAAGAAAAACTAAGTCCATTTATAACTAATATACGGAAAAACATGAAATATATTTTTACAAAATTTCCTTCTAGATACTAGCTTTTGATCATAAACAAGCTTCTGTCCAAGTTTAGTACAAATCCAGGATAGTTTAAGAAAATTACTAAAATTTTAAAAACTTTAACCACAGAGTGAATGTAATGTTAACTGGCATAAAAACTAAGTCCATTTATTAGTAATATACGGAAAAACAGGAAATATATTTTTACAAAATTTCCTTCTAGATACTAGCTTTTGATCATAAACAAGCTTCTGTCCAAGTTTGGTACAAATCCAAGATAGTTTAAGAAAGTTATTAAAATTTTAAAAACTTTAACCACAGAGTGAATGTAATGTTAACAGCAAGAAAAACTAAGTCCATTTATAAGTAAAATACGGAAAAACAGGATTTTCTTTTTTTTTAATTTAACTTCTGGATACTATCTTATGATCATAAACAAGCTTCTGTCCAAGTTTGGTACAAATCCAGGATAGTTTAAGAAAGTTATTAAAATTTCAAAAACTTTAACCACAGAGTGAATATTTGTGGACACAGCCGCCGCCGACGATGGAATGTAGGATCGCTATGTCTCGCTTTTGCGACAAAAGTCGCAGTCTTGACAAAAAAGTCATCCTATCTTCTTTTCTTGAATTCTTAGGACTTCTTTGCTCTAATAGAATTTCAAATTGTCTGTCCTTTGCAGATGTCTTTACTAATCATGTAAGTGTAATTTCATGGACAATGAATATCTCATTTGTCTGTTATCTTCAGAACACTGCTCATTTACAAGCCCCCAAGGGGCAATTTTTGAAGGCCTTGCACAAATACTTAAGATCTTTGCGCAATCAGTTTCTTTGTTGACTTAATGAGATGAAGCATTGAACTCTAATCAAAAATTATGAGCAAACCTGGGAAAAATCATTAAAGGCATGTTTTTACATCTCAAAACTTGAGAATTTTTGTGGGATTGTAAATTTTTGAGAAAATTAAGGGGAGATTATTCAAAAATTATAATTAACTTATATAAGTATATTTTTTTTACTTCTTCAAGTAAATAAAGATTACTTGTACAAGTAGTCTTCAAGTAAATAAAGATTACTTGTACAAGTAGTACCCCTGACTGTATAATCCTGAATCCCATACAATTAAACTATAGCGAGTGCCTTTAATAATCCTGAAATCACATACAATGAAACTACATTGGACAACAGTTCTTATTCAAAGCTTTAAATAATCCTGAATCACATACAATAAAACTACAATGGGCACAGTTCCCATCAAAAGCTTTAAATAAGCAAGAAAACACATACAATAAACCTACAGTGGCACAGTTCCTAACAAAAGCTTAAAATAATCCTGTTACACATACAATTAAACCATGGTGAGCAACAGTTTTCATCAAAAGATTTAAATAATCCTGAAATAGATACAATTAAACTATACTGAGGATCTAAAGACACTCTATTGCACTATTTCAGCTTTGTAACAAAACAACACATGAACAGAAAGTACGTCTGTTTACCAATAGGCATTCTGTTACAGGTCGGAACTACAGACTCCTGGGCCCTGTCATAAAAGTATGAAAATTGTAAGTACAAAATTTGTGCTCAAAACACCAAAGCCAGAATTTTGATTGGTTGATTTCTGAGACTGAGTACAATACTCTTGCTTGAAAAATTTTCATGACCACAAGGCCTGGCCTTCTGAAAACTAACCAAAAACTTTACCAAAATCCACACGGACATAGAAAGAATGGGGTAAATATATATGCACAGTCACATTTATGGTCAAGTCACATATTTGCAAACAAACAGTACATAAATTTTGTTTCTTGTGGTGTGACAGGTTTTAATGTTTTGTCTCTTTTCTTTTGTATTCATGCTCCACATATTTCATACATCTGTATTAAGCTCAAACGATATCTAATTCTTATATATTTTATAAATATGAATTGATGTACAAAATATTTTACATGGTTTTATTCATGTTCCAAAATCTTTGTTGGTATTCATGCTACAAATGTTTAATGTTGTTGTACTCATGGTCCAATGTTTAATAAGCTGGTATTCAGGCTACAAATGTTTTATGTTGTTGTACTCATGGTCCAATGTTTAATAAGCTGGTATTCATGCTACTGTTTTTTTTATATGGAAAATATTGAAGCTCCCTACGATTTATTTGTTTGTATTCATGCTACAAATATTTTTATTATTTGTTTTGATGGCCAAAAGATCTTTATTTGTTTGCATTTGTGCTCTAAACCTTTTCTGTTCAAGATATTCCAAACTTTTACCCTTGAAAGAATGTCAGATATGCTAAATTCTTCAACACTGTTACACACAACAAACCTAATATCCAACATTGACAACCACTACAAACCTTCTGATATATCCTGGGGTATAGGTGGACACACCATACTCTGAAATGTTTCAAGATCAAACTTCCCCGACTTGGACTGGGATTTCAACATCCAGTATCGCTTCTCTAGTTCACTGATGTCAGTTTCTTCCACTGAAATATACATGTTATGTATTGAAAAGTGGTAAACATACAAATTCTTACAATAATAAATTTACAAAACTCTGACAATGAAAAATAAACAAAACTCTGACAATAAACAAACTAAACAAAACTCAATAAAAAATAAAATGCTCCGCTGGATATGACTGCAGACGTCGAAACCCTGAACAGTTGGGGCAAGTATGGACACTACATTCAAGCTTGATACAGCTCTGAATTTGGATTGTGATTAAATATTTGACACAGCATAGGTTTCTGACACAGAATGAATGTAGTCAAAGAAATGAAAAATTTGAAATTGGACTTTTACTTATTATGGTTCAATATCAAAAATCTAAATACAATGTACACAGTCAGATTCAGCATATTGTACATCGAGAATTTAATTTATTTATTTATTGATGGACAAAATTAGCTTTCTTTAAAATTTTTAAAAGGGAGTTGCTTCATAAAAAAAAAATATTTATATATAGCATTCTGCAAATTAATTTAAACAAAATAACAAACAAACCTACCACAAAGTTCTTCAAAAAATTTACAAAACATTTTTTTTTTTTTATTTCCAAAATATCATTCATCATTTACCCTTTCGCAGACGAATCCCGGTTTAGTCCCTGTTTACTGGGATCGGAATACCTCTTTTATATTTCTCAATGAAAACATTGTGAACATAAGTTATCTTTCTTTGTTTATTGCCCAGATGAAAGTATAAACATGGCGCTTCCGTTTGTTGAAAACCGTGTCAAAATCAACTGAAATTTACAGATTTTACTAAAATTTGAAATAAGGGAACATTTTTTTGAAAGAATTTGGAAGAATTGAAGCAAGACTAGAATACTTTTTTAACATAAAATGCTGTTTTATGTACAGAAACACTTAGAATGGATATCTTTCAGTGTAAGGAATTTGTACAACCATGTAACCTCGTAAAAAATTTCAAACTTTTGGCTTAAAAATTTATGATTTTGGGTCCAAAAGACGAATTTCGTGAATTTTATGTATTTCAATGCCGAAAATTAGCAGATTTGATTTTTTTCTGACCAAAAATTTATTAAAACATAAACAAAACTGTGTCCATGGTGTGAGTGAATAAAATAAAGACATAAATAACTGCAGATAAGTTTTTATTGATATTTAGTATGAAGTTCTCCCACTTGTGTCACAATAGCCAGGGAAGCCATTATCTCAGAGTAACTTCTGTCAGAGCGGCTATTAGTGAAAGGGTTGATACATTATCTTTTAAAAATCTATAAAATTTTACCTTTATTTTTCAAAATATCTAATAATGAACAGTAAATTTCAAACTTTAATATTTATACATAATTTCTAATTTAATTATTCAAACTATAATATTTATACATAATTTCTAAAATTAGAATATGATGCTGATCTATTTTTAACTATGATTCTACTTTCACTTTCTATTAATTGGGCAATACATCTCTGAATTTGGATTGTGATTAAATATTTGACATAGCATAAGTTTCTGACACAGAATGAATGTGGTCTTAGAACATACAAATTTGAAATTGGACATATACCTTATATGGTCCAATATCCAAAATCTAAATACATGGTTAGAGTCAGCATATCAAAGAATCCCTATAATACAATTTTTGATGAAATCGATTAAGTTTAATTTTGGACCCTTTGGACCTCAATATGGTTTTAAAATTTCATAGAGATCCATACACTTATACACAAGTTATTGTTCTGAAACAAGACTAGAGGCTCCAAGGACCCTGTGTCGCTCACCTGATATTTTTATTTACAATTGATGCATGATAAATGCAACTGTTGTACTGTCGTTTAGTTTCAGAGATATAAGACTAAAAAGTGCGTTTTATTTCAGCCATGTGTGCCATGTTGGCAGGCAGGGTCATCATACACAGTGGTCCCTGGATATCCTAGTGGTGATTTAAACCAAGTTTGGTTTAATTTGACAGTAGTTTCAGGGGAGAATTTTTGTAAAATTTATCTAACGAGAAATGCGAAGTGATGAGAAAGTTTGTTGTGAAGTTTTGTTGTTGCGCAACCCCCCAAAAACAAAAAGGTAATAAAAAATTATCATTTAAGGGCAATCTTTCCTATTAATGATTTCTGCAAACTTCAGTTGATTGTGCAAGGGTTGTATAGCCAGCTGAGGTCGTTAAAACTCTCATTTGTTGTTGCAAAATTCAAGTGGTTTTGAATTGCTTTGTTGATCTTTTTGTATTCAACTTTTAAACAACAAAGTACAACAAATATGATGACTGATACTCATGACACTGAAAATATGGTCTTCATTCTTGTGAAGAAAATGATAAGGTTTGAAATATTTCTTAAATATTAATTCAATACCAATACTTTAATTTGTATTGGATTTATCCCAGGAAATGAGAACAAGGGACACAATTAAATTCAATTTTTTCCCTAAATTTCTGATAAAATATAAAATGAAGAACTATATTTTTTAATGAGAATTTTCTTTTTAATAGTTAATTGATAATTTGAACAATATTAATTAAGTTTTAGATCTTGCATGGTTGATTAATTTTCTCTCAAAATTTCTGATATTCTATTAAAGTTTTAAATATAATATGAGGCAGGCATTACCTGTGAAAGGGGATGAAGTCTGTATAAATTAGTGTAGGAATTCAAGCATCATTTGCACTTGAATCTGTAGAAATGAAGCCAAAGTACTGAAACATATCTGACATTCGACCTATTGTTCGGGATTATAGTTGTGACATCATTTTCAATGTAAAGAAAGAAACACCATCATCAGGTATTAATGTGGTTTTTTTTCATGTTATAGAATTATCAATTATTTTTATTGCCAGTACATTAGTAGATTGTTTTCTATATTGATTTTCTACTGCAGTTTCAGAAAAGAAGATTACAAAAGGAAAACATTTTGTAAAACTTACCAAAATTTACCAAATTAATGAAAATTGTTATAAATTGACTATAAAGGGCAATAACTCCTTAAGGGTCAACTGATCATTTTGGTCATGTTGACTTATTTGAAGATCTTACTTTGCTGAACATTATTGCTGTTTACAGTTTATCTCTATCTGTAATAATTTTCAAGATAATAACCAAAACGGCAAAATTTCCTTAAAATTACCAATTCAGGGCAGCAACCCAACAACCAGTTGTCCAATTCATCTGAAAATTTGAGGGCAGATAGATATTTACTTGATAAACAAGTTAATCCCTGTAAGATTTGCTTTAAATGCTTTGGTTTCAGAGTTACAAGCCAAAAACTACATTTTACCCTATGTTCTATTTTTAGCCATGGCAGCCATCTTGGTTGGTTGGCTGGGTCACCACACATTTTTAAACTAAATACCCTAATAATGATTGTGGCTAAGTTTGGTTGAATTTAGTCCAGTAGTTTCAGAGGAGAAGATTTTTGTTAAAGATTACAAAATTTACAAAAATTGGTAAAAATTACTTTAAAGGGCAATAACTCCTTAAGGGTCAACTGACCATTTTGATCATGTTGACTTATTTGAATATCTTACTTTGCTGAACATTATTGCTGTTTACAGTTTATCTCTATCTGTAATAATTTTCAAGATAATAACCAAAACGGCAAAATTTCCTTAAAATTACCAATTCAGGGCAGCAACCCAACAACCAGTTGTCCAATTCATCTGAAAATTTGAGGGCAGATAGATATTAACTTGACAAACAAGTTAATCCCTGTAAGATTTGCTTTAAATGCTTTGGTTTCAGAGTTACAAGCCAAAATCTACATTTTACCCTATGTTCTATTTTTAGCCATGGCAGCCATCTTGGTTGGTTGGCTGGGTCACTGCACACATTTTTAAACTAAATACCCTAATAATGATTGAGGCTAAGTTTGGTTGAATTTGGTCCAGTAGTTTCAGAGGAGAAGATTTTGTAAAGATTACAAAATTTACAAAAATTGGTAAAAATTACTTTAAAGGGCAATAACTCCTTAAGGGTCAACTGACCATTTTGATCATGTTGACTTATTTGTAGATCTTAGTTTGCTGAACATTATTGCTGTTTACAGTTTATCTCTATCTATAATAATTTTCAAGATAATAACCGAAAACGAAAAAAATCCTTTAAATTACTAATTTAGGGCAGCAACCCAACAACCCATTGTCCGATTCATCTGAAAATTTCAGGACAGATAGATCTTGACTTGATCAACAATTTTACCCCAGTCAGATTTGCTCTAAATGCTTTGGTTTCAGAGATATAAGCCAAAATCTACATTTTACCCCTATGTTCTATTTTTAGCCATGGCGGCCATCTTGGTTGGTTGGCCAGGTCACCGGACACAATTTTTAAACTAGATACCCCAATGATGATTGTGGCCAAGTTTGGTTAAATTTGGCCCAGTAGTTTCAGAGGAGAAGATTTTTGTAAAAGTTAACGGACGACGACGGACGATGGACGCCAAGTGATGAGAAAAGCTCACTTGGCCCTTTGGGCCAGGTGAGCTAAAAAATGCTTGTTTTTGGCCCTTAATTCCTAAACAGTTAGGACAATAACCCCCAAAATCAATTCCAACCTTTCTCTTGTGGTATGGAACCTTGTGCTAAAATTTCATAGAGATCCATACACTTATACTCAAGCTATTGTCTGTGAACCAGAAAAATGCTTGTTTTTGGCATCTTATTACTTAACAGCTACGACAATAACCCCAAAAATCAATCCCAACCTTCCTATTGAGTATTGGAACCTTGTGCTAAAATTTCATAGAAATCCATATACTTCTACTCAAGTTATTGTCTGTGAACCAAGTTATTGTCTATGAACCAGAAAAATGCTTGTTTTTGGCCCCAAATTACAAAACAGCTACAACAATAACCCCCAAAATCAATCCAAACCCTCCTATTGTGGTATGGAACTTTGTGATAAAATTTCATAGAGATCCATACACTTATAATCAAGTTTTTGTCTGCTAACCAAAATGTCTTCGGACGACAACCCAGACATCGCCATAACATAATACAAATGCCAAAATTTTGTGGTCGTATAATTAATAAAACTCTAAAAATAAAAAATAAACAAAACTCTTAAATCATATATTTAATTCGCAATCTTTATTGAGCTTTTCATTTTACCTTGAAAATATATATGGTAAGATAAAAGGAGACAACAGTATTAAATACCTTTTACAGTTAGGTATATAAATGGGTTTTTTGTGTCATCCTTAGCATCAAATATATCATGATATCCTAGTATTTGTCACAAGTAATTTATCCTAATTAATTCATCAAATAGAATTACGCTGAACTCTTTGTATTTTCACTATCAATCATAAGTAGTGTAAACTATCAACACTTTTTTTTTGGACATATCATTTACATCATTTCAATGGTTATCTAACTGTGATTCATCAATCACACACACTGGTTACAATCCTCATGATCCTCAGAGATTGCAAAAAAATCTAATTCTTTTGGACATCAATTCTTAACAGCAAACATTATAATAAGAAAGATTCACCAGACAAGTAGTCTTTAAATCAATTGATGTCATAGCTCAGCTCAAATACAAATTATGGAAATAACACATCTGAATTTTGCATATGATATTGCCGTAAAAGTAGTAATTACATAGATGAAATAGCACATTAGTACTGTATATATACAAATACACTGAATTAGAAATATTTTAATGTACCGGTATTGAGAAATTATTTTCATGAATAGACATGGTAGATAGTGATGTTTGCTGGTGATTTTTCAAAGCTTTGTTCAATGCATTTAATGGGCAGTGAAATATTTGTTTCAAGTTAATTTCCTGGTAAAATGTATTCTGCCAAAAATACGAAAATTTCCCGATATACTATTTATATAACCATAATGTGGGAACTTACAGTGAGTTACACCAGCCAGTGTCTGGTAGAATGTGGGTGTGTCTGTATCATTTGACAAACTGATTGTTATGTCTTCCATCAGAAGCCATTTTGTAATAATTGTTGCACCAGGGTGCTGAAAAATCCATAATCTGAACTGTTCAAAGGTAACTTGGTCTCTCTGAAATCAGAAAAAAGAGTATCATTTGAAACATTGATTATCTTCCATTACAAATCTATTTTTCAACAACTGTTTATTACTTCCTTAAAAAAATGTATATTTATGATTCCTTGAAAAAAAAAAGTTTTTTAAACAGGAAGTAGAAATCTGAAATATCTAAAAGTGCTCACAATTTACAACTCATTACAGTCAAGCTGTTGACCAAATGTAAGGTCATGCTGTTTAGAAGGATGGAGGGATGAACAGACTGACAAATGGAAGGACTTAGTGATTGCAATATATTCCCCATTTCTAGAGAGGAGGTATAATATACAAGTAAATACATACATCTAAGAATAATTCTGACACAGCGTGAGAGACCTGACCCTCTGTTTCAATGATACGTCTATCCATCTCATCCCTTTGTACCATAGTATAACTGTCATCGGCATACATTCCAAATATCACTGGAAAAATATAACAACATACTATTACATTATTACAGCACAAACCTTATACAGAATCATGTCGGATTTTTTCAAACTAACAAAAAATGAACTTGAAATTCAGTTCGATGACAAGTTCCTTATTTTTGTTCTTTCACTTACTGTTGTTTCGCTTATGGGTAAAAAAAGCATTAACTTAGAATTATAAACAGAAAAAAAATTTTCTAACATCTACATTATTATACAAATTTTTTTAGTCGCCTATATATCAATTTACGGTCAAAATGACTTTTGCATTATCATATAAAAATAAGATGTGGAATGATTGCCAATGAGACAACTCTCAACAAGAGACCAAATGACACAGAAATTAACAACTATAGGTCACCTTACGGCCTTCAACAATGAGTAAAACCAATACCGCATAGTCAGCTACAAAAGGCCCCGAAATGAAAAATGTGAAACAATTCAAACGAGAAAACTAACGACCTGATTTATGTACAAAATAATAAACGAAAAACAAATATGATATACAGATTATATATTTATTCCTCTCATATATTTTTTTTTTTCATATCATCTTTAAGGCATGTAAATGGAAACACAGGTTTGAGCTAACGGTGTGGTTATAAACAGTTCATGTCCAAAATAATTCTTGCAGTGTAAAAATTGTGAAACTAAAATATTTCAGGGTAAAAACTGTCTACTTACATTTAATTCTCTCTTCTTTGGTTCCCTTGGTCAGAACTACAAGTCCACTGATTAAATCCTTGTAATTAAGTCCCTTAGATGAGCCGCCAAAGCCTTTAAATATTAGCTGTAAAAGTCAACAAATTTATATAACACTGAGTCACCAAAGCCTGTAGATATAGACTGTGAAAGTCATAACATGTTTGTTTTATACATGTTATTCCCGTCTGTAGCAGCAAGTTACCACTACAATATAAAATGGTTCTAATCTGTTAATATAAGAAACTTGATGCTTATCAATACCTTTGTTTTAACATAGTTTCATTATGATGCAGGGAAAAGAAGTAGTAATGTCTAGAAGTCTTATTTCTACAAAACTTCAACTTCTAAAAGATTAAATTAAAATTTTTGCCCATTTGTGTAGAGTACTTGTAACCAAAAATATACTAGAACTGCATGTACATACTAAATATAAATTTGGGAATACCGTTTCCAAATTGAAATGTAGTCAAGTATTGTCAATGAATATAAAGAACCTAATATATAAGGACAGACAAATATTGTTTAAAGAATGAAAATTCTATGTATTATTAATTATTAAATTGAGTTACAAAATTTCTATGTATTCTTAATTATAGGATTGAGTTGCAAAATTTCATTGTCTTCAATTTTACAAACGTAAAATTTAAAGCTCTGAATTAGGATACCAGATATATGAAACTGATTTATCCATTAAAAACATTCCAGTCATAAATCAATCAGGAAAAATCTATGGACCAACAAAAAACATAAGCTTGACTTTATATTAAATTGCATAATAAAACTACTTACTTTTGAAACCGGGGCTGGTACACCATCTCCTAGTACTTCTCTTAAGAACATTGCTTCTGTCATTAAACCACCAAAGGTTGATGACCTCTTAAAAGCATCTTTCAGACGTTTTTGTTCTGAGTCTCGTACTGAAAAAAAACTTTTTTTTTAATTTTGTTTGTCAATTTACTTAAGAGATAGTCAGAATTTAAACACTCATGTTTAACTTACTGTATGAATTTTTGTATACTCATGAAATACAAACTGGTAACAGTAGGCTCTGGCAATTTGGAAACCCCAAAAAAATTTTAAAAATCCAGTATCCGCTATATTCAATTAGATGATTAACAAATATTTCTTTCAAGTTCCTTTAATATTGGCCTCTAGACACAACCATAATATACTAAGAGCCGTAGATGTATTTCTGTGATTACTTTCTTCATTTTTTCAGGTACATGTTTGGATAGATAGGTGAAACAGCATGGTTGATTGTACTGTTTTCGATGTAGCAACACTGTTCCCCTCAATCTTTTTAAATCATAGATTTTCTAATTATTCCATTATCACCATGCTTTAAATTTAAAAAACATAACACTTGAAGTTATTCCCAGCTATCCTTTAAAAAAAAGTTCTAAGGAATACACTGATCATACCTTCCACTATATACAAGGCATATACAATGTATATGTCTGTTGGCATATACATGATATACATTGCATATGTCTGTTCAGAACTTCTAAATTACCCACATGACCCATGGACTCGGTTATGAGATGTTAGCCCTATTATATTCAGTTCTTATCATATGTATACCTCATGTTCATTTTCCTTCATGTTAAGGATAGGAACGTGTGGTATAACTGATTACCGTTTTCCTTCAAAAAACGTAATTAACCATCATCTGTGATCTAAATTTTCAATGTAAACAACTTTAATTCTGTGAAAGTTGGCAAGTACAGACAATATTTTCTCAAATTATAATCTTTAAAGTAAGCTTGCTAAAATTTTGATTTAAAACCCAAAGGCCTTTTTATATAGTATTTGTCTCCATAAAAGGCGCTTAACTGTCCTTGTCAATTTGTAAACCTGCCTACAGCGAATGGTTGTCTCTTATCAAAAACATTACTCTCTTTTGTTATTCTTGATAAAATAATAATAATAAAAGAAATGCAGAGGAAATGCCTGAAATGTCCTCTAATACAGAACGTCGAGAATAAAGTATGGCAGTCGACACGGTCGAAGAAGACCCAATATTAATGTCAAAGGAACATGAACATGAACAAGGCAACTGTACCAGTATTAACATTGCAAATAAAGGTTCTCGTAAATATAGCCCCGTTTGGGAGCAGTTATGGCCCTGGTTACTGTATGATGACAGCAAAATGTACTGCAAATCTTGCAAAAAATCATTTCAACTAACTTGGAATTTAATTGGTCTGGTTTTCTTATTGTGATCCGTTTTTTCTTTCTTCAATTTTTCGCAACAAAATCTAGATCAGCTACTTTTAGTCTGCCATTATCATAGTTCTAGTAACTCAGTTTATTGTTTTTGCCCAATATTAATACTGAGTAACAGTTATTATTTTTATCTATTACTATGTAACTATTATATGGTTTGATAATTTCTATACATGTATGTTCAAGTTTCATGTTTTCTCAAAAGAATGAAATTTAATCAAAATTATCATAGATTTTCCAATAATTACTAGTACAGATTTTAAAAATCAGTCCAGATCAGATGTCTATTCGTGATCTCAGCATTTCCTCATTAATGGTTCTGTTCATTGAAGTGGCAGGGTTTATCTGGGTATTTTGGGAAAAGGACCCTGGCCAGTTTTGGGAATTTTTAACGCGATTTTCAATGAAATTGGGAAAACAACCAATATACCAGATGTTAGTTTCAGTGTGTTTAGTTCATTAAAAATTTTCTTTTTGGTGAAAATAAAGTAAGAAACTACATGAATGCTATTAATAATTCAATTTTCTGTTCCTTTTGTTTTAAATTTAACAAGCAAGACAAGTTTATTTAGTGTCAAAACAACAAGTTCTTAAAGCACACATGTGATAAATATTTACCCCCTCCCCTTTTTTTTATCTACAAACTGAAAGGCATTAACAATAAACATGGTTAATATAATAAATAATTCAGGGATAGAAATAAGATGTATTCTGGCCAAGCAGGCTAACATTTTATAAAATCCACTTGCTCTTCCAGATTTTTACTGGCAGTTCAAAATTAAGAAGAAATTACCTCTTGGATCTGTAGTTTACCTTATAAAATCATATAATATCAACAGTCTTTAGTGATAAAGAAAAGTATTGTCACATTTTATTTTATTTTGACATGAAAATTTGTGAACTAAAATAATTTTGAGTTTCTGTATAAAATATTTCCCATTTCTTTTTTCTTTTTCATATATCTTTTCTTTTTCAATTTTAGTGTTGGATTTTCAAAGCTGTCACATTCTTGGATTTTTTTTTATTTATTTATTGTATTTTTATCGGCAAACCCGAATTGTAGCCTTATCCGTTTCCGAATCTGATCTGGTTTTGCAATTTTCTTCACTTCCTGTTTATGGCAGCCATTGTTTGTCAATGTTGTTCTGTCAGTCATTATGTTTTAACTCAGATTTACACAATACTTGCTAGCGATTTTCGGCATAGAGCTAGCGGTTGAACAAAATAAACATCTCTGTCATGAATAATAAAGATGAAAATAAATTTTGTGTTCGTTTGGGAATTTTGCTCCCAAAATTGGGAAAAATGTAGGATTTGCCGTTGGGAATGGGTCCGAATACCGGACCCTGTGGAATGCTAGAAAAATCCATGAGTGGTGTTGGTCTAGGTCTAGTCAAATATATGTTGCTCAGTTTTGCAGTTTTTTATTATAAGTCATAAAAAGTTTAATTTCTAAGTGATGTTACACTTCATGAACTCATAGATGTCATTCTTAGTCACATCAGAGACATATATTCTTTTGAAATCTTTGGTCACATTAATCTCTATGAACTTAATTAACTTTTATTCAATGAAACCACAAAAGCACAGGAACAATATCCATAATACCAATTAAAATCATACTGGTTAGTACCTCTTTGCTGAAACATACACTTTTTTATTTTTTGTTATAATTGAATATCCCACTCATTTGACAACATGGCCCACTAACTCTAAAAATGGCCCGTTGATTTTATTTTTGGGGGGCCCTGGGCCCAAAGATAAAAAATCTTTCCAGATCACTGTTTTCTCCAAAGACCACCAGGGGAAAAAAGATTTCGCGAACTCTGAAAGTACTGGAACATGTACACAATTACATATATAACTATTTCAAAATAAATCTACAAATCTTTAATATTTCAACAGCACTTCAGTGCTTTGATATGATCTAAGATAAAGTTATCTTTCTTTTGCATAAGTACAGCTGCCATCTCGTTACGCAAGGAACTTGTTTAAATGAAATAAAAATCGGTCTATTTGTGCTGTCTGTTAAAATGCAATTGAATCAAGTTAAAACTTAACTCTAAATTATTATAAATTTCATCTGTTTTGGGATTGAAGTTCATAACCAAGAGATTACAGGGGATGCAGGGATTTCGGGGGAAACAAATGTAACCCATAAAAGCATACAACATATAAATAGAATATGAAGCCTTTGCAAGGACATTATATTGAGAATGTTTTATTGTTTCAGACTATACAGGTGACAGACATAAAGGATTAATACAATTTAAAAAGAATATTCAGAGATTCTTCCCAATTGTGCAAACATATTAGAATAAAACAGCTCAGTAATTCTTTCTGAATCCCAAACTACAGGGAGGAAACTTCTTTCATTCACGACAAATAACGCAAATTCATGTTAACACGCAAAATATTTTCACGCTCATTTCAATTTTAATACTGCATTTTGAGTCTAAGTATGTTGACAAGTATATGATTGCAATGTGTTTCTGGATCAACAGGATGTAATAATTTTACAGACGAAAAAATGTCAACATAAATTTGCAATATTCATAAGGTGTGTTTTCAATCAAACTGTTTTCTTACATCGTCTGACAGCTTCCTCATAAGGAATATAAGATAATTTTGATTCTTTTCCTCCCATTCTAACGTTTATAATTTATCAAAGATCCAAAACAGTCACTCTAAACTGTCAAAAGTGTCAAAATTCAGCCGATCGTCATCCATATTACATCACGCGATGTTGACACAAGTCTCGCGAGAAAAAGAAGGGATCGGACAGGTGCCCAATGGTTAAAATAAGTATTTTCCCGCGGAGTTTTGAAAACCAGTAGCTAAAATAACTTCTTATAATATATATAATTTGGTGTCATTTGAACTCTTTTAATTTAGGATTAATAAACTTTCATTCATGTGACATACTCACAAATACCAAAAGATCTACTTCAGTTGTTTTCCATTCGTCTGATGTGTTTGAGCTTTTGATTATGCCATTTGATATTAAAAGGACTTTCCGTTTTGAATTTTGATTGGAGTTCGGTATTTTTGCTATTTTACTTTTTTTTACAAAAAATTTGATTTAAATTGGGACTATAAATACATTATATACATAGGCGGATCCGCCCCCTTTTCGTGGGAAAATTTGGTTGATTATATAGGGAATCACTGAAGCATGACTGTAGACTGTAGCGGGTCCCTCTTATGGCAGTCAGTGGGCCCCTTATAAAAGTTCTGGATCCGCCACTGATATAGTGTGTGAAAAATAACAAACAAACAAAAACTCCAAGGAAAATTCAAAACGGAAATTCTCTCTTATCTTATTGGATTAATTTCAATTATTTTCGCGTTTTTCTGCATTATATGAACATAAATATACTAAAATAACTTGTAATAGCTATTTACTATCAATTCCAAGTTTACTATCCACAGCGGTTACTGATATATTATAATATAATGGAAAACAACTGTCATATTCCTGACTTGGTACAGGCATTTCCGTATTTAGAAAATAGTGGATTAAACCTGGTTTTATAGGTAGCTTATTAATAACCTCTCACTTGTATGACAGTCCAGGGTTAAACATTTTGTTACAGCTCACTAGCCCAGGACTTATTGGTAGCGGGATTTTACTAGCCCTGTTTGTAGAACTGCTAGCCAATCAAAACTGGCCTGCTAGCCCAAGTATGCCTTACAAAGTGAGAGCCTCATTACCCCTTCATCTACCGTTTTCGTTTTGAAACTGACAAAGTTCCTGGGTGCCCGTACTAAAATACATGTTTGTATTTAGAAATATTTTGTACATGGTTTCGTGCTTAACAGCTGTCCGACAAGTCAGGTCAATATCGATCATTGCATCATACACCCAAGTACCATTAATTGAAAATCTCGGCATAAGCAATGTACAATACCCCATGTACTGACAAAATTGATATTGAAAGTACTTGAAAGTGCGATCATTACATGGTCCACCCAGAGTTAGTTGTTCTATTTTTAAAACATGTACAAAATAGGAATCTCGGATGACGTAATTGAAACTGATTGGCTAAGATAGAATAGTGATGAAGGATTTTTCACTTTCTATTTTGGAAACGCCAAGAATTTTTGTTACTAGTTCGTCGGGCATATTGGGTTACAAGTTTTAATTGCCCGAGGTGTACATGCTCTCGTCCCGGGCGTCGGGCTAGTGGATTTATTGACCCCTGCAGTCGCATAGAATTCCATTATATTGGCAACAATGTGTGAGCAAAACAAACAAGACATAAAAAATAGACGGGGCCTTTTATAGCCGACTATACGGTATGGGTTTTTCTCATTGTTGAAGGCCGTACGGTTTCCTAAAATTGCTCTCATCCTCTTTATTTGAAATTTGGTGGATAGTTGTCTCATTGGCAATCATACCTCATCTCCTTATTTTTATAATAGGTAAAAATGTCAAAAATTGGGGTACAGCAGTCATCATAATAAAAGTTACATCAAGTTGTGTTATAATCGTCTTAATCTCTATAAAAACAAACAACTATATAGATGTCAGCAAACTACTCGGAAAAACAAAATGGCATATAGACACTCTATAGACAAAGCACATAAATGAGCAAAAATGAACGATAAGAATACAAAAAATGACCATAGCACAATAACACAATGGCGAGATGTATAAATACCGACCCACGCCAAAAGTATATTACCAAAAATGGACCGTAAACAGTAAAAGTTATTTATCAACAAGGTCTTGGTATCTTCCGATGAACTTTTTTAGAAAAGGACGAGACGTTCTATGACATGCAGAAATTGTATCATATGTCTCTGGTGTGAATATGATCATATTTGATTGGACCTAGATTAAATCTTTTAATTATCTGGCATAACTTTCAAGTAAGATTTCTAAATGATCGCTTATAAATTTCGTATGCTGCCTTTATTTCAGTTGAGGGGCATTTGAAAAGAAAGAAATGTAATCAAAATTTAAAATTCTGACAGCGTGTTCATGTACATCATGCAAATGAATATGTATTCTGGATTTTGTTTTAAACTTGTGACATACTCTGGGAGATGTATCACTGACGTGTAATCGCTTACAAATCGCTTTAATATCCACATATATATAAAAAAGTTTTGTGATTAAACTTTCAATCTCAATTACAAGACTTAGTATAAATTACAAATTATGAATTTACCAAAATAATAATAAGGGTTTCCGATAAGTCTAGATATTACTGCATACTAACGGGAGTTTCAGTGTATTAGTATATATAATCACCTTGGTAATGCATATTTTATTTAGTCAACAGATGAAAAACATTTTAGTTCTCGTCGGTCTTTACTGACAATGATTTACTGTGATATTTAAGCAAATAGTAGAAAATAGAATTCTGATTTATACTAATTTTAAAATCAAGCACAAATTAGAATTTCAATATCTACATGTATACTGGTAAGGATGTGGTATGATATTGCCAATGAGAAAACTCTACACCAAAGACCAAAGGCGTAGAAGTTAACAACTATAGGTCACCGTACGACCTTCAACAATGAGCCAAAATCATACAGCATAGCAAGCTATAAAATGATTAGTTGTAATATACCTTGTATTTGATTATTAGTTCCTTGTAAGGATCAAGTTTTCAATATTTTTATCATATTCACTGGGACAGAAACATATATAATATTTGTTGTTATACTATTTGACCCTGACTGGGTCTGATATGACATGTTCGCAGTCCCGCTTCAATTAAATAATCGATTTGCCGTACAATAGTATTCAGCTGCTGCAAAATAAGAAATTAACTACAATTATCCATTATAAAAGTACAATGTGTCTTATTTTGTGCGATTGTATTTCCTTATATAGGCATCATGACACACTTTTTTCGGAAAAAAAGAAATGAAAAAAAAAAGAAGTAAAAATGAAAGGAGAAATACCAATGAGATGAACTATAGAGAGGAAAGACAGACAACACAACGACCAAAAGAAAAGAAAAATGACTAAAATACAAACAACAACCCGCAAAACACTATCCAGAGAAGACTAAAGAGCAACACGAACTTCCACCAAAACTGAACTCTGGTGTTCACTAGGGGCCTCAGTGACCGAATGTTCTACCATCTATACATGCAGTGATCACTATCAGTTTCAATTCTGAGGTTGAGTTCGAACCAAATGAAATACACGAATAAACAACTAATTCGTGCTCTGTTTAAAAGGAAATGCTATCCCACAGTTTTCAGAAAACATACACAAAAAGATATAAAAAATCTTTTATAGAAAATACTTTATTAAATAAACTGTTGACACAAAGATATGTCTCGCCTATTTGTAATTCTGATAGTATAATGCTTATATCAGTTCCTATTAATTGGAAAAAATATTCTATACCATTTATTCCGTAAGGAACAAATTCTGATATTTTTTTTCCAGTGGAAATAATATTATACTGGAAAAAAAAGAATAGAGAAAAATGGGCAAAAAAAATAATAAAGAATGGAGAATAATGGGGTGCTAAAATATAAAGGATAACTGCAAAAATTAAAGAACTGGGTAAAAATATACTGATTACAGAAAAGAACAATGTCCAGAATACAGTTATCAATTAATTACAGAATAGCCATTATTTTTTAAGATAAAGAATAATGAGCGAAAAAAATTAAAGAATACAGAAATGAAGGACCCCCATCCATACCCTCAGTTATAGTCCGTGTCCTTCCTTTGATATCATGTGTAAACAACCATCGAAAACAAACTTTTAAAACATTTTTGTATCTCAATACCTGTTTTAGGGAGCTACCATTTGATTTTTATGAGGGGAGGGCTAGAAAAATGTGAGACGTTAATAAAATAATTAATTGTATTGAATTGCTGCATGATTACTAAGAATCCCAGAGGAACGGAAAAAGCACTAGACAAGGATTAATACCTGACAGCCAGGTTGATGGATATCAGTAAAGCCTTTGCCTGTTTATCCATGATCTTCTGCTAAAACTGGAAAACTATAGTCCGATCATATGTGAAAGAAAAAAATTCACTCAAACAAAATCGGTTGGGTTTTTCCCGCCATTTGGACTTTCAGATTATTTATTGCAAATATTTCCTACAATTTGTGCTTACCATTTAATTCCTGGCATTTAAAATTTAGAATTCAATAGTCGTGGTGATAATTTAACTAACTTCCTAAAATTTCAATTAATCTAGGATTTCATGATATATGTCACTATATCTGTTTCTAAAATTGTGTACAAAAAGCTTTAATAGGATTTGCTGTTATTCTGTTCCCATTTTTGTAAAAAGATGTTTCCATTCGACAGTGATTAGCTATATATAGATATAGGCAGCTCATTCCAGATTTGTGCAGCATTATATCGAAACGATCTCAAACCATACCTGGTAGTTCTGACTCACGGGAGTACTACTGTTTCCTGCATGTGATCTAAAATTATACTTCTGAATTTTAATATTAATTAAATCATGAAGATAACTTGGACTTTTTTATGAATTATTTTAAATCTTTCTGTTGCAATAGTTTTTATTCTTCTTATTTTTAAAGAAGGCAATTTTTACTTTTCTAGCAGTTTTTCGTATGAACTATCATAATCTTCATAGATGAATCTAACAGCTCTTTCTTGATTTTTTTTCCATTTTAAAAGATTTTTTTTCACTACAGTGGTGCCAAATTACTGGACAATAGCTAAAATTCGAAAGAATGAATGAATAGTATGCTGTTAACCTGCATAGCCTGTTTAAATTTTTACCCATTCGGTTAAGAATATTCAGTTGACTTGATGCCTTTTTACATATTTCAGATATTTCATTGTTAAAGTTTAAGTACGAATCTATTGTTATTCCAAGAAGTTTAACATTTTCTTCGCAAGAAATTTTGTTTCCGTTTAAGTTGAACATGTTGAATGTCAAATTATGTTTGTTTTTTTCCAATGGCTTTAGCCTGGAATTTGTCAGGATTAGCCTTCATTAAATTTATCGAAAACCAGTTTATTAGATTTAAACTATCAGTTTATAAAATTTTAACAACCTTATATCTATATCATAATCACTATATGATACAATGGTATCATCAGCATAATTATAAAAGTGCTATTTTGTACAAAATGAAACGTGTCATTTATGAAGACACTGAAAAGAGCTGGACCAAGAATTGACCCTTGTGGTACACCTTTAAACATCCGATCCCATTCACTGTAGGAAGTCCCAATTTTAATACGTTGTCTTCTGTTATCAAAATAATTTGGTAATAATTTTAGGGAATTTTTTGACAGACCATATGCTTCCAATTTTAGTAAAAGTGTGTACCTTGAGCATGTTGAGGTTCTAACAATATCATAGCTTATTCAGTTTATTCAGATCACCAATTCATGCATACGTCTGCACTGAGACTACTATAGACATATAGTAGTCTCAGGTCTGCAAATAGCCCAAAAACCGCATTTTCGACAGATTTATCCAAACGGCCTAAATTATGTTGAAAATATATTTTCTTTCTGGGACAAATTAAATCATTTTGGTTATAGACGTCATTTGATGTAAAATTTTACAAAAACATTTAAAATATACAATTTTGTATTAAAATGACTTCAACTGCAATATGTAGCGCTGAACATTTTTCAGTGAAACAACTCTTTTTCGCCGGTCATCATTGATTCCCTTTTCCAATTTTCTGAGATTAATTTTTACAATTCAGTTTCAAGTTTAAACTCGTCAATTTTGACGAGTTTTTTTTCCTTCAGCGTTCTTGCGGATAGTTTACCCCATTACCGCATCCGAGTCGTTATTTATGTGTGTTTCAGGGTAGACAAAAAAGATGGGGATGACTTTTCAAAACGACAACGACAAAGGAAGGGACAAAAATCAGACAATATAATAGTGGTTGTCTTAATTCAGCAAAACTTAAACTACATTTTCACATTACCTGTAGTATATAAAGATATTTCTACAACATTTTCAGAGCGAACCAAAAGGCCTTGGAAAGCGCCATTCAGCCGCCAGAAAACGTGAAATAAATCGATCCCCATCTTCTAAACATGGCAGATGATAAGGTAAAAATTATCCGTTTTTAAATTCCCCTTCATTAGGTCTATCAAAATGCACAATTATTTTTGGGGAAGAGGAAACGAATTTCGAAAATATATGTACAACTTGTGGGAAAAGGGGGAGGGATGGAATTTGTAGAGCACACACCAAATAGAATTTCAACAAGCATTACCAGATCAGAATGGGGACGATAGATATGTAACTTTAGTCTTCTTTCCTTCCAAAATTGCCACAGCAGATTTACTGTTGCACAATTTGCGAAAACAAATTTACCTATTGGTCCTGCCCACAAAAAAATTTCATTAGGTTCCCCTTTTTTTCATGTTTGATCCTGCCCAGTAGATAGGTATTTAGCTGAATTTCACTGAATGACCCTTGATTTTGGCGTCTTGCAACAATCACTTTTCAATTATTACATCAAATGTTCAAAATTGTGACGCATATTTTTACAGGAATTTGTTTGACATTATGGCAGACTACAGAGTTCGCGAAAACCGTCGGTCCTGTCAGTCCTGACCGCCAAAATGAGGCTCGGACCAGTATTTTGAAGGCTAGTGGCGGTCCCAATGACCGATGTAAAAACAGCTGTTGCAGTGCCTATGTCGGCACATTTTTACATCGGTAATTAGATGTACCGCGACTATTTCCAGTACGTTTTTACATCGGTCATCAGATGTACCCGCGGCTAATTTCCGGTACTGGTTTCCGAATTTTATTATAAACAAATCAAAGTGGCGAGCCACACATGGCCTTTTAAATTTGTTCATTAAGCCATAAAATTGAGAATGGAAATGGGGAATATGTCAAAGAGACAACAACCAGACCAAAGAGCAGACAACAGCCGAAGGCCACCAATGGGTCTTCAATGCAGCGAGAAAATCCCGCACCCGGAGGTGGTCCTCAGCTGGCCCCTAACTAAATTGTGTGCTAGTTCAGTGAAAATGGACGCCAAAACATATAAATGAACTAAAATTAAAAACATACTAGACTAACAAAGGCCAGAGGCTCCTGCCTTTGGACAGGCGCTAAAATGCGGCGGGTTAAACATGTTTTGTGAGATCTCAACACTCCCCTATACCTCTAGCCAATGTAGAATAAAGAAACACATAGCAATACGCACAGTAAAACTCAGTTTAAAAGAAGTCTTGAGTCCGATGTCAGAATAGGTAACAAAAGAAACTAAGCAAAATGACAAAGATACATAAATGAACAAAGGACTACTAGCAGTTACTGACATGCCAGCTCCAGACCTCAATTAAACTGATTGAAAGATTGTCTTCATCATATGAAAATCAAGTACAATCCCTCCCGTTAAGGGTTTAGTATCATACCATCATAAAATATATGAGAAGAACATAACCCGTATCATGCCAACAACTGGTTTTAGAATACATGTGTTTATTTTCGATGCAAAGACCCTATGAGTGAATCAATATTAATACCAAAATATGCAATCCTTAATGACTTGACAACAGTATAGTAACTATATCCTTTCCGAATAAGTCTGTTTAAAGGTTTGGTTAGCTTTTGAGGTGAATGCCAACATTTTTGTGCTTTGTAAAGAATATTACCATAAAATATTGGATGTGAAATACCTGCACGTATAAGATGTCTGCATGTTGATTTATATTTACGAATGATGTCCTTGTACCGATGATAAAATTTTGTAAATGTTTTGACTAGTTTGTGATATCGAAAAACCTGGTGTAATAATTTTCAGTAATACCATGAATACAGAGATTTCTTTCGTTGAAATCAAATACGTTGTTACATACACGAGCGAATCGAACAAGTTGAGATATATAACACCATAAGATGGCGACAAGGAACGTCACCATCTAAAAATGGATAATTAACAATAGGAAATGAAAATCATCTCTTTTATCATAAATTTTGGTATTAAGCTTCCGTTAAAGATATCAAGATCCAGGAAAGGGCAGTGTTCATTGTTAGTATTAGCTTTATTTAAAGTCAGTTCAGCAGGATAAATCTCTTTAGTGTACATACTGAAGTCGTCATTATTGAGAGCCAATATATCATCTAAATATCTAAAAGTGTTATTAAATTTTTGAATCAGATGTTTTTCGATGGGTCTTTGCTGATTTTAGTCATAAATTGTATCTCATAACAATACAGAAACAGGTCCGCAATAAGTGGTGCACAGTAAGTCCCCATGGAATTCGATAACCTGACGATATCTGAAATCTCCATAGCGAACAAAAATGTTATCTAGTAAAAATTCAAGGGCAGTTATAGTATCAAAGCAGGTCCAATTGACATAGTTCTTTTGTTTGTTGTTACTAAAAAATGACCTAAAAGAGTTTGAACATATATATTTGCCTGGCAAACAATCGGCAGTAGAACCTTCCGATGAAGCCAACAATTACTGTCACAACTGAGAAATGATTCAGATGATGAAATGGACAACGAAGATGACTTTGAATTTAAGAACAATCAGAAGACCAGAACTGGTCCTTCATTGTTAATTTGCCAAATAAAGTTATTTTTTGATAAAATATGTTATTAATTTTGTATTTCAAGATAAAATTGATAGATTTTGTAGGACTGGCAAAAATTTTGTAGGACTGACATATAATCTTGCTTTGTCAGTCCCATGACTGACGGGTCAAAAAGGTTTTCACGAACTCTGAGACTAATATGCATACCGTGATAATTCATCTATAGTCCGACTGTTTCCTACGGGCAAAAAATTGGGGGTGATGAATGTTAAGACGTAAGATATTTTTTCTGTTGTATATTACAGCATGATGACTCAGTTGATGAATCTCCAGAAATCCACTTTGAACCTGTGATAAAGTTACCAGAAATAGAGGTTAAATCATTGGAAGAAGAGGAAGAAGAAGTATTAAAGTTGTTAGTAAAATGTTGCATATTTATAGTTCACTTTGTCAGTCTATAGTCAATAGGCTTCCCCCTAATTTCCTATACGGCCGTTAACACATGTGTGTTAAAGAATACAACTCAGTGTTCTAGCCAGGATTTGAAAAGGGCAGGGTGCTGGTCAGAAAAGGACGATTTTACTCGTAAATGTCATTGAAAAAAGGGCAATTATTTAAGCCTCATAATTTATTAGCATACTTCATAAAATACATATGTACATAAGATTACAAACAAAATACTCTATATAACTCAGGCACTATGGTAAAATCAAGTTTCAGTTAAAATGGAGTAATAAAATTAAATACTTTTGGCACAATCTTCTCTGTTTGACTTTAAAAAACTTTGTTACAACATTGTTTAAAATTGAAAAGAACATGTCATTATGAAAGTTAATTTTGATATGTAGCAAGTTCTCAAGTGTTGATTGCTTGAGCCTATTTCTATGATCACATTTGATCAGCTTTACTTAGAAAACACTCTCTCAACCTCAGCTGTGCTCAGTGGCAAAACTGCTGCCACACTCATAAGTTTCAAAATTTTTGGATAGAGCTCAGTCAATCCTAGTGTTTCATTCATGAGCACAGTTATGCACTTCTGGATTGATTCCACTTATATACATGTAGTAAAGAATGATGTCAAAGTTTTATTTTGGCTAGCATTCTTTTTTTTTTTTCATCTTTCAGGTGTCTGTCTCGAGTCGGCATTGTGAAAATAATGATTTAAAATTTATTTGGACTTAATTAAGTACTAGTTCTCAGTTTAATTCTAATCACGAAATCGATCGATAGTCAAGGTAAACACTTTTTAATTTTATGCAAATTTTTATGCTAATTAGTTTTAGGTGGTGCATTACGCATTGTCAACAAGGAAGAAAAATGGCTACAAACATTTCGACAAAACTCATCCGAGAAAAAGCAAATTTTTGGATAAAAATGGCAGGGCGCCTGAGAAACCGCAGAAAAAAAGCAACAGGCGTCACTAAAAATGACACGGGCATCAATAAAAAAGGGCAGGGGCTGCACCCTGTTCAAACTTTGTAGCTAGAACACTGCAACTCAACCATAAATGTTAACCCTGTAAAAAGAAATGGGGTCAGTCGGCATTTGGATTTCACTTTATTTTTTCATTTTATTTTGTTCAGGCTACACAGTTCTTATGATTACAATTTTCAAAGTTGAACCAAGTTTAATGATATGAAATGTAATGTAGAAAGGAGAATATTGTACCGATTTTTAATTTATTAAAGACGTTTTCACTTAAAATTAGGGATGGCAAGGAGGATTTGCTTGGAAGATCAATTACACAAGTGCATATTCAAGCTGGATACTCGTTTTTGCATTCCCTCCTCAGCAATATTTCCACAGGAGTGGGCATCGTTTGATATTTTCCTTTAATCGAAAAAAGAAAAGTGTAAATTCACATTGATAGCAAATTTATTGAATAAATTGTAGAATAATGAACTTGCTGATAATGATAATAGCTTGCTATGTGGTTTGCATTTTGCTCATAGTTGAAGGCGTATGATGACCTATAGTTGTTAACTTCCACTTCATTTGAATCTGGTGGAGAGATGTCTCATTCGCAATCATATCACATCTTCATTATTTTTATATTGTTTATTTCGTCGGGTTTATGTTGTAGAGAGTATTAGTAGATATATAATTCTACATTTTCAGACGTGCAAAACTATTTCGATTTGACAATTCTTTTGACCCGCCAGAATGGAAAGAACGTGGGACTGGAGATTGTAAGCTGTTAAAGCATAAAGAAACTGGTTTGATACGTGTTCTTATGAGACGAGATAAGACACTAAAAGTTTGTGCCAATCATTTCAGTAAGTTTGATTCATATTTGTATTTCATTAATGAATTCATTTTATCTGACAGTTTAAAATGTGAATGTTTCCCACCAAAAGCATTTTAGAGACTCCTTTGTCTGCTCTTTTATCTTCCATATTCCAACAAAGAACATTTAGTTAATCAGGGATCACCACAACCTATTAAAGCATGGCGGTGCGCCATGCTAAAATTTCTAGCACCACGTTAAAATTCCCAGCGCCATGCTTATTTTATTGTCCGCCACACTTGAAAATTCAATAGATTGAAGTTAAATTTCAGATATCCCCAATCCAATATATCATGTCAGTGGCAATTAAGAAGTCTTAATTATTGTTAATTGCCTCAAGGGTTGTACACTGACAGCTGATTATATTATTTACATGGTCTCGCGTGGTTGAACAAGGTAACAACCAATGACCGATCATGACCCAGTTTCTTCAATTTGAAAAGTAAAACTTGTTTGCAAACTTCAGTTATTTTATAAAAGCATATGTTTGACTATACCTTAATTGGAATGTTTATATCCTAACTAGATTAATAAAAGCAGTAATCCAGAAAACAAATGAATTCCCTGACCACATGGTCCTTTTGTTGTCAACAATGTCACATGATCTCTTTTGGCTGGGGAATACCTAAATAACAGACAACCATTGTCTGGTTATTTTTAGACAGTTAGATCTAGGATAGGAGTTTCCTTATCTTAAAAGAAAAGAGTAAAACTGGATATATAATTCCTTTACTGAATTGTATTTGAAAAGAGGGGAGTTAATTTAATAAAATTCTACATAACACATATAATTTTATAAACTGCTAGATAGGCTTAATTTGGTTGAAATGACTGAAATTCTGTGACTGAATATATTTTTATTATTTTTTTTTTTTTATCTTTTTAGACCTTTTTACCATGTGGTTTTCCATAAGACAATTTAGATCAAATTTGTGAGAATATTCCTGCAATCTGGGAAGCCACATCAGGTGTTTACTCTCCCTGTTTAATATGTTCCTACAAGTGTGGTGACCACTAATAGGACCAACTACAAAATCTGTGTGAGACCCCCACTCCAATTTAGCTATATATATGTCAAATACATGTAAGGCATGTAATTTATGCACAAGGAATCGATTCGACAAAGCAACACAAAATCTCTGATTTGATGAACTTTCTCCCACACCCTTGATTTTCATTCTGTGGTGAACCCTGGTTAATCAGAAGCATGAGATGTCCATTTTTATGTATTCCAGAAAAGCATTAGCATCAGTGCAGACTGATTAGTTCACTCCTTTTCCTTTGATCTTCAATAATTTTGAAAAGGGGGGTTAAATACTGAAATTTGGGGAAATTCTAAGCAAGGAGTTTTTTATCGCTATTCTGTGATTAAGATAAAAATCTCAGAAATGATTTCTCATAAAAAGTTGATCTTAAATGAGAACAGAATCATGGACACAGGAAACATATTTTTTTAGCACTTCCTTTTTGATGAAAACTTGTATCTTTAAACGTCATGAACAAAGATGAAATGTTTGTCCTCAAGTGAAGGTCTAACCTTCTTGATGTATAAAGAGTTTCTATCAAACATCTTCATGTTTGTCTTTTAAACCTGGTTTTCTCACTTTTGCTAATGCATAATTTGATTAGCATATTTAGTACAAAATAGAGTCAACACCATTTAGCGCAGATATATGTAGTGCTAACTTCTTGTTTACATTCTGGAATATTTTTTATGGTCTAATCTTTTTTGTAGTTACAGCACAGATGGAATTAAAGCCAAACTGTGGCAGTGATCGTGCCTGGTTATGGAGTGTGGCGGCTGATTATGCAGATGAGGAAGCCAAGCCAGAAACATTGGCAATTCGATTTGCTAATGCTGAAAGTAGGTCATATGTGTTTAAATTATGTTTTTGAAAGGCAGATATCTACTAGAAAATTGAAAAAACAGTTTTCTCTCAATGATAATTGACTCAAAAGTTCTGGACCGAGAACATTCACCAGCTCTTTCAAAGCTGAAAAAATAAAACAATAAATGATAATTCAAAGTAACAAAATTAAATTTTCACAAGGTTGTTTCCATGAGCCATATATGAGACATGAGATTGAACTTCTCCATAAGGCTATTCAAGGTGTCCAAGAGTAGGATTTGATATGAGACTGGTCCAAGACATCCAAGGTTAAGATTTATACTTTATAGTCAACTGTTATGTTGAATGTTAAAAGTGCACTTTCCTGTATTGTTCTTTTAACCTTACATAGTTGAAAGGTCAAAGGTGAGTGCTACAGTAAACAGGAAGTTAATTAGCAAATCAAGTTTTTGTGCTTGACTTTGTCAGTCACTTTTTGACAAAATTACAAAAAAACACCTAAAACTATGTGTATTTTACAATTTGCATGGCTATATTTTTTTATGTATTAATCCTTTAAGTTACAGCAATGACTGTTTACATTGTTATGACTGAATTATTCACAATATTGTGGCAGCCTTGAAAGCCAAAATTAACTTCATATTAGTTGGTTTGGCTGAACTATTTTTAAGCCTTAATTAATATAAACCAAATACGATTTTTGTGCACACAAAACTTAATTCTAAAATAACTTTCATCCTGTATGCTGATGAGATGAAGTTTGGAAAACCAAAAAACTTAAACTTAAAAACCAAGAGGGATCTTGATAGACAATTCTTTTATTATCCACTTTTTGACTCCTGAGTATGTAAGCATTGTAACTCTTGACCAATTACCTAAATCAAAAATTAAAGTCTGTAATTTGAACGTGGACAACTGTCTTAATAGAATCAACTTCGTCATAATCTGTTGTAATTATTAGTCTTTGTTGGACAAGACTAAGTATTTTATCCTTTCTCTATTGCTAATAGCACTGGCCATCTTGCTGGTCACTTATCTAATATTAAAGTGTTGTAGGTACAGTGTAAATAGTTACATCAAATTTGGAATGATGATAGTATTGTGACGGGCGGACTGAAATATCATGTGGAGTGTCACATATATCTGACCTTATCTGTCACTCTTTCTTCATTTAAGGTCAAGAAACAGTAAATGGGCTTTGTCACAGATTTTTGTAAAATTGTGCATACAACATGTCACATTGAACACTACCTGAAAAAATAATCCATTTAACTATTATACTTGCAACACCCATCTCCAATAGATTTTTGTATCAAATCAATATGTTAAATCCAGATAAATTTCAGTTTTGATAAAGTCAATGAATGTGTGGGTGTTTTTCTTTTAGGGTTGGGTGGGGTATACATGTTCTTGGTGAAGAAAGTTCCACAAAATGGCAGAATAAACTTAATGTTGTTGTGCTGTAAAGCCATTATAAAACAAAGTTTTTCCCTACCTAGTAGAAAATTATAGGTTTTTTATCAAAGCCTTCTTTGTAGCTATTGCCCTGACATTTGGTATATTTGTATAGTCACTGGGATCACATATTTCTTAAAAAGCAGTAACTAAATTTAGATTATTCAGCTGTTTTGGGAGTGATGCTAATTTACCATAAAAGAAATTCATGTTTTAAATTCTGTTTGATATTTGGTATAATAACTATGGAATGATGATAGTATTGTGACGGGCGGACTGAAATTTGATGTTGAGTGTCACATATATCTGACCTAATCAGTTCTTCTCACTTCTGTCTAGATACAATTGGTCAATACAGATCATTCAATACATTTATATTATTAAATAAGAACAGTATGTGTGCAGAAAAAGTTAAAATATGTTGACTTTCAATTATCATTTAAACAAATAAATCTTTGCCCCCTTAGGTTTGGAAACACTTTATTAATCAATCATTGGGCTTCTGTGGCCAGGTGGTATAAGTAGTTCAACTACTGTATCACTAGCCTGTCGACACTCTGAACTTTGAACTCTGCAGAAAGTTGGTGGTTCTCTCCTGGCACTCTTGCTTCCTATGTCAATAAAAACTCCACAAAATAGCCAATAATACTGAAAGTGGTGTCAAACACTAAAAATCAATCAATCATTTGATGTTTTCATATGATGTCTTCTGTCTGCCTTAATAGTTTTATTGTAGCTAGTACCAGGTAGTCTTCCCTGTTTATAGATAGTACAGCAATCTTAAGCAGCATCTTGAATGTACAAGATTTGAAAGGTTTTGTTGTATCAAAATTAATATATGTATGGTAAGATGAAAATATTTGTAGTACAGTGCAAAAATCTGGAATGATGATAGTATTGTGACGGGCGGACTGAAATCTGCATGTGGAGTGTCACATATATATCTGACTCAATCAGTCATTTTGTGTTTACTTCCGACTAAAAACCTTTCAAATAGTTTAATGTTATATGTTCAAAAATGTTTTTCATATGCCTGCAAGAAAAATTTAGTGAACAATGCTTTGTATGATATGGTTTGAAGAGTGTCCTGTAGATTGAAATAAACAATTAATTTCCCATAGGCGACAATGATAGCCTTTTCGAGATACAGACTTTAGAAAGTTGATTTTTTAGACAAAACCTTGCTAGAATTAAAGAAAAGTTATTAGGACAGTATTTTTTGGTCCAAAAAATATAGGTTCGCGTTGCTTTTCTTAGCGTAATTTGTACTTATCTCTCATGCCTATCAATTTTGCACTTAAAATGCGTGTCTCATCCTAGCGTTTAAAAGACATCTCAGTTCCGTTAGGGCTAAGGAAAATAATTTATTTGGCCTTTGGTATAATGCAGAATGCACGAAGTCTCTAATAACAAAAAATAACGGGCGCACATATCAACCAATCAGGATTAGCTATACTCTTAATTCTGAATACCATGTTATGCTCATAAAATGGCTGCGCCCATAAAATCTAATGGTGTATTGTAACCTATACGGTATTTAATACTTTCTAGAATCATGCAATTCATAGTTCGTTAGATGCACAAATATATATGCCACACAAAATCATCTTCAAAACGTTCTGGCATTACTCTCTGAATTTTCACAATTTTTATCAGAGGTGACCCCAGTCAAAAATGTGAAAAAAAATTTCTGATTTTTGAGTAAATGCGGTACTGCTAAAAGGGCCTGAAGATAATGTCCACTTTCTCCCATGATTCTTTATATGTCATCAAGTACTGATTATATTGATACCAAAACCGATCCAATATGTAACTACTACGGTGAATTTTGAACAACAGTTTTAAATGAAACCATTTTCGTATAAAAGATACATTTTGAAACAGACTATAGCATTTCAAAATATGAAAAATGTGTAAATATTTGTGTTTAAACATCGAAAACTATTCGTTAACTACAAAATGTCATGCCTATTCTAATTTTTATAGTCTGCCATTCGAGTGAACATTTCAATGTTCGGAGGGGATCATTTCTGTACATTTTCACTGAATTTGGTAATTTCGATAACAGCACTTGGATCGAGATTGTCATGTTTAAAAATCGATTTGTATATCCAAACTCTAGACGTGTATGTGCTTTTTTCAAACAAATCAGCAGAAGTTCAGAAAATGACGTATTCTCTCCACAGTAAGTCAAAAGTCGAACCCACCCTTGTTCCTAAGGAAAACGCAATACAAATATGAAACAGACTATAGCTTAAAAACTAGTTAATCAATAATTCATTTGTCACCATAAAATACGGTTTCACATCAAATATCAAGTAAAATTACTGTTTTTGACACTTTTTGAGCACTATGATAAAGAAATGTCGACGCTGTATAGATTGAAATAAACAATTAATTTCCCCATAGGCGACAATGATAGCCTTTTTCGAGATACAGACTTTAGAAAGTTGATTTTTAGACAAAACCTTGCTAGAATTAAAGAAAAGTTATTAGGACAGTATTTTTGGTCCAAAAATATAGGTTCGCGTTGCTTTTCTTAGCGTAATTTGTACTTATCTCTCATGCCTATCAATTTTGCACTTAAAATGCGTGTCTCATCCTAGCGTTTAAAAGACATCTCAGTTCCGTTAGGGCTAAGGAAAATAATTTATTTGGCCTTTGGTATAATGCAGAATGCACGAAGTCTCTAATAACAAAAATAACGGGCACATATCAACCAATCAGGATTAGCTATACTCTTAATTCTGAATACCATGTTATGCTCATAAAATGGCTGCGCCCATAAAATCTAATGGTGTATTGTAACCTGTAGGTGATCATTGAAATCAAAATGGAGGAAAACTAAAGTATGCAAGAAAGATGATGTGTATAGTATGAAAAGTACTGTGTATAATATAGAGGAAAACCTGTAAATGTGTAGTATAGAGGAAGACGTTGAGAATATGTCATCGTTCTCAAAATTGGTAATTTCTGTTGAAAAATCAAATATTTTCTTTTCTTAGAAAAATTGTGTTATTAATTATAAACAAGTTTTTAACTCTGATTAGCACTATTTTGATTGTCATCACACTAAAAAGGTATTTTCTGTAGTGAAATTTTTGAAAGCACTTCCCTACAAATGCCCTATGATTCTCTTTTAATTTCATAAAGTTGGAAGATAAAAAGAGAAGTGCCACAGTAAACAGAAAGTTAATTAGCAAAGCAAGTGTTTGTGTGCTTGAATTTGTCAGTCACTTTCTGACACTCATTGTTTGGCTCCTGTCTCCTTTATAACATATACCAAAAATAGTCAAGAGAATATAGTCAGCACATTGTCTGTCCTTATGTCTGTAACATTGTTACTCAAGATTCCCTTGCCTGATTGGAATGAACCTTATACAGATTGCAGATACAGCAAAGGGGGAAGTCACCCAAACGATCTAAGTTCAGTTATTATTATACATTGTAAATTGATTTCCTTTCAAATTGTAAATGAAATACAAGAAAGACCATGTATGGAATTTTTCTAAATAAATGAGCAGATCAGAGAGGATCTGTTGTCAGTGCCGACTTTCTATACAGCTACTTTTCATATTTAATATTGAAAAAAATTTAGCTGGATTTGTATTGAAAAGATAGTACATGTAGAAGGGGTAACAATTAACAAAAACAAGTTTAAAGTTCATTCATTAATGGTATTTTAACATGACACTTCCATGCCCCACACACAATGACACATGACCACAGTACATGTTGAAATTATTTCAATGCATTTCAAATTTTTAGCCTTATGTGAATATGAAGTTGTTTACCATTCCTGTAGGTGTTATGTTCTATAAACTGATAAAATGTTTGTCCTGTGTTGTCAGGCAACCAATTCTCAATTTATTGTTGTTTGCCTTCTGAAAGTTTTGTCTCCTTTGGACGAATTTGTGTTTGATTCGAATATTCTTAAATCTCATCTAGATATAGATTAGCTTGTGCACTTGTCTACATTAGTTTTTAAATGTACTTGTATGAAATTTCTGGTATATACTGATTTACATAGGTATGGAATGATGATAGTAAGTGACGGGCGGACTGAATTCTCCATGTTGAGTGTCACATATATCTGATCCAGTCATTCATTCTGTCTATATTAGTTGTCAATACAGGTAATTCAATACATTTGTATAGTAATGTCTAAAATGACTACTGTATATGTGCAGAAAAGTGAAAATGTTCAGGTCTTCCATTATCTTTGGACAAATACATCGGATGTTTTGCAACTCACTGTGAATCAATCTTTTAGTCTTTCCTTTAAATAATATCTCTGTCTTCTTTTATAGTTTTTAATAGGAAATGTTACAAATTGTAGACTTAAATCTCCTCCCAGATATTTTCTGTCTTCCTTAATAGTTTTTAATTGGAATTAGTAGTCCTAAATATCTACTCTATTTATAACTAATGCAGTTATCCTCAGCAGCTTCTTGTACAAATTGAAAGGTTTTGTTGTATAATGATTAATATAGGTACGGTAAGATGAAATTATTTGTGGTTTAGTGTAAAAGTATCCTTCAAATCTGGAATGATGATAGCATTGTGACGGGCGGACTGAAATCTGCATGTGGAGTGTCACATATATCTGACCCAGTCATTCTGTGTTTACCAAGATTATTTCAAATAAATCAATGTTATATTGCCAAACTGTTCATCAAATATATATGGAAGCCAAATAATATGAAGTAGTAATGCAGACAAATGATGTGTTTAGAGGAAAATTGCTGTGTATAAACTGCAAATGAAATGGTATTTAAAGTAGAAAAAGTGTGTATAGAATAGAGAAAAAATATTTCTGGAATATACATGTAAAAGATCTTTGTTTGTTTGTGTAATTCATTCACAGCTTGTGTAGATATGAGGCAATACAAAAGTTGCCAGATGGCCTGGGGACTTGTATGTGATTCAGTGACATATATATTTCTGTTCTTGGTAAAACTGTGATTTTACATAAGATGTTAACTCATTGAGGTTAACCCCACATTTGAGCATGATTTCCCTAGATTTCATCACATGAGAAAAAATAATGAAAACACTTTTTTCAGTGTTCTTTAATCAATGTTAACTTTAAAAGCACTTCCCTGTAATTCTCGTTTAATGTCATATAGTTGAAAGATAAAAGAGAAGTGCTACAGAAAACAGGAAGTTAATTAGCAAAGCAAGTTTTTGTGTTTGACTTTGTCAGTCACTTTCTTACAATCATTTTTGGTTGCTGCCTCTGTGACATATATCTCACATCACTTTTTATTCATAAATGTTTTTTTTATTGGATTTGGATTTGAAAAGAAAGTAAAAAGAGTAATAACTAACAAAGGCAAAAAGTTTAAAAAAAGGGAAATTTTTGGTGTATACTGATTTACATAGGTATGGAATGATGATAGTATTGTGACGGGCGGACTGAAATCTCCATGTGGAGTGTCACATATATCTGACCCAATCATTCTGTGTTTACTTAGACCATTTCAAATAAATCAAAATTCTATTTCCGAAACATTCTTTATATGCCTGAAAAGTCATACACATCACTTTGCTTGAAAAATATTTTGAACAGTGTAGAGAAAAACCCTGTGTTAGTCAGGTTAGTTTTAAATTCAGGAAAAAAACAGTAAAATATGCAAGAACAACAATGATTAGTATAGAGAAAGAACAACAGTGTGTATTGCATAGAGGAAAAATTACATTTTTAATATGCAGGATGGTGTTTAGAATATTGCATGGACTTTTAGATGTTTGGCCAATTCTGCTAAATTCATTTAAATCTTGTTGACACTAGAAAAAAAGCTGTGTTCACAAGATGATCTCAGAATTTTATCGATAGTAAAATTGTGGTATTACACAAAATATTGACTCATTCATTAATTCATTGAGGTTTACCAAACATATAAGCATGATTTTGATGGACTTCAAATGAAATAAAAGCATGAAGGAATTTTCTTTAGTGATCTTTTATCTGGTTCATGTTGGCTTTGAAAGCACTCCCTTGTATTGTCTTTTAATGTCATATAGTTAAACGATAAAAGAGATGTGCTAGAGTAAACAGGAAGTTAATTAGCAAATCAAGTATTTGTGTGCTTGTCTTTGTCAGTCACTTTCTTACAATATTTTTTGACCCCTGCCTTCTTAACAAATACCTCCCATCTTCTTTTTATTCATATTTAATGGATTTTCAATGGAAAAGAAAGTAGATGGGGTAACACCTAACAAAGGCAAGATTAAAGTCACATTGGATTGATCAAAGGTATTTAGCTTGACACATTTATGGGATCATTTTCGATGTGCTGTTTTCACCTTGCAATTTATGTACCTTTTGTATCAATTGTTTTAAATATCTGGTAAAGAAATTTCAATAGAGAACAGATTTTTGTTGATAGTTTCTTATCCTGAAAATGCATGACATAATTGCCACTGGATCTTAATCTAGCAACAATCAATCTTTGGATATACTTGTGTTACATGGAATGGCCTCAAATCTCTTTTCTAGTTGAGTTTTTAACTTGTGCACTATTCTTCAGCAGCTATTGAATCTATTTGTATGAAAATGTGGTGGTGAAAACTGATTTATAATGATTTGGTATGATGATAGTTTAGTGACGGGCGGACTGAATTCTCCATGTTGAGTGTCACTTATATCTGACCCAAGCAGTCGTTCTGTTTAAACTGTTGGTAAATACAGGTTAGTCAATACATTTGTATAATGATATTCAAAGTGAGTGCAGAAAAAGAGGAAAATTAGCAATCAGTCTTTTGATGTTACTTTATGATATCTTCTGTCTTCCATAGTAAATATTTTTATACGACCGCAAAAAATTTTGCGGTCGTATATTGGTATGACGTTGGCGTCGTCGTCGTCCGAAGACACATTGGTTTTCGCACTCTAACTTTGGGGGTGGTGAATCATAAGGGGTTCAAAAATTTGGGGTGGGATTTTTTTTTCCTTTTTTCCTTTTTTTTCTTTAAAATTTTCCATTGGTTATTTCTGATTTATATTTAAAAGCAAATAATAATGATATGACAGAAGATACACACCAAACAGGATGTGTAAATTATTTATAATAAGTATTGTGCAATAGCAAGAAATTTTCAATTGCACAGTATTGCGCAATAGCAAGAAGTCTTCAATTGCACAATATTGCGCAATAGCAAGAAATATCCAATAGCACAATATTGCGCAATAGCAAGAAATTGTCAATTGCACAGTATTGCGCAATTGCAAGAAATATTCAATTGCACAGTATTGTGCTATTGTGCAAAAGAAGATACTTTGTATAAATTGCTTATTTCTAGACCAATTTCAATGGGGTTTTATTCTTGAATTCTTGGGGTTCTTTAATATGCTGAATCTAACCGTGTATTATTCTTGAATTCTTGGGGTTCTTTAAGATGCTGAATCTAACCGTGTATTATTCTTGAATTCTTGGGGTTCTTTAATATGCTGAATCTAACCGTGTATTAAGTTTTTGGATTTTGGGCCCCGTTTTCAAATTGGTCAACATTGAGGTCCAAAGGGTCCAAAATTAAACTTTGTTTGATTTCATCAAAATTGAATTATTGGGGTTCTTTGATATGCCGAATCTAACCGTGTATTTAGATTCTTAATTTTAGTCCCGTTTTCAAATTGGTCTACATTAAGGTCCAAAGGGTCCAAATTTAAACTAAGTTTGATTTTAACAAAATTGAATTCTTGGGGTTCTTTGATATGCTGAATCTAAACATGTATTTAGATTTTTGATTATGGGTCCAGTTTTCAAGTTGGTCCAAATCGGGTCCAAAATTAAACTTTGTTTGATTTCAACAAAAATTGAATATATGGGGTTCTTTGATATGCTGAATCTAACCATGTATTTAGATTTTGGATATTGGACCATAAAAGGTGAATGTCCAATTTAAAATTTTTAAGTTCTTAGACCACATTCATTCTGTGTCAGAAACCTATGCTGTGTCAAATATTTAATCACAATCCAAATTCAGAGCTGTATCAAGCTTGAATGTTATGTCCATACTTGCCCCAACTGTTCAGGGTTCGACCTCTGCGGTCGTATCAAGCTGCGCCCTGCGGAGCATTTTATTTAAAAGGAACTAATATCCCGTAGTCCTTAATCTCTTCCTTATTTATAAATAGTGCAGTTATCTTTAGCAGCTCTTTGATTGTACATGAAATGAAATGGTTTGGCTTAAATGAAAGTATTGGTGATACAATCATGACAGTGTAAATCTATCCTTCAAATTTGGTATGATGATAGTATTGTGACGGGCGGACTGAAATCTCCATGTGGAGTGTCACATATATCTGACCCAGACAATCTGTCTTTACTTGGACCATTTCAAATAAGTCAATGTTCAGTGACTTGAAGAATTCAATTATTTGTAAAATTGCGATTTAAATGATTGAGGTTGATCACATAAATTTTTATGAATTTCCTTGACTTCACATATTATAATTATTAAGGCCCACTTTCTGAAGTGTTATTAATCTGTATTAGCTTTGAATGCACTTTCTTATAATTCTCTTTTAACCTGATATAGTTAAAAGATAGAGGATGAGTGCTACAGTAAACAGGAAGATAATTAGCAAATCAAGTGTTGTGTGCTTGACTTTGTCAGTCCCTTTCTTACAGACATTGCTATAGTTGCTGGTGAACGTACAGGTTCTGAACTGTTTTACCATAGCAAAGTTTGACAGAACTCAATAAGTTTCTAAAATTATATGTGAAGGATGAGGATGCCATGTTTTTGGCTGTTTAATTTAAAATGAGAAAATATAGTCATCTTCATTCTCTAAACATACCTAACATATTTGCTTTTTTGTATTATCAATATGTTTGTACATAAAAGACAAGAACTCAAAAATGCCTCGAGCAGTTTTCATCAAACTTTGGTAACTGGTTTATATCTATTAAAATAAGCTCCTGTAAGTTTTTAAAAAATTTCTAATATATGACATTGAGGAGTTATGGAACTTTATTCGTTGAAAAAGTGACGGGCATATCATGCGCTCAAGGAGCAGCTCTTTATTTTACTTGTTGTAATGCCTTGTTTTGAAATGAAGGATTTAAGATAATTTAATTTTTTACATATTCATGTTAACTTTGAATGCACTTCTCTATAATTCTCTTTTAATGTTATATAGTTAAAAGATAAAATAGAAGTGCTACAGTAATCAGGAAGTTAATTAGCAAAGCAAGTATTTGTGTGCTTAACTTTGTCAGTCACTTTCTGACAGATGTTGAGAAATGGAATTATTCTTTAATAGAAATCTTAAACAGAATAGAGTTGTGGTAACAATTATTTCCTGCTCTTCTCTCTCTCTCTTCAAGTGTTGTTGTGTTGCTTACTACATAATTTATCCATTTTTAACACACAGGAAATATTTGATACGAAGAATGTCACCATCTCTGCTTTTATAAAGATCTCTTTGTAGTGTTGTTCCGATGATCGGAATAAGTCGGAAATCAGTTGGTTGGGCTTGGCAATGTCAATAATCGATAGGAATTTTGTTCAATCGATTGTCGTTATGGTTTCCGGACTTTTAGCATATCAACTTCCGGTCCGTTTCCGGTTTGCATTTTACTTGCGCAGTCAAACAAATTGTAAAGAAAAATATCAGTAGATGACAATAACAATGTCAAACATCCTATAATCAAAGACATAAGCAATTTCTTTCTGTACAAACGTGGTAAAAGCATTGACTTTGCAGATTGGTAATATTTTATTTAAAATAAATAACTTTTTATGAAATACTTTCTTTCACTTCCGTACTTGTTACTCAAGCGAACTTCAAATCATTCTGATTTTAGATAAAATAAATTTGTTGCTACATTAGAACGTGGTGCAAATTGCCTTTTATTAATGTTTCATTCATTTGTTGCGTTAAAACGTCATATTCCTTTTCAAATTGCTTGTCAAACATCGTTAATTTTGTAAATTTTCCGGTTTGTCCGCCATTGAAACATATACGAATCACGGATCAAATACGGACCAACTATGAAAGAATTCCGTATTCTTACAATTATAAGTACAGGCATACGAATGACACAGTTGACATAAGAATAAAGATCACAAAAGTGAAAAATACGCAGTCCACATGAATTAACAGACATTGGTTGGATCCCCTTAGTTAAATGTATATATTTCAATGCAAATGCATTGTTTTATTTATCTTTTTTTTTTAATGAGAAGCATTCAAATTTTGATGAAGCTATGTATTTGAAATTATAATGTGAGTGATACCATTGAAATTTAGAAATTTTAGTGTCATTGTTGGTAATAAAAGTTGTAATCATCAGACAAAATATGTTTAATCTGAATCTATATTCTAATTGATTCACTGTTTTAATTGCTTGATAAAATATGAAAAGGAAACTAAAGATCAAACATGAACATTTAAGACTCTGCAATGATATGGAATATAAGCATTACACTTGTACAATGTGGCTGAATGCATGATTTCATATACAAAAAGAGCAAGGTATAATGATGCGATTATAACCGATAGTCGGTTGGTTGCTGTCAACCGATAGTAATAGATAATCGGTTGGTAATTTCAACCGATTATCCAACACTATCTCTTTGACTCCCCATTCTGAAGTTCCTAAAATTTTTTGCTATAAGCAGGCAAAAAAGACACAACATTTTTCCATCTAGGGGTCCATCCTGTCACAATAGGAGATGAACATAAGCTCTATGGACATTTGCTGATAGTATTGTGACAGGCGGACTGAAATCTGCATGTAGAGTGTCACATATATATCTGACTTACAGAGTTGCAAATTAATTAGATTACTGAAACCAACTGGTCTCATAATGAAAATGATGGAATATGGCAAAATCATTCCTTCAAAAAATCCTACAATGTATATAGCTACTTTGTCTGAAAGTCACATCGAGGCCAGGCATAGGTACAAGTTTTGAGCAGAATTTTTACTTTTGCTTTAGTTTTAACAATGTCATACAAGTGTTCAATCTAATTATATGTATTGCAGTATAAGAATAAAATATGAAAATTGCATTCACTTAAAACAGGAGCTTTTCTGGAATTGACCCAAATCCAATCTTACTGGAAAGTCTGCTATATTGTTACAAACTCCATGGAAAAAAATACTTATTAACTTTTCATCAGTTCAGAGTTGTAAAGAAACTTTCTTCCCCTGTCAAATATTTGGTATGGGTTGGTTGTTTAATTGGTCATAATCTGTTGTTTGTTTTTTTGTCAGTAGGTATAAAAAATGACTAGATTTTCTGTCAGTTAATGCTAAAAAGTTACTTGTCAGTACAGACTTTGATTGGTCTATTATTTCAGAGGGAATACAAATTGACACACTTTTCATTCAGTACATACATGTAGGTAGAGTTCATTTATGACAATATGTACATCAGACAATCTCATCACCATTATATTTAATGTTTTTGTTTTCAGATGCACAGAAATTCAATGAAAAATTTAATGAAGCGAAGACAAACAATGTAAAGCTACTAGAGAAAGAAAAATTAGGTAAGTTCATGTCATTCTTTTGCATTGCCTGCAAAGAAAGAAGTTGCAAAGGCAACACAAAATGTGTCTTCATCATCATTGTCCACAATTTGCATAGTATTTAATTTTATGCCATAGCGGAGGGGCAAACGTCCCGAAATGAATTCCGTTCTCTAACTTTAGTTTGCCTCAACCAAATGTTATGAAACTTATACACAATGCTTATTACAACAAAACTGAGATCAGGTAGCGTCACTTTTACGGTTCTTGAGTTATGTCCCTTTATAATGTTATATGCAAGCCGGGGCATCATCTCTGTCCCATGGACACATCACCCAATTATTTTTAAATCTTATTTAAATCGTTTTACTTCCTTTGATCAGTGATAATTTGAATTGAATTTTGAGAAGGACATTTCAGTTTTATAGTTAAAAAACTAAGTAATCATAATTTGAAAAAAGGGACAGATGTTTTTTTGTGATCAAAAGATAAAGTCTAAATAAAAGTATATATATTATAACATTAGCTATCAATAAACATTTCAAATATCATATAAAAATAAAGGAGATGTGGTATGATTGCCAATGAGCAAACTGTTCCCAAGAGACCAAAGGACATGGATGTAAATAACTATAGGTCACTATACAACATTCAACAAAGAGCAAAACCCATGAACCATTATTGTCTTATTAGTTACCACATTTCCTTGTCCTTAAGAAGTGAAGTGATGGATGGGAAAGGGAATTCTAAGCCTTGGTTGCCCAAGCCACTAGCATGAGCCTTGTTCAACTGTATAAAACCATATGAATTATTTGAATAAAAGTAAATTTGGTAAAGAAGTAAAGGCAATTATAGAATAATTTTTTGTTTGACAGGAAGACTAGAGAACGGAGAAGGAGATAAAAAAGACACTGATAAAGTGGCGGAGAAGTTGGGCGAGATGTCAGTGAAATCAGACAGTAGTGAAAACAAGGTGGATAATAAGACTGATGACCAGAAAACTGTAACAAGTGAAGAGAAAACAGAAACAAATGATGAGAAAAAGGAGAAAGATTCTCCAAAAAAGACAGAAAATGTTTCGTGATTTGTGAAGCTGTGGGAAATTGCCCAGCAGTGCAAATCAGCTATTGAGACAAATTTTTAGTTCCTCATTTGTGGGAGATCAGAAGACTTGTATAATCAGTTATATGTCTTGGATAGGTATAAACATTGTCACCAGTTCTCAAAATTGAACAGTTTTAACTGTTAACAGTTGATGTTTAATATGTCATCTCATAAATGTGGGGTCATCTCATAAATGTGGGAAAATGTCATCTAATTTATGAAAAATGTTACTTTGTTTGGTTTTTCAGTGGGAAACATGGGAAATATCCTTCAATTGTGGGAGAAATTTATTACCATTTGATCAATTGATGCAAATCAGAACATCTGCATTATTTCTATTCTAAGTCATTTCTTGTTATTGTGATCTGCTGTTCATGAATTTATTTTCAAGAAATAATTGAATTATAAGTACTTACAAATAAAGATACAAATGGAAGTCAGTGTGTTTATTTTTTGTTTTAATTTTTAACTCACCTGGACCAAAGGGTTCACATCATTTGGCATCTTTAGTCAAAATAAAAATCAGAATTTATTTTTCAAAGCGGCAGGGCCAATTGAAACCTAGTGTAGCCACAATTATCCATACAATGTTTAGTTTTAAGATTATATCTGTATTCCTGAGAAATCTTACCCTTGGTCTTTATATCAAGAGCTCTAGCAGAGGAATCTAAAGACTAGGTAAGAAAAGTTGGAAATGTGTTCAAAGATGGGAATGATGGGTAACTAGACTCTGGAAAGTGTATGTAAGTACAGAATGTGATGAGTACCTGCAAATAAAGTGTATGCTTTGGTAAGGGAAACCCTTAAATGGTTTTGATAAAAAAGATAGGAAGAGCACAATAGCATTATATGGTTTAGATTGTGAGAATGTTTCATTTAATTGAAAGAAGAGGTTTAGCAGGAGTTGTGGATTCAAAACTGGTACCCTAAATAATGCAATGGCAGTGTTATGCTTTGTAAAGAAAACCCCAAAAGAATATGATCAAAAAACAGAAAAGGAGGTGTGCAATAGCCTTATATGGTTCAAATTGTGGGAAATTTTCAATAAATTGTATTGAGGGGTTTAGGAGAATGGGGTACAAATGTGTACTATAGTATGCAGATATGACAAGTCTAGGTCATCCCAAGTTAACCTGAAAAATCATTGTGGCGAAGAAATGAAATCGGTGGAAAAGTACTTCATACTTCAAGACTTAAAGAATCTGTGAAAGTCTCATAAAATTCTTTCGATCTGTTCAGGAGCAATTGCAGATACCAAAGTGGGACAGATGGACTTTATACCACCAGTTAAAGCAGGAGTATACTTACTATTCCTGACACTGAAATAAGAGTGTGGGTTACAATAATGACTGACAGGCTGTTGTCTGTCAGATACCATGTTTTGATATTTTTGTGTCGCCTGCTAGATCATGTAGATGGGGATGCTTATCTGGAAGTGATGACAGTGTAAACTGTCTGTATAAAGCTTAATATTTCAGAAGGTAAAATACCTTGTACACAGATGCCTTACTTTACCATGTTTCTGTCTGTCATATGTCCATTGTCCTTGACCTCATTTTCATGGTTCAGCAAATGCTTAAAAAACTAGTTTTTTGTGTGTTAATATCTTTCTATTCATTTATGAGTAAAAGGATAACTATATTTGGTATATGAAATCCTTGCAAGGGCTACATGTCCATCAGACAGGGCTAAAATTACCTCGACCTCATTTCATGGATCAGTGATAGAGGTTAAAGTTACATAAGTTCTGTTTCTCAGATGCTAAGCATTAGGTCAACTACGGTATAATTGGGTATGAATGCTTGTAAGTTGTACAAGTTCGACTGGCATGTTTCATCTGACCTTGACTTCATTTTCATATTTCGATGTTAAGTTTTTATACGACAACATAAATTTTGCGGTCGTATATTGGTATCACGTCGTCGTCGTCCGAAGACACATTGGTTTCAGACAATAACTTTTTTAAGTGTATTGATTTCTATGAAATTTTACCATAAGGTTAATGACCACAAAAGGAAGGTTGGGATTGATTTTGGGGTTATGGTCCTAACATTTCAGGAATTATGAACCAAAATGGGGCCCAAATAAGCATTTTCCAGACAATAACTTATGAAATGGTGTATGGATCTCTGAAATTATACCATAAGTTACCATATCACAAAGGGATGGTTAGAATTTGCTTTGGGGGTTATGGCTCAAACTGTTTAGGAATTAGGGCGAAAAACAAGGGTTTCAGGGTAATGGACAATTACACAAGTACAAAACATAATTTTAAAGCAGTGTAAGGAGGTAATTCAAAAACATTGTCAAATTACCTCCTTACACTGCTTGTAAATATTTATAAAGAAATGTATTGTCTTTAGGTGATCAGCTGTCAATTTATTTTTAGAAGTTACAATTTTAAAATGTTTAATAAAGGTAATTTTATAATAGCCATGATTATGTGTGTGAAGGAATTTTATTTTTAGATATTACTATTTAATGTTGCTGATGGAGGCTTTTTAATTTTAGGCATGATTATGATGTCATTTTCTATTTTAATACTTTTATGATGTATTTAAATGGGTTTTTATGGTTGCAAAGTCCTAGCTGTCAATTTATTTTTAGAAGTTACTTTTAAATGCTGATGAAGGAATTTTATTTTTAGATATTACTATTAAATGTTGCTGATGAAGGTTTTTAATTTTAGCCATGACTATGATGTCATTTTCTATTTGAATACTTTTATGATGTATTTAAATGGGCTTTTATGGTTTAAAAAGCATTTTCTAGTTTCCAGACAGTAACTTGTGATTAAGTAGATATAAGAAGATGTGGTATGAGTGCCAATGAGACAACTCTCCATCCAAGTCAAAATTTATAAATGTAAACCATTATAGGTCAAAGTACGGTCTTCAACACGGAGCCTAGGCTCACACCCAACAGTAAGCTATAAAGGGCCCCAAAATTACTAGTGTGAAACCATTCAAACGGAAAACCAACGGTCTAATCTATATAAAAGCGAAAAACGAAACGCTTATGAACCACATCAACAAACGACAACTACTGAACATCAGATTCCTGACTTAGGACAGGTGCAAACAAATGCAGCGGGTTTAAACGTTTAATGGTACCAAACCTTCACCCTTTTTCTGAAACAATAGTGTAACATCACAACATAGAAAGACACACTATAAAATATCAACTGAAATAGCTTAACTCAATCAAAGGACATAGTAACACCATTGAACATACACTGAACAAATAAATTTGACCTATGATACAATGTAAATTCAAAATAAATAAACTAAGGAAGAATAATAAAAGTAACATGTTATATTGGTATGAAATGTTAAACAATTTAAGAAAAACAATATGCTCGAACAAAATATCAGCCATTTGCAATAACTTTAAACACAGGTAAATAAAATAATTTTGTTGTTAGGTATACGTATACAGTTACAATAGAGAAAGGAAATATTTTAGCAAAATAAATAATTTTGATGTTCATAAAGAAGTGGAAATTTATATTAGTACCAAACACTTATCAAAGCTGGTATATAGACCAGATATAACCCTGAATAACATTAAATAACAAAAAAGCATTACAATTAGTATCAGGTCAAATAAACAAGAAAGTACGATTTGAGAGTACTCGATGTATGGATCTCTAAAATTGTACTACAAGGTTCCATACTACTAAGGAAAGACTGCAATTGAGCTTGATGGTTAATGCTAAAGGGGATTCAAAAGTTTGGGGAAGGGGTTTCAAAAAGGGTTCATATTTTTTTCAAAATTTTCAAAATATCAAATTTTGAAAGTTTCAAGAAGAAATCTTCAATTGCACAGTATTGCTATTAGATTTATAAGATCTTTGACCACATTTATTTTATGTCAGAAACCTATATTATGTCAAAATTTTATCACAATCCAAATTCAGATAGTATCAAGCTTGAATATTGTGTCCAAATTTGCCCCAACTGTTCATTAAAAAGGGTGATTTTCCAGTTTTCGGACAATAACTCAAAAATGCTTTGAGCAGTCACGCAACTTTGGTGAATTGTTTATATCTATTGACATAAGCTCCCTTTCGATTTTTATAAATTTTAGATTTAACGTTTCCGAGTTATGGGATTTTATTCATAAAAAGGGGATTTTCCAGTTTTGGAAAATAACTCAAAAGTGCTTTGAGCAGTTTCCATGAAACTTTGGTGACTGTTTTATGTCTATTAAAATAACCTCTCTTAAGATTTTCTTTTATAAATATCTGATATGACATTGAGGAGTTCTGGAACTTTATTCGTTGAAAAAGCGACGGGCGTATCATGCGCTCATGGTGCAGCTCTTTATTGTTACTGTTTAACGCCACTTTCAGCACTATTGGCTATATCATGGCGGTCAGATTTTATTGTTGGAGGAATCCAGAGAGAACCACTGACCTACGCCAGGAAAACTGACAATCCTAGTCAATTAAGATTGAAGTCGAACTCCCCTACCTTTTGTATAAAGGTGTATAATTCAGAAGATGGAAGATCTGACTGCTTCATACCTGGTATGCAGATACCTTATGTTATGTCAAATGTCCATTGCCCTTGACCTCATATTCATGGTTCAGCGACTGCTTGAACGAAAATTATAGTTTTCTTATGTGAATTTCTCACCTATTATGAGTACTAGGATAACTATATTTGGTATACGGGTTCCTTGCAATGTCTTTTTTTTCGCAGACATGATTAACCTGACCTCGACCTCATTTCATGGACCAGTGATTAGGTCTGTTTCTGAGATACAAAAAGCAGTAGGTCAACTATTATATTATTTAATGATGTCAGTCTGGCAGGTTTCATCTGACCTTAACCTCATTTTCATGAACGGGTCAATGTTTAGTTTTTGTGGTTTGGTCTGTTATTTCAAGTTCTATAAGCAATATGTCAATTTGGTGTATGGAATGATTGTAAGGTGTACATGTCTGTCTGACAGGATTTATCTGACCTTGACCTCATTGTCATGGATCTTTAAAATGTTAAGTTCATGTGATACTTGTAGTAAAACTGACGATGACATCGATATTTCTTTGTTTTCTAAGTTTACTATTCATATCCGTATACTGAAAATCCATATAGGATTTTCAGTATACGGATATGGATAGTAAACTATATAGGATTTTCAGTATACGGATATGGATAGTAAACTGCACATTGCTAGAAAACAAAGAAATATCGATGTCATCGTCAAATACGTTAATAAAGTAATACAAATAGACAGGAAATACTAAAAAATATAAAAACATTCATTAACAAAATTTTAATCTGCTAACTGAGTCCCTGTGACCCAAATCTGTGCACCAGTTTTAAATAGAAGATGTTCTAATTTAAATGCTTGACATATAACCAGATTTAAGAAAGGTTTTGGTTAGGGCATGGAAGTATTATTGACAGGAACTCCAACAAGCGGACTTGAAACGTTTATAGTGCGATGCCGCAAAATCGTTAAGTATCTGTTAATTAACTCGGCATGTCTTATGGATGTATAGGTTCCGATCAAATTTTTGGAACCTCGTGATTGATCGTAATTACGGAACATACCGAAATAACCGGATGTGTACTGAATTGTCAAGGAAATGACATTTACCGACCATGTGAAAAATATGTCAGTTTTTACGGGTTTTGCTGCGTAAAACAAATAAAAGAAATAAACGAAATCCCGCGACTGTTTTCACCAAAAAAAAACCTGAAGAGTAAAAATACTCACAAGCCATAAACATTTCCGTTTAAGTTACAATCAATTTAAACAGTAAGATTTTTATTCATGAGAGGGCCAGTGGCTAAACACGCATACCGATGGGAATGTGCTAATTTTTCGTTGGAGTTCCTGTCAATATAATACTTCCATGGTTAGGGTGACAATCAATATTTTCAGATTAAGACTTCTATAAAGATTCATTTACTAGTATATCGTCTAACAATTCAGTTAGCTCAGTAGTTTCTGAAAAGGATAATTATGCAGTCAACCCATTTAGTAACGGCCCTGGTGACCATCAGGATCGGATCCTGAAATTTTTAGGGGCTGTCACCGAAGCGAACCTTCAAGAATTTTCCATTTTTTTAATTGATATTTAAGTCATGAAGGTAATAACAAAACAAATGGTAACTAATGGTTTACAAAATTGATTATTATTTCATTTTTCTAAGAACGCTTCTGTGGGTTTGTGGTGGCGTACTCGTCTCGAGTGCTGGGAATCGTGGATTTGAACCAAAGATTTGAAAATTGGTATTTGCTACTTCGTCGCTAAGCTCGCAGCATAAAGAAGTATGAGCAAAGACTGGTTGGCTCGTAGTGAAACGTGAGAATAATGTGTCCGGGTAGGGTGACGTGTCTTCCTTTGTGCCGTTTCTTGTGAAGTAGTATGATAAAAATCCGACTCAACGTGTCGTTCAAGTACAAAGCAGGGTTTAAAAATTATATTCATATCACATGATCACCATGTTCTCGTCCCGAATAGGCATTTAATTTGCTACTAGATGTTAAACAGTCATCTATCATAATCATCATCATCATCATCACCATCATATCAAGCTCTAAGTGTAAATCATAACGCACGTGCATCAGTGCTAAATTAAAAAAATCTATTCAGTCATTTCTCGCCTATTGTTGCACGTGAAAACATTGTCAGTGACATGAGCTAACTATTTGAATGCTCACTTTAGCAACGGGTTACTACCCTGCTGACAACTTTAAGAAAAACAAAGATGTTTGGATGGTTAAATGTTTGCATTTCTTAATGATCCAGATTGAATAATTTTGGACTATGATCTCACATTCTGATTGAAGAGATCATTCTACTAAGATATGTTCCATTTCTCACAATGGCTTTTCCATACATGTGTACAACTAAAATTCAATATCCGCATAAATCCTCATTAGATAGTACAATTTACCAAAACATACACTAAGATTGCAAATTTCAAAAGAATAAAAACAACATGTTTCTGGTATAACCTTTGTCAGACAAAAATTTAGGAGCATGACAAAAACGAGAGACCATCAAAACCATAAGTGATATTTCTTCGTAAAAATTTGAGAAAAGAATATATTCATGTCTACACAGAGAGACTGAATTATCCCCCTTCTTCGTGGTTAATGCATATACTTTTTACAAGTCTCCATACATTGGTGCCTTGGTCACCATCACCCTTTTCAAGATCCTGGTGCTGCAACTGACATCTGCATCGGACTACTACTAGTCTTCAAATGTACTTAAAATGTGAATATCAAAAATCTAGGTGATATTCACAGGCACTTGTCTCTGATTTTAGCCCCCTATATACCTTAATATATTATATCAAAGTCCCATGTGGTCATCTTTGCTGAAAGAGTCCAAAAATTACTTTTATGGTGAAATTTGTTAAAATGTATGAAGACAAAATCCATGACAAATGCAAAAACTCCGAGAACTGGACACACTGAAGTACCGACCAAGAAGCTTCATTCAAACAGCACTGGTATATATCCAGTCCCTTTCACCCATGGACATTCGAAAACAACTTCTCATGTAAAAACTGAGGAAAAAATGTATTAAAGTTTTAAATCTGATTATTATATTAGTACACACACATTTATAGATCTATAGATGCACACATGTTACCCTGATTTATTATATATATATATATATATACATACAACATAGAAGTGTTTATCAGTATTATGCTTGCTGAAAAATTTGATGACCGGTCTTGATATGAAAATAAAATGTACAATGCTTTTATATTAAAAATAAATTGAATGATCTTCATATAAAACAACTATGGATTGATAGAATAACAGTAATTATGCTTTTATTAAAAATAAATTGACTGAAAATATGGACCACGACTCAAACAAGTCCACAAACATTCGACAAAAGGCCGTCAGACGTCAGAGCAATCTCGGACTAGTCTCGGGGATCATTACAGGCCTGAGGGTCTATATAGGGTATTACTTAGGTTAGTGTAAAATGATATCAATATCCATTCACCGGTTTTTATCTCACTAGTGTTGCCATTGTTTTCGGCTCCGTTTTGTACAAATACACAGTGCACAAAAAGAAATATCGCCATTTATCCTGCAATTAGCCAACTATTGTACATATAACAGGTATACAAATAAATTTTTGCTTTATATGTACTTGTACAATTAAAGTCTCCTGTTACCCCACTTCCATGTTGAGCAAGCGGTAATATGAATATTTCTGTTTCCTAACCAGTTCATTTTTGGGTCCTCTTCGCGGTCCGCGTTTCAACTATGTCGATTTCTCATTTGAGAAATTAGTGACAATGATTTAGATTTTATAACTAAATTTTCAAGTGTTGGGAGTAATTTCAGGATAAATACAATATTTGAACATTGTCGGAAAATATATAATTTATTTGTACTCGCTACGAAACAGGAGAAAAGCTCGGCGGAGCCTCGCTTTTCGTCCTGTTTCTAAAGCTCATACAAATAAATTTTATGTTTTCCGACAACATACATATATTGTATATTTATACATGATTGTCGTTTCCGTACATCCTATAGCATCAATGTTTCAAGTCATAACGCTACAAGATTTGCTCCCATAAAACTCGGCAGCAACACACATTTATATTTAGTCAACCCAAAATAGTGTAACAAATACTATGCATTGAAGATCATTGAATAACCTGAATTGTATTAATTCTGGATAAAGATTCCCGGAAAATTGAATTCTAAGTCTTTCAATGGTAAACTTCGGAAGATTCTGCACGACATCGACAAATGTTCACTCCGAATTCCCACAAGTATAACTCTGAGAAAACTTGCACAGCTATAATGTAGTCCCATTATAAATTAATGGTGCCATAAGATTTGCCTTGTTATAAAAGGAATAATGTTAAAAATGACAATATCAATAGCACAGAGTCTATTCACGAATAACAATGAACACGTGGTATAATTCCTTAGTAAAACTATGACACTACATTTTGATTACATTCATCAAACTTAAGATATCAATATGACAAATGCTAGTTTTTCTTAACGATGGCGTTGTTATAAATGGCCATAGCTATTATGCCAGAACTCATCCCAACAAGTCCTCCAAAAAGAGCACCACTTCCAGTAAGTGCACATATCCCAGCGCCACCAACGGCTCCAACAATCGAACCCTGATCAACTCTGACCTGTCCTCGGTTATGTCGCAAACGGTAACACCTATCCCAAATCTTATATTCGTCTTCATCTTTAACTTTCAAAAAGGTCATGAGCGGTCCCGTGACAAGTCCAAGAATGATACCCCCGCGCCCTGCTCTGGTCATTTTCTGCTGGATTCCTCGCAAGTTTCTGGTTTCCTTCTTCATAATAGCAGCAACAGGGCCTACCAAAACTGTTCCAAGTAAGCCAAAGGCTTGGACAGTTTTTATTGTAACATGTACGCCCAACTCAGTGGTTGTATGTGGAACTTTTTCCATCTGTTGGTCCGTCAAGGACATGCCACACAAATTCTTTGCCCATTCTAGACTCATCTTTTAGTGTAGCAGACGACTGTAAAAGAATATAAAAATACAACAGTATGATGATTAAAAAGTACAGGTTAAGAAGAAGTTAGTCAGTTTTCAGACACGGTCACCTTGCATCGACCATAGGATATTGTCTAAAGGTCATTTATATAGCCAGTTGTCTAGGTGATCACCTAAACTATTATACACCATAAATGTACTAGACGATATCGGGTTAAATGTCTTAGGGTCTGGATTTATTCATTTTTCTCTATACATTCTATTTTTGTTCCTTATTCTCTATTCATTCTATTTTTGTTCCTTATTCTCTATTCTTTCTATTTTTGTTCATTGTTCATTCTTCTCTATATATACATATATATATTCTTTATGTTTAACTGCCCATTATTATCTATTCATTATTTATTTTACCTATTTTCTCTATTCTTTATTGTTTTAGTCCATTTTTCTGTTCAAACGTTAATATGCCAGTCTATTCTCAATGGAAGGCATACTACGGAAAGGTCCTGGGATAATCATACGAAATTGCCTTCATGCAAAAACTGGGTCATTCTTGCAAAACTATTTTACTCGAAATGAGTGGTTCTGTTTTGAGATTCAGATCTGAGAGAAAGGATATTTTTTTTCACCTGGCACATCTTGGATTTAAATAAGGCCCTTCGAAGAGATTATTGAACACCATGAACACTATACCAGAGATAATCTGTGTCCAGGTGACTGGTCAAATGAAATTTGATATAAATATAAGGATCCAGAAAATAAACCGTCTTTAAATTTCAAATGACATCAAATGCATTTATTGAACAACACGGAAATTGATACAATGGAGCCTTGTCCAAAATAATGTGTCGCCAAAGGTTTGCCATCTTAAATTTCGTTAATTAAATACATGTATGGCCTTATACATGGCGTAGCATAACAAAGTCTAGCTGACATTCAGTTTAATAAGTAAGGACAACAAACAGCTACCTATGCAAAGTCAATGAAAATTAAAATCCCTATTTCATTTCATTCTCCCATGTTTACTCAGAAAATATAACTAGCACCACCTTCGCCATTAAATGGTGGTCAAGTGGTTATTTTGAAAGGCAAAGTATACTTCTGTTAAAATGGCTTGTTTATAAGTAACATTTTTCTATGTTACCCTCTCATGTTAAATGGAAACACAAATCAATAATTTATAAATGACAATGATAACAGAACTTTAAATAACATATAGCTATTAAGATCATGACCCCGAGGAAAACTTTGGTAACAGAGGCATCTATCATACAGATAAAAACAAACTAGCATGACAGTCTAGCAAAACATACTAGTAACTGTGACCTCAAAGTTTGCTTCGTACTACACAATATGTTTACATTATTCAATTTGACAAAATCGTGGGTCACTAAGCTTCTGTCTTACACGAAAATATGATAATGAGAATTAATTAGAAATAAGGAAATGTGGTATGAGTGCCAATGAGACAACTCTTTATCTAAGTCACAATATGTAAAAAGTAAACAATTATAGGTCAAAGTACGGCCTCTAACACGGATAACACGGAGCCTTGGCTCACACCGAACAGCAAGCTATAAAGGGCCCTAAAATAATGAATGGATTACGTTTATCCCGTTTGTCTAAACAATGAAAATGGACGCAAAATTTCACCGAAGTCGGAAAAGACTGAAAATGGATGTCACAGTGATCTAGTTTTTGTCAGGATGATGACTGGTCCGAGATTGCCAATCTCGCATTATTTCTTACCACAAATTTGAACAAGAGCTAATCATTGCCGATAGGTTTGCAGGCGCTGCGTTTAACAACATAAACCAGAGATGATAAGCAAAACTGTTAATATATATGGGTCACCGGGGTCATGTATAAATAAATATATACACACCGAACGACATGCTACCGTCGCTTGGCAACTACTACATTGAGGAAAAAGCTTCCCTTTGTGCTACCTGGGTTGCGGAGTCAGTAAATAAGATGTATTATATATAAAAATATAAGGAGAAAAAGAAAAAAAAAAAGGAAACGAATGATGAATGGTTTATCTGCTTGAAAATGGATCAATTTCAATTTCGAGACATAATCCACAGGGGTTATATTATTAACAAACCCCTGTGCATAAACCTGCGTCTTTAAGTCATATGCATGGGTCTGCAATTTCCATGTTGTCTAAACTGACTGACATCGCTCTTACGTCCATAGGACCAAACCAGTATTGAGAACAATGGACGAAAGAGCAACCTCGGACTAATGACCTCAGTCGTGTCGTGATGCAGAGGAGGTGTCGAGGACAGTCGAATTCAACCTTGTTTTTAGCGTAGTTATTGTCTTTTATATGTTTTCATTTTGATAACGCATGATATATTTGCAACTGGATGTTAATCAAACAACAATCAATTGTATTGTGATTTTAGTTTTTTAAAGTTTCCCGATGATTATGGTAACTGAGTATTTAACCACAAATAACCATTGTCTATAGCTATAAATTAACAAACAGATTGAACACGGTTAAGTGCGCATGAGAAAACAATTGAAACAATATGTGTGTAAATTGTTATTATTGTTTACTATGTCATGTATGTATAGTGTATAATTATGTTCTCTGTTGTCAGCTTGTTTGTTATGTTTTGTAAATACTATCTTAGTTTCCTTAGCATACGTTTATAAACATGATAAAGTATTCATTCATTTATTAGTTTATTTAAATGTGTTTGATATTGTGTAATATATACGAGGCTTTTTAAACAATAATTCTATATATAAATGGGGTAAGAATTGGGGCTGCATACATTGTGAAAAGAGAAAATGGTCGCACATCAATTATACAGAGAGAAAAAAATGACATGTACAGCACTGTGCTAAACAGCGGAAATAAAAATAACAAACAAAATTTGGAAAATATTTTAAAATCTGGTCCCAACCGCTTTACCTGATCATGCAGGAAGCAAATTAACTGCAAATTCTGTTCACATAAGTTTTATTCCCTAAAATGAAAAATAAAACAAAAAAAGAGCAAATTAAATGGCATTGCGTAATAAAACGTACCTTAAACTGGAAATAGGTCATATAGGTGTGCTTGCTACTGGATTTTTTCAAATATCAAATAGCATTATTGGGGGAAAACCAGTCGCGTCGTGTCAAGTTATGGAACGAACTATTCTTTCCTTTGTTTACACTGTAATGGTATAATGTGTCTAACATCCCCGGGATCAAACCCCTTACATAGAGTTTTTTTTATATTATTTAAAGTCATTTAAAGAATTAACAATTTAATGATATTTTCAATTATACCATATGTGAATTGTACAAATTCCTCACATATTTATTGTTTATTACAGAAGCTGGATGCATGTAGTATCATCTATCAAATCAAATCAAATAAAAATATAACATAGAAGTAAAATGAAAAATCATATATGCTTCTAACATGAAATATCTTGCAGAGTTTGTTTTGTGGATAATAAAATAAAAGTTTACCATTCTATTTATTTAAGCATTGAATAGTATCTATCTCCTTATATTTGAACACTCCATTATATTAAAGGGAAGGAAACTAAAAAAATGCATTGATTAATAGAAAACTATTATATAAATTCCTTATTCGTTTGCCTTTTATTCTCTATTCTTTATGTGTTTTTATATCTATATTTAGATCTATTTTTTTTCTCTTTTATGTAAACCAAATTCAGACCCTTGGGCATTAAAGGAAATAATGTTTGTCCCTTAATTTAACCTATTATGTTATATCAGGTTGCACTTTAATAAAACAATACACACATATATATATAATTCGTCTAAACAACAGCCCAACAATGTTAGATCTGTAAATTTGCGGAAGCACATTTTTTGTTCTTCCCTGGCCGGGATTCGAACTCATGCTACTGAGATATCGCGGTACCAAATCGCCTTGCACTATGCCCGACGCGCTAGACCACTCGACCACCTAGGTTCTATAATAATAAAGCTTTCGGTATATATATATCCAAGTCTAAATTGAAAACAACGTTCAAACCTATGATTGCGTTGGATAAAAACCGCAATTTTTATACGTGTGCATGCAAAACAAATTTCTTCGTAGAGGGGTCTAAATAGAGCACAAACAACATTTTCCAAAAGACCAAAAAAGTGAAAAAGTATATTTTAACAAAACGCATTTGACTAGCAGGTCGAACAACGGATGTTCTTAGCCATTGGCGATTGCCAAATAAATATATATATCTATATCCAGGCTATATCTGGTCATATCTTTTTACACTCATCAAAACCCTATCGAAACTTTAGTAATTATTTAACCAAGTGAAACGCTAAAACCACTAAAACAACAAACTATTAACATGTATTATGATGTTCATATCCGTATGGGGCTAAAAGTAGTTTTACGCTGATAATTTCACCTAAACAGAGGTAATGTATGCCAAGTCGTTGAGCAAGTAGTTTCACTCATTTTTTAATATTCAAAATTGATTTATAATATCAAAAAATAAAATTTATCAATAATAGAAATATAGACATATTTGATTGGTTGATTGGTTGTTGCGTAATTAACGTCAAATGGCAAATCTTTAATGCATGTTCAGGACGAGACATGATATTTGACATTAAATGACTAAATTCTACACATAGCTTTTGGTCCAAATAGATGTGGGTCAAGGACAACCCAAAAATGTAATATACGCACATTTGCATCTTTGTAAAATACATCTTGTAGATATTTTTTTAGTTAAGCTTTGGCTCATATTTAAAAATCAATAACAATATCTCAAAATGAGGCTCTTTAAGCAGATTTTGCAGTTTTACACAAAATGCCAGAAGCTGGAGGCTCTAATGCAAATATGTAAGACAAAGTTAAAAAAAAATGAAAATTGATGATTAATGATTGACAGACAAATCATTTCTTATGAACATCTGTAAGGGAGAGACGGCGTTATTCAAAGGGATATTTAAACTCATTAGTCGAAGGCAAATTGACGTCATGGAAAAAAAAACCACGACGATATGATAAACAGCAGTCTACAAAACACAACATACAAAATAAATTCTGAGCAACACGAACCGCACCAAAAAATGGGCGTGCTCCTAAAGGAGCAGATCCTGCTCAACATGCGGCATCTCTCGGTTTACTCATTTAAGTACAAATTCTGTGATGAGTCTCTTTCGGTGTAGTCACACTCGAGGTAAAGAGGACGGGATTGTGGTTACGACAATTCAATTGGAACATATATGTCGTCATATGTGAAACAGATATTCCATAACGGTCAACCAACTCGTAATGTCGTCCGTACAGTTTTCGAATGGCTGATTTTAATTGTAACACTTAGAACCTTGGTTTATAACTTCCGTGTAAGCAGCAACCCTCTGTCAAGAAAATATTGATAGTACACAAGCTCTGGAATATGGTGTCAACTGGGAGATACATACTCCATTTGTAGGGGCTGCTGGAATGAGAAAAATACACCATTTGAATGCTTTTCTCAGTTTAAATCTTATTACATAGAAATGGAAAGTTCACAATTGGGAAACCAAAGTATGTTATTTGGCAGGTTTAAAATGGTTTTGATTTTCGAAATCAAGTCTTTTTCTTTTCCATTTGAGTGAACCTTTATTTTAAGCCGTTTGACTGGAAATACCTTTTTATTTCAGTTGATTTAACTATCATAGTTAATTTGGTAATTTCTAAGTTATTAATTTGAATAGTGGTAGTCACTTAATGAAGTGGGTGCGGTAAGGCCCTATATTTGGCCATCCAGTATTAAGTCCATTACTTTATAATGAAGATGTTTCAAATTCAAACGGACCTTATCCCGATGGAAACATTAAATACAAATACATCGAGAAGACCACAAATACATGGGTAAAAAACGAGACGACCTATTCTTAGCAGTGTGTATATTTTGGGAAATTGTAACATGCTAAGAACAATCCGGAATTAAGTGGCGTGAAAGAGGTTTAGATTTTGTATGCACATGATTTTTTTTATCAACATGCAGCAAATATTAAAATTTTAAATTTCAGTTGCACCAGCTTCTAATGCAATTATCTCAATTAACAATGAAAATAAAACATCATGCATTTGCATGTATATTTCACACAGTTTAACAAATACTTTCTTTCAGATGTACGATTGTTGTTTAGAAATAACTTTTAATCAGTATCGTCACCGGCATTGTTTTACTATGATTTTACCGATTTCTTCATTAGAAAAAATACTTGTATATTAGGACGTCTTGCACATTAAGGGATAGGAAAAATAGAGCACAGGGAACTACAATTAAAAAAAGTTGAACAGGGAATTTGTGACAACAAACCTAATGTGAACTCGGAAGTATTTCTCATCAAAACTATATTTAAGCAATTTTTCGAGAGAAAAAAATTACACACGAAGATTTGAATAAAACACACCCAAGTATTAAAACAAGAAAAATATACACACTGAGAATTTTTAATTACACAAAGAGAATAAAAACATTACACAGAGATTTAACAATTAAACATTTAAAAATCGCACACTGAGATTTGTGCGAACAGTTCGTGCGCATATACGTATACAGCATACTTATTGTGCCTTATGACATGAGTTTAAATATGGTTACACACAGGTACATACTAATTTTTACAATGATCATGTAACACCATTTATAATTATGAATATAATCAGACAGCAGATGCGGATCCAGGATTTTGAAAAAGGGGGCCTGGGGCCCCTAAACTAGGCAACGTTTGGAGTTGGACATGTAAAAAGTCTAGGCATTAACCATATATGTAGCTCCCCCCTAAATCTGCCTCTGGAAAAGTAAACATTAAATAGAGATAAATGTGAGAGCACGTGTATCAGCATCAAGTTGATTTTATAAGTTTTGTTTGATCTATCTCAACATATAGATTAAATGTAAATTATTAACTCATAACCTGTATAAGATTGATTTTAATGCGAATCAATCAACGAAATCTTCAATGTTACTAGTGCCTACCCTAATTTCACCATTTTAGTTGCCATTCGTTTAATCACTGATCATGCAGAGAATATGTCGGAACCAACTCCAACAAAGGTGATTCAAAGTTTGAAAGAATACAGATTAAAATTAGGTTGAATATTTGACTTACAAGTCGATACTACATCAACGATTTATCTTAAGCTTATTTTCACAAAATCAAACAAAATTTTCTGCTGATAGCGACATTATTTTTCCAAATTCCGCTTTTCATTAATGTTTGAAACAAAGAAAATCTTATTTGAATATTTTTGTCGTAATCGCAGCTAATGCCCCTTTAACAAGATAACTCCTAAGTCAGAAATGCGTTTGAAATAGTTTTTATCAACGCTTTTAAAACTGTCATTTGAAAGAAACGTAAGTTAATCTATGTTACTAAGAAGCTTAGAATATATTTATAAGAATTGTTGACACAAATGTTAACCATGATATTCAATAACATTAACGGCCAGTATCGATCAATTTTATTTCACCAGATGTGCATTTAGACAATTAATATCTCTTCAAAGAAGCCCGAGGACAAATATTTGAAAAAAACAACCTAAAACATATATGGAACAGTTGCGCTTCCTACCCAAGATACCCTGCAAAGCAATACTTACTCACAGGATCACAAGCTAGTGCTTTTGTTTAAACAAATGTATTTAAGGATTTAGGTGTCGACTGAAAACATAGTTGTATGTTACTGGTTTCCAAATGAGGATCATACTTATTTATAAGGGTCCATTCTGGCCCATTATTCTTCATTCATTAAACCACATCAAGACTTCATTCATAGGTGTCAGGGGGGTTAACATATGTTGCACGGGGTCTTAGATTCGCAAAATGTTTGATGAATGACAGATAGGGATAAACAACCTTAATGGAGACTTTACATCGATGATTGTAATTTTTTGTAAACAACAATATATTAATCGTTCGGAAAGTAAACTTTACAGCTGAAAAAAGAGAAAGAAAAGAAGATTTTACATCACTTTTTAAATTTAAATATGAGGCATGCTGCTCATACCTTCTTTGTGAGGAATGTTCGTCAAATTTCATCAGCAGTGCACTTTTTAAAACGGATCGAACTATACTTTTAACGTGATGTGATCTTTTACCACTTTATTAATAGTTTTTTTGTAAAGTTTAATAGCAGTGACAACACAAAGTTCTCGATGATATTTAATAACATTAACAATGCGCATTTAGACAATTTATATCTTTTCAGAGACGCCCGACGCCAAACCTGTTGAAAAACCTTAACCTAAAATAAACGTCGTAGAGTTGCCTTTCTTACCCTTGTTACCTTCCAAACCATACATAGCAAGAAAGATCACATTCAAGATCTTTTGTGTAAAGAAAATATATCCAAGGATGTTACTGCATGTCCACCGAGAACTTAGTTTTATGTTACTGGTTTCCAAATGGGGATCATACTTATTCATGAGGGTCCTTTTTGGCCCATTATTCCCCATTCATTAAACCACATCAAGACTTCATTCATATGTGTCAGGGGGTTTACACATTTTGCATTGGGCCTTAGATTCCCTTAATGTTTGATGAATGACAGATTGGGATAAACAACTTTAATAGAGACTATATATCGATATGATTTTTAATTATTTGTAAACAACAATATATTAATCGTTCGGGAAAGTAAACTTTACTGCTGAAAATAGACAACAGAAGATTTCACACCACTCTTTAAATCTAAATATGAAGGCAGGCTGCTCATACCTTTTTTGTGAGGAATGTTCAAATTTAATCAGCAGTGCACTTTTAAAAACAGATCGAACTAAATTTTTAACGTAAAAATTAACTGCCTTGTTATTAGTTTTTTTTGCAAAGTACCAATAATGCTGAAAAAAAGAATTATTTTCGTTGTTTTTATGCTCTTCCCGTTATATTTTGTAACGTCGGAATTAAAAACAAACAGGAAGTTTACAGAAGAAAATAAACAAGAGTTTGTTTCGACAGAAACAATTATAGGAATTGGTAAAGTAATTTCCCCCACTGCATGCGCTAGTTTGTGTATCAGTTATGATGAATGTTGCACCGCGAGCTATAATAAATCAACACAAGATTGCCATCTCAACAGCTGTTGTTTTCCTGACACAAGACCGTCATAGAATGGAATTGTTGTAAGGAAAGTGGCCAAACCAAATGAGGATGGTAAATATGCCTATTTTTGCATAATATTATTTTCAAAATTTAAAACAACAACATGTTTTAAGTATTTCTTATCTTATCTTTTTATATGAAATAATTTAGAAAAGTGCATTATCGCAATGACATATTTTTTGCCGTTCTATAGAAGATATTTAATTTATTCCAATGTCGCCTTTGCTGCCACTTACAGAAAAGAAAAATTGTTCCATCTTGCTAGCATATAAATTTTCAGGTTGTCAATATTCAATTAGTTAAAATGGGAACTTGTGCAAACATAAAACTCAAGCCAAGTGACTATATTATCAGCTACGGATATCCCAAGATGGCAGTCGGAAAATTGGGTAAAATACCTATCTTAAATTCATAAGAATTAGAAATCATTAAAAGTTTACTTGTAGGTTTTGCTACAACCAGAATATATCTAAAACAGAAACTAAACTGAAGCATATCTCGCAGAAGTTATCGTTTAGAGACGAAATTATTTGTACAAAAAATCGGGATGATTTGTGCTATATAAAATTAATTTCTGTAACTGAGAAATGTTTTTCTTCTCTGAAAATTAAGGGAATCGACGTTAACTGATAAATGTAGAAAAATTAGAAACGTGGCAAAATTTTCTACACTTAAAAGGCATTTCTTTTATATCTTTAAGTTAGAAGTTATCCAAAAACTGCAAGTTATGTTGGTTAAACAATAAAGTCCCTGAAATATATGACAACCAAAAGATATTCTGGATTTTATTTTTTAACGACGGCCAAAGTTGTCAATTATATAGATAATAAAAAGACGTCTATATTGAGTTGTACATAAAAACTTCACAAGTTAACTGAGCATTTCAGAAATGCTGTGTAGAATATTTCTCCTGTACCTTGCCTTTTCATCTATCCAAGTGCAGATTGGAACGGTAGAAAATAAAACCTGTGAGATTGTCATAGTGTCTTTTAAGGTCAAATAACAGTAAATGGGCTATGTCACAGATTTTGGTAAAATTTTGCATACAACTTTGTCTCGTTGATTTAAGCGCTGTCAGCAGATCATATACCAAAATGTTAGTCATATAAAAACGCCACGAAAAGCAAGATTTTGTGCTGAAGCCTACTTTTAATCTATTTGGCATATCTTTTGTTTTGGTATTTAATGATAACAGGTATAATACTATTTTATAATATATCAATTAGGTGCTATGTTTTCGGACACTAAATTCATAATTGTTATTTTTTTCTAAATGATAAAAAACAATATAAAGATTAGTACTTTTCCATCTCTTTTTTCCATAATCACCAGACAAATGTGGAGAGTCCAAAGTCGCTTTCGTACTTTTGACTTGTTTTACCTGGAACAAGTAGTTAAGACGATATGAGAACACGCCAAATATTTACCCCAGTAAACTATTTATGACTAACTAATAAGTGAATACTGTGCCTTGAAACACGAATGTAGTTGTTAGTATTTATATAAATATAATATTTCTTGAGGAGGCTATCAATCATTGATTTTATTAAAGGACATGTTATTTCTTTGATTGCAGATATAAAAACCAAACCAATTGACTGTGGTGATCCTTGCCATGGAGATAGGAATGGAATATACCGAATATTTCCTAATGGTACTAACGAAGGAATAGGCGTTTACTGCGAGATAGAAGATGGATGGACGGTAATTTTCAGTTTGTTTCGACGAGGCTGAGGCTAATTGAGTACAAACTGCATGTGTGCCAACAGTCAGATCCCAGATACTGGTTGACATTCCCTCAGAAATATGACAGGAAATCTGACATAAGACGAAGGTCACATACTGTCTTCAACAATAGAAGTGTATATACAATATGTCACGCTCTAATTCCAAGCCACTCCCTAAGTCTACAAAAAATGTGAATATATATATAGAATAATGGCATTTTTGTTTTTGATACTGACTTTATCAGCAGGAATATCATGCGAGCTGATGAAGTCAGTATCAAAAAATAAAATGCCATTATTCTTTTTATCGGCAATTTGTCATAACTGTAGGTTTTTTTTGGTTGAGAATATGAAGTAGAATGAAATAGTTAGTAAAACTACTTTTACGCGTACAAAACGTTGGGATAGTTGTTCGGTTGTATGAATGACATCGCGTGCATTTCATTGATAAATTGACGCGGATGGATTCGAGCACGCGACGTCGCTGCACTTGTACATGACGTCATTGCCTAATATTTTCGAGTATCAAGTCCTGTCCATGATCTTAAAAATATTAGGCAGTAAGATCAAAGGTAAAATGTACAAATTACCGATAATTACAAATACAAGAAACATTATGAAATGTGACTAAAGGTAAATACTGATATTGAAGGTTCCTGAAGTCGGTTTCACAAAAAACTAAGATTGCTTGTAAGTATCCTGAATTGTTCATGACTTACGATCAATCTTGGTAGTAATAAAATTGAGAATGGAAATGGGGAATATGTCAAAGAGACAACAACCCGACCAAAGACCAGAAAACAGCCATATCCAGAAATCAACGCCACTTTGCTTATTTAAATATTATACTAAAGAAATCGGTTACGGGTCACGGAAATTATATTGAAATTATAGGAATTTTGAAAAAATGTCTGTTTTAACTTTAATTTAAGTGATAGACAGGTTGGGGACAGAAAATAAATATTCACAACAATATACACCATTTAAACGAAACACAATGACTGTCGTTGCAAAAATCAAGGTTCCTGAGCTATTTTAAAAATCGAAGCGAGAGGCTTTTAACATTGCAGTATAAAATACAGGCTAAAATGGCTGAAACGTTTGCAAACTTCGTGTTGAAAATTGGCTAACAAGGTCATTACAAAAACAGGTTGCGGGGATGAAACTTGAAATTTGAATGTCCAAAGAATAAGCAAGTCCAAACCTTGTATGTGTAGTCGTTGAACTCTAGGTTCCCACGTAAAGTTAAAATGCCCCTATTTCAAGAAGAATTAATTCACGAAAACACGAAAAATTCACTAAATTCGCGTTCATTGTTTTGATTTTGACCGCCTGACAACTTTACGGAAATATCAGAGTGATTATAAACAAGGACTCTGTGACGGGCAACTTATAAAATCCGTGTTTTAAAGATTTTAATGATATCAAGCCAGTCCAGTTCAAACTATTATCACGTGGTACAATTCTCATTTAAATATTATGAATATTAATTAGCAAAAGTACTACTAATTTCTGGCTATGGCCGAAGGCCACCAATGGGTCTTCAACGCAGCGAGAAAATCCCGCACCCGGAGGCGGGCCTCAGCTGGCCCCTAAATAAAAATGTGTACTAGTTCAGTGAAAATGGACGTCATACTAAACTCCAAAATATATAAATGAACTAAAATTTAAAAAAAAGCATACAAGACTAACAAAGGCCAGAGGCTCCTGACTTGGGACAGGCGCAAAAATGCGGCGGGGTTAAACATATTTTGTGAGATCTCAACCCTCCCCCTATACCTCTAGCCAATGTAGAATAAAGAAACACACAGCAATACGCACAGTAAAACTCAGTTTAAAAGAATTCCTAGTCCGATGTCAGAACAGGCAACAAAAGAAACTAAGCAAAATGACAATGATACATAAATTAACAAAGGACTACTAGCAGTTACTGACATGTCAGCTCCAGACCTCAATTAAACTGATTGAAAGATTATGACTTCATCACATGAAAATCAAGTACAATCCCTTCTATTAGGGGTTTAGTATCATACCATCATAAAATATGTGAGAAGAACATAACCCGTATCATGCCAACAACTGGTTTTGGAATAAATGTGTTTATTTCCGATGCAAAAACCCTATGAGTGAATCAATATCAATACCAAAATATGCCAACCTTAATGACCTGACAACAGTATCGTTACTATATCCTTTCCGAATAAGTCTGTTTTAAGGTTTGGTTAGCTTTTGAGGTGAATACCGATATTTTTGTGCTTTTTAAAGAATATTACCATTTCGGATTGGATGTGAAATACCTGAACGTATAAGATGTCTGCATATTGATTTATATTTACGAATGATGTCCTTGTTCCGATGATAAAATTTAGTAAATGTAACGTTTTGACTAGTTTGTGATATCGAAAACCCTTGTGTAATAATTTTTCAGTAATGCAGAGATTTCTTTCGTTAAAATCAAATACATTGTTACATACACGAGCGAATCGAACAAGTTGAGATATATAAACACCATAAGATGGTGACAAGGGAACGTCACCATCTAAAAATGGATAATTAACAATAGGAAATGAAAAATCATCTCATTTATCATAAATTTTGGTATTAAGCTTCCCGTTAAAGATATAGATATCAAGATCCAGGAATGGGCAGTGTTCATTGTTAGTATTAGCTTTATTTAAAGTCAGTTTGGCAGGATAAATCTTTAGTGTACATACTGAAGTCGTCATTACTGAGAGCCAATATATCATCCAAATATCTAAAGTGTTATAAAATTTTGGTATCAGATGTTGTTTCGATGGGTCTTTGTTGGTTTTAGTCATAAATTGTAATTTTTTTGTGAAACCAACTCCGACTTGTGACAGGTTCTTAAATTTGTGACACAGTTAAACAAATCGGCAACCCTCGACCGAATCCGCTACTATGGTGTGAATGGCTGAGTTGTCACAATTGAAAGTCAAAATACTTACTCAACCTTAACAGAAAGGAATGCTGTTTTTATAAATCCTTTTTCTATTATAAAAAAACACAATGAAACAATTGATAATACCTCCCTTTGGATAGCAAAATTTTAATTTCAAAAAGATTCGATGTTCTTTCTTCATGTACACAAGTCTTATACTACCTCCTATAGTCTTCTAGGAGTATTATGAGTAAAATCAACACGTGAAAACGTGTTATATTTTAAGTACATACATGGTCAGTGGCCGTTGTTTATTTGGTTGATAATACAGTTCCGTTCCTTTAATTTACAACACGGTGTTGATCTTAAACTGAACTGTGACACCAGGCACATTTTACAACTTATTTTCTAGTATATATACATTGTACCTTGATTAAATGTCTTTAATTATGTCCCACAATTAGATATACAAAAAAATAAAGGCACCAGTAGTATACCGGTGTTCAAAAGTCATAATTCGATTGAGAAAAAAACAAATCCGGGTTACAAACCAACTATAAGAGGAAAACAAAGGAACAACAGGAACACCGAAGTACAACAAAAACAAACGCCAACACACATAGAAACGAATTATTTGATAACAACTGCCATATTCCTGACGTGGTACAGGACATTTAAGAAAAATGGTGGGTTGAACCTGGTTTAATGACATGCCAAACCTCCCGCTTTATGACAATGTTGAAAATATCGCTAAAACACTACGTGACAGAAATACAGCACAAACACACGCAAGAACATTCAGCGTACAATAAGTAATTATCATTGATTGATATGTACAAATAGCAAACACAACGATATATAAATTGTAAATACTGGGCTTTTCCCGTTTTTCTTTAAATGCCGTAAGGTAATATTATCGAGGGTTATTCTACCTTGATCTTTAAAGTAATTCATTGGCAAGATTCTCATTCGGGGCCGCGATTATTACTGTGATTTTAGGATCTTTGAAATCTCTTGTATGCATGTCTGTGATAACGTTAACTGTAAGTCTTATATTCTCAGTCTCAAATTAACATACATTGTAAACATACACGATTATGATTTTTCAAGCTTTTACGAATAAAACATGTCTTAGAGACACAGACCTTTCACTGAAAATAATTTAAAGTTTATTATAATGTTGTGTTAGAATTGTGTTATCAAGTTCTTTGATATTAAATTAGAATATCAAATTGTTATATTATTTTTATATTGAATTGTTATATTAAATTGTTATTGTTGACATTAGTTTTTGTGTAAATCAGTGTCAATAAGTTCTTAATATTTAAGACTTGGTCACTGTTATATTCCACCAGAACCCAAATATTGTTTAAAAACTCATATCGATCTTCCAACAAATGAAGAATATTTATCCTTTTTTGACAACTTATTAATCAGCTCATTCAACAAAGAGTAGATGACTCCGAAAACTTTGGAAGAAACTTGTCGGATTATAAACACGGGTTTGGAAATCTCTCTGCAAACTTTTGGCTTGGTAAGCATTAAAACCCTGTGTCAGTCAAATATGAAAAAGAACGAAATAGACATTAAAATTTATGATTAAGCAAATGTTGCTTTTTCCTTTAAAACTTCCTTGTTTTTTGCTTAATGCATTAAGACATGTTAGAGTGTTAAAGGCAACAAACTTGTATCATTGTATCTTTTTAAACACAGAGAAAGAATGGAAACGTATGCCTTTTAAGCATAAAACACATTCTAATTAAAATTAGTTCTCCGCACTTGCTCCTCATTTTTCTTCGATTGTTTATACGGAGTGCTCCCACGCGCGACATATTAATAACTGTACGAAAACGAAGAGCAAGTGTGGTAAAATAATTTAAAAAGATTGGATTAAGAGTACGGAGGTTTAAACATATCTTTAAAAAATTAGAACAAAGAAAAATATATCATAATAAAGTATTAAAATCAAGAAAATCAACAAATTAACCATAGATCCAAACTTTACGACATCAAATTGATGTCATTAATCAACATACATTGATAAGAATAATTTAAAGAGGTAATGTGATGGAGATTTTCCGATATGTGCTTTAACATGTCTAAGGAAACATTGAAGATAAGGAGTAACACCAAAATGTATTAAGAAAAGGTCTACATAGTTATATATTTCTCCGAAGTTTCAATGCTCCCAGTAGTCAGTACCTCAATACCTGTATGATTTAAATGATACAATTTAACTGTGTATTTCTTGTTCGTTCATTGCGTAATTGAACTAATAATATCCTGGACTTTCTTTTTCTTTATGTTACTTTATTTGGGACATAGCTAGGGCTTGACATCACATTAGGACCCTTTAAAGACAATCCAGTATTCTGGTTTAAAGTCATTTATTTTTAACAACGGTTTCAATTCAAATTACATTATTTTTTCCAACACAGTTATACACCAAATAACAATAATACAAAACCCGACAATAGTTTACGCGCCATGAATAAGAATTCAAGAAAAAACATTATGAAGTGACACACTTTGAGATTTAAAAATATATATGGTTGAAAAATTAGAAATATATGAAATAGGAATAGAAAATTTATTTTGTTTTTTAATATTCTTCAACCTGTCTAGGCAATGAAAACATTCATAAGATCGTCGCTGGAACGAAATATTCATTGAAAATAGACATGGAACATTAGGATAAACGCACGACATTCGTTGTCTATCAAACTTTCAACATATCGGATGAAAGCAGTAATTACACATTGACAATTTTCGACTACAGTGGCAATGGGGGTAAATTTATCATGCTTATAGATAATCATAATTAAGAGTATTGTATTCATCACATAACCAGCTGTTCCATATCCCGTTTCTCATCATGCTCACCGCCATTATGCATATACATGTAATATGATATTGGTGATTGTCTTATTATCGATTCGAGCTTCACTGATGAGTCTTTTGTAGACGAAACGCGCGTCTGGCGCAAATACAAAATTTCAATCCTGGTATCTATGATGAGTTTATACTAATGTTTGTCCTTTTATGTTTATTTAGTTGTTTATTTTGAACGGGATGTTGCCTCTTTGTTGTTGCTTATTATAAACCTCAAAATAAAAAAGGGAAACAGCACGTTATAAATTTCTTGCGTTACAGAAACACCTGTGCAAAGTCAACTAAGTCATTATGATTTGTAAAGTATATGGATATATTAAAACAATTAATTTCAAAGCAGCTTTACACATAGACAAAACGATAAAGACTATAATCGATTGGACGTCGTTTTGGAAATACAGGATGTCACACTGAATATCGATAAGGGTGTTAAAATCTTGGACACTGATTTGAGAACGTTAATTTACATTGGACGTCCATTTGAAAAACGGACGGCGATTATACACCGAATGTCGACCTGACTCTAACAGATATATAAATAAGTTCTTCCAGGCCTTAAACATTTTCCCTTTGCACAGGTGTTTCTATAATCAGAAGAAATTTGTTATTATCAACATAGAAATGTTTACTAATATGGTTATAACATGTGATACCGTTAAAACAATTGGGAGTTACAGAAAGGAGCATTGAAATTTAAGACGTTTCATAAATATTCTTTATTTTTTATCCAGTAATAAAGGGATAAGTTTTGTGTAATCTACTCCTCCTAAAGTTTTTAACTCAGACCCATGAATCTTCATAGAAAGTTTGCAAGCCTATTAAGGTTATGCACCTTCCATTATAGAGTTGTTTAAGATATTTTTTTTTCCCATTTCATGTTCCCATACAAGTTTATTCAAATGCTTGTCGAGACCGTTTTTCATTTCAGTTTAAGAAACATTCTGCGCAAATCTGCCTTTTGAGTCTTTGATCCGGTTTTTTGTTTTAGATATTCTAATGTATCACTTTATGTATTCTGCTAAAAAAATGTTTTGTTTTGCAACATTTCCATTGAGATGATTATGGGTCAATCTTTGAGGGCTCATATCTTTGTAAAAAATACTCAAAATGATATGAAAATAACATCTTGTTTTAAAGGATGTTGAATTCATAAATGAAAAGGACTACAAAATGATCATAAAGAATTGTTTACAGGTTACTAGACAGTTTGAAGTAATTTCTTTTTGTTTCTTTTCTTTGTGATTGTAAAAGATTTTATTTGAAGTAAATTATATATGCATGATGGACAGACACACAAAACATATGAAAAATTTATATGTAGGGAAAACAGATTATTTTATTACAACTGCCTATCCACGTCGTAAAACGTTCTAAAAAACTGTTGCTCCTTATTTATTTTATTGTCATCGGAAGATTTTTTATATTCGATGAATTTTTTTTGAAAGAAAAGTTCATATGTACAGTTGGACGTACGAATGATAAACAGGCACTTACTATGAATTAAATACTAAGGTCAAGGTGCAGTAAATGGATCATGTCACAGATTTTTATATAATATCGCATCCAACTGTTATATGTTAAATTTAAACTGAAAATCGAAAAAAATAATGCATTTATTTCTTTCATTTTCTGAAATGTTATTGACTGAATTCTTTTCAAAAAGATGTACATTAGTAAAGAAACCACATATAATTGAAGAAAAAAATTATTAAAATCGTCATGAAATTATAAAATCGCAAAATTCAATGCATAAATTTCTTAAAAACCGATATGTTGTTGCCAAATAAATTTCCGTATAAATATGTTTATTATCATAGGTTCACCAACTCCGTTTTTAATGTCTTAACGAACCTTTTTATACCTATTTGGTAGCGCAAAACCAAGTTTTACGTCTGTATAACACGACGACGTTTCGCTTATTTCGACGTTTTGTGGTACTTGTATTTTATCATCTATAACATAGTTTGACCTAAAATATACTGACATAGACCCTGTTATTTTTTGACATCATTAAAGTGAAAATTCATCTGGCAACAACATATTAATTTTAAAGAAAATAATTTTTTAAAGATAATTTTAACTTAGTTTTTGATAGATTTTACGTACATTCTATACACGTGTTAAACATTTATCGTTTTCATTCACTAATAGATTTCTTTAGCTTTATTTGGCAGAAACTTTCGCTAATTTTGGGTCCTCAATGCTCTTTAACTTAGTACTTTATTTGACCTTTTAATTTTTTTTTATTTGAGAGTCACTAGTTAGTTTTTTCTAGACAAAACAGCCTTCTAGCATACACAATATTTAGCTTGGTAGCTATGATGAGTTTATTTTAGCAGGAATACCAGTTAATTTAAGGGATTATGTGTTGGAATTTCAGAACATGCCAAAAGTTGTATACAAATGTTGTATCAGAATCTGTGAAATGGCCAATGAACTGTTTCTTGACCTTAGTCTTATTTTTTTGGTATGCGTCATGGCTATAACATTTTTAATACATTCACAAACCCATTTCATGACGTCACCAGTATGAATTCATACCAGCAAGAGAAATAGTTCCGTAAGTGTTCATAACATAGCTTATTGGAATTGTATTTATTGAAAGTTATTTTAACTGAGTTTACTGTATGTTAACTGGACCTTCACTAACAACCTGAACATGGAGTCCATCTGAAGTATTCATAATCTAAACCAGAAGCAAAGTCTGACTTGATCACATTCTTAACATGAATATTAGCTGACATATTCACAATCTTAACATGAATTCCTTCTGCCTTATTCACAATCTTAACACGAAGTCTTGCTGACTTATTCACAATCTTAACATGAAGTACTTCTGACCTCTTCACAATCTTATCATGAAGTCGTATGACTTATTCACAATCTAAACATGAAGTTCTTCTTAATTATCCATAATATAACATGAAATCCTGCTGATTTATTCACAATCTTAACATGAAGTTATTCTGACTTATTCACAATCTTAACATGAAGTCCTGCTGACTTATTCACAATTTCAACATGAAGTCCTGCTGACTTATTCACAATTCAATCTTAACATGAAGTTCCTTTGACTCATTCACAAACTTAAGATGGAGTTGCTTTTAATTATCTACAACCTTAACATGAAGTCCTTTTGACTTACCTACAATCTTAATATAAAGTTCTTCTGACTTATTCAAAAACTTAAAATGAGATTGTTCTGATTATTCACAATCTAAACACTTGTCCTCCTGAGATATTCACAATCTTAACACGAAGTGTTGTAATCAGTTTGTGAATGACTCGGCCGAGTTTACACATCAATAAACTACATTGAATAACCTTTATAACTATTCTGGTTTCAGAGATTAAACCTTGCATTTAAATTTGGAAAGACTTTCAACAAGAACGCATTAATGCTATGAATTGAAAATTCATTATGTAACAATTTTACATTTGTTATCAGAAAAAGATAAATGAAATGAAACAGTTAAGAAAACTAGTGTTTAATATACAACATACTAATTTAAAGCTAAAAGAAATCTTAATACACAATCATATTAGTCAATAAATACATTTAACCGAAAGTATTTCCTTTGGGAAATAATTTTTCACTATGTTATAATATAAGCATATATGATTTTGAAGTAAAAAAACCTAAATATTAGTTAGAAATTCATTATTTTTATTTGTTCTTTGTGAATATTGAAGCTTTTCGGCAGTAAGATTTTTTTTTTTTTTATTAAATAACGTTTTCGTTCAGTACATTTTGCGTTAAACAGAATGTTTCTATAGTACATTGTTTGTATTAGATAATGTTTTATAGAACTAAATGTGTATTAAATAAAGATTTTGTACAATGCATTTTGTAATAAGTTTAGTTAACATACAGTACAGTTGCATTAAATAAAGTTTTATACATTACAATTTGTGCTAAATAAAGTTTTCATACAGTACAATTTGTGTTAAAGATAGTTTTTATGTTTCGCTAACTGAAATTTCAATAGAATATACATTGCATATTAAAAATAAGTTAGAAATAGTTTATCTTGTTTTGCTTATGCAATTCCATGATTCTTGATACATGCATAATCAATTATCCATCTACATGACTATGATTTTTATTCATTCAACTTCTTTTAAGTAAAACAAACAATAAAGATATCAAGTCTACTGCATGCGATGAACATTTCAGTATCAGTATATTGTAAGTGATGGTTTAGGCCGATATTTTTTAAAAATTCAAACCATAATATCAACGTTGCCGAATTGATACAACCGAAAATGAACAAAATATCGCCCAACCCTGAGAGACAATAAGAATAATTACAATCCCCTCCACCTTCCCCCAAATTAGACCTACCGAATTAGACTTATCATCGGAATGGTACTTACATGAGCAACATGACGGGTGCCACATGTGGAGAAGGATCTGCTTAATCTTCCGTTTTTGATGGAGTTTGTGTTGCTCAGTTTCTAGTTTTCTATTTTGTGTACTGTTGTTGTCTTTGTCCTTTTTTGCGATGGCGTAGTCAGTTTATTTTCGACTAATGAGTATGAATGTCCTTTTGGTATCTTTCGCCTTTAAGACATATGCATGAGGTAGATAAATTCCTTAATTTCAAATAATCTCCAAAGTTTTCTTAAAGTAAATACGTGGTGTCGCACTCCAAAGGAAATCTCAAGAATGAGGCAAACATATCGCATACTTTTGCATATATAGTTTTAACCTCTTCTGATTTCATTGTATTGTTCTTTTTGTTCTTTTTGTGATAATTTGAAATAAGATCTATAAAAAAATACGAAATAAAACGAGATTTCTTGGATAATATGAAGGTAAAAATCATGAATTTTCTGAAATTTCCTTGAAAAGTTCCGACAAATTTTTAAAAATTCTAAAACTTATATTTTTGTCAATTTAATACCAAATTAGTTTTATTTAAAAGCCCTGATATATGTTCTTTAAGCAAACAATTAAAAAAAAACATGTCAGCATTTTTTTTTATATAACAAAACATAAATGGCAAAGCAAATTGCAAGAGGTTGGCATTCCTATTGGAATTTGTTCCTTTACGTATGGAACAGAATTTATACACTGAGATGTTTCCAAAGAATAAAGTAAAGAAACTAAGGACAATTACCGATTCGTTGATAGACGATGCGTTCTTACTGAATACTTGAAAGTTTGGTGGTTATCTTGATCGCATATATCTTATCAAACCTATAGCAATGATTCCGTCCTCTTTTGATATCTTATGACGTCACCGAACGTGACTTATATCCGGATTTTTTTTCTTGCTATGATCAATACAACGGGTGTCACAGTTGGAACATGAACTGCTTACCCCGCCGGGTTCCAATCATTTCATTGTGATGAACATGTAGACCTTACACGGATTCTATAGACCAAATATAGTTCACTCATTTCTCGTTATAAGTGAAAATACAGTTGTTTCATGCAGTCACTGAATGGTGAAAATGTGGCAATGACAATAGATAGGTAAGACAGAAACTTCAGAGCATAAATAAGACATCAAGAAACAAGATTTGAATATCAAGCTCATCTATCGTCTGACATATTAAGTTGCATAAAAGTGTACGTTATCGCCGCCGAATAGCATCCACATGTTACATTGTGTGACATTCGTAGCAGACGAGATAAAAACTAAGGAATTGCAACACCCGAAATAAATTAGTACCAATTGCAATATGAACATATTTTGACATATTAATTCAAACCAGAAATGGGGCCCTCGGTTCTGCTGTCATAGATTTTATGTGTAATTGCTTGTATACACTGAACTCGCTATTTGTGATAAACTCATTCAACACAATTTTAATTTGCAGTGATTTGTGGAAAAGTAAAAACGCAAATATACATCAAAATGTCTTTCTTAAAAAGAAATCACCAAAGCTATAAAGGATAAACAGGTCAGACATGTGAAATTTTGGGGAACAAACGTCGGCTGGTGAAAAGTAAAGTAACACAAAAAAAAAACTCCAATGAAAATTCAAAACGGAAAGTCTTTTATCACTTTATACGAGGAAAACCATGAATTTAACAAGTATTATTATAACAAAAGAAAACTCATTATTTACTGTGATTGACAGCTGTCGGGAAAAAAATCCTGAAATATAACAAGCTTATACTGTAAACCAACTTATTTTCGCGAGCGATTTATTTTTCGCGTCTTTCGCGAATAGAAAAATAACGCGAATATGTAAAACTTGGATCTTTCTTCAATTAACTACATCAAGCAAATTTGAAAATTGCGAAATTAAATCGCCACGAAGTGGTCAAGTAAGGGCTAAACGCGAAATAAAGTATCCGCGAAAATAGGTTGATTTACAGTAATTCTGTACGCCAGACGAGACGCGCATTTCGTCCACATAACACTTACCAGTGGCGCTCAAATCAACTCCGTTAGACAACAAAATCAAATACGAAGGTGAATAGCATTGAAAACCAAAATTGCAAAACGTTGTGCCAAATACGGCTTAGCTGTTTAGGCTTGCGGGTAGAAAAACCTTAGTGTTTCGATCAATTCAACATTTTAGAAACAACTAATTTAAAAACAATGAACGTATTGATGACATTCCATTTTTGCAGAGGTATAATTGTAAATTTATTATTGTTCTGAATATATGTTAAATGTTTTCCACTGGACGTAAAAAGTAAACAACAACAATAAATCAATCAAAATGCCCATGATAAACCACGTGTTCGCTATAAAATACTAAGATATATGTACAAAAGTAACGTTTGTAAGCTTCAATTCTTTTTGAGAACAGTATATACAAGTTGCGAGTAATACATCATGCATCATACATGTAGAGTAATTTAAAAATATGAGGTTGAGAATGTCCATTATTAAAAAATGTAATCGTTAGCGGTAGCTTTACAAAAATGATCTGTCGAATAACGGTAACATTTTAGGCTCATTTGTCGGTTACGGTAGCAAAAGGTTGCATTGATTACTTGCCGAAACTGGCTATTTATACCTCTCATATATTAATAGAACTCATGCCATTATTTTGAATTGCTATTCGGCACTACCCCTTACTATATGACCATCATCATTATAACTCCGAAACACCTACACAATAACTAGTAGGTTTACTAACTAATTTAGTCACAGGGAATCTCTGGCTAGAACATTTATTACTTTATCATTTTACTCTCTGCCAAGATTTTACTTGAACGAATATTAAGTTATTTGTTGACCTATTAAATTCTAAAGTTTTCCTTCTTTGTGTGCACCTTAAATCTAAGTCGTTTGACTTGAAAGACCCTCCTTATTTAATATGTGTTTATTGTAATAGTTACCTTGGTAATTTCTTAGTTATTAATTTGAATAATGGCATTCTGTTAGAAGGTATTTAATTGACAAAATAGAGATTATTTGTTATATATGCTTATTTCATCGGAAATTTTGAGTGGTCCACTCATCCTTATTTGTTTTGATATAATTTGAGATAAGATTTTTATTTCAAACATAATTAATAATTTTTACAAAGTTATCATGTGAATCGAACGATCTACCGGAACAAGTTGATAAATTTTCATTTCATTCTTCAAACGAAATATTTTGTTCTAATTACTACTGTGCATGTATTTGCTATAACTTTTAATGGCTCATTATCATCATACAGAATTAATATATTAGTAATACTTATACAATAATCATACCAGGATGTCATCAAAATCTTGAAGATTATATTAATTGAACTCGTTTTCCTTCTTTTCATATATATAATGATCCTGTTGATTATCATTTTAAAATGAGTAAATTAATATTTTTTTTAACTTTTATTTAAGAAATGGATGCTTCTTTTTTGAAATTTCAGTTTTCAAATCGGAATTGTATGTTGCAATTATTCCTTGGATAAATCGTTTCGATGATGCAGACAACAATTGTGCTACTCAAATGAACAAAAGTAAAATAACAAAAATGCCGAACTTCGAGTAAAATTCAAAACGGAAAGTCCCTAATCAAATGGCAAAATCAAAAGCTCAAACACACCAAACGAATGAATAACAACTTTCATATTCCTGACTTGGTACAGGCATTTTCTTATGTAGACTGCTTAGAAGTTACAACAGCTATACCGCTTAGATTATACCATGGCGATAAAATATATGTAGAAAAGAGATGCGGTTTTACGTCAATTAGACCATCCGCAATACGAAAATTTCAGTTACCCCTTTCTTTTAACTTGTTTCTAAATATAATTCATATGGATGTTGTTTATTTGTGTTGCTTGTGCTTATAGTCTCTCCTTAAGAGAAACTTTTTAAGACATGGGTATTGTGAAAGCTTTTTCTTCTCAAATATAGGAATGCACTTGTCACTTTGAAATGTGCTTCAATACCTTAAATTCCAGTTTGCTTAATTTTATCCTAATTTCAGCGTTTACGAAATGAAAAGTGATCGATTCATTCGTAAATTTGAGCAGATGGTGATTCAAAGCAGTGGAGATCCACATATGTAGAAAAAGGCTAAACAATCAATTAATTAGAAATACAAACACAAACAATATCTTAATAACAAAAGTAAACAGACTGGAAATTCTACAAAATAACCTAGTGATTGAAAGTCTCTTGTTAAACGATAGCCCTGTGTTTCATAAAACGATTAATATTTCGCTTGTTTGAAAATTCCCGCAAGTCTAAAATGGGACTGGACAAAGGAATTATGAATCATCTGAGCACATCCTTAAAGTGATCATCAACAATTGTGAACCTCAAAACCTTGAATTTTAACACTTACATCGTTCTAGCTGACTCAGAAACGGTATTAGATAGAAAAAATCAAGCAATAATGTCTGATATACCAACAAACAACTTTTTTTATATTTCTGTCAAAAAGATAATAATCTTGTATAAGGCAGATGGGATAATTTAATATTCCAGAAACGTTATAACTAAAAGATGTAACCATGCCAAAACCACTGCGTTAAGGGTTAAATACTATTGACGATTTGAAATTATTAACATTTTCATATGCTATGTACATTTTCAAATTGATCAAGCAGTGAATTTCGTCTCTTTTGGAGTTGATGGTGATGTTCGTTTCAGTCCACCTTGTTTTATTCATACTTCCCCTTATTTATTAGAGGAAGATAATATTTCAAGGAAATTTTTAGGTAAAATGTTCTATCTTAACTTTTGTAGCATGCAAATATTTGTAATGAGCAATTTATATGAATGGACACATGAACTGTTTCATCCACTTGACATTAAATACCAATCCATTATCATATATCATTAGAACTAAATAGATTTGAATTCCATTACTATATACAAAATTGAAAACCTGTTTATTAAAACAAAAGTACAAGTAATGGTATATAAAATGGAAAAGCGTTGATTTGTACACAAGATAATACGAGCTCGTTTAGCAAATTGATACCTCGTTAATGAAGTCATGAATGATCTATTAAAGTATCACTTCTCAACAAGTACAATATACAATTATGAATGTAAAGATAATATTACATAAAACGAGAGTCATTCTTTATAGAATCATAAGAGCCTATCAAAAAGTATAGACATAATACATTAAAACAATTTGAATGGAGTGCAATTAAAACATGTCTTAAGGTTCATGTGGACCCTTTGGCCACAATGGCTGTGTTTACACCACAAAATTAACTGCAGACAAACATGTGCATCCGGATCCAGGAAAGTTTTAAGGCATATCATGCCCTAGATATGTAAAATTCAAATGCATTTTATTTTGTACCAGAAAATCAAAAATCAACTGGATTTTGCCAGCCACTTTTTCGTAGTCCTTCAGCAGTTGATGAAATAAATAAACACCTGAGTTCCACTTGATACGGTTCACTAAGTTGCACAGTTTAAATCTCCTATTGTTATCTGTCAACTATTGTCCTCTTATTGTCAATGCCAAACAGTTTACCTTGATTATTACACAAGGAGAAGTTCTCAAAAAATCTTTCCTATTTTTGGCATCTTATGCAGGAATGAAAAAAGTTGACAGCAAAATCCAATAAAGTTTTAAATTTTCTGAAACATAAAATGCATTTGAATTTTATATATCTAGGGCATGCTATGCCTTATAATTTTTCTACCTGCACAGGTTTGTCCACGTGAACCTTAAGATAAAATGGTAGGCACATATATGCGTCATATTCACATCCGAAGATAAAACTATTTTGTTGCCATTGAATGTCTCACTTAAAGAAGTAGGTGCTGTAGGGCCCTATCGTTGGCCCTTCAATATCAATTCCGTTACTTTAAGATGAAGTGTGTGTTTTAAATTGATGTATAAACATGAAGAAGGGGAAATGGAATGGTTCAGTTTGTCGTTTTTTTTTTTTTTTAAGATTTGACATACTTATGTAGTCCAGAAATAGAGAATATGAGCGTGTTAACAAAATCTCTGGATTTCAACCACACTAAGGCATAGGAAACATTGTTCGCCGGATTCTTTGACTCAAAATAACGCCAAACAGGCTGTTTATGATAACAAACATAGTGTAAATTATGGCAAGTCGTTCTCTTATGTTTAAGCATTTATTTTTAAAAAGATACGCAGCAATTTGATAAAAAATACATTGATTTTGAAAAAAAACAAACACTTTGGTTACGCTTAGGTACATGCAGTATTTGAACGCCGATTTTTTTCTCTTCGGGACCTATTTTATTTTGCTTGCAAAGCCTCTTCAGAAAAAAAATCTCTCTTAAGCTTCGCCCTTAGCACCTAGTTGGAACACTGCAGTATGAGAACCAAATGTGGAGAACAGAACATAATGGGATAGTATTCTCTCAAAATATCATTTGATAGGTGTCATATGTAGAGCAAGATCTGTTTACCCTTCCGGAGCATCTGAGATCACCACCGGTTTTTGGTGGGATCGTGTTGCTCAGTCTTCAGTTTTCTACATTGTGTTTTGTATACTGCTGTTCATCTTTTGGTATTTTCTATTTTTTTCCATGGCGTTGTCAGTTTATTTTCAACTTATGATTTTCAACGTCCCTTTGGTATCTTTCGTCTCTCTTTTCTAAACAATTTAATGGCTTTGGTTAGAAGGCCTCTTTAAATCAAAAATGAGTTTAAAAAAGTAGGATTCATTAAATAAATGCTTTTCAAACACTCATTTGAAAGAGAAGTAAAATAATCCATGTTACCTAAACGCTTGTAATATATTATTGAAAATTGTTGACACAAACGTAGTTGTGATGTATACGAGTTATGTTCCTTACCATAGGTACCATCTAAGCCATACTTAACTAGAAAGATCACAAGCTAGTGCGTTGACAATTATATTCAAGGAAGAAGCTGTCCTCTGAAAACATACTGTAAATTCAAACGAATAAATTGATTATTGAGTGCATTTATTATTGCGATTTTGTCATTTTAGACTAAAATGCGATTTTAATTTTGCGATATTGAGATAAATCCTGTTTAAGTCATATCAACAAAAAATTTCAAAATGCGAGTTTAAATTATTGCGAAAATAACCCTGTCGCATTTTTTGTAATTATCGAATTAATGTTCCTTAAAACATCGCAATAATTTCTGAATTTACAGTAGTTTTATGTCACTGGTTTTCAAGTCGGATCATAATAATTCATGAGGGTCTATTTTCTTGTATCTTTATTTTTTTAGACAATTTTCCTCTTGTCTTTATCATGTTTTATTTTCAGCATATTATTTTCCATTCTTAATATTTGAACACCAAATTATTCTCTATTTTCTTTTTGTTGGTTAAATTGTCTTTATTCTTTGTGCTTTTACCCCGCCCTCGTGCACTATTCCCTATTCTATAGTAACTCCATCAAAGCCACCATTTATAGGTGTGAAATTGTTTATACATGATCCATGGGATAGAAAAAAGTAAAATAACAAAAATACCGAACTCCGAGGAAAATTCTAAACGGAAAGTTCCTATGCAAATGGCAAAATCAAAAGCTCAAAAATATCAAACGAATGGATAACAACTGTCATATTCCTGACTTGGTACATGCATTTTCTTATGTAGAAAATGTATAATGGAGAATGCAAATCGATATGATTGAAAATTTCTTGGAACCAACAAAATTGATAATGATATCCTGTCGTTCGGAAAAGTAAAATTTACAGCAGAAAAAGTGAAAATCGTATATTTCACCAAACTTTCTGAATGAACATGTTTGAGCTGATAAAGACACATGTTCATAGCTTTTATGTGAAGTATATTCCCATTCGTCAAATTTCAGCAGCAATGTAAAACTGGATCAATATATATTTTTAAATGTAAATTGATGGCTTTGTTATTAGCATTTTTATTAATTTTAAAAGCTGTCGACAACACATCGTTCTAAATGCTAATTAATGCTTTGATGATTGCTATTCCAATAATGCAAGACGAGAAAATTTTTCCTCTACTTCAAAATTTATAAGGAATTAAAATATATTACTATATAAATGTAGATGCAAATTGTTGGGTTTCATTCTTGAACATTTTAAAAGTACCAATAATGCTGGTAAGCAAATTAGTTTTTGGAGTTTTTATGCTCTTCCCATTATGTTGTGTGACGTCGGAAATGAAAAACAGAAAGTTCACAGTAGAAAACAACCAAGCATTTGTTTCGACAGACTCAGCAATAGGCACTGGAAAAGTAGTTTCCCCTACTGCATGTGCAAGTTTGTGTACCAGTGAGGATGAATGTTGCACCGCAAACTATAATAAATCAATACAAGAATGTAATCTCAATAGCTGTTGTTTTCTTGATACAAGACCGTCGGAGAATGGAATTATTATAAGGAAAGTAGCCAAACCAAATATGGATGGTAAATATTCCTATTGTATTCAAAAGAAAAAAAGTAACAAAACGACATGTTAAAGTAGAAGACTATACTTTCTTTCATTTCGTATTTTATCTTTTTTACATGCAAACTAGATAGGAATAGATAAATAAGCTGTAAACATAAAGCTAAAGTCAAGTGAGTATTTGATCAGTTATGACAAACGAAAAATAAGGTAAAATAACTTTCTTAAAATGTGTAGGAATTAAAATCATTAATTGAAATTTGTTTTATGAAATGAATCGCATATATTTAAGACGTTTACATATATCAACTAATACGTTAGATAGAACATGTTCGCACTATACGGACTTTATTAACAGGGGGTGTCCTCTTTACAAAAATATTGCTCCAACATAGCTACGATGAAGAACTATTTAGACACTTTATCGGTTTTACTGTCACAATAATGAAATGGTTGACCAGTACATGTACGATATGCCTGTGTATGATCCTTCCCTTAACCTATATACCTCTGCTTAGTCGCTACCTTCTTCTCGTATCACGTCTTTGAGACAGGAGCAGGCAGTATTATGAACGTCAAAATATCTGAGGAGAAGTTATCAGCGACGTCACAATATGTGAGAAAATGTTATAAAGCAAGCTTTTGTCAAGCGTTATGCTGTACAAGGGACGGGGAAAACCAGCAATAAAACGATAAACAGATTATTGAACTTCCTACGTATAAATATCGTAAAATATCTGACGCTCGACATAATTTAAAACAATCTAGCTCGTTCGCTGCACCCACTCGCCAAGAATGTTAAAATTGTGACTTGTGGCTGATATTCAACGATATTAAAGTGAAGAAATTTATACGTCCCAACTCACTAGCGACATGCTTTCGAATAGCAAGAGACGCTTACCCTGTCGACGCACCCCTATTCGCTCCTTTTGGGGTTTATGCTATTCCTCCAGTTTTTGTTTGTATCTTCTAATGATTTGACCATCGGTAAACTACTGTTGCCTAAATTCATCATTGATTTTTCATCGCTATCCCCTATCTAGTATATTACCCCGTTCAATATTAAGATTTAAACGTTGTTAACATAATCATATAACAAAATATTAATCATGTTTACCAAAACAATTTGTGTGCCGAAATAAATTTTATTTTATTTTGTAAATCTTTAATTTGGTGTTTCAGGATACTCCTGTATATTTTCATTAATAGATCATTCAACTGCTATGTTTATGACTCAAAATTTATAACGTACATTTAAATGATGAATAAAAACCTATAAAAAATTGATTTGGAATTTTTCTCTTTATTTCCGTAATCACTAAACAAATGAGGAGAGTCTAAATTCCCATTTCGCTTTAGTACAATTTTAACCTCGCTTTAGTACCTTTTTACTTGTGAAATTTTGAATTTGCAGTGAAGACGAAAATTGAACACATCGAATATTTCAACAACAAAAAATGTTAATTTAATACTGTATCTCTAAAACATGTTTGTAATTGTTTCATAGAAATATAGCTATAGTATTCTTTAAAAACGTTATGAGGTTGTTTTTTTTTTTTTCATTTTAAGACATGTAATTTCTTTGATTTTAGATATAAAAACTAAACCAATTGACTGCGGTGATCTTTGCCAAGGATCTAGGGATGGAATATATAGAATATTTCCTAATGGAACTAACGAAGGAATAGACGTATACTGCGAAATAGAAGATGGATGGACGGTAATTGTTAGTTAACCTCGACGGGTCTGAGGCTAATTAAGTACAATCGCAGTGCGTGTTAGCAGTCAGTTCTCTAATATAGATTGTCATTCCGCCATTTTGAAAGCCGGAGAAATAAGTCAGAAAATCTAACATACACTAAATAGATACAGGAAGATGTGGTGTGAGTGCCAATAAGACAACTCTCCATCCAAATAACAATTTATAAAAGTAAACCATTGTACGGCCTTCAACACGGAGCCTTGGCTCACACCGAACAACAAGCTATAAAGGGCCCCAAAATTACTAGTGTAAAACCATTCAAACGGGAAAACCAACGGTCTAGTCTATATAAAAACGAGAAACGAGAAACACGTATAAATTACATAAACAAACGACAACTACTGTACATCAGATTCCTGACTAAGGACAGGTGCAAACATTTGCAGCGGGATTAAACGTTTTAATGGTACCAAACCTTCTCCTTTTTCTGAAACAATAGTATAACACCACAACATAGAAAAACACATGATAAAATATCAATTGGAAGGCTTAACTCAATCAAAAACGTAAATTAACACACTATGAACGAATAAATTTGATCTGTGATACCTGAATGTAAATACATAGCTAATAAAATATTAGGGACAATCATTCAAGGCCAAAAGCAAACAAACAAGTTCAAACAAAGCCATGGCAAGACACCACCGCGAAATATTTAACCCTTAGAAAATAATCACTTTTGAAAAAACGGTTTTCATAATATATACAGATAAATGAAAAATAATTTTGTCGTTTTAGGTATACTACTTCTGTCTATATAAAATCTTCCAATAATTAGGAATACCAAGAAAGGTCTGTCATATAAAGTTCACATACTACCTTCAACAAAAGAAAAGTGTAAATACAATATTCCAAGCTCTGATCCCCAAGTATAGAAAAATTGTGAATAAAATTATCAGAGAGTATCAAAGATCTGTAATAAATAAAAATCTCCTAAATACAAGAAACATTAAGATATGACTAAATGCAAATACTGATGAGGTTACTAACTTGAGACAGGTACATAGTAAAACCAATCGACAGACATCGGCCGAATCCGCTACTAGCGTCAATTGCCGAGTAGTTACGATTGATGGTAAAACTATTATTATTAGTTTTATAAGTACTCAACCTTAACAGAAAGTAAAGCTGCATCTATGAAGCCTTTTCATATTTTAACAAAAATACAATGAATCCTTTCAATAGCAAAATTTAGTATTGCTAAGAACATCCGATGTTCTTGCTATTTTTAAACAAGGTCTTTATTTTTTTTTTTAACTTAAAGAATATTGGTATTATTTATATTACAGGTCATTCAACGAAGAGCAGATGACTCCGAAGACTTTACTACCAGAAACTGGTCGGAATATAAGCATGGGTTTGGAAGTCTTTCTGCAAATTTTTGGCTAGGTAAGCATTATACGTTACTTCAAACTCCCGTATATAAGAACGAAAACATGGAATAGAAATTAGATTTGAAATTTAGCCAATGTTGCTTTTTCATTTTTTTTTTTTTTTTTTTTTTTTGACTTAATGCATTACAGGTATCAATAAGTTAACATGATGTTCGTTACAAACTTTTATCTTTGTATTTCAAGAATCGAAATAAAAAAAGCAGTAAATCAACTATAGATAAAAACTTTATGACATCGAATTGACGTCATTATACAACATTATTTGAAACGTACATTATCAAGCTTTCTTCACAGAATACATTTTTAGGCTAATGATTAATAAAGATAGTTATGTTATAAATAAAGGCAACAGTAGTATACCGGTGTTCAAAAGTCATTAATCGATTGAGAGAATACAAATTCGGGTTACAAACTAAAACCGAGGGAAACACATCAACTATAAGAGGAAAACAAAGGAACAACAGGAACACTGAAGTGCAACAAAAACAAACGCCAACATACATAGAAACGAACTATTTGATAACAACTGCCATATTCCTGACTTGGTACAGGACATTTTAAGAAAAAATGGTGGGTTGAATAAGACTTTTATTACACAAAAAAATCGGGATTCGTTACTAAATCAAGCACACATATGAAATATAATAACGAGGGGGTTGTCCAAATCTAGCTGGATATCATCAATAAAAATGCAGTCTTGTTTACATTTTTTGTTATCATCAAGTTTACAGTTTTATACAATCAATACTAGTATTATTCTAATGAACCATTATTGGCATAATATATTATTGGCATTGTTAAGTTTATTAATCATGTTATGAATAATTACATTGTTACTAATCTTCCTTGATTAGTTAATAAAATTATCTGTATCGGTATCTGTAGAGAGAGAAGGTCGTTCCTTACAGATTTCATGTACATGTGCTTTTTGGAAACATTGAGCACACTCGATTAACATCAAAATATATAGATTATAAATATTGAGTTATATATTATCCCGAGATTTCCCTCCTCCCAGTAACATATGCGGATACAGGGGGCACTGGAGGGGGGGGGGGGTCCAGGGCCCCCTTTCGTGGAAAAAATTTGTTTGATTATATATGGAATCACTGAATCATGACTGTAGCGGAATCCCTCTTATGGCAGTCAGTGGGCCCCCCTTTATAAAAATTTCTGGATCCGCCACTGCAGTAGCCAGTACTTCGATACCTGTAAAATGTAAGTGATACATTTTAAATGTGTAAATTTCAAAAGAGGGGCGAAAGATACCAAAGGGACAATCAAACTCATAAGTAGAAAATAAACTGACAACGCCATGGCTAAAGATAGAAAAAGACAAACAAACAAACAAACACCAGTACACAAAACACAAATAGAAAACTAAAGACTGAGCAACAGTTGCTCCGGAAGGTTCCGCAGATCCTGCTCCACATGCGACAAGTTGACAAAATACGTATATGTACTAAAACTAAGGTAATGTTGAACCTAGACGGTTTTCTTCTTCAATTTTTCTCTTAAACATTTTTTGTTGGCTTTCTAGTCTTCGATCGATCGTTCATGGTTTTCTAGAAACACTTTTCTCGAGCGGTGAAATATCTCACATTATTCTTTTTTAATACGACTGGAAATCTCGAAAAATTTAGGCGTTATATTCCTCTGCTTTACGGTGTTTCCTCGTGTGTGGGAGAGTCGGTCACGGAGAGGGACTGAATTATTTGGGTTACAACTAAATCGGTACCGTCGGTGGTGGACTAACAGACCTAGAGGGTACAATCTATACGGTATAACAAATAAAATGGATTAATAATCTATATGACAGTTAGCTATCAGGGCAAATAAGATATGAATTTAAGAACAAACATAATGCAGTGGTACACTTTTGAAAACAAAAATAGTTATGGTTGAAACATTCGAAATATGTTATATATATAGAACTAAAATATTTATTTTCTATAACCCGTCTAGGAAATGGCAATATTCACAAGATCGTTGCTGGAACGAACCATTTATTGAGAGTAGATATGAAAATAAGTGTTGATAACAGCACGGCCTTCGCTCTTTACCAAATTTTTAACATTTCGGATGAAAGCAGTAATTACACATTAACAATTTCCAACTACAGTGGCAATGCGAGTAAGTTTATCATATTTATAGATCAAAATAATTTTTAGTACGGTATTCATATCATAACTAGCTGTTATATGTCCCCTTTTCCCATCATACATCACCGCCATTGGTGACGTTCACAATTGAACGTTGCATAATATTCAATGATTACGTGACAGATATGTACATGATACATCGTTCGTTGTTATTAATAAAATTCCTTCGAAATACTCATGGTAATCGGTACTATTTACAGAAGAAGTTCAATTCATACAAATGCTGATCTTTTATTGACTGAATAAAGACGAAGTATTTGATTCTGACATATGCTATCGTATAAAAATAACTCATGCTGTATGAAAGCAACCAAAATTATAGAATTATTAGCTCCGCCTACCTACTTAATCAACACTATTTTTTGTATTGTTCGTGTTCTTCATGCATACCATTATTCATTTTGAAGAAAAAATTGTCCGTTTATAAATTTTTCAATTATAAAAAATGAAAGGTTTCAACTCCCTCAGGCAAAGCTGACCTAAGAATGATTCGGCATTTTATAATTGAAGGTCCTTTTTGGTAAGATGGCTCTTAAACAGTTTCGGTTCTTATACATCCGTGGCTTTCAAATATTCGACTTTGAGCGTTCCTGATGAAGGTTTAAAAGTGTTGTTTACATTTAACATAAAAATTTACCATAATGATTGAAATTTTCTTAATATTTAATAGCTATTTTCTTTGACATTGAAATCTCCATATAATAGAAAAACAAAGGATATGGGTATCCATCCATGACAAGCAAAGGAATAGCGCTTTTATTGTATGCCACTTTCAGCTAACTGACGCATTATAATTGATTTTACGTATAATGATTCTTACTGTCTTCATCACACTTTACATCTCTACCAGAGTATTATTTTCAGATTCAAATGTAAATAATAATATATATTTTTTTAATTAAAAATCTGTAAATGTATGAAATGAATGCTGTGGTTTTTTTTTTTCTTTTTCTTTTTAACGAAATCAAAGCCAGTGACAATCACATGTTAAGCAAGAAGCGTCAGTGCTTCATGCAAAATGTGATCGTCACATGCTTTTATTTCGTAATAATTATAAAATTAGCACCAGCTTCATTTGTATAATCAACAAAAAAGTTTCTGAGTAATAATGTGTGGACTTAGTTTGTCGTTTCGTCTTTTCTTTTCTCCTACTGGTTTTGATTTTTTATTGCCTCTTGTCATCTTATTTTGTTTATTTTACAAACAACATAAACAAACATTTTAAATACATCAAAATATAAACGTTTTATTTCAAAAACAAATCATTGTTATGACTTAAAATTTCAATATTGTTAGAATCTGTGTAACTTTATAATTTTGGATATGACTTCCATAGACGTGTATTACCTCATTTTCTATATCGTACATCCACAAGTTTATATTTTGTGTTGCTTTGTATTTTAGGTGATGCCATGAGATATAATAACAACATGCAGTTTTCTACGTTCGATAGAAGGAGTAGTAATACTTGCAGGGGTGGATGGTGGTACGGTGTGTTTAACAGATGTGACCGTGTCATTCTTACCGGTTTATACTCAAATTTATACTGGGATAAAACACTGTATATTTCACCTTTGAAATATGTATCTATGAAAATAAAACGCTCATAATTCAGTAAAACAAACATCATTCCTGACTTTCTTTTATTGTCATTTTTTTAAAATAAGGACGTAATTATTGTTTTTGAAACTGTTCAAACCACACGAAAAGGTTAGATAAGTTTAAGAAACCGATTTTGGTTTTGAAGAAAAATATGTTAAAAAAGTATAACAAAAATATCGAACTCAATTTTCACAACCAGTTTCACAAACTTTGAAGAACTGATAGAAAGTTAATTGAACCTATCAGAAACCTAACAAGTTTAAGAGCAAGAAATATACCTTTAGTACTCCCTTATTACTATAATCTTAGTACTCCCTTATTAATTGATACATTTATAAACCGTTTCATGACTTCACGAGTACAAATTCCTAGGCATTCGAAATAGTTTATTGTAATATGAATGGTAATGTTTCCTTTGATCTTTGAGTGAGTTTATTTTGTTATTTTCAGAAGTGTGCATAAACAACAGGACAGTTTTTTTTTAGTTATTTAGTTTTATCAAATTCTGCGGTTGACTTTTTGTAATAGGAAAAGCAAAGAATTGAAGGAGCTTAGACCAGTGCATTAGCTTCAATCTCATAAGGTGTTAATGTACTATCTGGCTCCACCTCCTTGGACAAAAAGTAAAATCAATTACTAGTACCATAAAATTTCCCAACAAATTTAAATAAAATGCAAACACAACATATAATCAAGACATAAATTCGGGAGGGGGACGGGGTTTACTTACTTTAACCTCTACCTTACCCTAACACTAGTCAAACATCTAACCTAGCCCTAAATTTAAAAAGGTCAATCGTTCCCTAAACTTGGCTTTACGGAATGCACGAGGGAAGATACAAAAAGGAATACCATGGTCTATAAACGAATAGGCGACAGAAATGGCGACATTATCAACTACTTTAACATGGCTAGAATGCCAAAGCTAAGCTACTGATAAAGAGGTCGCACGTACCTAAAATAATATTTAAATGAGACCATGACCTCGTTATTCTCTCCCTTTCATAGCGACCTTGCCAAGTGTATTGAAAGGAGAAACTGGTTTCCGTCCGGCCATTTTTGCTGGATATCTGTTTTAATCGTGTCAAAATAAATATTTCAAAATTAATGTCACAAGATGTTCAGTCCTTTCATTTTCTTCACTTTTCAAATGTCCTTCTCTGTAAATTGAGCATGCTTGAAATATTTGTCCCTGCACCTTACGCAATTAATGACCCATCAAATAATCGATCTCTTTCCTAGTGTTGGGACAGGAATAATATCTTCACAGTTGGTTTTAAAATGTTTCTACTTATCATAACGTTTACCTCTTCTTAAACTACACGTCTTTTCGGTTTTGAAAGCAGGCAATGTTGTATACATCAAACAAGACTTTGCACAAATCTGCTCAAGAATTTTCGGGGAAAACACTATTCAATAACATATAAATATTTATACACTGTACTATTTAAACTAGAAGAAATATCTTTATTGACAATTAGATAAGTCAATGAAATATCAAACCAAAAGCATATTCTTTTGTGAAATTATATTTTTTTCCAAGAAAAATATATGATGGTAATGCTGCTCAAGAGGGAAATTAAGAATACTCTTTAATATTAGTAACAACATGCATTAGACTTTTATTTGTGTTGTATATAGATATAAGAAAATGTGGTATGAGTGCCAATGAGACAACTCTCCATCCAAGTCACACTTTATAAAAGTAAACCATTATAGGTCAAAGTACGGTCTTCAACACAGATTGAACATCAGATTCCTGACTTAGGACAGGTGCAAACAATTGCAGCGGGTTTAAACGTTTTAATGGTACCAAACCTTGACCCTTATCTGAAACAATAGTGTAATATCACAACAGAGAAAGACACACTATAAAATATCAATTGAAATGGTTTAACTCAATCAAAAGACTTATTAACACAAGCTGAACATACACTGAACGAATAAATTTGATCTATGATACAATGTAAATACAAAATCAATAAAATAAGGGATGAATATTTAAAATTGAAATATGTATGTAAATAAATAAAAGTTTTTCTAAAGTACATTTTGCATTTAATAAAGTTTTTATACAATACATTGAGTGAAAATAATGTTTTCATAGATAGCATTTTGTACAAAATAAAGTTTTAATACAGTACCTTTTGTGTTAAATAAAGTTTTCATGCAGTACATTTTGTTTTAAATTAAATTTCCATATATTATATTTTGCATTAAAAAGTTGCTGAAATGACCCTTCCCATTAGTATTGTTATTAAATAAAGTCTTCATACAGTGCATGTTGTATCACAAAGCGTTTTCATACAGTACAATTGTGATAAATATAGTTTGCATATAGTTCATTTTGTTTTAATACAGTTTTAATATAGTTTAATTTGTTTTGATATAGTTTTCCTAAAGTACATAATTATGTATTTCATTAGGCTTTCCTACTAGTTTTCAAACAGTACATTTAATAGTAAAATTTTAAAAAAAGGTTTCATACAGTACAATTTGTGTAAAAATTTAGTTTTCAAATAGTACATTATGTATCAAATAAAGTTTGTTTCAATTAAAGTTTGTGTTGAATAAAGAATTCATATAGTACTTTGTATTGAATTAAGTTTTCACACAGTTCAATTTGTAGAAGTTGTACCTTCCCTTTATCCTTATTTACGTATTAATGTACACATTTACACAGATTTACCGTCATCTTGATGATATTTTGTCGTTAAAAAATCATCAATTCTCTAAGTATACTGCCAACATTAACCCAAAGGACTTTACTTTAAATAAATCAAATATTAACAGCAATAACTGTCCATTCCTAGATTAAGATATTCCAGTTTTACACGAGTAACTCTACACAAAAGGGACGATTTTTCTTTCCCAATTGTTAATTTTGCTTTTGGACGGTAATTTGCCTTTGGCATCGTCTTACGGAGTTTATATTTCCCAACTCGTTCCCTATGCCCTTGTCTATAGTGACGTTTTGGAATTATATGAGCACAATCTATGTATTACTAGTAAATTATTCAGCAATTTCGGTACCACAAATTACTTAAAACCTTAACTAAAATCTTCCATAGATACTTAACTAAAATCTTCCTAATTTTACGGGGATGTTAATTAACGAGTCCGAAAATTTAAATACAAACCGGATATTATCAATCCCTTAAATAAACTTACCAATCCCTTAAATAAACTTATCCTAAAAGGTTACCAGTACAACACTGTAATTGGATCTTAAAATATTGTGTTAAATGGTATAAATATTGATTTTTTATCAGTAAATTAAAGCCACCCTTAATATTATTGTTATACACATATGCACATTCACGGTAAAACGATCTGTCGAAACCTACATCTTGCATAGTACAAAGGGCATGTTTTTGTCTCTGACTGTAACACTAAATTGATTGGATCTATGATGTGTACTGATTAATATTTTAGATACATGATTTATTTATTAGTTGTTATTGGCTTTGAACTAGTTGTCAGTAACTGCGAGTACTCTCAGATCTGTACTCTGTGTCTTTTTTGTTGTGAGGGATGTATAAATACTCTGCCATGTCCGGTCTGTGCTTTTTGTAGATGTTTTTTCTGCTTTGTATCGATCTGATGAGTTGAGCCCTTTTCACCTTTTTTATAGCTTGTTCTTATGTTGTACTGTTATGGTGTACTGTTACACCACTGTCCCAGGTTAGTAGAGGGTTGGCGCCTTTAAACATGTTTAACCCCGCCACATTCTATATGTGGTTATCCCAAGTGATCAGGAGCCTGTAATTGAGTGGTTGTCGTTTTTTGCTGTTCTCATATTTGTTTTTCGTTATTTTTTGCATAGTTCGTTCTTGTGTTGTGCTGTTACACCACTGTCCCAGGTTAGGGAGATGGTAGTCGCCTTCAAACATATCTAACCCCACCACATTCTTTATGTGCCTGTCTCAAGTCAGGAGCCTGTAGTTCAGTGGTTGCCGTTGGTTCATGTTTGTCATATTTTTTTACGCAAATTGTTTTGTGATAATTTAGGCTGTTAGTTTTCTCATTTGAATGGTTCCATATTTTTCATGTCGGTTTCTTATATGGCCGACTATACAATATGGGGTTTTCTCATTGTTGAAGCCGCACGATTGCGTATATATGCTTACATCCTCTGCATTTGAACTTTGTGGATAGTTGTCCCATAAGCAATCTTACCACATCTATTTTTATATGTACATTTTACAATAGTTAGACCATATATACTTGATTAATCTTATAGTATTTAAGAAACTAACACGAACACTTTAAATGATCCAACAGACCAAATATAGTTGACCTTTCACTTATATTACTTGCTAAACTGACCTTATCTAGGGATATTCGACGTTATCAATGAACTATGAAAATGAGGTGAAATAAACTCTGCCTGGCGGACATGTCAACCATTTCATAATTTTATTCACTAAATATTGTTGATCTTATAGGTTTTAATTGTAATTGCTTGTATCCACTGAACTCGTTATCGGTAATAAACTCATCCCACACAATTTTTATTAGATGTGTTTTGTTGAAAAGTATAAAAGGAAAAAGAGAAAAAAATCTCTTCCTTCAAAAAAAATCAGCAAAGCTATAGAGGATAGTCAGGTCAGAGACGTGGAATTCGGGAGGGAAAATGAAAGCTGATGATGATTTTCTACGAGGAAAAACATGAACGACTTTAATAATAGTAATAATGATAATAATAATATCGTTTTACCACTTTTTTTCTCAACAGAAAAAGTAATTAAAAAAATACAGAAAAAGGAAACTCATTAAATCACTCAAATCCTCCAAATGATGATTTACAGTGTTTGACAGCTGCCAGGAAAAAAAGTCATTAAAGATAACAGGCTTATAATTCTGTACACCAGACAAGACGCACGTTTCGGCTACATAACACTTATCAGTGGCGCTCAAATCAAAACCGTTGGAAGGCCAAATCAAAGACCAAGTTGAATAGTATTGAAAACCAAAATTAAAAACGTTGTGCAAACAACGGCTTAGGATGTGCAGGCTTGGGGTAGAAAAAAAAACATTAACAGTTAATTTACAGAAAATGAACGTATTGGTGACATTCCATGTAATGGGGGAGTTTTGAAATGTGAGAATGTTTTTGCAGAGGTATTATTGTGAATTCATTATTGTCCTGCAACTGGACGTAAAGCAAACAACAACAATCAACTAATTGAAATAGCCATGATAAATTACGTGTTCGCTATAAAATACCAAAATATAAGTACAAAAGTAACATTCCTAAGCATCACTTCTTTTTGGGAACAATATACATAAGTTGCGCGTAATACATCATACATTATACATGATTTCAGAGTAATTTCAATATGTGAGGTTGGGAATGGGGCATCCCACAGGACAAATATGATCTGGCGATTAACGGTAACATTTTAGGCTCATTTGACGCTCGCTTACGATAGAAGTTGAAAGTTGCGTTCAATGCTTGACGATAACGGATATTTCTACCATATTATATATTAATAGAACTCATGCTATTCGACACTACCCCTTACTATATGACCACAATCAACATAATAATTCGCAATCACCATAACAATAACTAGTTGACTTACTAACTAATGTAGTTATAAGGAAGCTCTGGCTATAACATTTATTAATTTACCAGTCTTTTTAGTAATATTTCTCTCTGTCTAGTATATATTTCACTTGAATGAATAGTATTTTTAGTAATGTGTTCACCTAATGAATTCTGATTTTTTTCTTTCTTTGAGTGCTTATTAAATCTAAGCCGTTTGACTTGAAATGCCCTTTTATTTTATATATTTTGACTATAATAGTTAGTTTGGTAATTTATTAGTTATCAATTTTAATAGTGAAGTCAGAGAGACGTGAATTGAAAATTTTGAAATCCTTGGCTGAAGATACTTAATCAGAAATTTTGAGTGGTCCACGCATCCTTATTTGTTTCGATATAATTTGAGATAAGATTTTTTTTCAGACATAATCAATACATATTTATAATGTTGTTATACCGAAACAACTTGATGATTTTCATTTCACTATCAAACGAAATATTTTATTTTAATTACTACTGTGCATTTGTTTACTATAACCTTTAATGGCTCATCATCATTATACAGAATTTTATATTATAATAATGATAATACAATAAGTATACCAGGATGTCACCAAAATCTTGAAGATTATATTAATTGAACTCGTTTTCCGCCTTTCCATATTTACGATCTAGCTGTTGATTTTCTTTAAATACATACATTAATATTTTTTTTACTGTCGTTCATGTTTGAATTAAGAAATAAATGTTTCTATTTGAAATTTTATTTTTCAAATCGGAACTGTATATTGCAATTTTTCCAGTAATAAAAAGCTTCGCAGACAACAATTGTGCTACTCACACATGTCACATGAACAAACTGCCGAGTAGTAACAATAACAATACGATTATCTTGCAAACGCATTGTTTTCTAAAAATAATTCTCAATATTCTCACTCTTTGCCAAAAACAAAGAGCTGATTAACAATAGATATTCCTATAGACAGTATTATAATGGAATATAAAAGAGTTGACTGTGCTCACATTTTTTAGTATGAAGCGCGGACAAATGCGAAATCCTAATGAAACATCTACACTGTGGGTAATTTATTTTATTAAACTTCATGTCAAAATGCCAGATTTTGATTGGGTAATACGAGGGAGACAATTTACTCTATCCCATGGCAAATACTCTATTACCCTTCACGGAGACACTTGCTCAAGTGTGCGCTTTAATAAATACGGATGATTGTTATGTACAAGACAACATAGTTTATTACTTTGAATTTGAAATTTAATAGCTGAACATTCAGTATAATAAATTAAATAACACATATCTGAGAGGGTGATAGAGCAGATTGTTACCCCTCGAAAAGACATTGTCAACCTTGGCTTCGCCTAAGTTGACAATGTTTTCTTGGGGTAACAATCTGCTCTATCACCCTCTCAGCTATGTGTTATTTATATAATATTTTACCCTCACATTTAGACATTTGATCCACTGATCAAGATTAGAAAAGGGATGGTTGAAATTTAAACAAAACGTTCAACCTTCCACATGTCTATGTCCCGGTCCTAAGTCAGCAAGTTTTCAGTTATATATCTTTTAATGATACTTTTGAGAATTTGATGTGGATGAAAGTGTCTCATCATCTTGATTTACTTGTTTACGTTTTCACCAAAAGACATGCTGTTCTTCTTCTGATTATATTTCTCGCAAAAAGTTGAGATCTTTATTTACGAAAATGTCTTAGTACATGTTGCAATGAAACTAGTATCATGTTTATATGTCAAATTTTCACGTTGGATTGTTTTTGCTGTTTTTTGAAAAAAGAAGGCAACTATGTGTGTGGCCTTATTCAAAATTATATATATATTCTTGTGTATGATGCGCAAGGATTGTTTTCATATAACTTTATTCTCAATCCAACATCTTTAATATATAAGAAAAGAATAAAAAAATAATGATAAATAGAAAACAATGCTTTGGTAAAACAAAAAGAAAAAGAAAAAAAATCGTCTTTATTCTGGAACCAATATAAAAATATATAAATGTGGTATGGCTGCATGCCGATGAAACATCTTTCGACAAGTGACAAAAGGACAGGGATGAAAAAACTAAAGTTAACCGTACGGCCTTCAAAATGAGCCAAAATCATACAGTATAGTGGGCAAAGTCATGACAAAATGTAAAATAATTCAAAAGAGAAACGCCTGTTATATGTTAACAAAATCTTCTGGATTTCAGCATAGAAAGCCTAGAAAACATTGAGTTGCAGGGTTCTACAATCCAAAAAAAGCCAAACAGGCTATTTTTGATAGCAAACATAATGTGAACTATGGCAATCAGTGTCTTGTCAGAGCTATTTTTATGCCATTTTTTTTAAATTTTACACATTGGCATTTGAAAAAAAAAATAGAACAGAGATTAAAAGGGTCTAAAAGATTTAAATTACACGATGTGAAAAACACATTACATACTGAGTTTTTGAATTACACGCTGTGATTTGTGATTTTGATATTACACCATGAGATTTTAAAATTACACACTGAGATTTAAGAATTTAGAACACACTTATAATCTAAGATTAAGAACACACACTTATAATCTAAAATTAAGAACACGCACTGATGATTAAAAATCACACACTGAGATTTGTGCGCAAATTCTATGCGCATATACGTACCTAGTTTCTAAACAGCTTTAGGTGTGTTTAGACATGTAGCTGAGGTTAACTTTGGTTACGCATAGGTACAAGTAGTATACATAAGTCGTTTGTAAAAATATATAAATGCGCAAGTCCTTTGTGTAAATTGTTAAAGAAATGTTTGCCGACGAGATAAATTGGAATCCGTGCTCAAATTAATGTATTAAAGAATCATAAACCGATCTTTTTCCTCTACATTTTTTTTATCTTTACAAAGCAAATATATAAACGACTTTCAAGTATCAATATGTCGGAAGCATCGAGGTTCATCGATATATTCAATTAGAGTGACAAGTTACAAAGTGAAGTATATTTTTGCTCTTTTTGTTCCTTTTATTCTGCACGGTTCTCTTCAGACAAAACCAATCTCGTTCTTCTGCTCTTATTCCTTAGCTGTAACACTGCGGTATGATAACTAAATTCGGAGGATAGTATTCTCAAAATTTCCTCTCTTAAATAAGTAACACAATTTAAGGGGTTATGGGAAATATTTTTCAAATCAGTAATGCGTTTGATATGGTTAGTTTCACCAATGCTTTTCAAACACTCATTTGAAAAAGAAGAACTTTGTTACTTAGAAGCTAATATTATATTGATGAAATTTGTTGACACAAGATTACTTGTGATTAATAAGAGTCCATTACCCTATATTACTCTTCCACCCATACTTAGCTCGAAAGATCACAAGCTACGGCCTCTGGTTTGAACATTATATTAAGGATGAACCTGTCCACTGAAAGAGAGGCAAAAGATACCAAATGGACATTCAAACTCATAAGTCGAAAATAAATTGACAACGCCATGGCAAAATACGAAATGAAAGCATTGTTTGATGTTACTGGTTTTCAAATCGGAATATAGTTATTCATGAGGCCACACCAATTTGATATGTAGTTCTTCGGACAAAAGCTCCAAAAAATATGGGGCGAGCGAGCGAAATTTTTTTTGCTTCTATTTTTTTCTTGAAAATGAGTTGTTTTGAGGCGAGTGCTCTACAAGTGAAGCGAGCGGTATAATTTTTTGTTAAATTGTGCGATTTAAAATTTATGTACATGTTTACTTCATAGAAAAACAAGGAGAAACATGTCTAACTGCGAGTACTCTCAAATCGTACTTTCTTGTTAATTTGATCAGTTGACACAATTTGTTATTCATTTTTGTTATTCAATGATTACTTATTTTGTGTTATATCTCGTCTCACTATTTTTAGTATGTACCACCTTTGATAAGTATTTAGTATCACGATAAATTTTCAATTCTGTTCGCGTACTATGAACAACAAATTTATTTATTTTGTTAAAAGATATTTCCGTACTCCATGTACTCCTTACAACAAAATTATTATATTTACCTGTATACGTTATTTTATTTAACGCCGTTTTGTCAAAGGTTATAGTTGTCTTTCTGATATTGTTTTACATATCCCCCCTTTTTTATTAATATTGTATTTATATTGTGTAATAGATCAAATTTATTCATTCAGTGTATGTTTACTTGGTTTTGTTAATACGTGTTTTTAATTGAGTTAAGCCATTTCAATTGATATTTTATCGTGTGTCTTTCTATATTGTAATGTTACACCACTTCCTCAGGTTAGGGTGATGATTGGCGCCTGTTAAAACGTTTAAACCCGCTGCATTTGTTTGCACCTATCCTAAGTCAGGAACCTGTTGTTCAGTGGTTGTCGTTTGTTGATGTGGTTCATAAGTGTTTCTCGTTTCTCGTTTTTTTTATATAGATTAGACCGTTGGTTTTCCTGTTTGAATGGTTTTACACTAGTCATTTTTGGGGCCCTTTATAGCTTGCTGTTCGGTGTGAGCCAAGTCTCCGTGTTGAAGGCCGTACTTTGACCTATAATGGTCTACTTTTTACTAATTGTGACTTGGATGGAGAGTTGTCTCATTGGCACTCATACAACATCTTCTTACATCTATCTAATGCATGTAATTTGATTTATTGGTGCCTGTACCATACCCGACTTTCTTGTCTCACTGTGGTTTAGTTGATTTTGATTATTTTCGTCAAATAAGCTTTGTCTGCGTGAATTTTCATTTAAATCCATACTTGTATATATATTAACTAAGGAAGCATAGCAGATGCAGTTTTACAAGAGGAATTATGTTATTTAGGTAAATGACATATGTTGAATAAAATTAAAATATGTGTACGTATCCAAAAAAAATGCCCCTGAAAGATATTAAATATTTTTTTATATAGTTGTTTTCATTATATGGTAATGATTGTTTATTGGATGCTTGACATCCAGTTGGAACTATTTATCTATATTTAGGATCAACATAATGAGTGAGGTGAATATTTCTTGCTTTGTACTAAAACAACATCCTGAGTAAGAGAATTATATTGCTATGCATGTAGATCTCAATGTATTAAAATATTCCCTTAAAATACCTGTCACCACATTCACATGCATTATTCTGACTGAGCAAATTACTCTTTCCTTTTGCTCCTAAAAGCTGCAATGCATTTAAAACTCTTTAGCTTGACTAGAAGTGGTTGAACCAATTACACATCCCGAACTATTATGAGCATGCCGATCACAATACCACCACTTTGGTCTCGAACGTTGGAACTCTTCCCTTACAAAAGAGTTCTGCTTGCATGCCAATAAACTAACAAGAGGATTTGGGGTTTCATCAAAATAAGATAATTCTGTGATTTTTTAAAAAGTTCAGGGGAATTTACAATTAATTTCATCAAAGATAGATCAAGATAGATAGGTCTATGCCTGTTGAAACAAGGATCGGGGATGACGATGGTTCCAACAAATATTGATGTGATTGTGGTCATCTAACGAAATATTTTAAATGTTTGCCTCCTAGAACAGGTCTTCAAAGGTAAAACGAGATGCATTTCGGATAACTGTGTGTTCAATAACTACTTGTCAATGGCAATGAGCGGACACAACTGCATGTTGGTATCCCGATTTTTGACCTTTTATTTACAAATTGATTTATCACACGTGCATTTGAATCGATCGGAGTAATATATGGAATAGAAAAACGTCTATGTGAGAAAAAAAAAATCGAGGAGAAACTAATTTTGGAGCGGCATGCAGACCAAAAATTTGCGGAAGCGGTAATTATTTTTGTATTGAAAAGTCAATTTCTCTAAAACAGGAGCAGGAAACTCTAAAGAACTAATTAATCAAATTGGTGTGGCCTGAGGGTCTTCATTTCCTGAATCTTTATTTTTTCAACAATTCTCTCTACTTTTTATCAAATTGTTCTCCATTCTTTATATTTGAACGCCAAATTATTCTCTTTTATTTATTTGTTGATCAAATTTTCACTATTCTTTTTGTTTTTATCCACTATTCTCTATTCTGTAAACCCAATCAAGACCTTCAATCATAGGTGTCAGGTGGGTGATATATGTTCAATGGAGCCTTATTCATTTTTTTTTTATAAATTCTTCATTATATCTTGATTCGTTAAATATTTGATGAATAAAAGAGTAGGATAAAAGAATGCACATCGATGTGAATGAAAATTTCATGGAAACAACTAAGTTGATAATAATATATTATCGTTCGGAAAAGTAAAATTTACAGCTGAAGAGAAGAGAAAATAGTAAATTTCGACCCGTTTTCTTAAGTGAAATGTATACACTGATAAAAACAACTGCTCATAGCTTTTCTGTGAAGAATATTTGTCAAATTTCATCAGCAATGCACTGCTGTTTTATTTTTCCAAACTGATCAAACTATATTTTTACGTAAAATTTATGACTTTATTACTATTTTTATAAAAGGTAAAATCTTTGGCAACACAAAGTTCTAGATGTCTTTTGATGCGTTGATGACTGCTATACCAATAATGTAGATCGAAACAAAGATGTGTTTCCCTCGGTTTTGGTTTGTGACCCGAATTTGTTTTCTCTCAATCGATTTATGACTTTTGAACAGCGGTATACTACTGATGCCTTTATTCCGCTTCTTAAAAAATTATAAGGAATTAAAGTATATTAAAGGAATAACTGTAATATTTTTTTCTGTCTATGAAGAAATAACATAACAAATGTGATGCACACTGAATAACCGCATAGCGGGTTATTTAAAAGTGTGCACCACATTTTTTAGTTTATTTTGAATAGACAGAAAAAATATTAGATCTGTTCCTTATAATTTAATTTAAATTCCATTTTTAAGGAGTAAATCATGAAAAACCGTTGATGACGTCACGGTCCCACGACAAAATTATGTCTATGAGCTGATAGACAAAATATTTTCAGCCAATCAAAAGACGTCTGTCAGAAGTGTACGGGCCGGATGAGTTTTCCCGTGTTGAGTCAAATTATGCCGCAGGGTCCACTCCGGTCAATTCCTTTAAATTTAGTTTTGCAACCATACTTCCCCGGAACGCAAAATCTTTGGTTTCATGGAGGCTGCCTGCCGAGTCATTGAAGCAACTCCGGCGGATCGCTAGTTGGCATCGTTTATTGTCATTACTACGACGGTATCTGATCGTCTTCGAACCTCTGACTTTCGTTCTTGACTAATGAAAACATGCTTGGCGAATGCTTTCGCAGTAGTTCTTACGACGATCCAAGAATTTTACCTCTAACACCGTAATACGAATGCCCCCGTCAGTCCCTCTTAATCATTACCTCGAGCTCCGAAAACCAGCAAAATAGAACCGAGGTCATATTCCATTATTCCATGCACCATTATTCAGGCGATATTGCCTGCTTTGAACCTTCATTTTTTCAAAGTAAATGTTCCGGCCACCCGAGACACTCAGTCAAGAGCACCAAGAGCGAAAATCGGGAGGTAGGTCAAGACGAGCAGTAACCGACAGGCATCGGACCGCAAGCCTGGACCCGAGATCTAACTACGAGCTTTTTAACTACAAGAATTTTAAGATATGCTTTTGAAGCTGGAATTACCGCGGCTGCTGGCACCAGACTTGCCCTCCAATAGATCCTCGTTAAAGGGTTTTAGTGTACTCATTCCAATTACGGGGCCTCGAAAGAGTCCCGTATTGCTATTTTTCATCACTACCTCCCCGTGCCAGGAGTGGGTAATTTGCGCGCCTGCTGCCTTCCTTGGATGTGGTAGCCGTTTCTTATGCTCCCTCTCCGGAATAGAAACCATGATTCCCCGTTACCCGTACCAACCATGGTAGGCATATCACATACCATCGAAAGTTGATGGGACAGACATTTGAAAGATACGTCGCCGGCGCGAGACCGTGCGATCAGCACAAAGTTATCCAGTCTAACCAATCCGACGGGCCCTTGCGAACCCGACTTGTTTTGATCTAATAAACGCGCTCATTCCGCGAGGTCAGATCCGTGCTTCATGTTTTAGCTCTAGAATTACCACAGTTATCCAAGTAGGATTTTACTATCTAAGGAACCATAACTGATTTAATGAGCCATTCGCGGTTTCACTATGTAAAAGTATGTACTTAGACATGCATGGCTTATACTTTGAGACAAGCATATGACTACTGGCAGGATCAACCAGATAAGTACCCGCAACCTTTTTTTTTTCTTTGGTTTGTCCCGTATCGGTATCGGCCGAAAGCCAAGGTGCCATGCACATTGATGTGGGGGAGGGGAGTTCGGGCCGCGCGTTACCCTACCGTCCCCATTCTTCGTTGTACCTCGCCACCAGCCTGTCGTTTTCCGCTTTTATGCATTTTGTTTTTTCCCATCGTTTGTCCCGTCTGGTTGGGGTTCGTTCGTTTCGACGTTTTTCTCCGTCGGAGAAAACAAGTCGTTCGTTCGGACGAAGAAAGAAAGCCAAACCGACGCAACGACACCACGAGAGTAATGACTCGGAGGGGATAAACCAAGCTCTATCCCCATCATCGCCCTCCTCCTTCGTGCCGGCATGGCGTGTATTATTTTTTCTTTTTCGCCTCTCTTTTCTTTTTACCGTGCGCCGGCCGTTTCCCGGTTGAGACCGGGGCGACCTTTGCGAGACGTGTCAGATGTGATGATACCAACGCTAGTACCGTGCGACTAATTTTTTCCTGCGTCTCTGGACCAACGTTCTGAACCCGGATTGTCTTGGCTGACCGTAACCGGCGGCATAGGGTCGTACAGCCACTATGTCGCCTTTACCAACTGACTTTTCGTGGGAGATCGGACAGGTAGCAGCGGGCCCGCATTCTACTACCATCCTTTACTATCCAAGCAGTGAAGATCCGGTCTTCACTACTCCCATGATATGAAGTTGCACTTGACGCCTGGGGATTCCAAGATTTCATATATACGCCGCAAACAGGGCAGGTACGGTCGGCAGTCAACCCAATGGTCTCCGCTTTGTACCTTACACATTAGTTGTTTGCCGTTCTGGTCGTGAAGGAATTTTCAAGATTTATAAATTTTTCTACGAGGACCTATTTTTACATATATGCTGTTTACGTTACTCCTTTCAGGGAGCACCGTAAAGAAAGAGATTAACAACAAAGTTTAATGTGATTTATAGTGTGAACAGAGATAAATTATGTCAAAACAGTGAACACATAACGTGTCAAGTTACAGATAACAGGAATCACATTTTCATATAAAACAGTTAACAACATTGCCAATTTTAACAGAACAGATAACAGACAGTGGGTTGAAAACAGTTAACAGTTTATATATATTTCAAATAACAGTTAACAACACCTTGAAATGACCCAAAACAGATTAACAGATAAAGGTATTGCCCCCTCTTGTAAGAGAGGAACGAACTTGACATATTTGGTGACACGAACGATACAGTATTAGTTGAACTTATTTAGAACGATATCGTGTTTATTTGGACTTCTAGGGAACATTTGAAAGCACGTGGTAATTTTACGTATATTTATCATTGTTTAAAGTATTGCTACACAAAAGTTAATGTAAGAAAAGATATAATTACAGAGTTTGTCTTTAGTGCCGTGTGGAGACAGTAGAGTGCCTCCCGTGCTTCAGGTTTATGCTCTTATAATATACTAGATTATGGAGTGTGTGTCCGAGCGAGAACTTCTCTAGTTCATTACTTTAGGAATATTTATCAAAAGTAGTATTTCAATTTTCAGCCCCATTCTACTATTTAGTCAGACGTCAGTCGCTACCCTGATATACCCTATCTTTTGTTTTATTTTCGGGTAATTAATGACGGATAGCGTTTGACATCTTTAGCCGAACAGAATTATCATTTTACATAATTTAATTGATTGTATGCTCGTTCATATTCTGGACGCCAGTCTTTGCTCCTTTCTAATTAAATCCACAAACAAAAACAAATATGAAGCTTAGAAATGGAAAATATTAAATACTAAACTCGTTCAAAGGGTATCTACACGTCTCAATCTTCAAAATCGCTTATCTAAAGATACTACCATCGCTTACATTTTTAAAAATAAAAATCGTGGTTACCCTTCTATTGATAAGTGTCATGCCAAAAAATGACTTACATGTCTTACTCCCGTCTTTCCACCAACAATACGGTAAGGTCCACGTTTAATGGTCGCACATTTTCTTTAAATTTTGAAACTGATATAGCTTGAAAAACAAACAGTATTATTTATTTACTCACATGAAACAAACCGGGATGCGGTATTCAGTACGTAGGTGAAACTGGGCGATTTTATCTAAACGCACGCAAGAACACCTGTATCGTTTTAAAAGACCCAATAAATTCAAAAGTATCATTTATCAACACCTTAAGAAGCACAATCATCCTATTAAATATTTAACAGTTCAACCTTTAGAAGTAGTAAATAAGCAGCCTGGTGAATCTCATTCAAAATTTGTACGATCACGGAAAATAATTGAATTAAATTGGATTAAAAAATTACAGACAGTCTACCCTCTCGGTCTTAATGATAATATCATGGGAATTGGTAATATATCAAGAACCGATTCTGTTAACATTTTGGATATAGTTTCTAAAACTGTTCGTAAAACCGTTCTCATGGTCGTAGAAAAATCGCAATCAAAGAAAATTTCGGACCAATCATACCAATATTTCGGACCTAATTTCTATTTCAAAAACAACGGCAGACATTATCTGTTAACAAAGCTCTGTTCATTACCGGTTAATAAGTTAAATAAAATTTTAGAGGATTGCAACACAATTTCATATAGCAGTCCTAAGTATGAAATCGTTCAAATTATAATGGCATATTGTTATTCTAAACTGTTTCCCAAAATTGATCGCCCTGAAGATCATAAAAAACATTTTATTAAAATAAAGTATGTCAATAAAGGTTTTGATTTTGTAAATATTGCCGGTATTTTTAACGACCATTCTGTTAAAGAACAAATTCCTGGATATTTTGATAATACTGAGCTCCCTCTTATTTGTTATATTTACAAGAAATCTACCGGAAATATGTGTTTAATTATAGCCAATTGTGTAAAGATGTTAATATCAGTGAAAATACACCTACTTCATGTAATTGTAGTAATTCCGAATACATTTATGAACCCATTTCCCATGTTATAACAGGAGATCTTAACATCGTTCAAGACCGAGAGTTAAAATCATTCCTCAGTAAAGGACCTAAATATCGTCCCCCGTCAATCATTAATTGGAATGAGTGTCGTAATATCATCCACGACTCACTCCATACGTACTGTTTAAAATGGATAAAACGGGAAAAAGCTGACAAAAATCTTTGGACTCTTTTTAATTCAGTAATGAACATAGTTGATATACGTATTCAACATTTTAAAGAACATTTTACTCTTAACAACAACCATAATAAACCTATTTCTCGTATCAAACATAAACTTAAAGAACTAGCCAAGGAATTTGTTTTGTCCCGGCCGATAAAGCTGCTAATAATATCATTATTGTTTGACGTAAATTTTACATTGAGGTCCTGAAAAAGAAATCACCAATTCACCAACATTCCAACTGACTCCATTTTCAGAAAACGACATCTGTAACAAACATAAACTTTTAGCTACCTCTTTACAAGCAGAACCAAATACAATGAAAGTCCCAACTATGTACTGGCTTCCGAAGCTACATAAAACACCTTACAAATATAGATTTATTTCGTCTTCAAGCCATTGTTCCACTACTAAATTGTCTATTCTTCTTACCAGTTCACTTGGTACAATCAAAACCTGATAATAAATTGTTCAAATAAGGCCTTTGAAAATAGTGGAATTAATTACTTTTGGAGTGTCAAAACTCGTTGGAAGTACTTGATAAATTGCATGCTTATATTGGTGATTTTGAATCTGTTCAAAGTTTTGATTTTTCTACCTTGTATACCACATTGCCTCACATTCTCATTAAGAAAAATTCACACACCTAATTAAATGGGCATTTAAAAGTCAGAATGTGAATACATATGTTCTAACTCTTTTAGGTCATTTTTTAGTAGCAATAAACAAAAGAAATATGTCAATTGGACATGCTTTGATACTATATCTGCCCTTGAATTTTTACTAGATAATATTTTTGTTCGCTTTGAAGATTCCGTATATCGTCAGGTTATCGGAATTCCAATGGGGACTAACTGTGCACCACTTATTGCGGACCTGTTTTTGTATTGCTATGAGTTACAATTTATGACTAAAATCAGCAAAGACCCATCGAAACAACATCTGATACAAAATTTAATAATACTTTTAGATATTTGGATGATATATTGGCTCTCAATAATGACGACTTCAGTATGTATACTAAAGAAATTTATCCTGTTGAACTTACTTTAAATAAAGCTAATACTAACAATGACCACTGCCCTTTCCTCGATCTTGATATCCATATCATTAACGGAAAGCTTAATACAAAAATTTATGATAAGAGAGATGATTTTCATTTCCTATCGTTAATTATCCATTTTTAGATGGTGACGTTCCTTGTCACCATCTTACGGTGTTTATATATCTCAACTTGTACGATTCGCTCGTGTATGTAACAACGTTTCAGATTTTAACGAAAGAAATTTATGTATTACTGAAAAATTATTACACCAGGGTTTTCGATATCACAAACTAGTCAAAACATTTACTAAATTTTATCATCGGTATAAGGACATCATTCGTAAATATAGCTCAACATGCAGACTTCTTATACGTTCAGGTATTTCACATCCAATCTTTTATGGTAATATTCTTTATAAAGCACTAAAATGTCAGTATTCACCTCAGAAGCTAACAAAACCTTTAAATAGACTTATTAAGAAGGGATATAGTTACGATACTGTTGTCAGGTCATTAAAGATTGCATATTTTGGCTTTAATATTGATTCACTTATAGGGTCTTTGCATCGGAACTAAACACATTTATTTAAAACCAGTTGTTGGCATGACACGGGTTATGCTCTTCTCATATATTTTATGATGGTATGATACTAAACCCTAACGGGAGGGATTGTGCCTGATATTCATATGATGAAGACATAATCTTTCAATCAGTTTAATTGAGGTCTGGAGCTGGCATGTCAGTTAACTGCTAGTAGTCTGTTGTTATTTATGTATTATTGTCATTTTGTTTATTTTCTTTTGTTACATCTTCTGACATCGGACTCGGACTTCTCTTTAACTGACTTTTAATGTGTGTATTGTTATGCGTTTACTTTTCTACATTGGCTAGAGGTATAGGGGAGGTTGAGATCTCATAAACATGTTTAACCCGCCGCATTTTTGCGCCTGTCCCAAGTCAGGAGCCTCTGGCCTTTGTTAGTCTTGTATTATTTTACTTTTAGTTTCTTGTGTATAATTTGAGTTTAGTATGACGTCCATTATCACTGAACTAGTATATATATTTGTTTAGGGGCCAGCTTAAGGACGCCTCCGGGTGCGGGAATTTCTCGCTGTATTGAAGACCTATTGGTGACCTTCTGTTGTTGTCTGTTCTGTGGTCGGGTTGTTGTCTCTTTGACACATTCCCATTTCCATTCTCAATTTTATAAATAAATGTTACGAATTGCACCATGCCTGTGCGTTTTGCATCTAGCATTTTTATCTAACGTTTTTTTTACAAAATCTGAACCTTACAACAACGTTATGATTGATTAGATAAACTACCATGTTCATGTACACATTGATATATACTCACATAAGTTCTAGAAAGGCATTCGAAATTGTTGTCATCCCAAATGCTTCGAACGCGTCAACTTTCGGATTCATTTGTATCTGTACATATAAACATTGGTAATTGCATGTAATCTAAACAAGAGTGAAACCAGGTGTACCGACAGTAAGCATTTAAATTACTCATTCCAAACTCATGTTAGCAACGTCAAAAACGCTTTATTATTAAAAGCATGCCAATTATGAATTAACATATTTAATGCACCAAAACACGGTAAGGCCATGGCTGTATATGATTTAAACGGTCGATGATACAAGTCAAAGGTAAAATACTGACAAAAGAAACTCGTATGTGCTTTTTCTTTAATACGATAATTCTGTATATTCCATTATGTGGAGTTAGTGTGACGTTTGTCTTCCTGTTGATAGCCTTCCGGTGTACTTACTAGCTCTGCAACAAAAATCATGCGACTACAGTTAGCTAGAACCAAGCAATCAAAATTCAACATCCACCATGTTTTACTTTCATTTCATCTCACTGTCTTTATTGCACACCCAACTTCTTCCAAACTATTGTTTATCTTAATACGCCTTTTCAGAATCTTAATCACTATGGGTAATCTCATTGTTCGTACACCAAAATGAAAATAGCGTAAACTTATCAATCCTTTACATAAACTTATTCTAAAAGGTTACCTATTCAACACTGTAATTAAATCTTTGAATATTGTTTTTATTGGTGTAAATATTGATTTTGTTATCAGTAAATTAAAACCATACTAAATATTACACATATGTACTTTCACGGTACTACAATCTGTCGATACTTGTAGTTTGGCATTGCACAAGGTCATGTTTTTCTCTGACTGTTAATGACGTCTTTACACTAAATCCATTGGATGTTGGATGTGTACTGATTGATATTTTGTCTTAGATACATGATTTTTCATTAGTTGTTATTGGCTTTGAACTAGCTGTCAGTAACTGCGAATACTCTCAGATCTGTGCTTAGTGTCTTTTTGTTTTTGGGATGTATAAGTACCCGTCCACGTCCACTTTGTGTTTTTGTTAGATGTATTTCTATTTGTATCCATCTGATGAGTTAAGCCTTTTCAACTGATTTTTATAGTTTGTTCTTATGTTGTACTGTTACACCACTGTCCTTGTTTAGGGGAGGTTGAGAGCTCATGAAATGGTTCTTTTTATAAAGTTATTAAATTCTTGAATTTTTTTAGAAAAAAATTCTCGGCTTAAGAGAAGTGAAAAAAATGTGTTTAAACTGTAACTTACATTAACTGGCCATTGAAGTTTCTAATATGTTTAGTTTTGCTACCTCTTCTAAATGCAAATGTACTACTTCCTTCCTGAAACGTCGTACAAGTCAGATACAAAACAAAGGTAACAAAAATAGGCCGGAAACAACCTGCCGTATGGTTTGTCTGCACTTGTAGTCAGGTCAAGGTCCTCGGCCAGCGCCTCGGACCTTGACCTGACTACTCGTGCAGAAAACTATCCGGCAACGGTTGTTACCGGCCTGTTTCTTTGTTACCTTTGTATTGTATCTAATACGTAATCTAAACAAGAGTGAAACCAGGTGTACCGACAGTAAGCATTTAAATTACTCATTCCAAACTCATGTTAGCAACGTCGTCAAAACGCTCTATTATTAGAGAGCATGCCAATTACTAATTAACATATTTAATGCACGAAAACACAGTAAGGCCATGGCTGTATATGATTTAAACGGTCGATGATACAAGTCAAAGGTAAAATACTGACAAAAGAAACTCGTACAAACATGTTTAACTCCGCCACATTCTTAATATGTTTTCTCTGGCTGTTAATGACGTCTTTACACTAAATCCATTGGATGTTGGATGTGTACTGATTGATTTTTTTGTCTTAGATGCATGATTTTTTTTCATTAGTTGTTATTGGCAATGAACTAGCTATTAATAACTGCGAGTACTCTCAGATCTGTACTTAGTGTCTTTTTGTTTTTGGGATGTATAAGTACCCGTCCACGTCCACTTTGTTTTTTTGTTAGATGTTTTTCTAGTTGTATCCATCAGACGAAACATTAGCCAAGTAAAGAGTGATAAATTTGTTAGAATTTGCCAAAAGTGACCACTAAATGTAGTCGCAAAAAGTTGATGCGAATAGCTTGAACCAGGCCATGCAAAAAGAAGTATTAGAATTTTCTGTGCAAAATGTGATTGAGAAATTAGTTTCAAAACAAGATGTTATAATCAAGTAGGCCTAAACATGTCTTTGGAATCTAATGCATTCTTGGTAATATTTTCAAAAGCGTACACCAAAACGTTGTGATTGGTTTAAAACGTTCTAAACAATGGAAATTCAACCAATGACGTAATATAAAAATAAGGAGATGTGGTATGATTGCCAATGAGACAACTATCCACCAAAGTTCAATATAACTCAGCTGAATACCAAAAGTGTAAAAACGTATGGATAATAAAAATAAAAAGCAGATCCCAACATGCTAACAGAGAAGAATTGAATAACAATTTTATATACACAACTGTTTTGTAAACTATTATGAAATCTTTCCTGCAAACAATACAAAAGATAAATTCGCATTTGATATGAAATGAGGCGATGTTGTAATGGTATGATTGCCAATGAGACAAATATCCACCAGAAACCAAATGACAAAGCTGTTAGAAACTATTTGTCACTTTATAAATGATTTTGGCTTTTTGTTGTTGTGTTAAAGATAATTAGATGGTCATGGTAGTTCTCCTTTTCACATTTTAGGCAGCCTCGGGGCGATTAAGTAACAGCTTGTATAGACCCTGTTTAGTGTTGACGACGTGCCTGTCCCAATTAGTCAGGAGCCTGTAGTCACTGTATAGACCCCTGTTTAGTGTCGACCACTGTATAGACCCCTGTTTAGTGTCGACGACTGTTTAGGCCCCTGTTTAGTGTCGACGACTGTAAGTTGACCTCTAGATGTCTTTCTGTTATATTTTAGTCTTTGGTTGCAGTCTCTTGATGTCTACCTCTTGAAATCTTTAAAGCATATTCAAATCATCACAAACAGATATTCCTTTTTTCCAGATAGCGTACCTAAGTACGGTTAAAAGTGTTCTTTATCTTTAAGTAACATTTGTAAGTGTTGTGCACTACATGTCTAATCTAGAATAGTTATCTAATACTATCAATATCAGAAGGATTTCAGTGGTTGTCGTTGGTTCATATTTGTTTTCGTAAATTGTTTTGTTATAAATAAGGCCGTTAGTTTTCTCAATTGAATTGTTTCATATTTTCATGTCGGGGCCTTTTATAACCGATCATACGATAGGGTTTTTCTCATTGTTGAAGGCCTTACGGTTGCCTATAATTGCTTACATCCACTTCATTTGAACTTTGGTGGATAGTTGTCTCTTTGGCAATCATATCACATCTCCTAATTTTCATATTACGTCATTGGTTGAATTTCCATTGTTTAGAACGTTTTAAACCAATCACAACGTTTTGGTGTACGCTTTTGAAAATATTACCCAGAATGCATTAGATTCCAAAGACTATGCCTATTTGATTATAACATCTTGTTTTGAAACTAAGTTCCCAATCACATTTTGCACATTAGATTCTAATACTTCTGTTTCCTTTATCTTCTTGCATGGCCTGGTTCAAGGTATTCGCATCAACTTTTGCGACTACAATTAGTGGTCACTTCTGGCAAATTCTAACAAATTTTATCACTCTTTACTTGGCTAATGTTTCGTCTGATGTACTGCAACATCATCTCTGCCAATTGGCTTTTTCTTTTTCAGCGTTTGTTGGCAAGTTTGTTTTCAATACTAATACCATTTTCTTTGGCTCTATGTTTGGTAAATTTATCGTTTTTAATCTATCAATGTATTCTATATTTTAAGATATATATTTTTTCAAAATATTTTTATATTAACCTTTGTTTAACAAAATCAACTTTTTTACTTTAATTTAAGTATTTTTTTACTTTTTTATTATGTTATTTCGTCAAAATATTTATACATTTTTCTTTTAAATAACATTCCTTAAAGGTAAAAATTAAATATAGTAATTACCAAAAACGGCGTAAGACGGGGACAACCATGCAATACCCTCATGGTAGTCAAGGTCGTTAAACACCCCATAGTAATAGTAGCAGATAAGGTTGTTTGCAGTAGGAATTTATATTTCAGATCCATGTAAATAAACGTCGTTATAAATTGCAAAGTTGTGTTTAAAACCTGAGAACTATTTAAATTTCATTGAATAGAGTTCCGTCTCTTTTCGGTAAATTCTGTAGAGGTAACAGTTCAATTGTAATGTATACCATGTTGGATACTATTTTTACCAATTGACCAATTGAACATGTAGATAATAGTCGTATTTACACTTTTATGCAAATGTGTCCGCCATTACTTAAAATCACACAAGTTCCGTAAAATTTGACGTCATAATTTAGAAGTTATTGTTGTTGACGCCAGGAGTCGGTTTCACAAAAAACTTACGACTAAGATTGATCATAGTATACTGAATTGTTCACGACTTATGATCAATCTTAGTCGTAAGTTTTTAATGAAACTGACCAAAGCTTATTCGGAGACAGATCTAAGGTCAATTGGAGACAAAACTCAACTGAATACCAAAAGTGTAAAACGTATGGATAATAAAAATAAAAGCAGATCCCAACATGCTAACAGAGAAGAATTGAATAACAATTTTATATACACAACTGTTTTGTAAACTATTATGAAATCTTTCCTGCAAACAATACAAAAAATAAATTCGCATTTGATATGAAATGAGGCGATGTTGTAATGGTATGATTGCCAATGAGACAAATTTCCACCAGAAACCAAATGACATAGCTGTTAGAAACTATTTGTCACTTTATAAATGTTTTTGGCTTTTTGTTGTTTTGTCTTAAAGATAATTCGATAGTGATGGTAGTTCTTCTTTTCACATTTTAGGCAGCCTCGGGGCGATTAAGTTACAGCTTGTATAGACCCCTGTTTAGTGTCGACAACTGTATAGACCCCTGTTTAGTGTCGACGACTGTATGTAGACCCCTGTTTAGTGTCGATGACTGTATAGACCCCTGTTTAGTGTCGACCACTGTATAGGCCCCTGTTGAGTGTCGACGACTGTATATAGACCCCTGTTTAGTGTCGACGACTGTATGAAGACCCCTGTTTAGTGTCGATGACTGTATAGACCTCTGTTTAGTGTTGACCCCTGTTTAGTGTCGACGACTGTATATAGACCCCTGTTTAGTGTCGACGACTGTATGTAGACCCCTGTTTAGTGTCGATGACTGTATAGACCCCTGTTTAGTGTCGGCGACTGTATAGACGCCTGTTTAGTGTCGACGACTGTATAGACCCCTGTTTAGTGTCGACCACTGTATAGGCCCCTGTTTAGTATCGACCACTGTATAGACCCCTGTTTAGTGTCGACGACTGTATAGGCCCCTGTTTAGTGTCGACCACTGTATAGGCCCCTGTTTAGTGTCGACGACTGTATGAAGACCCCTGTTTAGTGTCGATGACTGTATAGACCTCTGTTTAGTGTTGACCCCTGTTTAGTGTCGACGACTGTATATAGACCCCTGTTTAGTGTCGACCACTGTATAGACCCCTGTTTAGTGTCGACCACTGTATAGACCCCTGTTTAGTGTCGACGACTGTTTAGGCCCCTGTTTAGTGTCGACGACTGTATGTTGACCTCTAGATGTCTTTCTGTTATATTTTAGTCTTTGGTTGCAGTCTCTTGATGTCTACCTCTTGAAATCTTTAAAGCATATTCAAATCATCACAAACAGATATTCCTTTTTTCCAGATAGCGTACCTAAGTACGGTTAAAAGTGTTCTTTATCTTTAAGTAACATTTGTAAGTGTTGTGCACTACATGTCTAATCTAGAATAGTTATCTAATACTATCAATATCAGAAGGATTTGTTAAGGTCAACCTTTATATTTGCAAACACAAAGATCGTAACATCTTTCTGCTAAAGATGTTTGGAATATTTGTGTATTTTCTCGGACTTGTGTGCATACCCGTACTCCATGCAGCGATTCCAAATGTATTTTGCATGGTCGAACATTGTTCTAGCCAAATGGAGGACTGCTTTGAGGATTCGGATTGTAAAAAGGCTATGTTGTGTTTTACTGGTTGTGGAACAAATCAGACCTGTGAGTTTTATTGTCTTTATTCCTACGAAAATGATATTTTTGACAGTTTCATGAAATGTATTGTTACAGATTTCAAATGTATGGCCATTCCACCTCCTAAGCCACCTGTTACGTGTTATCGTCCGACTAAAATAGCAACATCGTTTGACATCGAAAGCATAAAAGGAACTTGGTATGTAGTTCGAGGAAAAAACCCTATATATGATTGTTTTAACTGTCAGATCACAACTATTGTTCGTGCACAGCAGGGACTATTCTCCGCGGTAGAACACTTTAACGTTAATGCAATAGACGGAACTATTAAACACAAAACAGTTGTTGATACTGTTACTCAATGGAATGCAACTGTCCCTGGAATCCTCAAATACAGCAGCATTCAGATGGGGCAGAAGACTACATCCGAGTGGAGAATTCTAGATTTTGCACAGGATTATATATTTGCCTATTATTGTGGTTCTATATCGGCAGATTATTTCTATGAAGGGTCTGTTGTGTATTCAAAATCAACAACATTATCAAGTAGTATTATAGCCAGATTACAAAGAGTTGCAACTGAAGCTGGGCTCGATTTTAGCACTTACTGTCAGCCTTCTTATAAGAATTGTAATATTTGAAATTAACAGTGTTGTAGTTTTATTTTTAATATTTCATTATAACTTACGAAACAAAGTTTCCACCATTAGATACTAGTACATAAATTATCCATTCGCCTAGCTTCCATTACACATATAATACGCTATGTGTATTTTTCAACGCGAAACCAATATTTTCCCTCAAAATTTCATAATTGGTGGAGTCCGGGGGTTGGAACCCCTTTTTGCGATCAATGTTTTTGAATGGGGACATATGGTTGGAACCCCCCTTTTATCCTGGGTTGGAACCCCTCCCCCCTCCTTTTTTAAAAATGGCTGGATCCGTCCCTGGATTGTTAGTATGAAGCAAGTGCAGTGTACTTAAACTATACTTACCATCATATTCCAATAAACAACTACTTATATGAAACCGGCGCGGGACGTTTGTGCTTTTTCATAGGACATTTGCGCTTTTTTTATGGACATTAGCGATTCAATTTATAGGACATTTGCGCTTTTAAAACTAGAGGCTCTTAAGAGCATGTGCCGCTGACCTAGGTCTATGTGCATATGCAACAAAGGACGCTCTCCAACATTGTAAACGAGAATAGAATTCATGAAAAAAATCTCTTTTGTTGTTGATCTTGTATTGCTGATAGTTTTTATTGTTTAGTTTCTCTCTATCTTCTTTAGTTTTTACTCAAAACACAAAAGAGGGTAAAAGAAACCTCGTTTAAGGGTAATCACTCTTATAAAGAGTTACAGTCTACTAACTATATCGGCACAATTTGACTTGTTTGTAGATCTTGCCTTACTGATCATTTTTGTTATCAACGTTCATATCTATTCATAAACAAATGTAAAATTAAAATGGTAAAATCGTCATTAAAGGGCAATAACTCAAATAAGGACTCGTCGGACAATTTCCTCCATATGTCTAAATTGTGGATCTTGTTATTCTGGTCATTTTCGCTTATTTAAGTTTTTATATATATAAGGCAAAAACGCAAAAGATTGGTAAAAATCGTCATCAAAGGGCAATAACTCTAATAAGGAGTCAACCGACGATTTTGACCACGAATGATTTATTTGTAGATCTTGTCTTGCTTATCATTTTTGCCACTTAAAGTTTCTCTGTATCTATTATAGTTTCCAAGATAATAGGGAAAAATGAAAAAAAAAAATGGTAATGTTTGTGATTAAAGGGCAATAACTCTAATAAGAAGTCCCTGGCAGTTTTGACGTAAATGGGCAATTGGTTGAGCTCAACATTCTGAATATTTCTACCCCTGTCAGATTTTCTCTTTTTATATAGGTTCTCAAAATAATAGACAAAACTTGCATGTTACCCCTATGTTCTACTTTTAGCCATATCGGCCATCTTGCATGGCAAGCGGGGTCATCGGACACATTTTTTAAACTAAATACCCCAATGATGATTGTTTCCACCAATTCAAAATATAAATAATGAGCCAAATTTTTACCATATTGTATATGACGATACATATTTTAAACTAAATACCCCAAGAATAGAACGGAAAGTATTATTAGTGATATTCAAATAACCGAGAGTGAAATAGTCGATATACTTCTTACTCTTGATCCTAAAAAAGCATCTGGGCCAGACAGAATCAGTCACAGGATGCTTACAATATCCCCCCAAAAAATTGCAAAACCCCTTAAAATTATATTTAATAAATCCCTGTCCCAAGGTAAATACCCTACTTCATGGAAAATAGCCAATGTAATTGCCATATTTAAGAAAGCAGATGCATCCCTACCATCGAATTATCGACCGATATCCCTGATTAGCTGTGTAGGAAAAGTAATGGAGAGGTAGTCTACAAACATATTTATAACCATCTCCATAGGAACAAACTTATTTATATGTATCAGTCAGGATTTTTACCTAAACATTCAGCTGTACATCAACTTATTGAACTTTATAATACTATATTAAATTCTATTGAAAAAAAAAAGAATTCAGTTGCTTCGTATTCTGTGATTTTTCAAAAGCATTTGATAAAGTATGGCATAATGGACTTATACATAAAATGAATTCTTATGGAATAAAGGGAAATTTACTTGCATGGACTAAAAATTATCTTTTTCAAAGAAAACAAAAAGTAGTTATCAGAGATTCGTCTTCGTCATTGTCCATTGTTTCTGCGGGGGTACCCCAAGGCTCTGTTCTCGGCCCCCTTTTATTTTTGCTGTATATAAATGATATTGGCGAAAATCTAATTTCACTGACTAGGCTTTTGCTGATGATACGTCGCTGGGATATTCCACCGCAAGCATTACAGACTTAGAGGTAGTAGTTAATCATGATTTAAACAAACTCAATGATTGGTCCAAAATTGGTTAATGTCCTTTAACCCAGATAAAACGGAAATAATGATTTGCTCAAATACTAAGATTCCAAGTAATTTAAGTTTTTCTTTCAATGGAAGATCAATATCTAACACATCAAGTCATAAACACTTAGGTGTAACTCTCTCCCAGGACGCAAAGTGGAATGAGCACGTAGAAAATATTTCCAAAAATATAACAAAGCATTTAGGAGTCTTAAGAGACTGGCTGGGAACCCCTACACAGTAGGAGGCACAGAAGAAAACTGCAATTATTTTATAAGATGTACAATGGTCTCGCTCCACAATATTTATGTGATTTAATTCCCCCAACTATACAAAGTACAACTGTTTATCTACTGCGTAATGGCAACGACTTAATAGCCCCCTTTTGTCGACTCTCCTTAACAAATTCTGCATTTATTCCCTCGTCCATCAGAGAATGGAACAAACTTGATAATTCTATCCGTACACTTGATACCCTATCTAAGTTCAAACGCTCTTTGTTGAATAATACATACGAAGCAAAGACTGTACCTAAGCATTTTATGTATGGTCCGCGGAAATTGAGTGTAATTTTAACACAGCTGCGATGTTCAGCCTCATTTCTAAATAACGACCTATTTGAATCAAATATAATACAAAGTCCATATTGTGCTTGTGGCGCTCCGCGTGAAGATTCATTTCATTTTTTCTTTAATTGCAATAAATACACCGATATAAGGAACGATCTATTAACCAACACTCATCGTTTTCAAGTGACAATAAATCTACAGTTGCTCACTGAGGGTAGCCAAACTTTAACATATGAGGAAAACTGTGAAATCTTTAAAGAAGTCTTTAAATATATAAAAAAATCAAAAAGATTCCTTGTAGTATAATCATGATGATTGTGGCCAAGTTTAGTTAAATTTGGTTCAGTAATTTCAGAGGAGAAGATTTTTGTAAAAGTTAACGGACGACAGACGACGAACGACGGACACCAAGTGACGAGAAAAGCTCACGTGGCCTTTCGGGCCAGTTGAGCTAAAAAGGACATGTACGCTTTTTAAATGGGACATTTGTGCTTTTTATATAGGACATATAGAAACTGTTGTTCAATGATAACAATCCATCGTAACATATACATTTTTTTCCTTTACTAGTCTATGAAAAGTGGATTCATAATAAGGTTTTAATATTACAATGGGAAAGTATAACTATGTAATGTCACTAGAAGGTGTTAACGTGTTTTCAATTGGTCAGACAATACTTGGTCATGTTTTATGAACATTTGAAAATATTCAATTTAAATATTCATAAAACATGACCAAGTATTGTCTAACCTAGACTGAATATGAAGTAACTAACGGCAAATATAAGTTGAATTTATGTACGTAATGATTACAACTCATTAAAATTACATGTAGTTGACTATAGGTAAAAAGCGCAAATGTCCGGGTGTATCAAAATTTAAAGCGTAAATGTCCTAAAGTCGGACTCTCTCATCCTACAAAAGAAAATCCGTGCTTTATTCAAATTCCTAACAAACAGTTATTGATAAACATGGAAACAATGTTTAGAACATATTACTTGTAAACTGTCATCATCATGATTTTGTTTAAAATTAAAGTATATTTGCCTATACACACAAGACAACTATTTTATAATGCATATATTTTACCATATATAGACTATTGTAATTCAGTTTGTGGAAATTTATTACAAAAAGATTCAGATAGAATCATAAAACTTCAAAAAAGAGTAGCAAGAATTATACTTGAATGCGATATTTCTGTTCCATCTAATTTTATGTTTTCATCTTTAAAATGGTTATCTTTTACAAAAAGAATAAAGTACCAACAATCAATTCTAATGTATAAAATTGTAAATGGACTAACACCTGATTACTTAGCAATGCTAAATATTAATGATGTGCAACACCACAACTTACAATCTGTCTCTAATAATAATCTATTTGTTCCAAGACCAAATACAATTTTTTATAAACAATCTTTTCATTATTCTGAAACAAAGGTATGGAATAATTTACCACTCAAAATAAAAATTGTCGTAATGCGGAATTATTTAAGAAACATTGTTATAATCATTTTCTTGAAAATTCTATGCAAGTCAAATAATTTGTTTTCTTTCTTTTGTTGTAAGAATAAGAAAATTTAATCAAAACTTTACCAATTATTGCCATTTATTGCCATTTGTATGTTTGAATGATTTAATTGTGTATATACTAGTAACATATATTGTATTTTAATGTATGAATGTTAACTGTATGCATGTATTTTGTTTGAGGGCCTCAATGAAAATTAGACTACTTCTAATTGAGTTACTCTCTTTACATAAAGAATTATTATTATTATTATTATTATTATTATTATTATTATTATATTGAAGATGGTATATCTAAGTCTTACTTTTTAAAACTAGTTTTCATGTAAGTCCCCCCCAAAAAAAAACAAAAAACAGAAGTTATTCTCTGGATTTGAAAGGTTATTATGATTTCTATCACACTGCACTTGCTTTATGGTTATAACCGATCACAAGCAATTGGCTGAAACTTTCGACAAGTTGTTCAGTTTGAAAAGTTGATTTCAAAATGCAACTAGGAGAAACATTCACAAGCAAATTGGTATTATGAAAAGACAAAACCTTTTGATTATGCGCACTAACCATAAACACTGACAAAATCAAACGCTATTAATCAACAGAACAAGTGAAAAACAACTGCTATATTCCGGACTTGGTACAGGTATTTTCCGGAGAAAATGGTGGGTTAAACCTGATTATATAGCTAGCCAAACCTCCCACTTGTATGACAGTTGTTTAAAGTTACCTTATATTAACTGGTGTTAAACTGATCGTGGTAACTGCAGTTAGCACGATCCCAAAATGGCAGCGGGTAGAAATAGGTGAAGCCGTTTTCTGCTTATTTCCCTGTGTATACGTGTTGTTTTCAAGAATTACTCAGCCGCCAGGTTAATCTGTACGGTTTAGTTGTTGGTATGTGTTATAAATATCCTATATGGCCTCGTTACCGAAATAATAGCCATCGAAAATTTTAGGAAGATAATCGTAACTTGTGGACAAATAACTTGAAAGATAATCGTAACTGCAGAATATTTCAATGATATTATAGTAATTGATTTTGATAAAAAGATTGCGTCATAATAACGACGAACGCGATAGTGCTACATCATTTTTTTGTTCACCACCATACCTCAATGGACGACTAAAATATGGTATGCAATTATTATGCACACAACTTTTTCAATCTTTCCAACACAGATTTGATCACTTTATTCGCCTGAATTAAGATTGTTTACAAATATATGCATAGAAATGAATCAGAAAGTTATAGATTTTTAATTTTCAAAATAAAAATAAGAAGATGTGGTATGATTGCCAATGTGACAACTATCCACCAGAGAACAAAATACGTAGATGTAAGCAAAACTACGGGTCATTGTACAGCCTTCAACAATGTGCAAAACTCATAGAGAAAGCTATCGTCGACCACTAGATTACAGACTCCTGACTTCGGACAAGCGCAAACAGAATTTAGCAGGGTAAAACATGCTTGTGAGCGCTCTCCTTCTTTTTATGAAGAAGTATCTCTTTTATTCCCAGATTTCTTATTCTTTTTGTATGCTCTATTCTATCTTTTGATTAACCTTCTAATATTTGCCCCAAACATCACTGGGGTGAATATAAATATGGGCACCATTGTCTTCTTCAAACTTCCACGTCCGGTCAGAATGGGGACGTTAAATCCAATGTCTCATGTAGAGAGTATGCCACGCTCTCTGCACGTCAAGAACCATTAAAACACTCTTTGTTGGGTCTAAAGGTATAAAAGGTCCCTTCCCAACTAATCCTTATTTTCCAGTGACAGTCCAAATTTCCCGACATTCATCCCGGACGGCCCCTTTTACATGACATTTTCATTGTAAATTTGTTGTCATCCTGAACATGCATGAAATATTTGCCACTGGACTTTAAGCAACCAACAATCAATCTATCAATCTTATATCTGCTGTCATAAAGACATCCATTTTTTCACGATCAGCAATAATATATATATAGTCGAAAGCGCATCTGGAGTAGAACAATTGGTACCGTCAATGTTATAACTGCCGCTGGGTAGATACCTTTGTTAGTGGACAATCATTCCCAAGGTATATCACTTGCACAGTAGCCACTACTTAGGTACTATCATTAAAACACGGATATTTTTTCATTGCTTATATAAAAGTTGAGAAGTCATTTAAATAAGGAATTGATTCCTTCATGCAAAGCTCCGATTCCTTGTCCTGATTCGGGTATACTTTAGGTCCTTTATGGTTTTATCAGCTCTGAAACGTTTGTGTTAGGTTTTGGCCTCGGGCATCACTGAAGATACATAATATGAGTTGTCGAAATACGCATCTGTTGCAGTACAGGAACATTGGTACCGTTAATCTTATAACTACTACCGGGTCGAAATCTCTGTTAGTGAACTGTAAGTCCCAGAAAGTGTCACCAGCCCAGTTGCTTTGGTACTGGCACGCAAACACGGTTATTGATTGATTGAAATTTTGTTATAAAACTTTAAAAATCATTTAAATTAAGGAATATATCTTCTTCTTCTTTAGGTATACAATATACCAATCAATACTTACCGAAAATTTTAACTTGTGAAATATAAAGAATATATCTACAAAGCAAAAAGTAAATTAGTTTAAAATAACCAATTATTCACTAATTCTGGTCACACTATCAAACTTTTAAGCAAGATTTAGATATAGTCGCCGTCCCCATCAACAAATAATGTTACGATTATCACTGATAAGTTACTTTCTCGCTATTTTACGAAATTTTCCTTTGATCTTGCTGACTGATAATTTCTTTTCTCAGCGGATTCGAGTGATATGAAAATTATCGCTAGAAACTAAGAGTGCACGTGGCGTTGTCAAGGAAATTGACATGAAATTGACAACGTCGTCATAGGTTAAATAGGGATAAACAGATTATCATTGGTCATCTCAACTGGATTGCTTTTCTCACTTTCGCCGTTCCAGGCTCAAGCGAGAAAAACATTCTCGTTGAGATGACAAACGATAATCTATAAATATATTATCATGTCCAAATTACGACTGTCTGGTAGTCCAGTTACGATTATCAGATCAAACAAATTTCTTGGAGTTACGATTATCTTCCTTGAATTTTCGATGGCTTTTATTTTTGTAACGAGGCCATATATGATATTAAGAACACATACACACAACAAAACCGAACAGATCAACCTGGCGGCTGAGTAATTCTTGAAAACAACACGTTTACACGGAGAAATTAGCAGAACTGTAGTACTGCAGTTACAATGATCAGTTTAACACCAGTGATATTGTTATGGTGGCCGGTTAAGGCCATTTCGCGTTTTCGCGTTTTCGCGTTTTCGCCTTTCATATTCTATGGGTCGAAACGCGAAAACGCGAAATCGCGAGTCAACGCGAAAACGCGAAGTCGAAAACGCGAAAACGCGAAAGGCGAAGTCGAAAACGCGAAAACGCGAAGTCGAAAACGCGAAACGCGAAATCGCGAAGTCGAAAACGCGAAATCGATTTCGCGTTTTCGACTTCGCGTTTTCGCGTTTTCGACTTCGCCTTTTCGCGTTTTCGCGTTTTCGACTTCGCGATTTCGCGATTTCGCCTTTTCGCGTTTTCGCGTTTTCGCGATTTCGCGTTTTCGCGTTTTCGCGATTTCGCCTTTCGCCTTTTCGCGTTTTTACGATATACATGTTATTATAACATAACATTTTAAATATAATTGGAGACAAGACTACAAAGTATGTCATTCAAATGATTGTCATATAAATTTCATATCTGTGGTCTACTTTAAATATTTTCATAAATTAGACAATTCCTTTACATTCTTTGTTTCAAATACTCTAACAAGTCATTATCTTTTAAAAGTGTCAAATTTATAAGTTAAGCCACAATGTAAACTATAGGCGGTTTTTGTTGTTGTAATTATATTTTGTTTATATACATCTATTGTTTACATGTGTATATGAGTAGATTAATTATGTTTTAGTCATGTAGTTGATATTGTATTTAGAGAGCCTTATTTAAAATTGGTTTAATCCAAATGAATTACTCTCTTTAAATAAAGATATTATCATTATTATTATTATTATTATTATTATTATTATTATTATTATTATTATTACTGAACAAATTTAAAAACAGATGCATTTGTATAAAATGCCTTTGAGTATACAATTTGCTTGAAATCATATTTTTGACATTTAAAAATATATTTGTTAGTTGACCAGATTCAGTTTCTCTATTTGTTTTGTTAATCTGGTTCTGACACGGGGAGGATTGTTGTTATTGTCTACCGCTTCAAGAGTATATCCCTTGTCCCTTGGTGTCTCCTGTAGATGAACAAATTTCCATCTTTGAAAATTTGAAATATTAATCAATGCGTTTAGTAATATATGGAAACACAGTCTACATTTACATGACTTTTCCATAAATCCAGGTTACTTTTGTTTAAATTAAAAGAACATGCGACAGGTTTAGGATATCTTTGCTAAGATCAACCTACGACAGTTTTGAGGCGAGGTCTTGGATAGTCCTAAGAGGATCATAAGACATGTCACAAGATATTCTAGTATCTTATAACAGGTCTTAAGATAGCTTCATGAAACCGTCCCAAGTTTTATTTGACAAAAGTCTTATCTCCACAATGTTTTAAATTTTAAACTATTTTCACACAAGCTAATTTAAATATTAAAAATTTTAGATTCACAACAAGAGCATTAAATGAATGATTATGTATTTTAAGTAACCATGGCGATAATAATCATTAATTTCATTTATTTTAAAATGTCCAAACTATAACTTCCAGCAAATTGTATGTTCAAAGGCATTTTATACAAATGCATCTGTTTTTAAATTTGTTCAGTAATTGTCAACAAAGAATGTGAAGAAATTGTCTAATGTATGAAAATATTTAAAATACGTCACAGATATGAAATTTATATGACAATCATTTGAATGACTTATACTTTGTAGTCTTGTCTCCAATTATATTTAAAATGTTATGTTATAATAACATGTATATCGTAAAAACGCGAAAAGGCGAAAAGGCGAAATCGCGAAAACGCGAAAACGCGAAATCGCGAAAACGCGAAAACGCGAAATCGCGAAAACGCGAAAAGGCGAAATCGCGAAATCGCGAAGTCGAAAACGCGAAAACGCGAAAAGGCGAAGTCGAAAACGCGAAAACGCGAAGTCGAAAACGCGAAATCGATTTCGCGTTTTCGACTTCGCGATTTCGCGTTTTCGCGTTTTCGACTTCGCGTTTTCGCGTTTTCGACTTCGCCTTTTCACGTTTTCGCGTTTTCGACTTCGCGTTTCGCGTTTTCGACTTCGCGATTTCGCGTTTCGCGTTTTCGACCTATAGAATATGAAGGCGAAAACGCGAAAACGCGAAAACGCGAAATGGCCTTAACCGGCCACCATATATTGTCAATATTGGGTGAGCCATTTTGCAGTGTTCAAATGTAGTCCTGTATAAAACATAGTTATCCGATTTAGAAGTACCTTTGTAAAGTCGGGTTTTTAGACGATTAAAAATATTGGTTTGACGGCACGAAAAGAAATCTATTATTCTTTAAGAATGAAAAAAAAAAAAAAAACAGCTGATCTGGAATTTATTTAGTCTACATGCCATCTTTAATAATTATGCTCCATGTTAAAAAGCTAGATGCAGCCCAGAAGGAAAGGCATCACTCGACTAACGAAAGCTGTATTTCATATAGCCTAGTTGGCCGAGACCAGGAAAGGTCTTGCAAAATTTTGAACCAGACTGAGTTATGAAATATCTGTGAAGGACTGTTTATGCTGTCTTTCAATGCAAGTGGCATGGACCTAAGATAATAAAGGTTGAAAATAGTTCAAGGATGATAAAAATCGTGTCTGAACTCGTAATGTGTTGGGACAATTTTGAAGAGAAGATAAGATTAGCCTTCAAAATATACCTTTAGCGTTTACCTCATATTATTCAAGAAATCCACATGAAAATATTAATTACAGTCGCTGACTGTAAATTTTTGCCTTTCTTATCCAGAGTATCAGTGCGTATGCTTTCCATTTACTATTTCTTGCGCTGCGCAAGAAAACCAGGTGCATGCATAAATATTAATTTCACACGCGGACTGTAAATTTTTGCCTTTAGTTTCTTATCTTAATTCAGGACACGACAGTAAGAGCTGGACATGTGACGTTGAATCATAGTAAGTTTAGATATTCTGACCTCTAGTTGTTTCTCTTTTCTTTTCTTTTTTTGAGTGACTGTCCTATTGTAAACTTTGAAGTTTTTGAAATACTAAGGATTTTTCTTTCCAAGGAATAAATAGATTACCGTAGATGTATTTGGCAAAACCTTTGTTTCGAAGTTTTGGGTCTTCAATGCTCTGCAACTTCGTACTTATGTGGCCTTTTTAACATTTTGTATTCGAGCGTCACTGATGAGTCTTTTATAGACGAAATGCGCATCTGGCGTACAACATTTTAATCCTGGTATCTATACATTTTATATATCTATATAGAGTACATATCTTTTTTTTATATACTAATTGATTCTTTTGAGAGCATATTCGGGTATTCATAAAACTTCTTTAGAACTAAGTTTTCCTATAGAATATTTGGATTGATTAAAGTAATTTCAGGAAATCCTTAAAATTTGAGATGTTTTAAATGGTGTATTAATCTCAAAAACAAAATACGAAACCGTCTTATAAGTTGCATGCTACAGAGTTACACTTCACGTGGTTTTCTTGCGCAGCCCAAGAAATAGTAAACGGAAATCATACGCACTGATACTCTGGATTATAACGCATTTGCGTCATCACGTATATCTATCTATCCTAGGCTCAAATCTAATGCTAGTTGAGAATACGGATATCAAACTACCTACCTCAAGTGTTTTGACTCCGGATTCATGGTCATTTAATTCGAAATTGGTAAATGTAAATAAACCAAGACGGGTGTATGATAGCTGGTCAACACAATGAATACACAATTTTTAAAATCGAACTCTATATTAAAAAAGAAGAGAAATTTAATCAACATACATTCCTGTTAATGAATCATTTCCGAAAATTTGAAAATATAATATCAATACAAAACAAACATCAAGTTTTTACTGATGGACATTTTATTTATTAAATCAATCTCTTCTTCGAGTCTATATTTCCATTATATGAATATATTGCTATACAAAATACAAGCAGGTACTTATATATGAAGCGCCGTTTTACTATTTATTCCTTATTTTCTGATATCAAAAATATTTCTTGATATCGAAAAATTGAATTCCTGATATCAAAATTGATTTTTGATATCAGAAAATATTTTTAAATCAGACAATTATCTATATTTTTGATATCAGAAATTCGATTTTTAATATAAAAAATCATTTTCAGATATCAAGAAATCCATTTAATGATATTGAAAATAGATTTTCTGATATCAAATAATACTGACGATTTTTTATATCAAGAAATACCTTTTCTGATATAAAAAAATGATCAAAAATTCGAATTCCTGATATCAAAAAAATCATTTTTGGATATCAGAAAATAGGAAAAACATGAATGATGGCTCCCTGTGTGTCGATAAAAGCACCCGAGCTCACTCATTAGCCTAACATTAGGTCTGGTGTTTCGGTCGTGTTTAAGGAAAGAATATCTCAGAGTTCGGCTTCATCAGTCATAAGAAATTTTGAGTTTGTGTGTTCCACATTTCAATTATGTTAAGGTTTATAGTTAATAATTTTTGTAAGTTTTCGTTTCTTTTATAAGCAATTATTGGTTTCCTCTGAAACAGATTTGTGCAGCCAGGATTTTGTGAAATTAAGCCCCAGTGTTTTTGTAATCTTGTTTTTAGTTTTTTCCTCCGTTGTTTATGTTGCGGATTTAGTAAGTTAGTTAGTTCTGTTAAATATAAAAATAAGGAGATGCGGTATGAATGCCAATGGGACAACTATCCACCAAAGTTCAAATGAAGTGGATGTCAGCTATTATAGGCAACAGTACGGCCTTCAACAATGAGAAAAACCCTTAACGTATAGTCGGCTATTAAAGGCCCCGACATGAAAAATATGAAAAAATTCAATTGAGAAAACTAACGGCCTAATTTATAACAAAACAATTTACGAAAAACAAATATGATAGACATGAACCAATGACAACCAATAAACTACAGGCTCCTGACTTGGGACAGGCACATAAATAATGTGGCGGGGTTAAACATGCTTGAGCGCTCAACCCTCCCCATACCTGGGACACTGGTGTTATATCACGTCATAAGAACAAACTATAAAAATCAGTTGAAAGAGGCTTATATCATCAGATCGATACAAAGAAGAAAAACAGCTAACAAAAACACAGACCGGGCGTAACAGGGTATTTATACATCCGTAACATCAACAAAAAGACTCAAAAGTACAGTTCTGAGAGTACTTACAGTTACTGACAGGTAGTTTAAAGCCAATAACTATTTAAACAAATGCATGTCTTGTATTTTCAAATACTTCGTCTATTTCGTCTTTTTAAGAGACGTTTTTTGAAGACTGCTAGTATTTCATAAGGACCGCGCCCAGGGGCGGATTCAGGTTAGGGCGTGGCGGGCGTGCGCCCCTCCTAAAATTTGCAAAGCATGGGTTGTCTTCAGCTTAACAAAGAATATTTCTATAATTTTACCTCAAAAAATATAAGTTTGCGCCCATAACCTAAAATCTTGGATCCGCCCCTGACGCCTTGCATAAATCCTTTAAATACATTTATTTTATATGAGCATTTTTGTGAAGTATTAAAAAGTTTCAGTAGGTTTGATGTACGTTTTTATATCTAAAATACCTTAATTTTGGAAGCGTTTGTCTTTGTATTTAAACGACTGTCAAGAAAGTTGGTTGGTAAAATTTAGGTGGGTATGTATTGTATTAGATATATAAGGCTAAAAGATCATGTATTAAGTCAGTTGAACCTGAATTGAATTTTTGATATCTTCGAGCTTGCTTTTACATAATGTCACGTGATAACGTTTAGAAATAATCAGTTAATTCTGAGACATAATGTATTAGTATACAGGTATATTGTCACAATGCTCAATACTCAATAGCACGTTGTATTAAATAATAAACACACAACGTGCACAGGGGCCGTCTGAAAGCATGAATTATATAATTACGTTATCATTATACTCGATATCTAATAAACATTCTGATTATTTCGCATTATTAAAACGCATATGTTCTGCCAAAAGGCAAATGGGTGTCAATATCTAAATGATTTTACTGCAATCTAGTCTTTTTAATATTCCGATCTCACACCCGTAGCCAAGGAGGGGTTAAATGTTAAAGTGAGCTTCGCGGGTCCATGTAACCCCATGGAAATTCCTAGCTACGGGCCTTGATCTACAAATGAACTTCGATTGTTGAACTAGACAATGTCACGTGGTAGCCTATCCAGGCATAAAAACTACCTTTATAAATGATCGAAAATTTTCGAGACGTTCCGAGAATCTTGTTTCCGAAGATATCGAATAGCTTCCAAAACTCACCAATATATAGGCATGAGCCCCTGAAGTATTCACGCAAAAAATCATCAAGTTTTTCCGATATACAGGAATATGATATCGTTAGGTTAATATAATTATTCCCCAAGGGTAGGAGCAATATAGAATAAAAAATGATAGTATGATTGCCAATGAAACGATCATGTCTTTATCCACCAGAAACCCAATGGCGTAGATGTTAGCAAATCCACCCCAGGAACCAGTACGTCTGTACTTGCATGAAAATACGTGTATTGTGTAACTGAATTTTTTTTTATCTATATCAGCTCCATGACGTCTGTCTTAGGTTTTGTGTTTTGAGATATTTTGGACTTGAGCATCACTAAAGAGGCATTTATTGTCGAAATGTGCATCCGGTGTAGTAAAATGTGTACCTTTAATGATATAACATAGTAAATATGTATTGTTTATGTCTAAAGTAAAGACCTTTATCTCAATTTACATAAAAGAAAAAGAAACAATGAATATTTTCGATCAAATTTACAAAGGATTACCTCCTTATTTTCAGAAAAATACTCACAGTGGCGTATCCAGGGGGCGTAGAGGGCGTACGCCTCTCCCTTTCCGATCGCAAAAAAAAGGTTCTCATGTTTTTCATGATATTTATAAAATCGTCCAAATTTTTGTTCGGTAGTATATATTCAATTATAGTTAATCGCATCCCCATTTCAAAAATCCTGGATCCGCCCTTGACAACCAATGTTCAAATTGTAATAACTTAAAAATTACCAAATAAACTTTGATAGTAAAATTAAGAGAAACAAAGAGGGTGTGTCAGTTAAATAAAAGGTTCACTGGCAGAAATAATTAGTCACTACGACTATTTATCTATTTATAATAGTTAACTTGACTGTCTATTCAACCACTATTCTGAAAGTCATTTTGACTAGCCCTGAAAGTCTATGTAACTAAATATAAATGTCAAAGAGACTTCTTAAAATGGTCAAGTTGGCTGATGGTTAAAGTCAAGATGACCAACTTTAATTATAAAGTTGACTATTCAGCATAGTCATATTTACTCTTAAGCACAGTCATGCTGATTAGAATATAAGTCTATCAGATTAATCTTATTAGTTAAATTGACTTTCTGTTTGTCAAACTGACCCTTTAAATTTGCAAAACCAATCCTTTAAAAATTCCTCCATGTTTACCCAAAACAGTGACGACGCTTGTAAATAATATATATTATTATACTTCGTCAAAATGCCAGATTTTGATTGGTTAATACGAGGGAGACAATTTACTTTATCCCATGGCAAATACTCTATTACCCTTCACAGAGACGTTGCTCAAGTGTGCGCTTTGATAAATACTGATGATTGTTATATACAAGACGACATAGTTTATTACTTTGAATTTGAAATTTAATAGACAGTAACAACATAACATTCAGTATAATAAATTAAATAACACATATCTGAGAGGGTGATAGAGCAGATTGTTACCCTCGAAAGACATTGTCAACCTTGGCTTTGCCTCAGTTGACAATGTTTTCTCGAGGTAACAATCTGCTCTATCACCCTCTCAGCTATGTGTTATTTATATACTGTCATCCATGTATGGAGGATTCAGTTTTTTTCTCAAACTGACAGATTCTATCTATTTGTCTCTTGGTATCAAACTGACAGATCCTATCTATTTGTCTCTAGGTATCAAACTGACAGAATCTATCTATTTGTCTCTAGGTATCAAACTGACAGATTCTATCTATTTGTCTCTAGGTATCAAACTGACAGATCCTATCTATTTGTCTATGCATCAAACTGACAGATTCTATCTATTTGTCTCTAGGTATCAAACTGACAGATTCTATCTATTTGTCTCTAGGTATCAAACTGACAGATCCTATCTATTTGTCTCTAGGTATCAAATCCAAATATCAAACTTTTATAAAGAACATCGAATAAGCTTCGTTTTGGATAGTTGTCCCATTGGCAATCATACCACATCTCCTTATTTTTATATACTAGTAGTACATGTCATTAGAGAACTTTATTTTTTGTAAAACATGAAGCAAAATTATAAACAGTAGCATCCGTCAAAACATTGTATACAATATGCTAAAACAAGCAACAATAATACAAAGTGATGCAAAATGATGCAAACAGTGTGAGGCATTGATTGTTGAATAATAATGTTAAAATTTTAATGTCATTTGACAGAAGCAATGATACCGATAAAGAATGCTTTTCAATTGGTAAACAGCTTCTACATATTCTTCAACACGTATACATAATATGACTAAATCTTGAAACTGGATATATTTTACTATATAAAACTATGAAAAAACTCTATGACTAAAAAGTATATACAGAAAAACACAATTTCATGTTATACTATATGTACTGCACAATGCAAACATGTGGCATTTCTATGAAAAAAATCAACATATTCTTGTGACAGAGTGTCATTCCCCACAGGGATACCATAGCTTTGTTTATTATCAAATGAAGACGCATATCTTGAATCCATATTGTCCTAAGTCAGGAGCCTGTTGTTCAGGGGTTGTCGTTCGTTGATGTGATTCATAAGTGTTTCTCGATTCTCGTTTTTATATAGATTAGACCGTTGGTTTTCCTGTTTGAATTGTTTTACACTAGTCATTTTGGGGCCCTTTATAGCTTGCTGTTCAGTGTGAGCCAAGGCTCCATGTTGAAGGCCGTACTTTGACCTATAATTGTTAACTTTTTATACATTGTGACTTGGATGGAGAGTTGTCTCATTGGCACTCATACCACATCTTCTTATTTATAATTATCACTTTTAATTAAGCTGCATTTTAAAGTAAAATTCCAGAGGACTAGTTTCAGAAAAGAAGATTAAAATGTGAAATGTTTAAAACAACAACAGATGAAGATAATGCAAAATGATGACAGAATCTCTCCTAGTTTGGACTGTCATTAAATCATTTGTTTTCAACTGTAAATACACTCTCTGAATGTGTATACTTATCAAATAAAAGAAATGAGGAATACATTTCTAATAAAGTTACAATGTCAATAATTAAATATTAAAGAAATATATTCTACTTCGTTTCCTTTTCATTAGCTCTCACCAAGCCCATCATATATGGTTAAAATAATATATATTATTATACTTCATGTTAAAATGCCAGATTTTGATTGGTTAATACGAGGGAGACAATTTACTCTATCCCATGGCAAATACTCTATTACCCTTCACAGAGACGTTGCTCAAGTGTGCGCTTTGATAAATGCGGATGATTGTTATGTACAAGACGACATAGTTTATTACTTTGAATTTGAAATTAAATAGACAGTAACAACATAACATTCAGTATAATGAATTAAATAACACATATCTGAGAGGTTGATAGAGCAGATTGTTACCCTCGAAAGACATTGTCAACCTTGGCTTTGCCTCAGTTGACAATGTTTTCGGGGTAACAATCTGCTCTATCACCCTCTCAGCTATGTGTTATTTATATACTGTCATCCATGTATGGAGGATTCAGTTTTTTTCAAACTGACAGAGTCTATCTATTTGTCTCTAGGTATCAAACTGACAGAGTCTATCTATTTGTCTCTAGGCATCAAACTGACAGATTCTATCTATTTATCTCTAGGTATCAAACTGACAGATTCTATCTATTTATCTCTAGGTATCAAACTGACAGATTCTATCTATTTATCACTGACAGATTCTATCTATTTGTCTCTATGTATCAAACTGACAGATCCTATCTATTTATCTCTAGGTATCAAACTGACAGAGTCTATCTATTTGTCTCTAGGCATCAAACTGACAGATCCTATCTATTTGTCTCTAGGCATCAAACTGACAGCTCCTATCTATTTATCTCTAGGTATCAAACTGACAGATTCTATCTATTTGTCTCTAGGTATCAAACTGACAGATTCTGTCTATTTGTCTCTAGGTATCAAACTGACAGATCCTATCTATTTGTCTCTAGGTATCAAATCCAAATATCAAACTTTTATAAAGAACATCGAATAAGCTTCGTTTTGGATAGTTGTCCCATTGGCAATCATACCACATCTCCTTATTTTTATATACTAGTAGTACATGTCATTAGAGAACTTTATTATTTGCAAAATATGAAGCAAAATTATAAACAGTAGCATCCGTCAAAACATTGTATACAATATGCTAAAACAAGCAACAATAATACAAAGTGATGCAAAATGATGCAAACAGTGTGAGGCATTGATTGTTGAATAATAATGTTAAAATTTTAATGTCATTTGACAGAAGCAATGATACAGATGAAAGAATGCTTTTCAATTGGTAAACAGCTTCTACATATTCTTCAACACGTATACATAATATGACTAAATCTTGAAACTGGATATATTTTACTATATAAAACTATGAAAAAACTCTATGACTAAAAAGAATATACAGAAAAACACAATTTCATGTTATACTATATGTACTGCACAATGCAAACATGTGGCATTTCTATGAAAAAAATCAACATATTCTTGTGACAGAGTGTCATTCCCCACAGGGATACCATAGCTTTGTTTATTATCAAATGAAGACGCATATCTTGAATCCATATTGTCCTAAGTCAGGAGCCTGTTGTTCAGTGGTTGTCGTTTGTTGGTGTGATTCATAAGTGTTTCTCGATTCTCGTTTTTATATAGATTAGACCGTTGGTTTTCCTGTTTGAATTGTTTTACACTAGTCATTTTGGGGCCCTTTATAGCTTGCTGTTCAGTTTGAGCCAAGGCTCCATGTTGAAGGCCGTACTTTGACCTATAATAACTTTTATTCATTGTGACTTGGATGGAGAGTTGTCTCATTGGCACTCATACTACATCTTCTTATTTATAATTATCACTTTTAATTAAACTGCATTTTGAAGTAAATATCCAGAGGACTTGTTTCAGAAACGAAGATTGAAATGTAAAATGTTTTCAAACAACAACAAATGAAAATGATGACAGAATCTCTCCTAGTTTGAATTCTCACTAAAATCATTTGTTTTCAACGGTAAATACACTCTCTGAATGTGTATACTTATCAAATAAAAGAAATGAGGAATACATTTCTAATAAAGTTACAATGTCAATAATTAAATATTAAAGAAATATATTCTACTTCGTTTCCTGTTCATTAGCTCTCACCAAGCCCATCATATATGATTAAAGGATCACACTGGCACATCTCCTTGCCTTAGGATAGCTAAAGGATTGTTACATTTAAAAATGTATTTAAAAATGTATTTAAAAACATAACAGACTAAATGTATATATGCATACTAAAATAATTATTTTTATCAGTATTTAATTATTAGAAAAAAGCTGTTAACAGTAATCCATAAAATTGTCTTTGAAAATTTCAGCAGAAATGATACTCTTTTATTTCTCACTATTGTCTCTCATCATGCATATTCAATTGCGGTAGGATCACTATTGCATGTCACCTTGTCCTTTGAATAGCTAGCTAATGGATTGGGACCTTTAAAGATTTTATTTTGAAATAATTTGGGACGCTCTATTTATGTCTGTTAGGACATACACAATTCTTTTGTCAACATTGTCCCCAATGCATCGTTTAAAATAAGAATTACATTTTGTATAAATGTTAATGTTTTCTTCAAACTTTCGGATACACAAGGTTAAAAGGATAAATGGTGGCAATTAATCAATAAATAAGTTCTAGGAATGTGTCACATTCAAAGAGGATTACATCCTCTAACTAAAGGTAAACAGCCTTGTTATCAACGGCCAGCACCCCTGTCTCACACGCAGTTCTACCTGACTTTCTTCTGAGGTTTCATCTTAAAAGAATAGGATTTTTTCTGTTTTTTCTCTATAGACCATAGCAATACCTAATACTGTACAACACTGACTTGTATCTGAAATACAAATGGAGTACAGTCTGCGTGACCTATTGTTTTATATTTTGGACAACAAAGTCAAATGTTTGTACCATTTTAAACAGTTATACAAATCTATCAATGTTCCTTATTATTTTCCAGAGTTGAAAATTAATGTGTAGTAAGTGTTTTTTTTTTTTTTTTTTTCGCTATAAGCCTGAATTAATACATATTGCACATATAGAAACAGTCTCTACAAAGACTTAAAAACAATTGGGATGTATCTTTTTTCATATTTTGAACTCCACAAGTATGCAAAATTCCTACTGTATAACTGTATAATAAAAAGCTTATTATTTCCAATCAATCTGAACAAGTTAAAATTTGTTGGTGCAATTTTGTTTAAAAACATTGTTTGTTGGAAATTGGTAAGTACAAAATGAAATTAAGAATTTCAAAATAGATAGTTTCTGCAATTTCTTTTCTACGTACACAAACTGCCAGTTCCAAAGGAAGACCTCCACCTATAGCAGATACGGATGAGCTCAAAGGATTGCATCCACTGTCTCCTCTACATTTTGCAGATGAATACATGAAAATTTTAGTTCATCTATATCATTTAAATCTTAAATATTTGCCATTTTCATTTATCTTGTTTATAGTACCTATTGTAATATTAACGGTTCCAATTTTGAATATGACACATTTGGTGCACATTTGGATAATATAGGTCTCTTTGGTGATGCTCAAGGCCAAAAATTTGAGAATCCAAATTGTAATACAAATGTTGATGAGCTGATGGCTGATGGTTCAAAACGATCATGTTCATTTTGAAATAACTCTAACTAAAGTATACAACTACGAACTTGTATATATTAGACACCTGATCCAACTTGTGTTCTGTTGGAAAATCCTGAGGTTTGAGCTGAGCAAAAAATGTTTTTATGTTGTTTCATCAGTGTTTGAGATTTCGTTTAGATAGAAAAACAAAATGTAATAAATGATTCAACTTTCAATATAAAATCTGGTATTTAGATCACACTAGGCAACATTATGGCAAGCCGTTTTACTATTTATATTAACTTCAAGATATCTTATAAACTATATTGAGATATTTTATAAACTATACAAGATATCTTATATAATTTATAAGATATCTCATAAACTTTATAAGATATCTTAAAGTATATAAGATATTTGTAAAGTTCATAATATATCTTATAAAAACTAAATTATATAAGATATCTAATATAGTTTATAAAATATCTTCTATATTATATGAGATGTCTTATATAGTTTGTAAGATATCTTATATAGTATATGAGATGTCTTATATAGTTTATAAGATATCTTATATAGTTAATAAGATATCTTATATAGTAAATGATATGTCTTATATAGTTTGTAAGATATCTTATATAGTTTATAAGGTATCTTATATAGTATATGAGATGTCTTATGTAGTTTGTAAGATATCGTATATAGTTTATAAGATATCTTATATAGTTTATAAGATATCTCATATAATTTATAAGATATCTCATATAATTTATAAGATATCTCATATAATTTTCTTTAGAAGATAGAACATACATGGTAATAACAACCATTTAAGTCAAACGAATTTAAAAATAATAACATAGCGGATAGTCAGTTGGCCACGGTATCTTTGAGATGTCTTTGGAATTTGGCTTGATATTTTGTGAAATTAAGAACCAAATGGTCTTAATTTCCAACAATAATAGTTGATGGAGATCTTATCTTTATATAGTATATGCATGTAGAACAAGTTGAATGTTATTCTGCATGTGTACAAAATCTCTGATCCGTACGCCTATATATTTTATTGTTCCGAATAACGGAGGACATACGTTGGTGTTACAGTTCTTATAAAAGGATTTAAAGGTCGGCTGGTTGGTGATAATGTGGTGTTCACTTGTTTATGTGGTCTTTTTTATGGGTTGATGGTCTTGACGGCCACAATGACCCTTTTGGCGATAATGATCCTGGTATTGTTCTGGTCTGGGACGAAGATGCGGCTTCTTGTAAGTCATCATTGTTCGCATCATTCAGTGTGTCGTCCCTCTCAGAGAACCTTTGTGATACCTTAACTTTTAGTACCTTGTAATCTTTTAAAAATTCACTGCTGTCTAGCTCTAGATCTGTATACTCACTTACATCAGTATCGAAATACTTCATTATTGGACTAGTCACATCACATGTGTACCAAGTTTCAAGTTGATTTGACAACAACTTCTTAGTCCGCTTACTTTACCAAAAACTGTTTACCCGATATGAAATGGACCAATAGTACAGAAAACAGAATGTCCCCCATGATAATGGCGGTCAAAGTTTAATGTCCTCAGTCTTGTACAGAGAAAATAAATCTTGCCTTGTATAACAACACACTGACGGATTATGTTAAAACAAAAGATATCTCCATCTTGACTTCTTATCAGAATGCCACCTTTAAGGTATTTAATACCATTACAAGACACATAATTTTCTAAATATACTTCTGTAGGTTCATGCAAAAAAAAAGTAAAATAACAAAAATACTGAACTCCGAGGAAAATTCAAAACTAAAAGTCCTTTATTAAATGACAAAATCAAAATCTCAAACACATGAAACGAATGGAAAACAACTGTCATTTTCCTGACTTGGTACAGGCATTTCCTTATGTAGAAAATGGTGGATTAAACCTGGTTTTATAGCTAGCTAAACCTCGCACTTGTATGACAGTCGCATAGAATTCCATTATATTGACAACAATGTGTGAGCAAAACAAACAGACATAATGTAAAAATGTAAAAAATTGGGGTATATCAGTCAACATTGTGTTATAATATTAATCACTATAAAAACAAATAACTATTTCAACACTCTATAGACAAAGTACATAAGCAAATATGAAAGACAAGAATACAAAAATAACCATAACACAATAACACAATGAAAGGATGTATAAATACCGTGCCACGCCAAAAGTATATTACCAAAAATGGACTAAACCCTAAAGGTTAGAAATATACAAATAAAAATAAAAATATACAACGCCTCTCTAAGCAATTCCTGGTATGTAAAAGGCAAACAGGTGTAACTGATCAAACTGACCTGAAGCTGAATGTAAAAATGCACTTACGATATTGATGGAGCAGTGCAAGTAACTTACAATGACTTTGAATGTATCTTTCGTATCTTTAGCCTCTCTTTTATGAATAATGATTTTTTGTTTGTTCTGTAATCAAGTTCCTCAAAAATAATTGGTCATTCCCTCAAATCTCAGTGTTTACAAATAATCAAACAACCAACCTGCAATTTTTCCATTGGGTAGTGAAGTGTAAAGTGAAATTTTGGCTTGACACTGTCATTTGGATAATTTTGGTTTGACACTGTCATTTGGATAATTTTGGCTTAACACTATCATTTGGATAATTTTGGCTTGACGCTGTCTTTTGGATAAGTTTGGCTTGACGCTGTCATTTGGATAAGTTTGGCTTGACACTGTCATTTGGATTATTTTGACGATAAGATTCACGAAAGTCCTCATTGACAATTATTTCCTTCATAAACAAAATTTGTCCTCTTTTAAATTCCGGAGCACATACATAGAATAACATGTCATGTAAAGGCAAATAAGTTTCCCATATATCATTTCCTCTATTGATTTTTCCTCCAATTATCAATGACAAAAACCTGGCCAAACACCAGGTCTGTGCAGCTGTTTGTTTGATATTAAAATTTCTCAATGATTTTGGAACCGTAGTGGGTTTGTCTGAGACATCAGTCATTTCAAACTGAGAATTTACTCAAATGGAAAAGAAAAAGACTAATAAATTAACTAACACGACTGGTACAAGAAAAGGTATGACAAGTCCAGTTTTTTGTTGCTCTGAATCCGAAAATCAAAAAGCATGACAAACCTGCCAAATAACATACTAGTACTTTGGTTTCCCAATTGTGAACATTCAATTTCTATGTTATAAGATTCCAATGGAGAAAAAAACATTCAACTGGAATATTTTGATCATTCCAGCAGCACCTGCCAATATAGTATATATCTCCAAGATGATACCATATTCCAGAGCTAGTGTTCTATCATAATTTTCTTGGCAGGAGGTTGCTGCTTACACGGAAGCTATAAACCAAGGTTCCAAGTGTTAAAATTGAAGTCATCCATTCGAAAACTGTACGGACGCCATCACGGGTTGGTTGACCGTTATGGAATATCTGTTTCACAGATGACGACAGATATATTCCAAGTTAGTTGTAACCACAAACAGTCCTCTTTTCCTAGATTGTGACAACACCGAAAGAAACCTATCACCGAAATTTTACTTACATGAGTAAGTCTAGGGGTGCCACATGTTGAGCAGGACCTGCTAAACCTTTTGGAGCACACCCATTTTTTGGTGGGGTTCGTGTAGCTCATAATTTAGTTATCTATGTTTTGTTTTGTAGATTGCTGTTTATCATTTCGTCGTTTTTCGTTTTTGCCATGGCGTTGTCAATTTGCCTTCGACTAATGAGTTTGAATAGCCGTATGGTATTTGCCGCCTCTCCCTTTCAAATATTCATAATACACAATTACATTGTCAATCATCAGTTTTCATACATATATTTTTTAACTTTGTCTTACATATTTGCATTAGAGCCTAAAACTTCTGGCATTGTGTGCAAAACTGTCAAATCTGCCTAAATAGCCTCGTTTTGAGAAATTGTCATTGAGATTATAATATGAGCCAAGGCTTAACCCCAAAATATGTTTTTCTACAAGATGTATTTTACAAAGATGCAAATGTGCGTATATTAACATTTTTGGGCAAGGCTTTGGCCCATATCTAAATGAACAAAAGCTCTCTTGTCCTGAACATGCATGAAATATTTACCACTGGGCGTGCAGCAACCAACAATCAATCATTCAATCAAATATGTCTATTCTAATTTATTGATAAATTGTATTTTTTAAATATTGATCAATTAATTTTGAATATAAAATAACTGAGTGAATATATACCTCAAATACTTAGCATACGTATGTTTATGTGAAGCTACTTCCTTAACGACTTAGCACACCTCTGTTTATGTGAAGATATTTACTTACGACTTAGCACACATCTGTTTATGTGAAGATACTTCCTTAACGAAATAGCATACCTCCATTTATATAAAGTTACTTCCTTAACGACTTAGCATACCTCTGTTTATGTGAAGCTACTTCTTAAACGACTTAGCATACCTCTGCTTATGTGAAGCTGCTTCCTTAACGACTTAGCATACCTCTGTTTATGTGAAGCTACTTCCTTCCTTAACGACATAGCATACCTCTATGTATGTGAAGCTACTTCCTTAACGACTTAGCATACCTCTGTTTATGTGAAGCTACTTCCTTAACGACTTGGCATACCTCTATAAATATATAAGGAGATGCCGAACAGACAACTATCCATCAAAGTTCACTCTGTTTAGGTGAAGCTACTTCCTTGACGACTTGGCACACCTCTGTTTAGGTGACGCTACTACCTTAACGACTTAGCATACCTCTGTTTATGTGAACTACTTCCTTAACGACTTGGCACACCTCTGTTTAGGTGAAGCTATCGGCGTAAAACTACTCTTGTACACAATACGAGAATATGCATCATAATACATGTAAATGGATTGGTTTTTTGACAAACAATAAACGAAAAATGAAAGACAGCAACCAACGACGACCACTGAATTAAAGGCTACTAACATGGGACAGGAACATATATAATGTGGCGGGGTTAAACATGTTTGCGAGCGTTCAACCCTCCCCCAACCTGGTGCAATGATGTAGCAGCACAACATAAGGAGAAACTTCAAGCTGCAAAATTCTGTAGTTTGTTTGTATTGTGTGTGTTGATAGTCCCTCATTAAATAATAAAACCTTTCAAAACATGAGGATTATGGCAGCTTTTTTCTTCTCAAGCATTGGACACTTTAAAATACCGCGTAGACCTTGTGATGGTTGTAAGACCCCCCCCCCCATTTCAAAACAATCTGACAATTTCAACGCAGATTTTTTTATTGCTTTTGGCACAAAATCCTTTCAACAATTTCGTACTTAGATGAATTTAGCTATTGTTTAGGTACTTTTGGTCATATAGCTCTGCAACTGTTTCGGTTCTTATACTTCCTCGGCATTGAGCGTTCCTGATGAAGGTAAATCCAGAAAAGCGCTTTCGGACGCATGAGATTAATAACGTGTTGTTTTCATTTTTTTACAATATTCAAATTGATGTTTAATAGCTATCGGTTGGTTTTTATTTCCCTCAGTTACAGGTACAGAATTTTGCAACTGACTTTTACTCATTGTTTGTGAAAAGTTCACGGAATGAAAAGAAAAACATTTGCAGTTCTTTTATGCCTTCACTGAAAGATGAAAATGTCAATGACAATTGACATGTATGTCAGACGTAAACTCTGAAGAGTAAAAGGCATCAAGAAACAAGATGTCACATATCAAGGACTCTTCTATCCTTTAAAATATAATTCTAAAAGCTTTATACAAAGTTTACGCTGTCGCCGCCGAATTAACATCCACATGTCCTGCATTCTGTGACATTCGTAGCAGACGAGATAAAAAAAGCATTCAAATTGACTTTCTAACAAAAATATTCAATGGCACACTATTGACTTATTGACAACTTGTTAATTTTTGTTCGACTTTTTTGTTGCACTGTTGAAGAGAGCGGCTAATATGACTCCGCTAGTCATACCAATAAGTCCGCCAAATGCTGCACCATTTCCGGTATATGCAGCTACTCCTGCTCCACAGGCGGTTCCTAAAAGAGATAATTGATCTACATGGACTTGATTTCTGCTATGACGTATTCGATAGCACCGATCCCATACTCGATAGTCGTCTTCTTTCTTCATTAAGGAATAAGTGAGAAGGGGCCCCACGACGAATCCTAAGGCAACCCCACCAGTACCCATAGTTGTCATTTTATTTTTTATATCGGGCCAGTTTCTAGTATCTTTATTGACTGCCCCTGCAATAGGTCCTACGATACAAGTTCCCATAATTCCAAACATCTGTGCGAATTTTGTTGATACATGAATTCCAAGTTCTGTTCTCGTGTGTGGAATGTTTTCCATTTGTTTGTCTGTCAGTTGTACACCACACATATTCTTAAACCATTCTGAACCCATGTTGTTAAACTGTTCTCTGAAACGAAAACATAACGAAACATAATTTAATGACTATCTTATTTTTATCAATGAATTTACTTTATACCCTATATACCGTAGTTAAAAATATATAAAGTGTATGATTTCGACATGTTTCTATATGATATTTCAATATGACTAACATAATTAATTCATATCGGAAAAATTCAGGACTAGTGGACGACAGTCAGGGTGTTTGTATGATTTAGAGAATATTCTATTTCATATTTATAAACAAATGTGGTTTTCTGACCCACATCTATTGTTGAAGATTGTAGGTTGACCTCTAGATATCTTGTTTTCCCCATTTCCATTCTCAGTTTTATTTTTGTGATTCGTCTCGTTGACGTATATCCCACATCAATAGCAAATACGAATAGGAAACGTCATTCTCAACAAAAACAAAACATCGGTTAAAAATAAAGCTTTGTTTTATCTAACAGCTGGTTAAAGATGTTCGGTGCAAAAGTTGACAAAAAGATAGCATCGAATAACATTTTGATTTTATCCAAATGCGTGGAATTGTAGCAAAATTCTCAACATGTATTATTTATACTTCTTAATACTAGATTCCAGTAGGTTTGAACAACTTCCGTAATTTGATTTTCCTGCAATCAGCCAGCTATTGTACAAATAAAGTCTCCTGTTACCCCTCTTCCATAATGTGAATAGTTCTTTTGATGTGACAGTTCATTTTGGGGTCCTCTTCGCGGTCCGCGTTTAAACTATGCTATTAAATGTTCCGACAATGTACATATATTGTATATGTACTTTTTGTGAGTACGTCGAACCAAATTGTTCATGTCAGTTCTCCATGATTACGTAAGGGACCCGGGTGTACTGGATGTGTCTCGTAGAAGTGAGGACATCAACAATAAACCTGTTTTCTGACACTATGACAGTGAAAATTTCCAAAGTGCTTTAGATGTTCGTCAGGACTTCCTTTATTCACTTGTCATATAATTAATTGGTTTTGTTCTTAATATTTGCACGAAATTAATATTTGTCAGTGAATTTTTAAGCAAATAGACGTAAATCGAAAGATTGTAAATAGAATGATCAATATGTGCATTTCTTTACCATTGCATGATAAATGTTTGGCTGCGGCTTAACGTACGTCCAGTGGGAAATATGCATATTTGGAACGAGTAAAACCTTATTATTTACCAGCTGTTTGTTGCTTAGTAGGACAGCGTTTTGACTTATAAACAGAACACACGTGGCCCCTCAAAAGATTACTGCAAGGTTATTTGTTTTTTTACTTGTGTTATATATAGCGTTCGTAGCACTTTTCCAAAACAATTAAACGTCCGCAATCCAAAATGGAATATTTGGTGCCTTTTTTTCAACCTTCGAATGTGTTATTAAGCCACTTCTAGACTTTCAATGGAGAGAAAAGCTATATTTAAAAAACTGATTTTTTTATGGTCAGCAGGTTTTATCAGTATAAACTAAATATTGCATGAAATTCCTAACGTGTGACGGTTAATTATAGATAAGATACTTAAATGTTGGTCTATTTACTTCGAGTAGCTGGACATTTTTAGAATCCTGTCACAGTGTCATATATATTGTTAAACATTAGGACATTATATAGAAATACCACATGTAGAAACCCCCTCCCCCAAGCAAACAAAAATCAAAATAATATATACCGTACCTTGTCAAAAATCACTTGTCATATTAGAGTGCACAGGAAACTACATGCGATATTTATTTGACCTATATAAAAAGGGAGATATTATCTTGCTGAATAAGGTCACTCACCTGGTGAAAATTTAAATGATGATATTTCAATGAAAACTTTGTGTTAAAACATTGTTGTAATATTGATACGTATTATAACTACATACTTTTTAATTGTTTTACGGAGACTGAATTGAAAAAAAAAATCGATTTCTTACCGTTACTGATATTCGCCCCAATATTTTCTGCAGGTATACGAAAAAAGTTTAAACTTAAATAAACAAAAAGTTCTATATTTTGACTAGACGGTATAGTTTCCTCCCTTGTAATAGATAAACCTATAATGTGTAGTTATTATCCGCATCTGAATTTAAAACCACTAAAATTATATGGTAGCACAACAAAATAAAACAAGTTCAAACCCAAAATCGTCTCACTAAGTATCTGTTCTAACAGGCTCATAAGCCAATCTAATGCTTGTTCTTTATTCTACACAAATACGTTAAAAATCAGTATATTCTCAATTGCAAGTAAATCAAACATGCGTTTTAAGAATGTAAAGATTTTTTATACACTCGTACAAATATGTTTGATCATGTTTATATCAACTGTATTTACTTTATTTATAGTGCTTAGATCTCTTGTGAATAGTTGTCTCATTGGCAATCATAACACATATCTTATTTTTTTAAAGATCAAAGGGTGAAACACTTTAAAACAAGAGTCGTTGTAGCCTTTGCAAAATATTCTCGCATTGCTGAATCTTCAGCTTAAAATACACCACGTTTAAAAAAAGCCATCTATAGTTATAATTTTATATGTTCTTATATACAAATATCAGGTTTTTTTTCAGCCTATAAAGTCAAGAATAATATATAAAATAAAATATTTTAACAAAACGCATTTGACTAACAACGCATTTGACTAACAACGGATGTTCTTAAACCCTGCTGACTGCCATTGGCGATTGCCAAATAAATTGATCAAATTATTGAATTAATAATAAAGATCCTTTATTTGGCAATCGCCAGTGGCAGTCAGTAGGGTTTAAGAACATCCGTTGTTCGACCTGTTAGTCAAATGCGTTTTGTTTAAATCTACTTTTTCACTTTTTTGGTCTTTTGGAAAATGTTGTTTGTGCTGTATTTAGACCCCTCTACCAAGAAATTTGTTTTGCATGCACACGTATAAAAGTTGCGGTTTTTATCCAACGCAATCATAGGTTTGAACATTGTTTTCAATTTAGACTTATTTATATTTTTTCGTTTGGGCTTGTCTTATAGTTGCCTTCGGGTTTATATGATCCGTTCATCCTATTTCGACTCTTCAAAATTCAAGAGTCAATCCTAAATTGAGATAAATTATATGGCTTTCCAAATACCGTTTCGATTCCTAACATCACTGAAGAGACATTAATTGTCGAAATCCGGATATGGTGTACAAATTTTTGCACCTCATGTTTGCGGTATACCATCTTTTCCGCAAGTTTATTTTTTCTGTTTGGTATTAAATTAATAATAAAGATCCATTTTATTACATCTTGTGATCCGTTTATTTGGCAATCGCCAATGGCAGTCAGCAGGGTTTAAGAACATCCGTTGTTCGACCTGTTAGTCAAATGCGTTTTGTTTAAATCTACTTTTTCACTTTTTTGGTCTTTTGGAAAATTTTGATTGTGCTGTATTTAGACCCTCTACCAAGAAATTTGTTTTGCATGCACACGTTTAAAATTATATTTTTATAACAACGCAATCATAGGTTTAAACGTTGTTGACAATTTTGAAATTATTTATTATATATATATATATATATATATACTTTTGATTCTTACCGTTTTGATCCCAAAGTTTGACTCGGATATTTCAAGTTTCAACATTTTTGGTAAACGGAATCATGTATTGCAATCATTGTAGCCATTTTTATTTGTTCGTCCGTACTTTTTGTCTGCAATTTTTTTTACTCCTTAACTTCAATGAGATTTATAGAAAAACTTCATTCGGCGGTTTAGGGGTTGGTGTTTGCAGGCATGGTAGAGGCAATGTATTGATATGGGTAACCTAACGAATGATTGCCAATAAAATAAGCAGCTGCACCAAGAGCGCATGATATGCCCTTATTGTGCATGTTGAAATTGTTGCAAGAAGAAAATGATATATTTAGAAGGCATTTAATCAGAATCAAATAAAATGGCTCTGTTGTTCGGTGTGAGCCAAGGCTCCGTGTTGAAGGCCGTACTTTGACCTATAATGGTTTACTTTTACAAATTGTGACTTGGATGGAGAGTTGTCTCATTGGCACTCATACCACATCTTATATATGTAGTAAAAAAAAGACATGCATGAGGATCATACCCTTGGACGTATAAATATTGCGTCAAATATGACTGTTAAAAGTCAGGTTACTCTGGAATGACAAACCAAATAATTTTCAAAATCAATAGCGATTCTACGTTTACTAATTCCAGCAACAGTGTTAAGTTTGTTGAAATTTGATCGCTAGTGCTATGCCGCTTAATCATCTAAAGGTCAAAGTCCCGTAACTCTGGAATGACATATTGGATTTTTTTAAATCAAACGGTATGTTATGTTCACTAATTCCAACAATTATGTAAAACAATCCAAGCAATCTCAAGTTATGGTACAACGTGTGTTTAATCTGACAATTAAAGTCCCGTAACTCTGGAACGACAAACCAGAAAATTTAAAAACAGAAAGTTTGTATCAGTCCAAACAATAATGTAAGTAATCAATATATGCATAATCATTATGGAGTGCATGATATGAGAAAAGTTGCCTTAAATCTAATAGTTGAAAGTTCCGTTACTCTGGAAGAACATAGCCGATTCTTTAATCGATTTGGAGCTTCCTACCGTCAATCTTAATGTTCTGTTAAAATTGCAGAATAATTGGTTAAAGCAAATTTGAATTATCGTATAAAGTGTTGACGGACGAATGAACGAATGGACGGACTATGGTATACCATAATACGGCCCGTCTTCGACGAGTTTAAAATGTCATAATGTAGGAGATTATGAGAAATTTCCTTTGACGTTATGTTTAGTGCAAGATAAGAGAGAATAAAAATGCCTATTCCCTTTTGGTGATAACTGATGTATTACATGTTTTGCCATTTGAAACCCATCAGGAATAATTCAGATTTAAAAGTTAATGAAAGGTTACCTGTACGAAAATTTTTCTATCAAAATGTCAGATAATTCTAGTCTGTTGTTTCGGAGAAGTCACATATACAAAATGTATATGTCTGGCAAACTCCTTGCTCTTCTGTTTGGATAAAAAAAAAGTTAAATAGGAGGTACACAATGTCATTATATAGATTTCTGAAGTTTTCATTGAAATTTGGTCAGTTGTTTGAGAGTTACTGTCACAACGTATGGGAGCGACACCGGATATTGGTACTAGCTAAAGCGGAGAGAATTTGTAAAGTTGTGAAAGAATTCCAATTTTTATGCATTTGTAATTATATTACATGTGTCTAAAGATTTGTATGATTACATGTGGGGAATTGACCTGTTCACCAAATCATGTAGGAATGTCAGACATCAGCGTAAATTGAATTTGGAGATAAAAAAAACTACCATCTAGTACCGGAAAAAAGAGGCATCGATTACTTCAGATCAGGTTAAATAGACGGTCTAATGCTTCTACAGGTTGGATATTTCTTCCTATTATTCAATTATGACCCTCTTTAAATACACAAGACCATAATTTTCATAACTTGTCTTTAAACGTTATGTAAAATCACGAAGACAAAGTTTCGATAGTGTACGATAACTTGTGTACTGATATGTACGGCAGCTTCTATTTTGCAACCTCTCTCCGCTACCACCAATATCCGGTGTCGCTCCCATACGGTGTGACAGAAATTACTAGAACTGAGCAAAACTCCTAATTACACTGTCTCACATCATTAAACAATGGGGTATGAAATTGAGAGTAGTCGAATCTAAGGGTTGACCTTTTGCGACTCCTATCGACTTTTCCAATGCCTTCGACGTGAGTGGCACAGCTCAGCTATTATTTTTAAAATTATATATAGTTACAAAATATCAAAATAAATATATTATCCATGTAACAAAATGTTAATACATTGCACAAGAAAAACACCCACACAAAATTGTTAAGGTGGCTTCGAAGAAACTGTGGATTTTTCTTTTCCTAAATGGTCACTATTTTTTATCATGGATTTGGACTTTTTACGCGCAAAGCCGTCATAAATGGTCGTGTCAATTATGTCCGTTCTTTCCATGGCTTTTTCAACCCATGTCCTATCACCCGCAGTAAGAGATGACCTCGAAGTCCATTTGTATGGATTTATACAATACGCCGCATTTAACTGCCTATGCGTGCCTTCATCAGGCTTATATGAAGACGGACCAAACTGGTCTTCGGGCATATCCAAACTGACGTTCGATTCGGGTCGTCCGTCTGATGTATCCGATTTTCCTGTCTGAGATGCTTTGGTAAGCATAATATTTCCTTTCGTATTCTTTCGTCCGTTTAGCGTTTCTACATCGTGTCTGGCAACGATCAAATCGATATCTTTTTGCCATGCTTCGTTCCGAATGACGTCCTCTTCTATACTTACATCTACAGGTTTTTGTTGAAGATCTTCTAAGTAAGTCTTACTAAAATCTATCGAATATTTTTCTGACAAAAGTTCAATTTCTATGATATCTTCTTTTGATTTTTTGGACCTATTATCATTTTCCTTCTCAATTTTTCTTTTTTGTGTCAAATGATGACACATCCGATGCTCTTCAAGCCTCTTTCGCTAATTTCATGTGAACTAACTTTCAGTACCTCACATGATTCAATGTCTGTCTTGCACTTAAACCTCTTTTTATCATCCAAATTTAATTGTTTTAAGGATCCATAGATAGGTTTCTTAACCAAATGAGGTTCGCCTGTTTTTGACTCTGATGGACTAAGCATTGTCTGTGAACGACGGAGGTCCATGTATCTCCTGTCTGCATAACTGCTCCGTCCAAAGAATCCTCCGCCATAGTGAACTACATTTTTTGCTGCCTTCAGGTAGCTTAATTTTGTTAGAGATGAAGTCACTTCTGGAAATTTATCGACGGATTTTAATAAAGGTCTGTCTTTTGGAAAACCGTTCCTTTTATCTAACTTTTGTTTTATCCTCAGCTGTTCATACAAATTGGTGCCTATTCGTAATGCGGAAGAATACTCCCTTTTTACATTGCTTGTTTCATCTGAAACGGGCGACGCGAAAGCCTCTTTCACTCTCTGTTTGAGTCGTGGAAAGTTTATTCGTTTTTGAGATTTTCCCTTGTTTTCATCTTCGGCAGTAGACGTTTCTTCTAAATCAGCATCACTTGAAGATTCATTAATATCTTGTCCTTTTAAATTTCTTTGAACACCACGATTCCTATTTTGAAATGACCACAAAGTTTGTCTTCGTTTGAGGTCATGATCCCGTGGGTTGTCAATCGTCTGCTTGAATACCTGCGTGTGAGACCTAGTGAAATCTTCTCTGTTAATATTTGGAAGAATGTGTGGTGTTTTCACAGATTCCATAAGCTCATTTACATTATCTGCCAATCAAATGTGTTAATGAAATCACTCCTCAGGTAAACAGCTTATTTACATAATCTACTAATCAGATGTGTCGATGAAATCATACCGCAGGTATACCAACTGACTGGAAAAAAAGAAATGGTGAAAGTTTTGTTTTTAAAGCTAACTATTATATTATATTGTTATATCTGCATCCATTCTCGATTGAAATGTTTTACATTTGTCATTTCGGGGTTTTTTAAAGGTTGCTTTAAATGATGAAACAATGTACCACAAACCGCATGAACATGCAACATTATAAAAAAAAAATTGGAAAAATATTGAAAAGACATTAAGTCATGATGGCATATTTTCTTTGTATGATTATGTTGAGATCAAATGTTATATATAATCTGTAACATTGATAGTAAAGCTTTTACACGCCGTCCTTCAGTTATAAGTAAATGACAAAACAAACACTGCTTTTTGGACATTGTCATATTTTGACGGTACTTGAATTTAAATATGCATTTGAACGCTACCTCTATTTGTTATACAAATACTTGACAAATATAATAAGCAGCTGGAAATCATAGATTGTAATTAATTTTCACTTAGTACATATATACTTACTTACTTACTACATTTATAAATGTTTTAAAAACAAATAGAAAACTAGATAAATCCTTTGAAATAATATATTAAATGTGTTTGATTAAAACATTTTAATATCGATATCTATATTCGACAACTGCTACACAAAACAAAAAAATCACAGCTGTCTCTAAATAAGGTTGACTCTTAAATATTATCCCCTGTCTACTGTTAATTCATATTCCTTGCCCTGCAGTCGTTTGTAGCACTTACGGAGAGGAGAGAAGGGGCACATGGGCATTAGTGGAGAAGAATCTGTCGACTCTTCCGGAGCACCATGGTTCATTCCTGGATTTTGGTAGGGTTCCTGTTGGTCAATGTTTAGTCTCCTGTGTAGTGTTTCGTGGATTTGGATCTGTTTGTTTAGTCGTCTTATTTTTCTTATTATTCTTGATGTTATCTATCAGGGTCTGGTAGGGGTTTACAAAAAAGAGAATGATGGGCAAAAATAATAAAGAATAGAGAAAAGTAGGCAAAAAATAAAGAATAGAGAATAATGGGGGTTAAATTATACGGAAAGGCAATAAAAGGGAAAATATTTAAGAATAGAGAAAAACGGTCTAAACAATAAAGAATAAAGAAATGAAGGACACCAATCTAGACCCCCATCTATCGTTATTCAACTATTGTTTTTTACCGAACTGTGTAGTTTCTCCCCATTTATTAAAAAAAAACAAAAAAACTAGGAATTTCCATGATGGATTTTTCATACATTTCAAATGACAAGTTTGTTTGGCTCTTATTTAAAAGAAACATAGAAAACCTAAGAGCGTGTGTTCTATATATTATTAGTATTAACATCAGAAATGATAACAAAGTATAACCTATATATCTATATCATAACTATGACAAAAATGAAGTTTGAACATTGTCAAAATATCATAAACTGTAATAAAAACACAGTATTGAATATGGCCAATTTGTAACCGGACATCACATTGATAGACGTCGGGTCTTTTAGATTGTAGAATCTGCTTTTAGCAAGTTCCGTTTTTTCTTTATTCGAGAACGGTTTTATATGAGGGTTGGATGTGGTTTACATAACAGAGAATAATAGCCCCACAAAAATAATGAATAGAGAGAAAAAAAAGAGTAAATAAGAACATAAAGAAAGAGAATAATGATTGTAAAGTATAAGGAATAATTATAGAAAATAAAAGAATTAGGTATAATACATCTGATTACAAAATGAATGATGTAATTAATAAAGAAATCATATTACAGAAAAAAAAAATAACAGTAAAATCATGTTCATGAGAATTTACAGAATGATTGTTATTTTTAAAGATAAAGAAAAATGCCCTAAAAATTTAAAGAATACATACCCTCTTATATTGCACTTAATTTGTTTTCCAAATTTGGATAAGATTTGCTATGTAAGCTATCCAATCGGTACGGAGTGAGGTAAACTTTTCCCACTTGTTGTTCCTATGCAGTTTGAAATGATATTAAATTACAGTTTTAGAACTGAAGCTATCTGATAATTATCTCTTAAGCTAAAACCGTGGTCTCGTTCCTAGAGGAATCCCAATACTGTATCAACTAGCCTTATATGTTGAGCTTTGAGAAAATAGTTAAGACTACATTGAAGCTCTGGTGTTCGTAAGATTAACAAATTATTAAAGAAAAGTGATTACAAAACACAAGCTTACCATTAAATTGACTATATTTATTCCCGAATAATGATATAACTTTGTATACGTATGACAAATTTCAGTAATCCTCAAGCATTTGTGTATGTTTAAAACCATATGAAAATTTAAATTAACTTTAACCATATGAGAATTTAAAGGGACAGTCTTATTTTCGAAGTCCTCGTTCAGTAACAATATCTGATTGATTGCAAATCAATCATGCACTGACAAGTCACCTCTGACCCCAAGGCAAAGGGTTTCTTTTTCTGTGGTTCTGTTTTACCTTAAAGCATGTACAACCAGGAAAGATAGCAAAAGATAATTGCTTACACGTATAATGTTAATATAGACAGAAACATTTTTAAAGCTTAAAAAATCAAAATATAAGTTACGCAGAAGATTGATTTTTTCCAGAGGAAATTTTATAGCCTTAACGGACGACCATTTGATATTCAAGGATGGGGGGGGGGTGAGGATTTTGAAAATGAATAACTTGGTCTGGTAACAACTGAAATTGAATAACGTACGAAAGTGAAAATAAATAAGCATGAGTAGCAACAGATATGAAATTAATAGATCAAATCCTGCCCTGCTCCCCCCACCCCCCCACTCCCCCAAAAAAAACAAATGGTGGTCCCCTTAGTTTCATGACATTTGGGAATAAATTAATTTTATACAAATGTTCCCATTATAATCCCCCCTCCCCCTCCTTTCATTTTAATCCAAGGTCCATCTTATGAACAAAGGCAATTGGAATCAAATGGAAGGAGATTAGGGTCAGTTGTCATTGAAGCGACAATTCTGCATCACATGTGCAATGTGAATGATCTTCAAATTCTTAAGGACAAGATATTAGTCATATTACGATGTACAAAAGGCTTCCTGTCTTATGACAAACATATGTTCCAGCTTGATTTGTTTTGCGAAAAAAGTACAGGTACAAATAGAACAACCTCAATAAAATGGTCTGGATCTTCGGTCATGGTATAATCTGATCCCCTTATAGTACTATGTTGAATTAACGAATTGGTCTCGTCTTTGTCATTGTTATTTCACTTCGTTTTTATATCAAACTTTATCCCATGAGACATCTGAGTGGATCGAATTTCTGACCCATCATAAGATTTCTGACGAAACACGATTTATAACGGGTAGAGTTTAGATATTTAAGTGGCAATCCAAAAATTAGTAGAATTGTCATGAAATAAATCAAGGTAAGGTTTACTCGATTGGTTTTAATATACAGATTAGAAAATGTTAAAAAAATCTTTGTTACATAAAATATTTTCGCAATGCTATATTCAAATGAAATAAAAAAAATATTTTGAGAAAATATATACATTTATAAATGTGGACATTTTTTTTCTCACCGGCAATTCAAGGACCGATTCGAAATTTTGAAACAATATGAACCTTGGTGAAATTTCCTAACGTAAAAATGACACAGTGAAACCGATTGATTGATTGAATGTTTTTGGTTTACGTCCAATGGCAAATATGTCATGCAGTGAATAAAAGTGAATAAAGAAAAAATGAAAAGGAGTTTTGTTTTGTTATCTTATTGTGTGTTGTAAATATACATATCACTCATCTATGCACTTGATTTTTTCGTCAATGGCAAATGGTGAAAACTCAAACATTTTAATGATATACATGCGGAAGACCTTTGTTTTCCCATTATTAGTTTAAGAGGTGAAATGGTTGGACGTTAAAAAATTTTTATTGGCCTTAATTGTTAAGGCAGTGTGGTATTATGCGTTTAACAATAATGATATATATCTAGTTCCGACAATTGAATTGCCTATCTTTTGAATTTACATAAAAGTTGTTTCGGTCTTTAGATATCTTTACATTTATTTGTAATTTTATTTAAATGATCATGTTTCAAATTATAATTGAAATGTGTCAAGCATGTGTTCACTTAATATATTCTTTATTCATATTTATACAATCCGTAATACTAGTACTCAACTGCATAATGGGGAATTCACATCAAACTCTGTACCTGGTTTATTTAAAAGTACAGACACCTCGACTGGGGGCCAAATCTGAATAATTTTGAATAAAGTAGCCTTTGTGATTTAACTGACAGATTAGTACAAATATATAAATACATCTAAATACATATTATGTCAAACAAAAAACATGGAAGACTGTGAACTCGTCATATACCAATGGCCAGCGATAGGAAAATGTATCTACAATACATTTTTTTTAGGCCTTAGCAGTGTATCATCATTTTTTGACGGTTTAGCATTTAATATATTTACTTTATACATACAAGATGATAAGATATAGATGCGCTTTAACAGAAAAGTAGAAAAAGGGGGAGTGACGAAATCGGTTGCATCTTGGTCCCAATACAACATCGATGAGAGACACTGCAAAAAGGACAAATCGAAAAGTTCTTTTCGTATAATCACCAATGCAGAAGAACGACAAGGGATGATACAACAAGTTTATAAAGGAGAATATGGATACAGCATTGAACTTGACATGATATAACGGGACGGGTACAGTATTATGCTACAAACATTTCCCTTCATTCAAAAACGGCAAGAGCGAGGTCAAATCTGAAAAATTCAAAGAATTTCAAATTTATATATTTTTTCAAATCGCTTATAATTAGATATAAGAAGATGTGGTATGAGTGCCAATGAGACAACTCTCCATCCAAGTCAAAATTTATAAAAATAAACCATTATAGGTCAAAGTACGGTCTTCAACACGGAGCCTTAGCTCACACCAAACAGCAAGCTATAAAGGCCCCAAAAATTACTAGTGTAAAACCATTCAAACGGGAAAACCAACGGTCTAATCTATATAAAAAACGAGAAACGAGAAACACTTATGAACCACATCAACAGACGACAACTACTGAACATCAGTATATCTTAATAACGGCGTATGAGGGTCTGGAAAGGGTTTACAGAATAGAGAATAATAAGCCAGAAAAATGGACACAAAATAAAGAATAGAGAAAAATAGGGAGAAAAAAGAATAGAGAATAATGGGCAAAATTTATAAAGAATAGAGAAATGGCTTACAAAATTTAGGAATACAGAATTGATGGACGCTTATACAGACCCTAGTATAAAGTAACGGTAACATATACTGTAAATATATTGAACAAAATGCATGGACAGTACAAAATGGCCACACTAGGAATCTTTTATACGCTTACTATAGTCAATTTAACCCATCCTATCTTGGAATCCATAATGGCCACGTCAAATCTCATAAACAAAATTCACATGCAATAGATCCTGGGGAAAAAATGTCGGTGGAATGACTTAAGCACTTTCATTTCTTAGTAAAAAATCAGTGAATTGTTGAAAAAACCACAGGCATAATATGTCTATAAATGAATATAATGGAAAAATATCAAGGATTTGTTAACTTTTAAATCCTTGTTTGCATTTACTATTTTTGACGACATTCCCTTTTTGCCCTTCTAGACCTTTATTTCGAAACCAACAGAAGTGAAATGGCTATATCGTGGCGGCTAGTTTTTATTGGTGGATGAAGCCGGAGAGGACCACCGACCTTCGCCAGGAACATTGACATTAAGATCGGAGTAGAACGCATCTGCACGTGCTGGATTCGAACTCACAACCTCGGTGTTGACAGGCTAGTGAAATAATAGACTAGAGAACTACTCCGACCACTCGGCCACCGAGGTGCCTAAAATAAATTGAACGATAAATCTTTAGATAGATATGAAAATAAAAGAAAAAGTTCGTACTAATAACTTTGGATATTGTTTGAGATTGATAGGCATAAAACTTTTATATGCAAAACCATCCCGTCTTTAGTGGCATTAACCAGTGCTAAAATATCAGGAATAAAATTGAGAATGGAAATGGGGAATATGTCAAAGAGACAACAACCCGAACAAAGAGCAGACAACAGCCGAGGGCCACCAATGGGTTTTCAACGCAGCGAGAAAATCCCGCACCCGGAGGTGGTCCTCAGCTGGCCCCTAAATAAAATTGTGTACTAGTTCAGTGAAAATGGACGTCACACTAAACTCCAAAACATATAAATGAACTAAAATTAAAAAACATACAAGACTAAAAAAGGCCAGAGGCTCCAGACTTGGGACAGACGCAAAAATGCGGCGGGGTTAAACATGTTTTGTGAGATCTCACCCCCATACCTCTAGCCAATGTAGAATAAAGAAACACATAGCAATACGCACAGTAAAACTCAGTTTAAAAGAAGTCTGAGTGCGATGACAGAATAGGTAACAAAAGAGACTAAGCAAAATGACAATGATACATAAATTAACAAATGACTACTAGCAGTTACTGACATGCCAGCTCCAGACCTCAATTAAACTGATTGAAAGATTATGTATTCATTATACGAAAATCAAGTACAATCCCTCCCGTTAGGGGTTTAGGAAGACTGATCAACGATAACAAAGACATTAACCATTATTATATCTACAGACAGACGATTGTTTGATTGATTGTTGGTTGCTTAAGGTCTAGTGGCAAATATTTCAGGACGAGAACAAGTAAACAAGAAATACATTAGGTAGGTCCTGTAATAGAGTCCTTACGGGATGAAGGTCGGGGAAGTTTTGACTGCCACTAGAAAATAAGGGTATATTGGATAGGGACAGAAATTTAGCCTTGCGACAGGCCACCTACGGACCGCTCAAAGGGTTATTGCTAGGGTTCTTAACGTGCAAATAGCGTGGCACTCTCGCTCTACATGAGGCATCGGATTTAACATCCCCATTCTGACCGGACGTGACTGCGTACTTGTAAATCCCGCACAGCAAAACGGACGCCCCACTTTGGCAAGTGTTTTACTGTCGGTAGGAAGAAGACCCAAGTGACCATATTTCTATTCCCCAGTAACACTTGGGGTACAGGCAGACGACAATGCAACACCATCAAATGCCCACAATATACCTTCGTAATAGAGTGTGTAGAAAGGTTTCATATGTTTCAGGTACTTCTTTAAGTCACAAAAGAGCAAGAACTATTGCCTCATTGATTATTACATACTCAAGCAAATAATTTCATTTACACAGAAAATTAGGCGAAACGAAGAGTGAATAATTACAAGTTTTTTATGGAAATTGTATATAGTGTAAACATCAATCAAACTGCAAAAACATGTTATATGTCATTAAGACGGCAACACAACAATAAAATGTAAGAAACGTGCCAATGAGATATAGCAACCCAACAATAAAGACAGGTTACAAAACAGTATCAGTGGGATAAAATAAAATCCAACAGTCACATGCGATGTGTTAAAAGTATTTCAACAGTTAATATTATGAATGCCATTTTGATTGAGGACTGATTGATAGGTATTTAGTGTCCAGTGGCAAATATTACATGGATGTTCAAGATGATAACATGTAAATGAGATATGTACTAGACAGAACGCTGTCTGATTTTTAACGTAATAGTTCACAATGTAACAGTTTACAGGAAGAAATGTAAGCCTACTTATCCCATTATTTTAATTCCAATCCGACCAGTCTTTACTCATACTCCTAAATGCTACAGGCTTGGCGGAGATGTAGTAAATACAAAACAATCTTTGGTTTTACCGAGTCGTGAATCAAACCAACAACCAACTTGCTTGAGACGGGTAAACCAGCACGAGACCATCAAGACAGCATGTTAATTTGACAACAACTCAAATAGAAAATAGGGTATTCATCAATGAAACTAACCTAACATTTAAAAGAGATGCAAGCCATTTAAGCAGCAACACCACAACAAAAGACATGCAAACAATTTTAACCTAGTTAACATAGATGTTCACACTATATATGAAATATTTGTTTTCCTCTTCGTCCGAAAGGCCATCTAGAGTTAAATCCGAAATTTTCCTCCATAATATTTCCCCATTAATACATACCTTTTTGTTTTATGTAGTTCCGAAGCCGTAATTGAGAATCTACAATCATAGCTTGCAATCGTTCATTTTTTAAGCTAGATTTTTTCCACAAATAAAAATTCTAAACTCCAAATCAAAGCAAACTACATTGATTATTAGATTGGATTCAAATGTCTCGTGTTGTGATTCTGTGAAGATTTGATGAATAATTCAGGGCAGAATATTGTGAAGATTTTACGCTTTGAATCACCCTTCGATTTAAATATACTATAAGATCTTTGTGCATTTAGATACAAACTTGTCAACACATTCAAACTTGGCTATTGTCAATCAGACTTATACTCAGCAGGTTGATTAACAAACCATTTCTTTTTGTAAATTTTAGCCAACTTCCTCAAATTATTTGAGAATGGATTAAAAAAAAAAAAAACTATTTGCACTAGATTTACACCAAACAGATATGTACTTGGTGCGTATTTTGTTCTTTGTTTTTGCTTTCTTTTATTAAAACAATTGTTTGTTTAATTCATTGATTGGTGGTTGTCAACAATAGTTCATGCATTTTCTGGAAAATAACTCGTACGTCAATTGAAATTACTTTCAAATAAATAAAACCGCTTTTGAGCATGTAGAGAATGAACGAAAATACTAGACGACCTGAAAGGATTTCAATTACAATTTTACACAAAGTTTTTCTCTTTCGTTTTGACCGACTTGATGGATTCATTGTAATAATATATTCATCACCAAAAAAAAAAAAAGAAAAAAAAAGAGCAAAAGTTGGGTCATTAGTTAGAACCGGGTCAAACCAAATACTTCTTATAATCAATAGCTTTTAGACCAGTTAGAGGAAAGACTGGTCGGCTCGGACTAATAACGTGTGTCTGTGGATTGACTAGGGACGGTTACATATTTCGTGTAGCAGAAAATTTTGATTAAATATTCTCATTTAAATCTCGTCTACAAAATTTATATAATTGATTCTTATTGGTGTAATAGTTTTTGTTGTTGAGTATAAATAGGGAACTCTATACCTAATTACATTTAAAACCTTTTGAATGTAAGTTAATGAATCATTCATTTGCAATTGTCCTTTTGTTATATTCTAATATCTAATTCAGGAATGCAATTTCTGTAGAATATTTAACAGAAATTTGCAAATGAATATTTATTTCATTTCGTAAATGGGTTTTGTGTCTATAAACGGTGACAAAAACACCTGCCATGCCAAAACTGTTTGTTTTCACTATGAATCAGATTTATCAGTTTCGTTCATATAATCTTTTCCCTTTTTGTCTCGCCTTGACGGAGTCAATAAGCGATCGAGACATAGGTATGCTGTTTCCGGCGTCCGCGACGGCGACGGCGGCGTCAACAGTGTATTAGTTTGTGATTAGGTCTAGTTCATGGTGAACCACTAGTGGTAGGTCAATGATATTTGGTATGCAGTTGTATTAGCATTGGGCACATCTCATTACCATGGATATTATTTGGCCCCGCCCCCTCAGTCAAGGTCTATTGACTTTGAAACTTTGCTTAGTTTACATGTATTAGTTTGTGATTAGGTCAGTTTATGGAGAACCACTAGTGGTAGGTCAATGATATATGGTATGCAGTTGTATCAGGATTGGCATATCTCATTTCCATGGAGATTATTTGGCCCCGCCCCTCATTCATGGTCTATTGACTTTGAAACTTTTGCTTAGTTTTCATGTATTAGTTTGTGATCAGGTCAGTTTAAGGGGAACTGTTAGTGGTAGGTCAATGATAATTGGTATGCAGTTGTATAAGCATTAGCATATCTCATTTCCATGGAGAATATTTGGTCCTTACCCCTCAGTCATGATCTATTGACTTTGAAACTTTTGCTTAATTTACATGTATTAGTTTGTGATTAGGTCAGTTTAAGATGAACCACTAATGTTAAGTCAATGATATTCGGTATGCAAATGTATTGGCATTTGCAAGTTTCATTTCCATGGAGATTATATAACCCCACCCCTAATTACGGTTCATTGACTTTGAAACTTTTACATAGTTTACAAGTTAATGTTTGTGTTTAGGTTTGTTTAAAGGAACATCTTTTGAAAAGTCAATGGTATTTGGTTTGCAGTTTTATTAGCATTGGCACATCTCATTTCCATTAAGATTGTTTAGCCCTCTACCTTCAGTCATGGTTCATTGACTTTGAATATTTGCATAACTTACATGTTAAAGTATTGCTATTTTAATTTCAACATTTGCATTATCAAAATAACAAATAGGTGAGACATATCTCTGTGTTAACAGTTTATTAGTTTATTTCATTCCTTTAATTGATATTCAACAGAGACGATCATCTATAAGATCTGACAACTCCTAATTCTGTAAGTTAAACGGACATAAACATTAGTGTAATAGACGACATGTTTGCCTTGAAATACACATACAGCCCCTTGTAAGGTACTGGTAGTCGCACTACTCAGGCAACTATCCTCATATTACACTAACCGCTTCTAGCTGTGGTCTAGTGTTCGCCTCGATTGCGAGATGTCGACCCCGGTCGGGTCAAGTCAAAGACTTGAACATTGGTATTTGCTGTTTCTCCGCTGAGGACGTGGCATTCAGTAGGAGGATCAAAGATTGATCGGAGTCAGAATAATGTGTCCGGATATGTAACATGTCTGGTTGAGGACTGTTAACAAGGGCATTGTTGGAAATACACATACAGCCCCTTGTAAGGTACTGGTAGTCGCACTTCTCAGGCAACTATCCTCATATTACACTAACCGCCTCTAGCTGTGGTCTAGTGTTCGCCTCGATTGCGAGATGTCGACCCCGGTCGAGTTAAGTCAATGACTTGAACATTGGTATTTGCTGTTTCTCCTCTGAGGACGTGGTATTCAGTAGGAGTAAGATCAAAAATTGCTCGGAGTCAGAATAATGTGTCCAGATATGTAACATGTCTGGTTGAGAACTGTTAACAAGGGCATTGTTGGAAATACACATATGGCCCCTTGTAAGGTACTGGTAGTTGCAATACTCTGGCAACTATCCTCATATTACATTAACCGCCTCCGTGGTCTAGTGTTCGCCTCGATTGCGAGATGTCGACCCCGGTCGGGTCAAGTCAAAGACTTAAACATTAGTATTTGCTGTTTCTCCTCTGAGGACGTGGCATTCAGTAGGAGTAAGATCAAAATTGCTCGGAGTCAGAATAATGTGTCCAGATATGTAACATGTCTGGTTGAGGACTGTTAACAAGGGCATAGGATCCGAGGGGGAGCGGTTTACTCATATATCTTGGGGTGTGCTGAGAAAGGGTATTACACTTATAAGCGTATACATATTTATTTACTTATATGTGTGTGTAGTTCATTTATGTCAAACTTCTTTTTCTTTTCTTTGTATGTATACTTCATTATCGTTTTATGTTGTTGTCTAAATAATGTCATATTGTAATGTGCTCTTTGTGAGCACATGATGGAAATAAAACATCTTCTTCTATACCACGTGTTGCCTTGAGAATTGGCACGTTATAAATCAAGTTCAGCGTGTTGGTCTAATATAAAGAATAATGTTCATATCACGATCACATTAACATATTCTCGTCCTGATATGCATATAATATTTGCCACTGGACATTTAGCATCAATCCATCATCGGCATTATATTATATGGATTAGAGGAAGTGGAAATGCACGATAAAATTCAGTCAAGAAAAGAATTATTTCAATAATTCGTTTTTCAGACGACAAAAACAGTGCACACGCTGAAATGTCTCGCCTGCTTTACTTATCGTGATAGAATTTATGTCGAAAGTATGTAGGTTTTACTATAATTTTTGTATACAATTAGCATCATTTATGGTCATTGTTATTGAAGTCAAGGTAAGATGAACCCTGCCAGACAGATGGTACATCTTACAATCATATCATACACCAAATATACTTAAGCTATTGCTTATGGTATCCGAGAAACAGACCTAATTACGAAATTGAACATTGACCAATAAACCATAAAAATTGGGGTCAAGGTTAGATGAACCATGCCAGACAACATGCACACCATGCAATCATTCTCTACACCAAATATAGTTGATCATTGCTTACATTATCTGAAAAACAAACATCTCTGGTGGAGAGTTGTCTCATTGGCAATTATACCACATCTTCTAATTTTTATAATAACCATGAAAACTTTAAATTGAACCATGTAAATGAGTTCAAGGTCAGATGAACCCTGCCAGACAGACATGTAAACCTTTCAATCATTTCATACACGTATATAATTGACATATTGCTGATAGTATTTGATTAACAGACAAAAAAAACCATGAAAACTTAACACTGACCAATGAACCATGAAAGAGAGGTCAAGGGTAGATGAATCCTACCAGAAGGAAATATGCACATTGCAATCATTCTATACACCAAATATAGTTTACCTATTGGTTATAGTATCTGAAAAAAGACCAGTCGGACATGTACACGTTACAGAGATACAGACTTGACCATGTAAACTTTACCTTGATCACTAATCCATGAGATGAGGTCGAAGCCAGGTGAGCCCTGTCTGACGGATATCTAGACCTTGCAAGGAACCCATATTCCAAATATAGTTATCCTATTACTCATAATAAGTGTGAAATTCACATGACAAAAAAAAAAAAAAAAGAAAATCAAGCAGTCGCTGAACCATGAAAATTACCATGGACATATGCCAGACGGAAACTTCGTATCATAAAAGATATGCACAAAACGTAAACAGAATCCAGGTCTTCTACCTTCTGAAATATAAAGCTTTAAATAAACAGTTTACGCCTTCACCGACACCGGATTGTAATCCCTGTCTCGCATTCTGCGACTTTCGTCGCAGGCGAGACAAACATCAATTTTCGATGTTCCCGAAAGGATTAAAATACGAAATATACTCGACAATGAAATCATACTTCCTGAGTCTTAAATAGGCCACACTAAATCTATGTAGGTAGAACATATCTTGTAAATCTTCAAAGTAATGTAAACGAAACACTTTCAAAATAAAAATAGAAAACAAAAATGATTGATTGGTTACTTGGTGTTTAACGCCACTTTCAGCATTATTGGCTATTTCGTGGTGGCCAGTATTTATTGGTTGAGGAAGCCGGAATGCTCGGGACGAACCACCGACCTTTGGAAGGAAAACTGTCAATTCTAGTCAATTAAGATTCAGTGGAGTCAAACGCACCTGCCACATGCAGGGTATTAGGAACAAAATTTAGTTGCTTCAAAGCGTCAAAGATTAACGTACCAAAAAAAGGTAAAACATTTAACAAAAGTGGCGACAGTACTCCAATATTAACATTTGGTTTTAATGCATGCAGTATTCTAAGCTTCCCACTACTTCACACAACGGGTCTCACTATTGGATTAGTATAGTCCTATATAAACACATGATTTCGAATTCTTATTCCATTTTTAACGTCTTAATGCTGATCTTTCATTTTTTTTATTCGCATTTTTATTCCATTTTTAATGTTTTATGCTGACATTCCATTTTTCATTTTTGGCGGTACATTGATAGCAAAAACTAAAAACAGTAAATAGAAAATAACAAAATAACAAATAGCAAAATAAGTAAAAAGAAAATATCAGATAACAGACAGAAATAGAAAATATTGCCCGATGGTATGTGTTATAGGATTAGGCGTCCATCATGACTCATTTGGTCAATTTGCAGGATTAATTTCGAGTGGACCTTATCAATAAACTATGATCGGACGAAAAGCATTTCAATTACTAGTACTATAATATCATTTGGACTTTAATTATTACACTTTTTAATTGTCCTCTCTAGCTGAAATTTTCCATGTAATTATTTGGTTTAAATTATAAATAAGAAGATGGTATAAGTGCCAATGAGACAACTCTCCATCCAAGTCACAATGTATAAAAAGTAAACAATTATAGGTCAAAGTACGGCCTTCAAAACGGAGCCTTGGCTCACACCAAACAGCAAGCTATAATGGGCCCAAAAATGACTAGTGTAAAACAATTCAAACAGGAAAACCAACGGTCTAATCTATATTAAAAACGAGAAACGAGAAACACCTATGAACTACACCAACAAACGACAACCACTGAACAACAGGTTCCTGATTTAGGACAGGTGCATAAAAATGCAGCGGGTTTAAACGTTTTAACAGGCGCCAACCTTCATCCTAACCTGAGACAGTAGTGTAACATTACAACATAAAAAGACCCACTATAAAATATCAATTGAAAAGCATGTTTCTACTAATCCGATAATGGATTTTATATCTACATGTCACTGATTTATCTTAACAAAAGACAGTAATTACTTAATCCATGAATATAATATCATATTTTATGCTTTTAAGTACTTATTGACAATATTTTTTATTTAGTTTTGAAGGTTGATGGATGGCTGTTTAACGTCGAGCGTCAAATTAAATGCATACATAGGACGAAACCATGATTATGTGATATGAAATATATATATCCTGCTTTGTACAAGAACGACACGCTGAGCTGGATTTTTAACGTGCTAGTTCACAAGGTACAGTCCACAGGAAGACATGTCACCTACCAGGACACATTATTCCGACTCTGAGCCGACCAGTCTTTGTTCTTACTCCTTAATGACAAGCAATGAGAAGCAGCAAATACCAATTTTAAAATCTTTGGTTTGACCCGGCAGAGGTTTCAACCCACGACCTTCCGCACTCAATGCGAACACGCTACCACGAAGTCACCGGGGATATATTTCAGGATAGTTTTGGAAAAGAACGCTAACCATAAACAGCAAATAATTTTACATTTTATGCATTCTCGATAGACCGTTTATTAAATTATTAAACTGTATCCAAACTTGAATCTTCATTTGATTAACCAACAAATATTCTGGTTTATATGACTTTCTTGCAGACACGGTAAAAATAACATGTTATTTTAAGGTCACGGTACAGTAATGGGATAGGTCACAGATTTTGGTAAAATTTTGCATACAACTATGGTTCGTTGAACTATAACTGAAAATCGAAAAATAGAAAGCACATAAAATCTTCGAAAAAACCTTTTTAAATTTGTCTTAAAATCAACAAACTTCCAATCTAAAATGCATAGATTTTTCTTAAATATTGATAGCAAGAATATCCAGTGATGAGAATAACCCTTTATTATATATATTTGATGCTTTCTGTTAATGTAAATGGCTTAGCACACACGGGTCATTTTCATGGTTCTCATATGTAGAAAATATAGCCAATAAAAATAAATTAGACATAACTTAAATACAGGAATTAAACTATAAACAAGAGAAGAGTTCATTCTTAAAAAATATTAAAAAGAACTAAAAGATCGCTTTGAAAATATATTCTTTGAAAAATTAAAATCAACTAATGAAACAAGTAAAATGTTCTTGTACAATAAAATTAAGACAAAATATGAATTAGACCAATACATTCTTAAAAATAATTTTGAAAATCGAAAAATATTATGTAAAATGCGAGTAAGTGACCATTTCTTGGAAAAAGAGAGGGGTGGATATAAAAAAAAATTCAAAAAGAACATATAATTGGTAAACATTGTAATATTAATGAGGTTGAAGATGAAACCAACTTTTTCTTAACATGTAAAATGAATAAATCTTTACGAAATCAGCTTGAAAAAGACATAAATACTATTTGTCCAGAATTCTTGAAATTGTCTGAAAAAGATAGATTACAATTACTTCTATCTTCATTTGATATTATGCAGCTTACTGTTCCGTTCATTAAAATGTCATTTGCACTGAGGAGAGTGGACACAGCACCTGCATAAATATTATTACTTTTTTTTTACTACCGCTATATATATGGTTTAATTTTATAATTTTTGCATTGTGTATATATTTGTATCGTATTGTTTATATGCCTTCAACCCCTCGGGGTATAAATGTGTATTTCATTAATAAGTTAAATTAAAAAGTTGATCCATAAATTTCCATTTTAATGATGTAAGACAACAATAGGGTCACCTACTTTTTTTTACGGCGCATTTAAACCAAATAATAATTACGGTGGCCTAGCTGTCAACACTAAGGTTGTGAGTTCGAACCCCGCACGTGGCCGGCCGGTGCGCTCGACTCCAATCTGAATTGACTAGGATTATTAGTTTACCTACCGAAGGTCGGTGGCTCTCTCCTGGCACTCCGGCTTTCCCCTCCAATAAAAACTGACCGCCACAAAATAGCACAAAAGTGCTGAAAGTGGCGTTAATCAATAAATATCATTAAAATGTAAATGTATTTATCAACATGAAAGTATTATATATCGATATAATACTTCCATGGTATCAACAACCATATCAGTTTTTAAGAAAAATCTATGGATTTGAAATTGGAGATTTGATGATTTTAAGACATATTTAAGAACGTTTTCCACAATTTCATATGCTTTCTATACAAATATAAAAATAAGAAGATGTGGTATGATTGCCACCACCAGAGACCAAATAACCAAAATGAAGTAGAAGTTCGGAAATGGTCACCTATTTTGAAAGAATTCAATCAGTAATATTTCAGAAAATAAGAGATATAAAATGCACTATTTTTTCAATTTTCAGTTATAGATTTTAAATTCCACACTTATGGTGACCTAATTTTGTTTCAAAATGGGCGATTGTGACATAGTTATGTTTCATACTGGCTAATGTTGACCTAGTTACGTTTCATACTGGGTGATGGTGATATAGTTAAGTTTCATAACGGGTGGTGGTGACATAATTACATTTCATACTTAGTGATTGTAACAGTTACATTTCATACTTTGTTATGGTGACATGGTTATGTTTCATACTTGGTGTTGGTGACAGTTAATTTTTATATTAGGGGATGGTGACACAGTTGCGTTTCATTCTTATTGATGGTGACATAGTTACATTTCATAATTGGTGGTGATGATAGTCACATTTCATTCTTTATGATGGTGAAATAGTTATGTTTCATACTTGGGTGATGGTGACAGTTACGTTTCATACTTGATGATGGTGACAGTTACATTCATACTTGGTGATGGTGACACTGATATTTCATACATGGTGATGATGACATTTACGTTTCATACTTGATGATGGTGACATAGTTACATTTCATACTTGTGATCTTTAATCAGATAGGCCAATTTCATGGGTTTATTCACATACACTGCCTGTCACAATTTTTTCTGCAAAATGTCAAAACTATTTGGATTCTTTCAAAACTTTCATTTTTTGGTGTCAGAGATGAATAAAAGATATATAGTGTCTACTAATACCTAAATAAGACAACAACCCAATGTCTTCCATAACAGACAAGTGCTCCAGATTTTCCTTTCAAAAGGCCAATTCTATTTGAATTGCTACATTCAACGCCCAATTCTATTTGTATTGCTACATTCAAGGGCCAATTCTATTTGGATTGCTACATTCAAGAGGCCAATTCTATTTGGATTGCTACATTCAAGGGGCCAATTCTATTTTGATTGCTACAAACACTTTTTAATATTCTTAGCTGTTGAAATGGGAACTGCTCAGACAGAGATTCTGCAAGTTTTAGTTAAACTAGCATAACAGTTATTTCACTTGAGCAACAACTAACAATATTTCTTTTTGTTTAAAGAGGATGAGAATAAGAAGGGTCTCTTTATTTGTTGAATAATGTGGATTTCATAAAAATTCAACAAGGTATTACTTACATCTTGGGATACTATTATGAAATTTTTCCATTTACAATCCCACTTAGCTTAGTAAAATCTTGTGTGCTGCACAGAAAATGTATATAAATTTACCTGCAGGAAAAAGTGGCTAAAATTGTGTGTGCTACACTAAAGAACAAATGACAGCATTGCATTGTAAAGGAAATTTCTTCAGAACTTGGTCACTCCATTAAAATGTGTAAATGTATTTCATGTAAACCTCATATTACTTTCAATCATCTAACTTCAATATAAGCAAAATTCCATATTTGAATATAATTCCAATTTGAAATAATACTTTATTATTTGTTTTGTAGATTTGTCAATAAAAGTTATACAATATTTGTTTGAATTTAAATAAAATCTACAATTTTCAAGGTTAAAGAGTTGAAATAATATTTAATCAATATCATTTAATTTGTTTGCTGAAGGTAAATATAATGTAAAATGTCATTCAGTTTGGGATTTACATTAAAAAATATTAACTGTATTAATAATTAACACACAGGTATTGCTTTTCTGTGTAACATAATCACAAACTTGAACAATTTACGCCAAAGACCCTGTCACAAGATGATGGATGGATTTCTGTTTAACGTCCAGTGGCAAATTAAATGCATATTCAGGATGAGAACATGATAATGTGAATTGAATATAGACCCTGCTTTGTACTAGTCTGACATGATGAACCAAATTGTTAACATGCTGATCGAGTTAAGCCATTTCAATTGATATTTTATAGTGTCTTTTTATGTTGTATTGTCACACTACTGTTTCAGGTTAGGTTGAAAACGTTTAACCCTGCTGCATTTGTATGCACCTGTCCAAAGTCAGGAACCTGTTGTTCAGTGGTTGTCGTTTGTTGGTGTGGTTCATAAGTGTTTCTCGTTTTTTATATAGATTAGACCATTAGTTTTCCTGTTTGAATTGTTTTACACTAGTCCTTTTGGAGCCCTTTATAGCTTGTTGTTCTGTGTGACCCAAGGCTCCATGTTGATGGCCGTACTTTGACCTATAATTGTTTACTTTTTACACATTGTGACTTGGATGGAGTGTTGTCTCATTGGCACTCATACCACATCTTCTTATTTATAGTTCACAAGGTAACAATCCGCAGGAAGACATGTCACCCTACCCTGATACACTATCATTCTGATTCTGAGCCAAGAGGTCTTTGCACTTACTCCTAAATGCAGCTTTGTTAGCGGAGAAGCAGCAAATACCAATTTTCAGGTCTTTGGTTTGACCCAGCCGGGGCAACATACACAATGATACAATGTTCAACACTATACAAGTGTTTATATCATTTGACAAGCTCCCAGATTCTAAATTTAACAGAGACTACCAAAGATGATATGTCATAGATCTATCATCAACAACAAATTCATTAAAATATAAACAAAGGCAACCACTGACCTGGTTTCCAACTTGGGGCTGTTCTATTAAAACATAAAGGGTACCCAGAGAAGGCACTTAGAAAATAGGGTTACCATCTATAGAGGCAATCTTAAAATTTCTGTTACATTTTCACTAAACAACACAACACATAGTTGGGATTTCTAAGTGCTTCCTTGTGGCCCATATATGTCTTTAGGGAACAATTCCTAGGACAGACCCATCATCATGACTACTCAGCCTTCCACCTTTTACCTCAACTAGCTGAATAAGAAACTTTAAGGTACAATGAAGAATTAATAGAAAATTCAGTTTAGAAAAATCACTTAACTCATTAACATGGGTATTACAAATAACAAACATTCAATCACTTTGTATTTCGTTGATAAAACTGAATTCAGATGAAAATGTACATTTCATGAGAAACTGACCTTTTTTAGAATAAACCTGAACTTTGGTTTAAAACAGAAAATATTTTCACAAAACAATTTACTAGTAAATGAATATCATTGCAGTCATAGTAACCTAATCATTTAACTTAGTGAAAGTTTAGAAATGTACACAAGTCCAATTTACCCCGTATATCAATATATACACAGAGCTCTCATCTCCTCATAAAAATATAAAGTTCACTATACACAAATAACATGTCAGTAATTTTATGTGGTAATGATGTTGCTTTAGTTCAAGTTAAGGCGGCTTTATATATCTTCCATTTGATAAAGTAAACATAGGCAGTTTTGAATCTTCTTAAATCCTGAAAAAAAAGGAAAAAAAGTGTAAATATTTTTTTATTTTACTTTATTTATTTTAAATTAGAAATTTCTATCTCTGTATTGCTTATATCGATACTGAGTAAATAAAGTTTAGCAACATATATTCAAATCTAAAAGTTTTAAATGCAAACATTCTAATTTGCAGAAATAAATCTTTATTAACTGTTTTTGTAAAGTAATCAAAGTACTGAAGTACTGAACATCGGTTGACCACAAGTTATTGTGGATGGTCACAAGCACTTGTCTCAGAAAAAAAAAATCATATCTCTATACCTGACAGTGAGGTTAGTGTACATAGATATATTTTTTTTTTGGACAAGTTCGTGCGTGGATGATGAATAAATGACAGCAATTCAACCTCACCGTAATAACTATTATATTGTAGTGATACAAATCAGTATACTCTGGTTTGTTGTTATATATTATATTAATATTTGTATATAACAGTTACATGTATATATCATTTTCATCCATTTGTATATTATTCTATTCTACTATTCTAATAATAGTGCAGTGCAATTGCATAGACACACTTCTGTAATAATTTGATTTTTCTAATAGATTAGATTTGAGTAGGCATTCATATTTTCCCGCAAAACGTTCTTGAGATATTCTTCCTCATGCTTTAACACAATTTTTCTGTAGGTGTGCATAGATATTATCAATGATTTTTTACTTATATATATATTTCTAACGACAAAACATTTCCATATTATTAATTTATGTTCTAAACAAAAATATTTTTATGAGTATTCATTGAAGAAATGAATTTATAATAAGCGATAAGAAATGTTATTTTGCGCTTGATAATTTCCACGTATTTATAGATCGGTTACCAGTCAAAAACGAAAGTTATGTAAGTAGAAATCTCTGTGTCAACAATACATCAGAATGCCCTCCAGGTCATCGCGATGTAAAAACTGTACCTCATTGTTTATTTTCTTTGTTAAAATATATTTATTGTTATGTTTAGAAGTATAGTTTATTTTAATTTTGAAATATGAAATAAAAAAATATGTTTTGCTAAACTTTTTTTACTCAGTACATGTATTCTCTTTGATAACTTTTTTCCATTTTTATTTTCATTCAGTTGATTATCAGGTGGCAGTGGTTTACCTTTTCCTGACCAGAGCTTGCAGTGAGGTGCGAGGTTTTATGCATGCTGAAGGCCACACTGATAACATTTAGATGAAGAACAGCAATAAAAGGGCTATTTCTTAGCTTAATTTATCAAGAGTGTGAAGGAATTTTGAGCCATGAATGATACAGAATATCCTTTTCTATTACTGTGACAATGACTAGCCAAGAAACAGATTATGAAGTTTCAATGCTATTTTTAAATGCAGTGCAAAAATGAAAAATTTTATTTTTGTTTTGTAAGCTTTTATAAAATGTGGTTAAATTTTCAATCCAAGTTGGACCTTATCCTTTTACACAATTTTCTTTATACATGAACTGTTACTTTTCTTGCATAATTGAAACATGCATTCATCCATAATAGTGAATAAATTTTATAGTAAAGATACTTACTTTTTTATGACCTGCACTACATCTTCATCACATAATACATGATCTCTTCCCACTTTTTGTGGCTGATGTTTTACTGATGTTCCCCAAACCAAGGCACTGGAAAATAAATATAGCCTTGAATTTCAATATATATTAAATGGTAAATTTGTATAACGTAGTGAAACCTGAGTTATCAAATCCTTCTTGTGCCTGGGAAACTGTACCCTTGAACCATAAGAGGAGGGTGAAGAAAGCAAGGGTGCAGTCAAAAACCATATGCGATAGACAAAACAGACAACAACATGGCCAAAAAGAAAAAGAACAAAAAATAAATTTAATAATAGTCCACAAAACACTACAGAGAGCTAGATTGAGCAACAAAAACTAACTGAAACCAAGAATGAACCCAAGTACTCAGGAAGGGTAAGCAATTCCTGCTCTACTATTGACATATGCAAGGTAATTACTCCTGTAAATTAATGAGGGTAGTAAGGGGTACCCCAAATGACAAATGACGATCAAAGATTTGTTAAAAAAACATTAACAATAAACATTTTCCTCCATTTGACGCTAATGGTAGCTACAAACAGAGTTTTGACGAATGACCATAAAAAATTAAGGATCATTTGACGCTAATGGTAACTACAAACAGAGTTTTGACGAATGACCATAAAAATTAAGGATCATTTGACTCTAATGGTAACTACAAACAGAGTTTTGACGAATGACCATAAAAATTAAGGATCATTTGACTCTAATGGTAACTACAAACAGAGTTTTGACGAATGACCATAAAAATTAAGGATCATTTGACGCTAATGGTAACTACAAACAGAGTTTTGACGAATGACCATAAAAATTAAGGATCATTTGACGCTAATGGTAGCTACAAACAGAGTTTTGACGAATGACCATAAAAATTAAGGATCATTTGACGCTAATGGTAGCTACAAACAGAGTTTTGATGAATGACCATAAAAATTAAGGATCATTTGACGCTAATGGTAGCTACAAACAGAGTTTTGACGAATGACCATAAAAATTAAGGATCATTTGACTCTAATGGTAACTACAAACAGAGTTTTGACGAATGACCATAAAAATTAAGGATCATTTGACTCTAATGGTAACTACAAACAGAGTTTTGACGAATGACCATAAAAATTAAGGATCATTTGACTCTAATGGTAACTACAAACAGAGTTTTGACGAATGACCATAAAAATTAAGGATCATTTGACGCTAATGGTAACTACAAACAGAGTTTTGACGAATGACCATAAAAATTAAGGATCATTTGACGCTAATGGTAGCTACAAACAGAGTTTTGACGAATGACCATAAAAATTAAGGATCATTTGACGCTAATGGTAGCTACAAACAGAGTTTTGATGAATGACCATAAAAATTAAGGATCATTTGACGCTAATGGTAGCTACAAACAGAGTTTTGACGAATGACCATAAAAATTAAGGATCATTTGACGCTAATGGTAGCTACAAACAGAGTTTTGATGAATGACCATAAAAATTAAGGATCATTTGACGCTAATGGTAACTACAAACAGAGTTTTGACGAATGACCATAAAAATTAAGGATCATTTGACGCTAATGGTAGCTACAAACAGAGTTTTGACGAATGACCATAAAAATTAAGGATCATTTGACGCTAATGGTAGCTACAAACAGAGTTTTGACGAATGACCATAAAAATTAAGGATCATTTGACGCTAATGGTAGCTACAAACAGAGTTTTGACGAATGACCATAAAAATTAAGGATCATTTGACGCTAATGGTAGCTACAAACAGAGTTTTGATGAATGACCATAAAAATTAAGGATCATTTGACGCTAATGGTAGCTACAAACAGAGTTTTGACGAATGACCATAAAAATTAAGGATCATTTGACGCTAATGGTAGCTACAAACAGAGTTTTGATGAATGACCATAAAAATTAAGGATCATTTGACGCTAATGGTAACTACAAACAGAGTTTTGACGAATGACCATAAAAATTAAGGATCATTTGACGCTAATGGTAGCTACAAACAGAGTTTTGACGAATGACCATAAAAATTAAGGATCATTTGACGCTAATGGTAGCTACAAACAGAGTTTTGACGAATGACCATAAAAATTAAGGATCATTTGACGCTAATGGTAGCTACAAACAGAGTTTTGACGAATGACCATAAAAAATTAAGGATCATTTGACGCTAATGGTAGCTACAAACAGAGTTTTGACGAATGACCATAAAAAATTAAGGATCATTTGACGCTAATGGTAGCTACAAACAGAGTTTTGACGAATGACCATAAAAATTAAGGATCATTTGACTCTAATGGTAGCTACAAACAGAGTTTTGACGAATGACCATAAAAATTAAGGATCATTTGACGCTAATGGTAGCTACAAACAGAGTTTTGACGAATGACCATAAAAAATTAAGGATCATTTGACGCTAATGGTAGCTACAAACAGAGTTTTGACGAATGACCATAAAAATTAAGGATCATTTGACGCTAATGGTAGCTACAAACAGAGTTTTGACGAATGTCGATAAAAATTAAGGATCATTTGACGCTAATGGTAGCTACAAACAGAGTTTTGACGAATGACCATAAAAAATTAAGGATCATTTGACGCTAATGGTAGCTACAAACAGAGTTTTGACGAATGACCATAAAAAATTAAGGATCATTTGACGCTAATGGTAGCTACAAACAGAGTTTTGACGAATGACCATAAAAAATTAAGGATCATTTGACGCTAATGGTAGCTACAAACAGAGTTTTGACGAATGACCATAAAAAATTAAGGATCATTTGACGCTAATGGTAGCTACAAACAGAGTTTTGACGAATGACCATAAAAAATTAAGGATCATTTGACGCTAATGGTAGCTACAAACAGAGTTTTGACGAATGACCATAAAAAATTAAGGATCATTTGACGCTAATGGTAACTACAAACAGAGTTTTGACGAATGACCATAAAAATTAAGGATCATTTGACGCTAATGGTAGCTACAAACAGAGTTTTGACGAATGACCATAAAAAATTAAGGATCATTTGACGCTAATGGTAGCTACAAACAGAGTTTTGACGAATGACCATAAAAAATTAAGGATCATTTGACGCTAATGGTAGCTACAAACAGAGTTTTGACGAATGACCATAAAAATTAAGGATCATTTGACGCTAATGGTAGCTACAAACAGAGTTTTGACGAATGACCATAAAAATTAAGGATCATTTGACGCTAATGGTAGCTACAAACAGAGTTTTGACGAATGACCATAAAAATTAAGGATCATTTGACTCTAATGGTAGCTACAAACAGAGTTTTGACGAATGACCATAAAAATTAAGGATCATTTGACGCTAATGGTAGCTACAAACAGAGTTTTGACGAATGACCATAAAAAATTAAGGATCATTTGACGCTAATGGTAGCTACAAACAGAGTTTTGACGAATGACCATAAAAAATTAAGGATCATTTGACGCTAATGGTAGCTACAAACAGAGTTTTGACGAATGACCATAAAAAATTAAGGATCATTTGACGCTAATGGTAGCTACAAACAGAGTTTTGACGAATGTCGATAAAAATTAAGGATCATTTGACGCTAATGGTAGCTACAAACAGAGTTTTGACGAATGACCATAAAAATTAAGGATCATTTGACGCTAATGGTAGCTACAAACAGAGTTTTGACGAATGACCATAAAAAATTAAGGATCATTTGACGCTAATGGTAGCTACAAACAGAGTTTTGACGAATGACCATAAAAATTAAGGATCATTTGACGCTAATGGTAGCTACAAACAGAGTTTTGACGAATGACCATAAAAATTAAGGATCATTTGACGCTAATGGTAGCTACAAACAGAGTTTTGACGAATGACCATAAAAATTAAGGATCATTTGACGCTAATGGTAGCTACAAACAGAGTTTTGACGAATGTCGATAAAAATTAAGGATCATTTGACGCTAATGGTAGCTACAAACAGAGTTTTGACGAATGTCGATAAAAATTAAGGATCATTTGACGCTAATGGTAGCTACAAACAGAGTTTTGACGAATGACCATAAAAATTAAGGATCATTTGACGCTAATGGTAGCTACAAACAGAGTTTTGACGAATGACCATAAAAATTAAGGATCATTTGACTCTAATGGTAGCTACAAACAGAGTTTTGACGAATGACCATAAAAATTAAGGATCATTTGACTCTAATGGTAGCTACAAACAGAGTTTTGACGAATGACCATAAAAATTAAGGATCATTTGACACTAATGGTAACTACAAACAGAGTTTTGACGAATGACCATAAAAATTAAGGATCATTTGACGCTAATGGTAGCTACAAACAGAGTTTTGACGAATGACCATAAAAATTAAGGATCATTTGACTCTAATGGTAGCTACAAACAGAGTTTTGACGAATGACCATAAAAATTAAGGATCATTTGACGCTAATGGTAACTACAAACAGAGTTTTGACGAATGACCATAAAAATTAAGGATCATTTGACGCTAATGGTAGCTACAAACAGAGTTTTGACGAATGACCATAAAAATTAAGGATCATTTGACTCTAATGGTAGCTACAAACAGAGTTTTGACGAATGACCATAAAAATTAAGGATCATTTGACGCTAATGGTAACTACAAACAGAGTTTTGACGAATGACCATAAAAATTAAGGATCATTTGACGCTAATGGTAGCTACAAACAGAGTTTTGACGAATGACCATAAAAATTAAGGATCATTTGACGCTAATGGTAGCTACAAACAGAGTTTTGACGAATGACGATAAAAATTAAGGATCATTTGACGCTAATGGTAACTACAAACAGAGTTTTGACGAATGACCATAAAAATTAAGGATCATTTGACGCTAATGGTAGCTACAAACAGAGTTTTGACGAATGACCATAAAAAATTAAGGATCATTTGACGCTAATGGTAGCTACAAACAGAGTTTTGACGAATGACCATAAAAAATTAAAGATCATTTGACGCTAACGGTGGCAAAAAAAAAGGATGTTTGACGCTTGACGATAAAGGGCATTAATGAATCATAATTAGAAATTAGCCATCATACAATTAAGATTAATTTTTATTGGTCAAAGTTTACTTAGCTCTTACATTTCATATAAAAGTTATATTGTATAATTATAAGGCCAAGTAATAATGCTTAAATTGTTTTTTTCTCTAAAGGCAACAAGGCATATAACAGTAACTTTCACACTATAATCAGATGATCCCTTGTTATTTGAGCATACACGGATTGTTCTTTTCACACAGGTCAAACTGCTATATTGTACTTTACATTCATATTGTATGAGTGAATCTTATAGAAGTTCAATCTAAGTTTAATAATTATGTAATTTGTTGTATTATATTATTTGTTTTGTTTAATTTGTCTGACCTCTTAACATCTTACCACTAATTATAATGCATGTGCCAATTATTGATCCAAATAAAACTAAAATTCCTAAATTCAATAGTTCTGTCAAACAATTTGAATGCATGATAAAATTCATTTATCAGATTGAATGAAATGAAGATCAAATACATGAAATATAAAGCTTTAATCACACAGATAAATGAGTCTCAATTTTATTTGCACTACGTTTCCTCCTAAATAAATATAAATTTTTCATATAGATCTATACAACACGAAGCATTTATTTTATCTATATTTTCATTTATTCCTACAAATTATATTTTGGATAATATTGCAGAATGAAGCTGAACAAACTATTTCCTTGCTTATCAATCATGTCAATTACATCAAATATAAGCTTCAATTTCCTCCTAAATAAATATAAATTTTCATATGACAACAATGTATGATCTATATAAACATATTTAACAGAAGCTTTTATTTTTTTTTTTTATATTTTCATTTTTTTTGTAAGAAACTTCCTACAAAATATTTTGAATAAAATGGCAGAATGACACTGAAAAAACTTCATGACCAATACATTTTTCATATAGATCTATATAACATATTTTATAACAGAAACTTTTATTTTATTTATATTTTCCTTTATTTTGTCAAAACTTCCTACAAATTTTGTTTTTAACAATATTGCAGAATGATGCTAAACAATCTTTTTTCCTTGCTCACTGGAGCTAGGATGAAAGGTTCGTCACGTGGCTAAAAGCGATATGCTGCACTTTTGATGTATATTTCTATATTGAATGACATGCAATTGCTTTACTTTTAAATTATCATAATCTATTCAAATATAGTTAGTTATTCAAAAATATTTTTTAGATGTGTGGAATAAAACATATACCTCTTTGATTCTTTCAATGTGTGTTTAAATTAACTTTTGAAAAAAAAAACCTGATTTTACCATTAACTTTGAAAATTAATATCATCATTTTTTAATATATATTTTTTTTTTCAAAGTCAATAAATTTAAATGTGTTTTCAGAATTGTACAGGTATTGAGAAAATTAGATAAAGCAAAATATTCACTGCATTGAAAAAAAATTTATATAAATGTGTTAATAAAATGCTTCGCTGAGCGCAGCCTGATACGACCACAGAGGTCAAACCCTGAACAGTTGGGGCAAATTTGGGAACAATATTCAAGCTTGATACTGTCTGAATTTGGATTGTGATCAAATTTTTGACATAATATAGGTTTCTGACACAAAATAAATGTGGTCAAAGATCTTATAAATCTATTGCGCAACTGTGCAATTGAAGATTTCTTCTTGAAACTTTGCAAAAATTCGAAATTTAAAAAATTTTGAAAAAAAAATATGAATCCCTTAAAAACATTGGGGAAAAAATTCCCCCCTCCCCAACTTTTTGAAACCCCTCTTGGAGCAATAACCCCAAAACTCAATCACAGCCTTTCCTTTGAAGTATGGAACCTTGTAGTACAATTTCAGAGAGATCCATATACTACCAAAAACAAGTTATTGTCTGGAAACTAGAAAAATGCTTGTTTTTGGCCCCTTTTTTTGCCCCTAATTCCTACATGTTTGGGGCAATTAACCCCAAACTCAATCCAAGCCTTCCCTTTGTTATATGGAACCTTGTGGTACAGTGTCAGAGAGATCCATACACTTACACACAAGTTATTGTCTGGAAACTAGAAAAATGCTTGTTTTTGGCCCCTTTTTGTCCCTTAAATCCTAAACTGTTGGCCCCATAACCCCTTAAATGAATCCCAACCTTCTACTTGTGGTATTAAACATTGTGGTACAATTTCAGAGCAATCGAAATACTTATACACAAGTTATTATCCTGAAACTAGAAAAATACTTGTTTTGGGCCCCTTTTTGGGCCCCTTATTCCTAAACGGTTGGGACCATCATCCCCAAAATCAATCCCAACCTTCCTTTTGTGGTATTGAACCTTCTTAAAAAATTTCATAGAGATCCATTCATTTAAACTAAAGTTATTGTCCGGAAACCAATGTGTCTTCGGACGACGACGCAGACGACGACATCATACCATTATACGATCCCAAAAATTTTTTTGCGGTCGTATAAAAATGATTTAATACCTTTGTGTACAGTTATAAATATGCATTATTCAATTTCATTTTAATCCCAAATTCACTTATATTGAACCCATTAACTCTATTAATGTGTTTTTGAAGCTTCATTAGCCCTTTTTACATGTTTTATTTTAGATGATCATGTAAAAAAGAAAATGAAAAAAAAAAAAAAAAATCAGGTTGAATCCGAGGAAAAACAACCCTATCAAAATCAGACTAAAAATAAAAAACTTTGTGTTGTGTAGGTTGATTAGCTTTATTTCCAAATAAGACAATTTCTGTACTAACAAGAATGTGTCCATAGTACACAGATGCCCCACTCGCACTATCATTTTCTATGTTCACTGAACCATGAAATTGGGGTCAAAACTCTAATTTGACATTAAAATTAAAAAGATCATATCATAGGGAACATGTGTACTAAGTTTCAAGTTGATTGGACTTCAACTTCATCAAAAACTACCTTGACCAAAATCTTTAACCTGAAGCGGGACAGACGAAGGGACGAACGAACAGACACACAGACCAGAAAACTTTTTTGTATGAAGTGAATATCAGTGGCTGTCGTTTGTTGATGTGGTTCATAAGTGTTTCTCATTTCTCGTTTTTTATATAGATTAGACTGTTGGTTTTACTGGTTGAATGGTTTCCACTAGTCATTTTTGGGGCCCTTTATAGCTTGCTGTTCGGTGTGAGCCAAGGCTCCGTGTTGAAGACCGTACTTTGACCTATAATGGTTTACTTTTACAAATTATGACTTGGATGGAGAGTTGTCTCATTGGCACTCATACCACATCTTCTTGTATCTATAAATGAGTTCTAATTTCAATTTTCATAAAGTCTTAATTGTTTTACAATATAAAACAAATCACTTACAAAATAATGATTATCCAAGCATAGTCGTCTGTTAGAGATATTGCCCTATGAGGTTGAATATCACAATAAAGGTGTCACAATTTACTTGGCTTGGGTTGGGTTGGATATTGGTTACTTTTTGTCCATTTATCTTTAATTTGTTTTTTTTGTATTGATCAATTGTGTTGTTCAGCATGTTCAAAACTGTTTTACAGTTCAACTTTCATGTATAGTTATAAATCTAGGCGATGTTATCACAAATGGGTTTTATATGCACATAAACTGCATCTGTATTTGTGTACCGGTATTATTTTCATAAAATATGTGAAAAGAAATAAATCACATAAAAAGTTCATATATGACATGTGTACTAGCCCAGAAACATAAGGAGAACTACAAAACAAACACCTGTTACTGTTATGGTGTTCTAAATGACAAACCCATGTTGAATAAGATATCAAAGGAATAATCTAAGATTCGACTGATTATTGGTGTTTAACACAACATTCAGGACGTAGGTATATTGAAGTGACCAGTGTTTATTGGAGAAGGCAGCTGGAGTACCTAAAGAGATCCACCAACCTTCAGCAGAAAAATGCTAAGGTTGGGTGTAGTAATGACATAGGTTGGCAAAGTGTAGTGGTCCTTCCCCTGTTCAAGTACCGTAGGTACTCGCATATAAGTTGGAAGTTTGGGAGTTATAGATTAATATGATTCCTGGATTTTTCATTGATTTTACCGATGGTGGCAAAAAAAAAAAAGCCCAAATTTTTACTGACTTATACGAGGGTCAAGACTGAATTCTTAGATTTTAAGGCTGAAAAGAGCATCCAACTTGTAGTCGGGTCGACTTTTACTTGAGTACCAATAGACATAAAGTGCCCTCAATAATCAGTGAGAGTGAAGTAATCCTTTATCTCAGTTGGTAGATAGGAAACTTACTGTGCTGTATGTATAATACAGGTGAGAATGATTTGCAAAAGAATTTTATGAAAATAACATGATTGCGATTATGAGTTTTCCCTAAAATAAACTCATCAAGAAAATGTTAACTTGTGAAAATAAAATGTCACCTAATTGGATAGAAAGGACTAAACAAGAAAATCAAAATAAGTTGGTTTAAAACATGTAAGGGAACATTTCTTATAATAGTAGGTCAACAATGGTATAAATAAAAATAAGAAGATACGGTACGATTGCCAATGAGTCAACTCCCCACAGAGACCGTATGATGCTGCGTTCACACGTAATTCAAATTCAATTTGCATTAACTAATTCGAATTAATTTAATTCGCATTCGAAACCTTTTACGTCCAAACGTAAATTCTAATTCGAATTGCAATGTGCGTCAAATTCACTTTACTGTCCGAATGACGTTAAATTTTAATTCGTATTAACAATAACGCATTTCTAATGCGAATGGATAATGCAATTTAGCCAATTCGAATTAAAAAAGAAAAGTGTGTGAACGCGATTAGCGAATTCGATTCGCATTCGATTGGAATTCAATTCGAATTAAATGTACATGTGAACGAGGCATGACATGGTACAGGTTAGTTTAAACAATATAAATTCAAAATGAAACACCTTAAACAAGCAATCCCCCTCTCAGTAATAACTGAGTTTCTTTCACTTGACTTTTATAAAGTTAAATATTATTTGTCAAAATATTAATTAGTGTCATATATAAAATACAGTTTGTTTGTCAATTAAAATAATCTTTAAAAAAAACACCATTTTATAAGTACATCAAATTTCCTGTAAGATTCGTATATAATTAACCATAACAATTGTAAGCCTTTTGTATACCAGTGACAAATACCTTGGTAATCTTATAATCACTGTGTACACAATAAGGGGATGATCAGTCAATTAAGATATTATTCTGATTTTCTATAAGTGATTTTAAATAAATAAATTAGATGTTTTACAATTCATGAAATTTACTTACTCAAGTAACACTCTTTTATTTAATACTTAATTTTCTTGTTTATAATCATAACAAATATTTTAATTATCTTCTTTATACATGCAGAATTATATCATAGATTGACAGGATTTGACAATCTATTTTACAAATATTGACTTACATTCGGTCCCACATCCACCATAATAATTCATAATTCTGAAATCTGCCAAAATTTTTCGTATATCTTTTGAACTTAACCACCAAAATTTACACCAGTGAGAATAACCTGTTATACTGCTAGGAACCAGAAAATTTTTCACACAAATTCTGTCATTTTGAGATGACTTGAAACTTGGGGTCCATCTTTTAAACTGTAAAATTCATACTAGATTTACAGCATCAACAAACTTGGGTTGATGATTAATGGCATTGACTACAGGAAATTTCTTAACTCTTTTCTAAAAAAGTTCAGGGGATCAGTTTATTGACTGCAACAGTTTGAAATTGAAATGATTTTAAACTGTAAATTTCTAAGAAATCATAAACACTACTTTAGATTTTAAGAAACGAAATAAAAAACAGGAAGCTTCAAGTTAATCATAAATTATGAGTGATTCAAGATTCATTACAAGGTTTGTATAACATGTATAATTAGGAGTCGTCTAACGATTTTGGTCATGTTGACTTATTTGTAGATTTTGTCTTGCTGATCATTTTTACTATTTAAAGTTTCTGTTTATCTATTAGAATTTTTCGAGATAATAAGGAAAAGTTTTTAAAAATGGTAAAATTCATCATTCAAGGGCAATAACTCCTATAAGAAGTTGTCAGACAGTTTTGACTTACATGGACAATAGTTAGAGCTCAACATTCTGAACATTTTGACTCTGTCAGAATTTCTCTATTTATAGCGGTTTTCAAAATAATAGACAAAACTTGCATTTTATCCCTATGATCTATTTTTAGCCATGTTGGCCATCTTGGTTGGCAGGCGAGGTCCTCAGCCACATTTTTAAAACTAGATACCCTAATGATGATTGTGGCCAAGTTTATATAAATTTGGCCTAGTGGTTTCAGAGAAGATTATTGTAAAGTTAACAGACGACAACGACGACAGATGCCAAGTGATGAGAAAAGCTCACTTGGCCTTTCATCCAGGTGAGCTAAAATGCACTTTTATGTACAACAATCCTTTTACTTTTGAAGTAATGCTTAAACATAGAAAAAATGCCCTTTTTGGCACGTTTGGATCAACATCATCCAATTCTGGTTCTTCTGCAGCAGTTGGTTAAAATTTCTGACCAATTGAACATTTTGGTCTGATAAACAAACAATAATCAAACTGAAATAGATGGAGAGAAACACTTATAACCTAGTCACAGTAAAATACATACAATATAGTAGTATCTTAATGGGTAAATGTAACCAATAACAATTCTTTATGAAAGGCCTGTATCCATTTCTTTAGAGTTTTGACATTTTAAGTTATTGCTTGAACATACCATTTAAATTCTTTCATAATACTTCTGTGTAGTTTGTTGCAGAAATCTTCCACTGAATTCCTTCCACCTTTCAGTACAACAGGTGCTGTGTAATCAGGTAACTGACCTTTAGGTTTTGTGTATCTAAATAAAATAAAAGTCATAAAAAATGTAAATAGGTCAATATTAAAAGGGGGAGGAGCCTCAGGAGGGTTAGGTACCCATAAAACTTGTTTAACCATGACAAAGATAGCATGCTTATCCCATGCCAGGAACCTCATCTATAATTGTCTTTGGTTATATGGACAAATTTTGCATATTTGGTTACAGTGGCAAAATTGGTTCGCACACCTGGCAACATTATGCAGTTTTGAGATTTATTTTCCTATTTAGTGCAATCCTTTATGTTTGCTTATTTTACAATCTTTTCTTTTGTTTTTGCTGTTTTCACTCTATCTTTTACAGTTTTCAAGAAAATATCCAAATATGCAAAAAAGGGAAAACATTGTCATTTAAGGATAATAGCTCTTACAAGGTGAGTCAAATGAAAATTAAGGTAATGATAATTTATTTGTAGATATCATATTGCTGATCAGTTATTCCAGTTATTACAGTTATTACAGTTTCTCTCAACCTATCAGATTTTTAAAGATATAAATTGCCCCCAAAAAACGACAGAATTTGAGTCAAAATCATTGTTTAAGGGCAAACACTCTTTAAAGGAGTTGATTAACCATTTCCTTTATTTAAAGAAAATGATCCATACATTGGTAATAAAAACAATCGTATAAGGAAAGTATAAATCTCAGCTAGAAGTAGAGAAAGAACAAAATTGCAGAGAAAATTATCTATTAAACCTGACTTAGGGTCCTTATATTTTGTAACAGGAATGGGTGGGTACATGTTGTAACAAAATTATGTTGTTCCAGTAAAAATAACTTCTGATGAATAAATTCTTAAGGCTCCAACAAGCATGAATAGCTCATATTTGCATCATTTAAATCCCATAAAATTAAGTATTGAATTGTGATTTATCTGACACTGTAGTTGTCTTGTTTCAAACCTACACACAACAAGGAATCTTCATTCAAAACATCAATGAAATTTGGAAAGATTTGTCCTTGAATTTTCAGCTGAGACAAGTTTAAACAACTGACCAATCAGAATCAAGAGTTGCCTATGATTGCCATGTTTTTTATCCTATCAAAATAAAATGAAGAAATGCTATACAAAATTTCCATACATTATTCCTGCAAAGATATAGTAGGCCAATAAGTCCCTTTGATTGGGAAACCATGCAACAATTTTTACATCATAGCCATCCCAGTGTGCCTTCTGAGTGACACAGAATGGAGTCTCTCATTCATTATTTCCATTAAGCTTTAAAAGATTTTGCCTTGTTCCTGGCTGAATGGATATTGATGAAACTTAATAAAGTTGAAGTGTACCACTTGCAGAAGTGCAGGAAGGAAGATAATCCTGTTCCTAAATGTTACAAAGGGAGATAATTGAACTTACTTACTTTAACATTGCAATTTGTTGTAGTATTCCTGTAAGCTATTCCTAGATTGTTCAATGAATTTTAATGAAACTTTGTATACCTTATGTAGATGTACATGAAGGAATAACATTCTACTCTAGCATTTGCAAATGAAGATAATTATTGGACTTTGAAGACAAAAATGGAAAATTGACAATCAGACTTAAACTAAAATGTAATTTTGCATAGGATGTTAGAAGTCAAAGGGAGATAAATCTAAAGTAAATTTTCATTTCTATCACAGCTGTCCATCATAAAATACAGATGATTTTTAAATGGTTTACTAATAATCATGATCATCACTGCTATAAAATTGGAAAAAAATAATCAAATGATTGTTTCAAAGGCTAACAAATTTGAACAGGACTTCTTCTTTGTTAAATATATTTAGATACTTACATTCTAACAAGTTGTAAATATTCCCACATTTTTTCTAGTAAATCGTCAAAATTCCATTTGTGATGAGCTGATATGGGAACACAATGAGGAACTTTATAAATAATATCCAATTCCTAAAAATATCAAATAGGAAATGAATTACATGTATAACAAGAAAGGAATTTGCCACTAGAAGAAATGTTTTGTGAATATTAATAAATAAAGGAGATGTGGGATGTTCAACAAGAATAAAGTAACCTAACAACAAAAAAATTTGGAATTCAACATAGTCTTAATAAAATGCTCCATGAGGGCGCAGCTTGATACGACCGCAGAGGTCGAACCCTGAATAGTTGGGGCAAGTATGGACAATCTAAATAAAATAAAAGTCATAAAAATGTAAATAGGTCAATATTAAAAGGGGAGGAGCCTCAGGAGGTTAGGTACCCATAAAACTTGTTTAACCATGACAAAGATAGCATGCTTATCCCATGCCAGGAACCTCATCTATAATTGTCTTTGGTTATATGGACAAATTTTGCATATTTGGTTACAGTGGCAAAATTGGTTCGCACACATGGCAACATTATGCAGTTTTGAGATTTATTTTCCTATTTAGTGCAATCCTTTATGTTTGCTTATTTTACAATCTTTTCTTTTGTTTTGCTGTTTTCACTCTATCTTTTACAGTTTTCAAGAAAATATCCAAATATGCAAAAAAGGGAAAACATTGTCATTTAAGGATAATAGCTCTTACAAGGTGAGTCAAATGAAAATTAAGGTAATGATAATTTATTTGTAGATATCATATTGCTGATCAGTTATTCCAGTTATTACAGTTATTACAGTTTCTCTCAACCTATCAGATTTTTAAAGATATAAATTGCCCCCAAAAAACGACAGAATTTGAGTCAAAATCATTGTTTAAGGGCAAACACTCTTTAAAGGAGTTGATTAACCATTTCCTTTATTTAAAGAAAATGATCCATACATTGGTAATAAAAAAACAATCGTATAAGGAAAGTATAAATCTCAGCTAGAAGTAGAGAAAGAACAAAAATTCGCAGAGAAAATTATCTATTAAACCTGACTTAGGGTCCTTATATTTTTGTAACAGGAATGGGTGGGTACATGTTGTAACAAAATTATGTTGTTCCAGTAAAAATAACTTCTGATGAATAAATTCTTAAGGCTCCAACAAGCATGAATAGCTCATATTTGCATCATTTAAATCCCATAAAATTAAGTATTGAATTGTGATTTATCTGACACTGTAGTTGTCTTGTTTCAAACCTACACACAACAAGGAATCTTCATTCAAAACATCAATGAAATTTGGAAAGATTTGTCCTTGAATTTTCAGCTGAGACAAGTTTAAACAACTGACCAATCAGAATCAAGAGTTGCCTATGATTGCCATGTTTTTTATCCTATCAAAATAAAATGAAGAAATGCTATACAAAATTTCCATACATTATTCCTGCAAAGATATAGTAGGCCAATAAGTCCCTTTGATTGGGAAACCATGCAACAATTTTTACATCATAGCCATCCCAGTGTGCCTTCTGAGTGACACAGAATGGAGTCTCTCATTCATTATTTCCATTAAGCTTTAAAAGATTTTGCCTTGTTCCTGGCTGAATGGATATTGATGAAACTTAATAAAGTTGAAGTGTACCACTTGCAGAAGTGCAGGAAGGAAGATAATCCTGTTCCTAAATGTTACAAAGGGAGATAATTGAACTTACTTACTTTAACATTGCAATTTGTTGTAGTATTCCTGTAAGCTATTCCTAGATTGTTCAATGAATTTTAATGAAACTTTGTATACCTTATGTAGATGTACATGAAGGAATAACATTCTACTCTAGCATTTGCAAATGAAGATAATTATTGGACTTTGAAGACAAAAATGGAAAATTGACAATCAGACTTAAACTAAAATGTAATTTTGCATAGGATGTTAGAAGTCAAAGGAGATAAATCTAAAGTAAATTTTCATTTCTATAACAGCTGTCCATCATAAAATACAGATGATTTTAAATGGTTTACTAATAATCATGATCATCACTGCTATAAAATTGGAAAAAAATAATCAAATGATTGTTTCAAAGGCTAACAAATTTGAACAGGACTTCTTCTTTGTTAAATATATTTAGATACTTACATTCTAACAAGTTGTAAATATTCCCACATTTTTTCTAGTAAATCGTCAAAATTCCATTTGTGATGAGCTGATATGGGAACACAATGAGGAACTTTATAAATAATATCCAATTCCTAAAAAATATCAAATAGGAAATGAATTACATGTATAACAAGAAAGGGAATTTGCCACTAGAAGAAATGTTTTGTGAATATTAATAAATAAAGGGAGATGTGGGATGTTCAACAAGAATAAAGTAACCTAACAACAAAAAAAATTTGGAATTCAACATAGTCTTAATAAAATGCTCCACAGGGCGCAGCTTGATACGACCGCAGAGGTCGAACCCTGAATAGTTGGGGCAAGTATGGACACAACATTCAAGCTTGATACAGCTCTGAATTTGGATTGTGATTAAATATTTGACACAGCATAGGTTTCTGACACAGAATGAATGTGGTCTAAGAACTTAAAAATTTTAATTTGGACATTCACCTATTATAGTCCAATATCCAAAATCTAAATACATGGTTAGATTCAGCATATCAAAGAACCCCAAGAGTTCAATTTTTAATGAAATCAAACAAAGTTTAATTTTGGACCCTTTTGACCTCAATGTGGACAAAGTTGATATAGGGGTCCAAAAATCAAAAATCTAAATACATGGTTAGATTCAGCATATCAAAGAACCCCATATATTCAATTTTTGTTGAAATCAAACAAATTTTGGACCCCGATTTGGACCAACTTAAAAACTGGGCCCATAATCAAAAATCTAAATACATGTTTAGATTCAGCATATCAAAGAACCCTAAGAATTCAATTTTTGTTAAAATTAAACTAAGTTTAATTTTGGACCCTTTGGACCTTAATGTAGACCAATTTGAAAACGGGACCAAAAATTAAGAATCTAAATACACGGCTAGATTCGGCATATCAAAGAACCCCATTAATTCAATTTTGATGAAATCAAACAAAGTTTAATTTTGGACCCTTTGGACCTCAATGTGGACCAATTTAAAACAGGGCCCAAATTCCAAAAACTTAATACAAGGTTAGATTCAGCATATTAAAGAACCCCAAGAGTTCAAGAATAAAACCCCATTGAAATTGGTCAAGAAATAAGCAATTTATACAAAGTATCTTCTTTTGCACAATACTGTGCAATTGAATATTTCTTGCAATTGCGCAATACTGTGCAATTGAATATTTCTTGCTATTGCGCAATACTGTACAATTGACAATTTCTTGCTATTGCGCAATATTGTGCTATTGGATATTTCTTGCTATTACTGTGCAATACTGTGCAATTGAAGATTTCTTGCTATTACGCAATACTGTGCAATTGAAAATTTCTTGCTATTGCACAATACTTATTATATAATAATTTACACATCCTGTTTGGTGTGTATCTCCTGCCATATCATTATTATTTGCTTTTAAATATAAATCAGAAATAACCAACTTAAAATGGAAAATTTTAAAGAAAAAAAAATCCCCCAAATTTTTTGAACCCCTTATGATTCATCACCCCAAACTCAATCCCAGCCTTCCTTTGAGGTATGGTACCTTGCAGTACAATTTCAGAGAGATCCATACACTTGAACACAAGTTATTGTCTGTAAACTAGAAAATGCTTATTTTTGGCCCTTTTGGCCCCTTATTCCTAAACGTTTCAGGCAATTACCCCAAACTCAATTCCAGCTTTCCTTTGTGATATGGAACCTTGTAGCACAATTTCAGAAAGATCCATACACTTACACACAAGTTATTGTCATGAAACTAGAAAATGCTTGTTTTTGCCCTTTTTGGCCCTAATTCCTAAAATTTTGAGGCAATTACCCCAAAAATCAATCCCAGCATTCCCTTTGTGATATGGAACCTTGTGGTACAAAGTCAGAGAGATCCATACACTAACACACAAGTTATGTCTGGAAGTTACAAAAATGCTTATTTTTGGCCCCTTTTTGGCCCCTAATTCCTTAACTGTTGGTACCATAAACCCCAAAATCAATCCCAACCTTCCTTTTGTGATATTGAACCTTATGGTAAAATTTCATAGAGATCCATTCACTTAAACTAAAGTTAGAGTGCGAAAACCAATGCGTCTTCGGACGTTGACGACGACGACACCAACGTCATACCAATATACGACCGCAAAATTTTTTTGCGGTCGTATAAAAATGACAAAGTGCTATTACAATATGCCAAGCTCTATATCCACCTAGAGTTTAAAAAAATTGTCTATACCACTCATTCAAAGCAGGGGTGTAATAAAATGTAGGACTCTTACCTCTATGGAAATCTGGTCAATCTTGTTGAGTAAATAAATACATGGAATGAAAACACGATTTCCTTCCACAACATCCACCAAATCATCTGCCGTGCAGTCGTCTCTCAACACAACATCGGCATTATTTATTTTGTACTCGTTTAGGATTGTTCTCACGGTGTCAATGTCTAATTCAGATTGCGGAACCTAAAAACAAGAATTCACTGACAATAAAAATAAAATTAAAGTTTTAAATTATTTTCAGTTGATACTTAACCATGTGAACATGTTTTGGAAACTGTTTGATTGGAAATATAATAAAATGCTCCACAGGGCGCAGCTTGATACGACCGCAGAGGTCGAACCCTGAATAGTTGGGGCAAGTATGGACACAACATTCAAGCTTGATACAGCTCTGAATTTGGATTGTGATTAAATATTTGACACAGCATAGGTTTCTGACACAGAATGAATGTGGTCTAAGAACTTAAAAATTTTAAATTGGACATTCACCTATTATGGTCCAATATCCAAAATCTAAATACATGGTTAGATTCAGCATATCAAAGAACCCCAAGAGTTCAATTTTTGATGAAATCAAACAAAGTTTAATTTTGGACCCTTTTGACCCCGATTTGGACCAACTTGAAAACTGGGCCCATAATCAAAAATCTAAATACATGTTTAGATTCAGCATATCAAAGAACCCTATGAATTCAATTTTTGTTAAAATCAAACTAAGTTTAATTTTGGACCCTTTGGACCTTAATGTAGACCAATTTGAAAACGGGACCAAAATTAAGAATCTAAATACACGGTTAGATTCGGCATATCAAAGAACCCCAATAATTCAATTTTGATGAAATCAAACAAAGTTTAATTTTGGACCCTTTTGACCTCAATGTGGACAAAATTGATAACGGGCCCAAAATAAAAATCTAAATACATGGTTAGATTCAGCATATCAAAGAACCCATATATTCAATTATGTTGAAATCAAACAAAGTTTAATTTTGGACCCGATTTGGACCAACTTGAAAACTGGGCCCATAATCAAAAATCTAAATACATGTTTAGATTCAGCATATCAAAGAACCCTAAGAATTCAATTTTGTTAAAATCAAACTAAGTTTAATTTTTGACCCTTTGGACCTTAATGTAGACCAATTTGAAAAGGGACCAAAATTAAGAATCTAAATACACGGTTAGATTCGGCATATCAAAGAACCCCAATAATTCAATTTTGATGAAATCAAACAAAGTTTAATTTTGGACCCTTTTGACCTCAATGTGGAAAAAATTGATAACGGGCCCAAAAAAAATCTAAATAAATGGTTAGATTCAGCATATCAAAGAACCCAATATATTCAATTTTGTTGAAATCAAACAAAGTTTAATTTTGGACCCGATTTGGACCAACTTGAAAACTGGGCCCATAATCAAAAATCTAAATATATGTTTAGATTCAGCATATCAAAGAACCCTAAGACTTCAATTTTGTTAAAATCAAACTAAGTTTAATTTTGGACCCTTTGGACCTTAATGTAGACCAATTTGAAAATTGGACCAAAAATTAGGAATCTAAATACACGGTTAGATTCGGCATATCAAAGAACCCCAATAATTCAATTTTGATGAAATCAAACTAAGTTTAATTTTGGACCCTTTGGACCTCAATGTGGACCAATTTAAAAACGGGCCCAAAATCCAAAAACTTAATACATGATTATATTCAGCATATTTAAGAACCCCAAGAGTTCAAGAATAAAACCCCATTGAAATTGGTCAAGAAATAAGCAATTTATACAAAGTATCTTCTTTTGCACAATACTGTGCAATTGAATATTCTTGCTATTTGCAATACTGTACAATTGACAATTTCTTGCTATTGCGCAATATTGTGCTATTGGATATTTCTTGCTATTGCGCAATACTGTGCAATTGAAGATTTCTTGCTATTGCGCAATACTGTGCAATTGAAAATTTCTTGCTATTGCACAATACTTATTATATAATAATTTACACATCCTGTTAGGTGTGTATCTCCTGCCATATCATTATTATTTGCTTTTAAATATAAATCAGAAATAACCAACTTAAAATGGAAAATTTTAAAGAAAAAAAGGAAAAAAAAACCCCCTAATTTTTGAACCCCTTATGATTCATCACCCCAAACTCAATCCCAGCCTTCCCTTTGAGGTATGGTACCTTGCAGAAAATTTCAGAGATCCATACACTTGAACACAAGTTATTGTCTGGAAACTAGAAAATGCTTATTTTGGCCCTTTTGGCCCCTAATTCCTAAACGTTTCAGGCAATTACCCCAAACTCAATTCCAGCTTTCCTTTGTGATATGGAACCTTGTAGTACAATTTCAGAAAGATCCATACACTTACACACAAGTTATTGTCATGAAACTAGAAAATGCTTGTTTTTGCCCTTTTTGGCCCCTAATTCCTAAACGTTTCAGGCAATTACCCCAAACTCAATTCCAGCTTTCCTTTGTGATATGGAACCTTGTAGTACAATTTCAGAAAGATCCATACACTTACACACAAGTATTGTCACGAAACTAGAAAAATGCTTCTTTTTGCCCTTTTTGGCCCTAATTCCTAAAATTTTGAGGCAATTACCCCAAAATCAATCCCAGCATTCCCTTTGTGATATGGAACCTTGTGGTACAATGTCAGAGATCCATACACTAACACACAAGTTATGTCTGGAAGTTACAAAATGCTTATTTTTGGCCCCTAATTCCTTAACTGTTGGTACCATAACCCCAAAATCAATCCCAACCTTCCTTTTGTGGTATTGAACCTTATGGTAAAATTTCATAGAGATCCATACACTTAAACTAAAGTTAGAGTGCGAAAACCAATGCGTCTTCGGACGACGACGACGACGCCAACGTCATACCAATATACGACCACAAAAATTTTTTTGCGGTCGTATAAAAAGAATGTCCCGAAATACTTAAATTCAGCTGAAAAAAGTTTGTACACGTTATGACCTGCATTTTCATTTTCATAGGTTAATAGGTATGATATAAAAACAATTCATTAAAGTTTCATAAAATTGTTCAAAGTGTTTTTGAGTTATAGTCAGAAAACTGGAAAATCCCCCATTTTTCATGAATAAAATCCCATAACTCGGAAACGTAAAATATAAAATTTATAAAACTCAACAGGGAGCTCACGTCAATAGATATAAACAATTCACCAAAGTTTCATGAAAATTGATTTAAGCGTTTTCAGTTATTGTCCGACATGCTGACGAGGGATGGACGGACCGACTGACAGACAACAGTATACAATAATAACTCCCGTAAACAGGCATATAAAGATGAAATTAAAATTGCAACATTAGAACATACAAACTATGCACAACCTTCAAATTTCAGGAAATATCACTGAAGGAGCAGGGCCAATTATCTCTGTGGAAATGATATATGCTTATGCTAATACAACTGCATACCAAATATCATTGACTTATCAGCTTTGGACTTTATGGAATTGCTTCCAATTGAGAATGTCCCTAAGCAGACATTAGAAAATTTCATTTTATTATTTTAAAGAGAATCAAAAACTACAAATGACTTTTTAGGAATTACACAGTTCTGAGATCTCCCTACACAAACATTTCTACAATTTTTCTGGGATAATCAAATACCAAGACATACTTTTTAAGTTTCTGCTACTTACAAGTGTTTGCAAATTAATTCCTCCTTTTTCTTTCTTTCTATATCCTATATTAGGTGGTTGTTTATTTAGCCGTATACCAAAGCCTTCCAATTCTTTTTCTATCAGTTTTTTATGCTGTAAAGGTTTCAAAACGTCCAGCACAATAAAAATCAAACCACACGTCCTTGCCACTGTAATAAGAAAAAAAAACTATCCATCACCATTCTACTTTATTATGAAATTACATTAAGACTCAAACATATTTTTCTAGCTACCTTATTTTTTTGTCGAAACTTTTATAATTACATGTGATGATAACATTAACGACACAAATTTTAATGCACCAAATATGCATTTCAATAAGTAATGTCTCTTCAGTGATGCTCGAGGCCAAATTGAATATCCAAAATCTAATACAAATTTTGAAGAGCTGATCAAACCAAAAAGGACCTAAAGTATAACAACAACACTTTAGGGATTGCTGCAGTAATTAAATAAGATCTACATGTTCTGTGCCTCAGGCACCGTAATTAGGATAAAAACAATACACAAAATCGTGCAAAATGGGGAAGTGATAAATTCAGGCGCAATGTTACCATGGTGATTGTAAATAGTGGAAGTAGGTATGGAAGTAAACTTGAACAAGACAGTTAAATAAAATATATGTAAGTCATAGAAATTAAAATATTAATCTCATTATTAAAATTACTGCAGCAATCCCTAAAATGTGCAAAAATTAGCAAATAATAATGAATCCCCAGTAAAGTAAAATTTCCAATAAAATGACATTCTTCATTCGGTAAAAGACAGTGAATATGTATATTACCAGAGGTCTTCTACCAAGACTTCTTATTACGAACCTCTTATGTTGTGCTATTAAAACACTGTCCCATTTATTAGGTAGGGTTAAGCGCTCATAAACTTGTTAAGCTTTCCATATGTACCTGTTCCAAGCCAGGATGCTGTTGTCCAGTGGGTTGTCTTTGTTTGCTGTCAATCTTAAATGTTATTCAAAATAAGGCCTTTAGCTTTCCCTTTTGATTTTTTTCACATTTTATTATTAGGGCCTTTTAAAGCTGGCTGTACAGTATGGTTTTGTTCATTGTTGAAGGAAGTATGGATAACTGTAATTGTTACTATTGGCAAACATAACATATCTCCTGATTCATATATCTTTTTAAGAAATGAACTTGTAATTTTACCTGCAATGACCTGTTTTCCTCTTCCTTTTCCATCCTTTGCTCCTTCTATAATACCTGGTAAATCAAGGAGCTAAAAAAAACCATCAAAATTTACAATATGTGGCCCTCTCGGTGCTGTGAATTTTGTGACATTATAACATTACCAAGAATCTAAATGTACAACATCTAAATGATTGTGAAAAGTGGATTATCTACTGCATAGGTTAGAAGAAAGCAAGTGGCCGAAACATGGTAAAATTGTTTAATTACTACAATAATGTAAAATGTCACTTTTATCATGTTTATGTGTTCCTTATTTCAATTTCTACACAAAAATTTTGTAATGATCAAATCTATTCCATGAAAATGTTTGCTAATACTTAACCATATGCAAATAACATGCGAATTGTCATGAAGAAAAACTGGGTGAGGATTATAAATAAATATTGATTTTACATAACTTCATACGGTAATGTCACCACACATGTGTACTTCAGGAAAGAGCACAAATGGGATCTGTACCCCATCGATATTGACATGTTATTGAAATTGTCCAAAATCTGAAGCAAATACTCCATTAACATGATTAAGTGACAAGTAGAGATCCATAAAAGTCCAAGGGCTGTAATTCCATCAAAAATACATTGTGGGTCTACTAGAATGAATTGTTAGCATGATCTGTAAGTCATCACTATGCAACTTCATACAAAAATCTGCAAGTAATTTTGTGCACAGTATCCCCTACTCATTATCTGACATTGAAGAAAAATTCATTGCTCAGGGCATATAATAAAAATTCAATGCTCAGGGCGTATAATAAAAATTCAATGCTCAGGGCGTATAATAAAAATTCAATGCTCAGGGCGTATAATAAAAATTCAATGCTCAGGGCGTATAATAAAAATTCAATCCTCAGGGCGTATAATAAAAATTCAATGCTCAGGGCATATAATAAAAATTCAACAATGTTCAAACTACTACAAAGTTAGAAGGGACTATCGAGCAGATCTGAAAGTTTGCATACCTGTCAACCTATGACAATGAAAATGCAGGTGATGACCTGCATAGAAGAATGAAATCTCAGGTCATAACGCGTACAAACTTTTTCGAGCTGAATTTCAGTATTTAGGGGACATTTTTCTTATAATTTATATCAAAGTTTTCAAAACATGTCCACATGGTTAAGTAATTTAAAATTGTACATATTATGATTTCATTGCACCTGGAGGTCAATGATAGATTTGTGTTACATTGCCTTAATTCCTGTTCATATTCATTCCATGACATACAATGTACCAATTTGTGTTTTCTTAACATGCATTTGTGCAGCTTTTACAGCCGATTCCAACGAGTGTGTAGATAAAGGTAGAATCTTTGGTTAGCTTCCTTGCTAGCTCAACCATGAAGTCATTATTAGGTAAGGTACATCCAGCCTATGGGTGGAGTCAATAGTTAAGCAGAAACCCAATCAGAATTAAGTGACAGAATATAAACATTGTAAAACTAGTTTTACAGGTCAGTTTAAAAATAAGTTTTCAATCCAAATTTAAAATTTAGTGATAATTATAAGCTAATTCACAAGCATGTTGTAGGTGTGTTTGATTTGCCAATTTTATTTTGATAAATGGTGAAAAGTTAACTGAAAGCTGAAATTCCTAATTGTTTTTTTCTTCATCAGACATTATAAATAATAATATATTTTACTTGTCTGTTGAATTTGTAACATCAAGTTAATAAAATGTAGTTGGATATGATTGACAAGTGCTGACCGTATTCACTTTTACACATACACATATGTTTACAATACAGCCGGAAAGGTAAAAAAGATTGGAAGGTGTCCAAAAGTACATATGACCTGATCATTCAATATAAGTCGGATTAAATCTAAATGAAGTAGAGACATAAAAATTGTTCTTCATGGCTGCATTATTTATCTAAAACTAATAAGTAAGGTAATGTTAACGGACCATGTGGATGTTCGTAAACTCCGCAATATTTTAAATTCCAAACTGCAGTTGTTTGCTGTTTTTTTATTATTTTTTTTTTTTTTCTCTCGTTGCATTTTTAACTAAATAAAAGGTCCACAACGGCGTGCATGATATTAAGTAGTATGATAATTTTTCTTTTCTGTGTGAATATAAAAGATTTTAGTTCTAAAAACTATGCATATATATGAAGAAAAGACACCAAGAGCATACCAATGTTTTATGCGTGGGGAATACACCAAAAGACACTAATTAACTAAACTGCCTATTCACGGCGTAAATATTTAAAAAAAAAAAAAAAAAAAAAACGTTACTCCGCTTCTAATTTATTGATTTTATTGATTTTTTAATTCAATCAAAGACTAAGAATTGAAATTTCATTTGCAAAGTAGTCTAGGTAAACCTTTGTAAGAAATATATATATTAAATATTAAACAGGCCATTGATATGAATGTTTTCATTGGATGATAAAATGGCGCTTTGCTCCTCCCAAATTTAAGATACTAATCATTTCATGGTTGAGCTAGCAAGGAAGATAACCAAACATTCTACATTTAGCTACACACTTGTTGGAATCAGCTGTAAACAGTAGATCATATCAGGAGTTGATATTAGAGTACAGTAAAATAAAGTTAAACAATTAAAGGTGGTATAGATGAAAAAAGTAATTTTCAAAATTTTTATTTTTTAATTGTTCTAAGGTAGAACAATAGTAAAAGTATTATTCTGATATGTTTGTGCATTCAATTCATTTTAGATTTAATCTTTTTACAAAAAAAAACATAAGTTTAAGGAGTATATTGTGAATTGACAAAAAAGGGGAAGTAACACCAGTTGTTTTTTAAAACAACTTTGAAATAGACAAATTGTTTACGACCTAAAGCTAAGGTAATTGGTGTTAATTAACAGTGTGTTTGACACCAAAGCTGTCAAGTGAAGCCATGCACTGAAATGGGTCAATTGAGCTGAGTTTACATAGCTAGTTGAACTTCTTGTTCAGGAAGAATTACGAATTTGCCAGTATTTCATTGCAATCACCTTATATCTAATAAGTCTGAAGGCTAAGGAATCCGGGTGAAAACGGGTTACTTTCAATTCCCGGGTTATTTGGTCATCCGGCGGGTGTTCCGGGGGACCCCTCAGAATTGTGAAAATCTCGGGTCACACCCGCAGGATCCGGGTCAGTTGACAGGTATGAGTTTGTAACACGGCAAAATATGAAATCAGTCCAAATATTTATAAAGAAGCTGAGTAATATGTACTAAATTAATGGAAGGATGAACAAACAAACAAAGTGATTGCAGCATACCACCAACTCCATGAGTGAAGGTATAATAAAAAGGCCAGACAGCAATATATCAGATAGAAAAGAAGGCAATTCTATCAAAAGGATAAAACAAATAAACATCAGCTTCTTAATGGCATAAGCATAACATTTTGATATCCCAGTATAAAATGAAATGAGTGCTAATTTTACTCTAATTTGTATGATCTAATAAAAAAACTCTTAAATTCCCACGAAGTAATTGCTTTATTGGTCAACATGTTTCGTCATCAAGCCTGGTATCTTCAGGTGAAACAAAATGTTTTTGTCAGTAAGGTCGATTTTTCTGACTTCTTCAAAGACAATCCACTCGTTTATTCCCCTATCACACAATTACTACTTCAGGTGTTGGTTCACCTTATATAATTACAGTTTAAAATCTATATTAAAAGATAATCATAATACAATGTAACTTACCTGGACTTTAGCACCTTTATACTTAATGACACCTGGTACTGTTGTCAAAGTTGTAAATTCATAAGCAGCTACCTCAGAATACACTCCTGCCAAGTTACTTAACAGTGTTGATTTCCCGACTGAGGGAAAACCTGCAATACAAATAATAACTAGTACTTGACTCAGTCAATGGGGAAGATAAATCTGAGAGTGCCATGGTCTCTGCAAGTTCAAAACCCTTGCAACAACTGTAACGGTCCTTTATATAGATGGCCTGTAGCATTGCAAAGCTAAATTTCTGTCCATATCTTATATATAACCTCATTTTCCAGTGGCAGCCCATATTCCTGCCCTTCATCCTGGTCGACCCATATTACATGACCCACCTACCGGTATTGTATTTATTGATAATTTTTTCTTCTCCTGAACATGGATGAAATATTTGCCACTGAACATTAAGCAAACAACAATTTATCAATCATTCTCATTTATTTAAAAGCTGTGACAAATTATTAAATAATTTTTATTTGCCAATTGATGAAAAAACCTGCAATACAAACAATATACATGATATATAACTGATATTTGACTCAGTTAATTTGCAGTGAGGGTAGTACATTATACAAGTCAAGTTTCTTGAAGATATAGTACAAGTTAATTTGAAAGATTTTAATTTTCTTTTCAAGGTTCGAATAATCCAAAATTATTGTTCAAATATATAATTATATGAATGAGTAATTTTTTTTTTTTTTTTTACAATCCTTAAAATTCTCATATTTTGGGAGGGGCCTCGGTGGCCGAGTGGTCTAAGTAGTTACTACTGTGATCACTAGCCAGTCAACACTGAGGTTGTGAGTTCGAACCCCGCTCGTGCGGGTGCACTCGACTCCAATCTTAATTGACTAGAATTGTCAGTTTTCCTATCGAAGGTCGGTGGTTTTCTCCGGGCACTCCGGCTTCCTCCACCAATAAAAACTGGCCGCCTCGAAATAGCCCAAAAGCGGTGCTTAAAAGTGGCGTTAAAACACCAAAAATCAAAAACAAATCATATTTTGGGAGGTCAAAACATGCCGTAAAATGTTTTTACTGGTCTGCTAATATTTTTTTATTTAAGTTCAACCTTTTATCTCAAAAATCTATGGCACAAGATGTTAAGTAACTGTGCAAAGCCTTTCACAAATTGCTCCGTGGACATGCTGGAGGCTAGTAAATGAGCAGTAATTTGAAGGTAAGTTAGACAACAGACAACATGGACAAATGAGATTTTCAGTGTCCATGAATTATACTTTCATGAATATTAAAGACAATTATTAACAACAAACAATTACAGACTATATACGTGTTGTTTTCACTTTTTTAGAGCAATGTAGTCAAGAGAAATTCAAGAAATTAAGAAAAATATGACTTTTTTACTTACATTTAAAACTCTACCTTCATATCAATTACCTTTAACTGATGAAAAGCTGTGGCAATGTTTTCAAAATGCTTATTTGTGAACAATGGTGAAGGACCAATTTTTTTCCTCAAAATCAGATTTACATTTAATTTTCAATGTATAACAAATTTTTCAACCAGCTCAAACATTAGCATGACTATGTTACATGCTTATGCCTAATTTGAAGTAATTTCTCACCCACAAAACCAATTCTTGCATCACCAGTTTTGGCGACATCAAAACCATCTCCAGTACCACCTCCTCCACCTTTTGGTTCAATAAGTTCACGTCTTAATTTAGCGAGGCGAGCTTTCAATAACCCAAGATGTCCCATTGTTGCTTTGTTTTTCTGGGTTCTTGCCATCTACAAAAAGAATCCAAAAATATTACCTGCAATGTTTTCAGAAAGTATTCATCAAAATGAGACTAAATTTTGAAAAGTCCAAATTTTTTGGATTGATCAGAATTAAGCACCTTATGGCTTTGGAAACTTAAAGTCTACATCATCAAATCTGTTCTCTTTCCGAGTTTTTCAAAACAGATACAAAGAAAATACCTGCAGCAGGACTTCATGATACCATTATTATCGATATCTTACGTACAGAAAATAATCAAATAAAAAAAAATATCACCTAGTAGTTTCATTTTATATTGCAATGATAGATCGTGTATATGTTTATATATATATTTGGATACAATCAAAATATTCATTTAACCTTCTTCCTTATTTTTATATATTTTTAACTTTAAACACGTTAGAATTTGTTGTTGATTAATTTTATTCAGAAAACAATTTCTTTTGATCCATTTCTTATGTTGGTACATACATTAAGAAAGTTAACTTCTTTATTTCCTTTTAATATAAAAAATATTTTCTACATTAAATAAGAAAATTTATCCTTTACATGCTTCAATTTTTTTCAACTTTGGTTGTTTTAGTTTGATTTCAATTTATATTGACAAAATCGGAAGAATAAAAGTTTTATCAAAACCAAGATTTAACTTTTTCCTTGCTGACACATTTTATTTTTTAAGTAAGTAATTCACATAAAATTCATTTTTCAATATGTTTTGCAATGACTTTATACATGTTATATTTTCCTTCTTTTATTTGTTATTTTGTAAATAAGAAATTGTTGAGTCTAATATTATTTCACAATTAAACTATGGATATTCTGCTAACAATGTATTTTAAAGCTATGCAATTATTGTCCTTTTAAGACATCATGTAAGGACAACCTGTCCACCAGAGAAGTATTAATTATAACAAGCATGAAATGATTTGGCAAAACTGAACTTCAAAAAAGCAGGTAATACTCATTTTGACCATAAACATTTTATTATTTTCAAAACCAACCACTTGTCAAAAAAAAAATGCTTGTGATACATGTATACATATTTAATCATTAAACCCTCCAATTGACAGTTAAATTACTTGCAATACTAGCACCAATTTGTGGTACTCTCCAATCAACAGATCAATAAATGCTATATAGAAATTGTCCTAAATTTTAACCTGAGAATATTCAATATGATAACCAGTTTAAATAAAACATAATATTTAGAAGATTTTTGGTCCTTTTAACTAATACAAGCAAAATATACAACAATTTCTAATAGATTGTTTTTAATCAATTAATAAGATTAATACAATTTTATGGGATCCCAATTAATCCAGACAGGGAATGCTGGGTAAGATGTTGCCCATGTGCTATTAGGCATACTTGGGCTGCCGGTCAACAGAATCAAGCAAAACTGGTTCAAAACCGACTAGAACATAATCATGATAATATTTAAGTGATTGCAGGACACTTTACAAAAAATAAGACACACTTTACAAAAAATAAGACTATGTGCAATGATTTCCAATAAGACAACTTTCCACCAGAGACCAAATTACGTACATGTAGAAGTTAACAATTATCGGTCACCATATTTAATACTATTGAAAACAGGATGAAAAATCTTCTAAGTCATAGCTGATTTTCGTTTTTATTGGAGTAATTACAATAATTGTTGAAAAAATAGCATTTCCTTCAAAGGAGAATAAAGAACTAGCTATGACGATATTTTATGCTTGTCAATGTAGGGTACAATACATATCTTACATTCATAGTGCCGGTAGCGGACGTAGTCTGTTGACAAAGGACATATTATACATTTCACTAGCAAGGGGTTAACCCTATAGATGAGTAGTAGGAGATTTTCAAGAGATACATTGGACTTTTCATTCTATGGGTTATAATATTTCACCATGGTATCAGAATGAATGAAAAAAAGGGGTACTCCAGAATTTTAAAATCCAAAACTCATATTACCTCTGCCTCAATTTCTGATATTCTTTCCAATATACCCATTATGAAGTTTACAGTAAGGTCTCTATGTATAAGAGTGTTAAAATACGAGAAAATGTGTTGAAGAAACTGAGGGAAAATGTGTTGTAATTTTGGTTCGTTCGGAATAGTTGTCGATGGAAAAATCTGAAGATTTCCAAATGAAGTAAATGACCCGGAAGCAGTCTGTAAGACGACTTTTATCGAAAAAAAAATTGGCAGACAGATTAACGTGTGCAATTCAAATTTAAGGTGCTTTTGCAAGAAGGCATATTATTTATTCTCTCGTTTTATTCAATCAATAATTGCATTCAATGGTGAAATTTTGCAAAATTTGACCTTATAAATGGAAATTAGGTCAATCTTGCTCTGCGCATGCAAGTATCCGGGCGATTTCCAACATTTTCCGATGTTGTACTGCAACCGTTCAAAAGTGGACTATGTATCATCTGTTTCAGCATGTAATAGGGCGACATTATAGTTAGACAGACCATATTTAGATATACTTTAGTTTCCAATATTATATCTTTTTCGTTGTGTATTGTCTTTCGTGTAAATCTTCACAAACGGGGCTCTGCCCTGCTGAAGGTAAGCCATCAATCAAAAATCGACAGAGATGAAAACAATGCACTTATGCTCTTGTTCTCACTCTTTGTTTAAGGTTAATCATTCTTAAATGTCAATAGGTCTGTAATGATACGAGTCTTGCATCATGTTTAGTGTTTCGTTTCCGATTTTTTTTTGAGAAGTGTTGAAAATTGTTTACAAATTTAATTAGTATTGGTATTTTAAGATAGGCTGATAGGGTTACAGAATTTTAGAAACCATTCTACTGTTTCCAAATTATGTCTACCTAGTACCACAGAGTATAGTGACAGTTCTATCAGTAGTAGGTTTACATGGCCAATCTGTTAAAGGCAATACATATATAGCTTTTAGCTATATTTCCTCTGTAAGTGTAACTGAAGAGCATGATTCACATTACAAAATCACTTTGTCTTCCCTGGGATTTGAACTACCACCTTAGCTAAAGACTTAGTTCTTAGCTCAACCACTTGCAGCTGGCTAAGTATCTACTGTTCAAGGAAATAATCCTGTCACACTTCCCATTATCCCTTTTGGGATTCTATGTCTGTAGAGATTTTCTGATTTGGCGGCGGTGTTGAGTCTTTGAGGTGTTCAGTTTACATAATAAAAAATTTCAAAATTCAAGTCAACACACCTCATGGGGGAATCAGTATAGTTGGCAGGTCTATAGTTAGTCAGGATTATTCCCATATTGTATTTTGTTGAATTTAGATATAGCAAAACCAGAAGAGTTCACAGTATTAGGTATATCAAACGTAAACAGGTTCAAATATGAATAACCCTGCCACATTCTGTATGTGCCTGTCCCAAGTCAGAAGCCTATAATTCAATGGGTCTAATTTGTTGCTGTATATCATATTTGGTTTTTCGTTCATTGTTATGTACATTAATCAGGTTGTTAATTTTCTCGTTTGAATTGTAATTAGTTTTACATTTGTCATTTCAGGGCCTTTTATAGCTGACCATGTGGTATGGATTTCAATAGTTGTAAACTTCTATGTGATTTGGTCTCTGGTGGAGAGTTGTCTCATTAGCAATCATACCATGCATACCACATCTTCTTATTTTCAAACCTATATTTTTACCTTTATGTAAACAGAAAATTTGATCCGGTTAATTGATTTTAATAGGATGATCAGTGAGTTTCCCTGTGTCGTATAATTTTGGCCTGGCTCAGGAAAGATTTTTTTTCTGTTTAAAAAGTAACCCAGTAGTATTACATTTAGGTGGAATAGAATGGAGTTTTGTATTAAGTACTTCCCTTCATACATGCAAGTCAAATCTCAATTGGTGGTGTTTGTGTTGCTTAGTTTTTTGTTTCTATGTTGTGTTTTGTAAACTGTTGTCTGTATTTTGGTCTTCTTTCATTTTTTGCCATGGCATCATCAATATAAAAATAAGAGGTGGTATTATTGCCAATGAGACAGCTATCCACCAGAGTTTCAAATGAAGTGGATGTAAGCATTTATAGGCAACTGTATGACTTTCAATAATGAGAAAAACCCGTACTGAAAAGTCAGCTATAAACTGTTGCAACCTTAAACAATTTAGTTTGTTGTTATGAGTTTGAATGTCCCTTTGGTATCTTTTGCTCTCTTTCTCAACACTTCTTACCAGTCTTTCAATAGTTTAATTAAAGTCTTGCATGCTAGACTCCATGACAAAAGCATCATGATGTTAAGCAAACTATATGCAGAATTTTATAGTATGTTGATTGTTGGTCATGGAGGGCTTATCATCAGGTGACTTTACCTTAGTTTTATGAAACGAGTTTCTTGTAATTGTAATGTTCAGGGAATTAATGACCCAATGGGTGCATATAAACTAAACTTAGACCACTGTGCAAATTTTTTTCCATATGTTACATTTGTAAAGAATCCATAACATATAATCAACAAAAAATATTTCATTCAGTGATTGTTGTTTGGAATTTTGGCTGCCAATTAACTTTCGGGTTTTGATCCCAACACATGGCCAAAGTGAACAGATCTTGATAAACAATCAGCATAGTCATACATGTAGAGCACTTGAAATATCAGTGAGATGACTGAGTAGTGTTAATTTTTTTTTTTTTACATTTTCCATGTGTTTTCCATTTTTAATTAAACTATGTCATAACAGTTGTTAAATGATTTGGTGTATTAAAATTTTATTTCAAAATCAATTAATACTATCTACATTCCACATGTATTTACTTATCTTTCATCATGGTTTTCCCTCACACTTGCGATGTGCGGTTGCCGAAGTTCTGATGAGAGGTCTTATCATTACATTATCATGATTATGGTCACTGCATACAGAAAATCTATCGGTGAATTAGAGTACTGGAAGACAATATAAAAGTGAATTGCCACCAAATCCCCTTAGCTGATTCAGTCTCACTGGAACAGAAACTTTTTATTTATACTGTAGCATGGGAAATTAAGCATTGAATAAATCTTCAAGTCCTGTATGCTTCTGGTATAACATTAGACATTTTCATGTACTGTGTACGCTTCAGAGTGAATTAATTTTTTTGTGTGAGAAATGTGACTGTTTAGTGTTTATTATTTCAGAATGGAAAAAGAATTTAATTCTGATGACAGCGGCAGGAATACTCCAAGAGAGGTTGTTCTGACAAGGTCTGATACTCCTGGACCTACACCTGCATATATTTACAGTAGGGTAAGTTGTAGGGGGAACAACTGGGGTCCAAAATATGGTACCCTTAGACCATTTAAATTTGTGAAAGAAACAATTCAGTAGAGATGGTAGAGGTACAGAACTGCTGGACCAATTTGTATAAAAAAACAATACATTGTATTTACTCTTTACAATATGCAATACAATGTAAAAGAAAGACCATTGCAGCCAATAACAAGGAACCCTGTCAAGTATTAGGGTAATTAGGAAACAACATCAGGGTCAAGGTCTAATAATCCTGGGCATGCACTAGTATATATTTGTGGTAAGACAAATGCAACATGAATTAAACATAGTAACAGCCCAAACTGGCAAAGTCAGGCAGTTAAGAAGTATTGTGCATTTTTACATGTTTTATGCCCAGCCTATTTATGATAGTCAATGATAGTAGAGGGAAAATACATTTTCCCAACTCCGGGTTAGTTAGTTTGTTAATCTCTGCCATATCAGGTACATGTTTTGGTTTAGGATAATTTGTGGTCACATTAACTTGAAACTTAAAACACATGTTCATTATGAAGTGAACTTTTTAATATGTTGTATGTTTGTCTGACCAAGATTTTACAGTTTTCTGAACATGGAAACGTGATAGGTTAAAGTTTTGATTTAGGTTAGATTCAGTAGAATGTGGTCCCATCACTATCAAACCTAGTACATGTTCATTATCATCATTATGATGTTGACTAATTAATATAAATGCCTAATTAGGGTTTTGACCAAGATTTTACAGTCACTGAAAATGGAAATAAAATAGTGCGAGTAGGGTATGGTTTCCTATAGACTATTTTCATATTACAAACTTTTGACTCCAGATTATATAATTTTTAGTCAGGTTACATTTTCTGTGGTAGGACATTCTGGTACTAGGGCAAGTAGGAGCAACCAAAATAAGTAAAATCAAACATATAATCGGTGCTATTTGAAGGAAAGTTTACTGTTTTCCGATGATTTTGTTGTGTAAAGAAAATGTAAATCAGTTAATTTTCCCCAAACATTGTACTGATTGAAAGCTTGATTTTACTTCTCTACGTTGCTCTCACTACACTTGATACCAGGATGTCCAACCACAGAGTAGGTAACCTGTCGAAAAAAATATAAACCAGGGTCTAAAAAGGGTAATATTAAAGTAGTGTATTGTCACATATTCTTGGTGGTTTATATTCTTCTGCATTATTTTTATGATTCTATGGCTAACAATTTTACAAATATTTCTAAAATGAAAAAAAATAGGCAAGATAGTTTTTAAAACGTGTAAAACTTGAATCATCAAAAAATTTTAATCTATATGTATAACTATTTTCTTATATTTCCATTGTCAGACTAAAAGTCACTTAAAAATGTTTTACACTCTAACAATGTTGCTTTTATTGAAATCAAAATGATACAGTGTGATTGGTTTTATCTTGCTTTTACAGGACCAGTTATATGAGTTTAGCAACAGTAAAACAGCAAAGAAAAGACCAGTTTGTTTGTCTACAGATTATGATAAGTATGCAATCATAACTTGTAATTTTAGGGCTATTCCATGTAAATGTATGTGGAAGATCCATGTTCAGAAATAAAGAGCCTCCCACATCAATTTTAAATGGAACAGCCCCTAGTTAGATTTAAAAGATTTAACGTAATGACCTCATTGTAAAATCTATAAACAATGCCATGCCATGAACATCATGAAAAATATATTGATGATCTATGGTTTTGAAACAAGATTATGTTTCTGCACTACAATGAAAAAAAAACATTCTCATTTTAGACAATGTTAGAAGCTTGATACGAAAAAAATAATTAAAATAAAGATCAAAACAAAATTTATAAAATAGCGATAACTTATAATTATTAGTTTAAATACATCAGTTGTTACCATGCAGAATCTCCCACTATTACAACTGATTTACATCTTATATCTGACAAATCTTTCAGAATATATATAGCCCTTACAATTACAAAATAAAACCTGACTGACCAAATTTTAATGCCCCACCGTTTTTGGAGGGGGCATTAAGTTTTACCCTTGTCTGTTCGTACTTCCAAAATTTGTTTCTGTTCTCTTACTTAAGTTTGCCTCAACCAAATGTTATGAAACTTATACACAATGCTAATTAACACCAAACACAGATCAAGTTTGAATATGGGTGGCGTCACTTTCACCGTTCTCTAGTTATGTCCCTTTATAAATGGAAAAAATGGCAAATTTGCAGTTTCCACAATCCAACTTTATTTTGCCTCAACCAAATGTTATGAAACTTAAACATAATGCTTATTACCACCAAACTTATATCAAGTTTGAATTTGGGTGGCTTCACTTTCACTGTTCTCGAGTTACATCTCTTTATAAATGAAAAAATTGCTAAATTAAATTTGCTGTTTCAGCACTCTAACTTTAGTTTGCCTTAACCAAATGTTATGAAACTTATACACAATGCTAATTACCACCAAACATAAATCAATTCAAATTTTGGGTGGTGTCACTTTCGTTGTTCTTGAGTTATGTTCCTTTGTAAATTGAAAAAATTCCAGATTTTGCTGTATATTTACAAGTGGGAGCATCTGTGTCCCATGGACACATTCTCAATTTTTTTTTTATCTGTCAATAATTTTTTTTGTTATGTTTTCAGTACAGAGGGTTTATGGGATCCAGAGAAATGGTTTCGATCTTTCGATAGTGGTGGTGGAGACAGATTGTCTCCTCTGAACTTAGGAGATAAAGAAAAGAAAGCTGACTATTTGAACAAAAGAAGACCATCAGGTAAAGAAGATTTTTATGACATTTTGGATAGAGAGAAGGTTTTGGTAAAAAGTTGTTTTGATATGTAAAAAGTAACTTTCCCTATTTTGAATAAATACCTGTTGGTGTTTCTGCTCAACATTTGATTACCTAATGGCTGACACAAATATCAGTTTGATGTTATGAAATTGAGGCTGAAATGAGTTATGCAGTGTTGTTCAGTTGAGAGATTTAATATTAGAATTTAGGTTTGTAAATTTTGATTACACTATTTCCAATAACTTTAATAATTTTAAATCATGTTCTTTTTTTTCTACAAATGTTAACAAAAGGTTAAATGACCAAAAATAAGCAGAGGAGTGGACTAAGTGGCCGTTATTTCTGGCATTATCATTGGCACTCAAAATCTCCTTTGGAAAATGATGAACCTGAATGTAAAGGTACAAACTACTTGAAATGTGCTTTAGGAACCATGTTGGTATTACAAGTAAATCATTAAAATAGAATGTAACCATTGGTTAAGATTCTACATTTTGATGTATTTTAAGACCAGGCCATTCGGTCATAAAACTTTACTCGGTACTTAAGCACAAAATTTGTGCTCAAAACACCAAATCCAGTGTTTTTATTGGATGAAGATAATCATACTCCAAATTTTTATGACCCCAAGGCAAGATTATGTATTTCATTCTTATTTATGACAGATCCCAAAGAAAGACTCAAAGAAGAAAAAGATGGTATAGTACTGAGTCCCCAGAGGAGGAGTTTTGGGACAGGATGTCATGTGACAGCTCCAATGATGACAAGACAAGTTAGTTGTCCTGCAGATTATAAGGACGACAACAGGTACTGAGCAAGACATTACCAATACACAATCTGCATTATCCTAGTCAGTCAGGGAATTACTGAAATATGTAATTTTATAAATCACTTATTTAAGTAGCAAATTCGAAATTTTGTCATAAATTGTGATTTTGTAGTTTTACCAAAATTTTAAACATATAGGTTTAGAGTATATCACTATTAGTAAAATTGAAAAAAATGAACCTTTTGCTTCTTTTAAGTAGCAAGGTTTATGCCTTTGATGCACTCATTTAACTGTAAATTCTATTTTTGTTGAAAAAATGCTATAATGAAGGCTTTACATAATGAACTGATACTTTCTTAACAGATTTTTCCCAGCAGTGGGAGTATTTTTCCTGTAAAATTCAAGGTTTCATCTTACAGATTATGTAATAAAATTTTACTGTTCGCAATCAAAATTTCACTGTTCAGGGGTGTTGAAATTAGTGGGGGTAATTTAAAATAATAATACTTAAAGAAGTGATTTTTTGGAAGAAAATAGAAGTATGATACTTAAACAAGTGATTTTCATGTCATTATCCCAGATTCAGTATAAGGTCATCACCTGACATGACTGGTCATCCTATCAACTCAGATGTTGGTTCTGATAATTTTAGCAACATAATTAGTCCCTGGATCATTAGTTTTGTATATTTAAAGCTACAATAAAATTAAATCACTTAATCTAGTGATTTATTTGTACTACTTGAATAGGTGATTATTAAAGAAAGACAACTCTTACTTCCAACATTTGTGGACACAATGTTACTTGAATCAGTGATTTAGAAGTCATTCATTTAAGTAAGTCCCCTGACTGTTAGTTGTTTTCTTGTTAAAACAAACCAAAGAGTTGTATTATTTTAGTGCTAAATAGTTAATACACTAAAACAATAATTTGTGGATGAATTAATATTCTTTTAAACTGTTTTTTTAATTTGAAAATGCATCCAATAAGGAATTAAACAAACAACAAAAACAATAAACCTTCTGTCTGGAACTATTTCTTAAGTCTAGTTTCTTCACTATTTTCCTAGTTAGGTAGTAAATGTGGTTTATGATAAAAACTTCTTTCTAAAATCTTTCAACTTTTCTCAAATTACTATGCCTGTACACTTCCATACATTTATCAGGCAAAGCATTTCTTTAATGTAAGTTATCTGAACATTTTATGAAACAAACAAAGCATAAAACCATGATAACTAGTCAATCTATTTGTACAACATTTGAGGTTCTTAATTACCTTAGTTATAGGATAAATAATTAGTATGGATTTGTATATTTTACAAAAATTACTTTTATGAACACATAAGATTTTCATAGAAATCATGAGAGGTGGTATAATTACCAATGCTGCAATAATCAATTAAAGATCAAAGACAAAAAATGTGAACAATTACATGTCTTTTTTTTACAGAAATGTCAGACGTATTGGTAGTGGCAGAATACAAATAGACCGAGATAGAGGAGAAAGAGAACGTGAACCTCAGAGAGAGCGTGAACGTGACTATAGGGCCATCCGTGATAGATTTGATGACAGAGATAGGAGATATGATAACAGAGGAGACAATCGAGGCTATAGAAGGGAGTATGATGACAGGGTAAAGTTTGTTTTTACAATATTGTATAAAAGATTTGTAACAATGACATTACAGAGTTATGTTTTCAAAGTGTGCGCTACACATAATATCTTCTAGCATATAAATTTGTTTACAAGGAAAGCAGCATGTAATAAAGGGGTAATAATTCACTGCAGATTCCATGTTTCGTGAAATTTTCCCTTAGTTCTTGATGTTCTGTTTTCATATGTTTTTAAATTCATATTTTGATTCAGTTCTGGGAATTATGAAAATTTCTTCCAATCTTAAAAGTGATGAATCGAGGAGTCATCACTGAAAAATCCTTAGAACCTCCATATCTTAACTGAAAATTGAACAATACTGTCTCATCCATAAAAGGGGATAAATAAAAAGTGCATTCTAACTGAAATTCTAAGGAAGTTGTATGATACATGTATACCATTTACAAGGCTTGGCATTATTTATCTTGGGGAACTCCAAATTTGGAAATGATTGTTTAGGTGAATACTGTACTAAATTAATTCAATCTTTGATATAGTTCTGTCTCTAAATAAAAAAAATTAAAATTGTCAAGTCTTTATCAGGTGAGGGGATTGAAGGCACTCAAATTAATTAAATATTTTGGTAGTTAATTTTCCTTTGAATCTTGATGAATTATAACATGTATAAGTAAAATGAAAATTTATATTTCATGGGTGGTTTGGTCTTTAAAAAGCGCCCCTCCCCCTGTATTTATGTTGTTAAAACTTATATTACAGTACTTACATAAACATGCTTTTCGCTTTATCAAAGTTTCTGAAAAGCTTCAGCTATGATAAAGTACCATACAAATTTTTTTATTTTGGTTAATTGGCTTAAATTATCAAAAAGGAACAACATGCAAAAGTATCCCTGCTATAATGTATTATGAAAAAAACTATTAAATTTAAGTAATTTTGCTAGTACAAAGTTCTGTCTTTCAAAATGACAAAATCTCATGATTTGATTTGATTGGACAGTCAACCTGTTGATTGCCTTAGAAACCAACTATCTCATTTATATTTTAAAATGATTTTGTTAATCATTTTTCAGAGGGACTTCAGTCGGCATTTCAGCAGAGACAATGGTTAGTATGATAGGAGAAATTTATTGTTTATATACATTTATTTATTTTTAATTATAAACTTAGTAGTGTAAATACAAATCTTATCTTGATAGTAAATACTTATCAATTAAACGTTTAGCAATATTTCATTTTCATTACTGAAGTCAGAATTTCAAGAGAAAATACCATTTATCCTATATATTGATTTAAAATTATCATCTTGTTGAATTGTTGAAATCTTATATCATGTGTCAGACTAAAAATTTTGATTTTAGAAGGAAAAAAAAACTGGATTTGTTTAAGTTTGTGTTATAGTTTAAGTCTCTTTTCAGTTTAAAAGGAATGTTCATTGACTTGAAATTTATCATGCCCAAATCTTGAAATTTTGCTTGTAACAAAGTTAATTTGAGTGTTTCCTGTCAATTGTAGGTCGTAACAGACACGATTCTTACCGTCACCGTGAAGAAGAGGAGCCAGAATGGTTCTCAGAGGGGCCCACCAGTCAAAATGATCACATAGAACTTCATGGATTTGAAGGCCCCAGAGAGGTCAAAGAGGAAATCGTGAAGGGCAAGGAAGATGAAGAAGATGATAACAACATGGATACTGGATTTGATGAGGAATATCACGAGGAGGCTCAACAGGATGAATCAAATAGTAAGGAAACTTTGTAGTAATGTGAAATTTTTTGAAAAAAAAAGATGGTACCAAGGGGCTTCAATATGTTTTAGATATTGAATTCAAACAAACATATTTGAGGGGGGCATTAATTGTTACCCTTGTCCGTCTGTACATCTGTCCTTCTGAATGTAAGTCCCGAAATTGTTTTCCGTTCTCCAACTTTAGTTTGCCTCAACCAAATGTTATGAAACTTATACACAATGCTTGTTACCACAAAAGTCTGATCAAGTTTGAATTTGGGTGGCTTCATTTAACCGTTCTTGAGTTATTTCCCTTTTTAACGTTATATGCAAGCAGGTGCATCATCTGTGTCACATGGACACATTCTCCATTTATTGTCTTATAAAAGCATATTTTAGATGATGTAATATTTTACAGAAAGTTCAGAAGTAAAAGTAGCCGATGTGAAGGAAAGAAATGGAAGTCTGGAGACAAATGAGTCAAGTTCACCTGAGGAATCAAATAACTCTGGCAGTCTACATGTCCCATCACCGCAGGCAACAAACTTGTTCGACTTCAATGAGTTCTTCAAGATAGAAAATCTTCCAGGCTTAAATGTATGTATTCTGGTGTCAACTATTAAACATGTATCTCTAATTCCTTAATAATTAATTACTATTTGAACATCAAAACCAACTGACCTTGCCAGGCAAAAAAAACAACCATGAGACAAACAACAACACACAAAACACTACATAGAAAACCGAAGACTGAGCAACAGGAACCCCACACCAAAACAGTTGGTGTTCTCAGGTGCTCCAGAAGGGTAAGCAAATCCTGCTGCACATGTGACACCTGTTGTGTTGCTCATGTAAGTACAAAAACAAGTCTAATTCGGTAGGTTGTGTTCAGTGAAAAGAGTAGTATTACCTTGTATCTTTTCATCCAGCAAAAGTGATATTGGAAAGAAATAAAAGCTGGCATTACTACACCCACAAACAAACCGTCATGTCAAAAGGTACATGAAATCTTTATTATTGTACCTCTGCATTCTCATATCCTTGTCTGAGATGGAGAGGGGATATTGTTTGATTGTCGTTCTGTCCATGTTTGTGTTTATTGGTCTTTAAACATATCATTCTGGTCCAGAAATTAACAACTACAACTTATAAAAGAATTGTTTGTCAAAAGACCATCAACTCATTCACAAAAATTCTTAAGAGAAAAAGAACTTGTTAGCCATTAGCATTTCAGTATAACCTACGATCTTTTTTTGTTGTAAGATTTTTTGTGCAAAGAGCCCCTGTATTTTAGATTGAAAGTCCATACAAATGGGTCAAATTCATCTACATTTTATGCTGATTTGTCAGTTCTAAGCATCTTCTGAATATTATTAGGATTTGTGTCAATAAACAGGAATTATCGTGCTTATAAACAGCTTCGTCTTCTTATATTAAGTTCTTTGTTTTTCACAATTGATCAAATTTTTATTTGAGGACATTATAGCAATAGTGCATATTGACTTTGTAGGAAGGGGTTAGTCCCACTGCTGAAGTACAGACTGGATTCCAGAGTCGGTTCAGTCGCTGGTTCTCTTCCCAACATGGTGGAGGCAGTATGGGTAATAGCCGAGAGAACAGTCGTAGATCATCAATCAATGAAGACTTTGGATATCTTAATGGTCAGTTTTTTTTTTGGAAAAATATGTTAAGTATTAGTTGGTATAATAATTTTGTGATTTATTTTAAAAATTGAAAAATTCCAGTGATATTTAATTTTTGCTGTTCAAAATTTTTAATAGTTGTGCTGCCAGTTCATGGAAGGGAATTCACTGTATGACTGTATTTACTCAAATTTAATATTTTATCAATAATTTATTCAAAAGTCTGCATGGATTGGCCTTGATTTTTTTTTTAGATTTCCAAAATTTTGGAATGAGTCAATCCGAAAAAACTAGGAATCAATTTGGAGTAAGAAATTTGTATTGTATGTCTCTTAAATGTATTTTCAGAACTACTTAGTGGAACCAAAAGTCCAATTGTTCCATCACCACCCCTAACACCATTAATTCGATGTACGATAAGTCTGTGTTCATGACTCCAGGCAACAGCACATTCTCTGACAAACCACAGTGTATAAGTATGGACATGTCTGTCTCACAGAAAAACATTATAGCTCCAATGCTGAACAGTATATTCCAGACTTCTGGATCATCACATCATAAGCGTAATGATAGCAGTAAGTAGTTAAAATGCTGAGGTCTACTAGAGCATTTGCCTTAGTCAATAAGAAATTGTTCTTCGCAAGTAAATGTGAAGATTTGGAAGAAAGCAGTAAAAAATTTGTTCTCAAAAATATATCACCTCTATATTGCCTTTTTGTGCTGCTTGTTCATAAATCATCAACGATCAGTCAAGCAATCACAAAAATATGTTGTTCAATTAGTTTTTGAAGTAATTCCAATAAACATTGTATACCCACCACCTGCCTAACGGACTTGCTTGATATTCTTGCTGATAAAGTCAGTATATACTGGATAGAAAAATCCTGAAAAGAAAGGTCTATCAAACACATGAAATATTTGCAGAAGTATAAAATATTTATTTAAAGTGCAAATTTGTCTTTGAATTTAACTCTTGAACAAAAAAGTCATTGCATTTAAATCGTGAATCTATATTAACAGTATAAACCATTAAAAAAAAGTTTTAATTAAGTAGTAGTTAAAATGAGTTTATCATAGAACTGGCACCTGGCATTAGACTGAAAAAAGCAATTACCTGACATATCCTTTGAGTATGAGTTCTATTTATTAAACAGGCAATCCTCAAATGTTGATTAAAGCATTATTCGATCAAAATTTTTCATAAAAGTGTTTTGTTTGTTTACAGACAGCAGTAATTACAGTGTGCAGGATGTTGAAGCCCAGCTGAAGGCTTTGTTGTTTGGAAGGAAAGATTCCACAGCCTCCAGTAGTGGTAATAACAGTCCTGCTGTGTCCTCTCCTAGAAGTAAGTCTCCAGTGATCATTTATACAACACAAACCGTCTCCATGGTCTCTTATACAACACAACTGCATCAGTGGTCTAGTGGTAACATCGCTGCTGAAGTTTTTTTTAGCAAATCTGTGGATTCATTATTATTCGTTGGATACCAATTTTCGTGGATTTCTTGGTTACCTGGGAACCACGAATTCCAATGTCCAACAAATTACAAATTTTCTTTAGGAATTTATGCAGACTTTGGCCAAACCACGAAATCAAATATCCACGAAAATTGGTACCCACGAAAATAAATGAATCCACAGTACATCTATACATCTACAATGATCACTAGCCTGTCAACACTAAAGGTGTGAGTTCAATCCCCCTCTCATGTTCAGGTATGTTGGGACTCTGATCTTAAGTGACAACGAAAACCAGTTTTACCTGACAAAGGTCGGTGGTTCTCTCCAGCTTTCCCGGACAAAGGTTGGTGGTTTTCTCCAGCTTTCCTTCACAAATAAAAACTGGCTGCCGTGATATTGCCAAGGTCACTGAAAGTAGCTTTAAACACTAAAAAAAAAAACATCTATACATAATAAAAAATATTAAATTGGACAAATGGCCAAATAAGTATCCATATATCATTCAAAATTGACATATTAAAAGATTTTGTAACATTGTTAAAGCATACATTAGTTAGCTGTTGGAAGATCATGATCAAAATACATGGTGGATGTGGATAGTAACAAATTAACATAAGGATGTTGCATCACACTTAATTTTATCTGTCCTTGCATATATTTGTCCATCAAATATTTTCGTCACACATTCATCTAGTATGACTTCATATTTGGTAGGCACCTCAACAGGGATGAGTGTGTGTTTTTTTATCTGTTAGACACCTTCTTACCTGTTTTTCGATACTTTAATTTTTATACGACCGCAAAGTTTTAGTTTAAGTGAATGGATCTCTATGAAATTTTAAAGAAGGTTCAATACCACAAAAGGAAGGTTGGGATTGATTTTGGTCCCAACCGTTTAGGAATTAGGGGCCCAAAAAGGGGGCAAAACAAGCATTTTTCTAGTTTCAGGATAATAACTTGTGTCTAAGTATTTCGATTGCTCTGAAATTGTACCACAAGTAGAAGGTTGGGATTCATTTTAGGGGTTATGGGGCCAACAGTTTAGGAATTATGGGGCAAAAAGGGGTAAAAAACAAGCATTTTTCTAGTTTCCAGACAATAACTTGTGTGTAAGTGTATGGATCTCTCTGACATTGTACCACAAGGTTCTATTTAACAAAGGGAAGGCTGGGATTGAGTTTGGGGTTAATTGCCCCAAACATGTAGGAAAAAGGGCCAAAAACAAACTTGTGTGTAAGCGTATGGATCTCTCTGAAATTGTACTACAAGGTTCCATACTACAAAGGAAAGGCTGGGATTGAGTTTTGGGGTTATTGTTCCAAGGGGGGTTTCAAAAGTTGGGGGATTTTTCCCAATTTTTAAGGGATTCATATTTTTTTTTTGAATTTTTGAAACGTTTCAAGAAGAAATCTTCAATTGCACAGTATTGCGCAATGGATTTATAAGATCCACATTTATTTTGTGTCAGAAACCTATATTATGTCAAAAATTTGATCACAATCCAAATTCAGACAGTATCAAGCTTGAATATTGTGTCCAAATTTGCCCCGACTGTTCAGGGTTCGACCTCTGCGGTCGTATCAGGCTGCGCTCAGGGAAGCATTTTATTTGTTATTACTTTTGATACCTTTCAATTATTACATTTATTGTGTTTACAGATGTACCACACAGTATCAAGACTGTACAGGAATTGGAAGCTGATATGAAGCCAACGACCACACCTGGACATAACTACCCACAGCAGCCAATCCCCCATCCCCTGGCAATGAATCATCACAAGATTGAAAGACAGAATAGAATGACCCCTCCTGGTGTGAGAATGACTCCTCCTACTGTGATTCAACATCACCAATACCAGCAACACCAGCAGCCCTCGTCTCAACATTCTTCCAGACGATCAAGTGAGGATGAAGGAGATTTGACGGCATTTAATAAATTACTGAGTCTGATGCAGGCTGGGGCAGCAGCAGCAGTAGAATCTCCTAAAATTCCTGTAAGTTTCTGTTACATTGTAACATTTGAAATCTCAAAATTGTAATATCTGTCTCAATATTATTTTCCTTACAACAAGGATATTCATTTTACTATGTCTCACTGAAATAGAATTTATAAAAACGAAAGAAAAAAATGTATTCAAATTTAAAGAAGTGTGATTTTACAAGAGAATTTATCTCCACTAGATAAAACTTCACTATGCTATATTGTTCTTTGGTTTTACTTATGTACCAGTAGCAAGAAAAACATTTTTTTTTATACCCCAATGAAAACAAAGTTTTAGAGGAATCACCCTGTTTGTATTTAGACAGATATTGAAACTTTAATCTGAACACTATCTGAAGATGTGCATAAGGGATATAATCTCTGTAAAATGTTAAAGGGAGATAATCAAATTAAATTTCTTTAAAATACTAAAAGTATTGCTTGGCGGAGGGTATCTTTTTGAGAGTTCAATCACAGTTCTAGTTTATATTGTATAAAGTACTGTTCTCCTCCATACAAATTTTCCTGGAATGGCACTTAAACTGATACCACACAAGTTAAAGTACTTTTACAATCTCCATTTGCTACAATCCAGATTGTTATTATTTCAGACTCGACAGGAGACCAGAGTTCCTTCCCCACCACAACAGATGATGCAGGCTAGACCTCAGACTCCAAACAGTCAACAGACTCAAGCTCAAATTGCACAAAATGAATTCTTACAGGTAAGCTCATATTTTTTTACCAAAACAGGAATGAGAGCTAGACTTTGAAATATCAGACACCCTTTCAAAGTTAGAATATGCAGTCTCTATAGAGGCTTTAAATCTGAGCTGATTTGACATTTTACGAGTGTGTCTGAGATTTCTAGTCTTGTTCTTGACAGCTTTATTTTTCAGATTGAATAGATTTGTAGAAAATCTTTATATTGAGTGTCACACAATTTGTTGACAATATAGGTGCTAGGTACTAACTAAGCTTTATTACATAGCTACCAATTAGTTGCTCACTACAGGTACCAATGGGGACATACATGTGCATTTTAGACTAAGAATTATTTAGAAGAGCTTAAGGATAACTTTAGAACTAGGTGTTACCAAATATAGTGGGAAGACTTTCTGCAAGGTCGCAGAAAAAGGTCAATCTGTATAGCCTCGGGAATGAGAATTTTTCACACTAGTTATTTGAGAGAGAAAAGATTCTTTAAACATAGGATGGCTTTCAAATGATAGATACAGGCATGATTAGCCTAGAGTATTATGAATCATATAAGTAATGTATATGCGTGCATATAAGTGTGACATTTTTCATCTTTTAGTAAACAGATTTTAGTTTGATTTGAGTCAATTTTTTTTAAGTTCCATTTCTTTGAACTAAAATGTGCTGACCTGTATCCAAATATTCAAAATGATGTGTTTCAATGGCATATATGGAGTTAAATGTAACACAGGGACAACCACTAGCTGTTAAATAACAAGACTTTATTACAGTAATATGGTTTCTTTTCAGGCTTTACTTCGTAACAAGGAACAACAGAACCTGATAAGACAGCAGGCTCTGGCTCAAATGAAGATGACTTACATGACAAAACAATCCACACCTCTTGCCCAGCCAACACCTTTAGGTCAGCAGACACCAGGTGGCTTACGAACAAACTTGCCTGAATCATTGGCAAATTATATCAAACAGAACCCAACCATCATAACAAAATCAGCCTCCCCAACCCCTCCGCCTCAGACTGTCCCTCAACAGCCACAGGCTCCAACCATGATGAATATCATACAGAACACATCCACACCTAGAGCTCCATCACCAACACCGCAAGTCATTCCAAACTTCATGCCACAGCCAACAACTTCACCACGTGTACCTTCACCAATCAGTAAGTCAGAGATTGTTTTAAATTATGTAAAATAGATAAAGGAATATAGATTTAGAACACATAGAGTTTAAAACAGTGGACTCCACTTTATAGGCAGTCTGACTAAAACCAGATCTTTCACTCTGCTATGTCATGTATGTTAGACATGTTTGTTGCAGATAAGTAGGATCTGAAGACATTTCATAAGGGGTCATGTTCAGTTGACCTTTTAGTATCCAATCAAATCTTTCCATACAATATTGTATGGAAATTTTTATATGACCGCAAAAAATTTTGCAGTTGTATATAGGTATCACGTCGTCGTCCGAAGACATTTGGTTTCTGGACAATAACTTTAGTTAATGTAAATAGAAATCTATGAAATTTAAACACAAGGTTAATAACCACAAAAGGAAGGTTGGGATTGATTTTGGGGGTCATAGTCCTAACAGTTTAGGAATAAGGGGCCCAAATAAGCATTTTTCTAGTTTCAAGACAATAACTTGTGGAACAGTGTATGGATCTCTCTGAAATTATACCACAAGTTTCCATACCAGAAAGGGATTGTTAGGATTGGCTTTGGGGGGTTATGGCTCAAACCGTTTAGGAATTAGGGGCAAAAAAGGGGGAAAACAAGGGTTTCCTGGTTAATGGACAATTAAAAAAAAGGACAATGTTATGTTTGGATTACCTCCCTTACACTGCTATTAAATTATGTATAAAGGAATGTTGTATTGTCTTGAGGTGATTAGCTGTCAATTTATTTTTAGAATTTACTATTTAAAAATGCTGATTAAGGAATATTAATTTACTCCATGATTATGTATGTCATTTTCTATTTTAAGACTTTTATGATGTATTTAAATGGGTAATTATGGTTGCAAACTCCATTGGAAATTTGAATTGAGATTATGACCATAACTTGAGCGTAAGAATTTTTTTTTTGGAAAAAGGGGAGGGGGGGAGGTGAAAAAAAATTGTGGGGGACAATTTTTTCAGATTTCAGAAATTAAAAGAAAATTTCTTCAAATATTTTTTTTTTTGCAAAAAAAAAGGGGGAAGGGGGGGGTGTCAATTCGCAACAGCATAGTGTATTGCACAAAAGCAAAAAATTGAATATAAATTCAAATCATATGACCAATTCTAAGTTCTTTGCCAACAGTTATTCTGTGTCAGAAACCTATTATGTGTCAAATATTTAATTACAATCCAAATTCAGACCTGTATCAAGCGCGAATATTGTGTCCATTTTTGCCCTAACTGTTCAGGGTTGGACCTCTGCGGTCTTATCCAGCTGTGCTCAGCGAAGTAATTTATTTACTATGAAATGTAAAAGAAAAATATCTGGTTAACTCCACAATATTTCTGAATATAGTTCCGAAATTAGATTTTTTAACCACATTTATTCCCTCACAATATTCAGATGATCTGACCTGATTGTAAACTATCCTCAATGTAGTCAATCAGTAAATTGTCATTGTTTAATTTACTTTTTTATATTTTATAAATCGTAAGTTTTGTAAACATTAAATCAATGTGTTAATCTATGTCATGTATGTTTTCAGTGACATTTTTATTAATTCCCTAACGATGAAGTCGAAGAGGACTTTAGGTTTGCACTCTGTCCGTCTGTCTGTCCGTCTGTCCATCCGTCAGTCCGGCAAATCAGTTTTCCAGACTTTTTTTCTTCATGGTTGAAGATATTGATTTGATATTTGGTGTATTGTTTTATCATGACAAGTTACAAGTCAAATTTGATTTTCACAATTTTAGCTTTTCTCCTTATTCAGTTAAAGCCCTTTCCCTAGAATTAAATTTTGATGAAATACCTATTAATTACTAGATTTCTGTTCAAAGGGAAATAACTCATTTTTTAACTTTCCTAGAATTAAATTTTGATGAAATACTGATTAGATTTCTGTTCAAAGGAAATAACTAATTTTTATACGACCGCAAAAAATTTTGTGGTCGATATTGGTATGACGTTGGCGGCGTCGTCGTCATCGTCGTCGATCCTTTGACGCATTGGTTTCGCACTCTAACTTTAGTTTAAGTGAATGGATCTCTATGAAATTTTACCATAAGGTTCAATATCACAAAAGGAAGGTTGGGATTGATTTTGGGGTTGTGGTACCAACAGTTAAGGAATTGGGGCCAAAAGGGGCCAAAAATAAGCATTTTGTAACTTCCAGACATAACGTGTGTGTTAGTGTATGGATCTCTCTGACTTTGTACCACAAGGTTCCATATCACAAAGGGAATGCTGGGATTGATTTTTGGGGTAATTGCCTCAAAATTTTAGGAATTAGGGGCAAAAAGGGGCAAAACAAGCATTTTTCTAGTTTCATGACAATAACTTGTGTGTAAGTTATGGATCTCTGAAATTGTACTACAAGGTTCCATATCACAAATGGAAAGCTGGAATTGAGTTTGGGGTAATTGCCTGAAACGTTTAGGAATTAGGTGCCAAAAGGGGCCAAAATAAGCATTTTTCTAGTTTCCAGACAATAACTTGTGTTCAAGTGTATGGATCTCTGAAATTGTACTGCAAGGTACCATACCTCAAAGGGAAGACTGGGATTGAGTTTGGGGTGATGAATCATAAGGGGTTCAAAAATTTGGGGGATTTTTTTTTTTCCTTTTTTTCTTTAAAATTTTCCATTTTAAGTTGGTTATTTCTGATTTATATTTAAAAGCAAATAATAATGATATGGCAGGAGATACACACCAAACAGGATGTGTAAATAATTATATAACAAGTATTGTGCAATAGCAAGAAATTTTCAATTGCACAGTATTGCGCAATAGCAAGAAATCTTCAATTGCACAGTATTGCGCAATAGCAAGAAATATCCAATAGCACAATATTGTGCAATAGCAAGAAATTGTCAATTGTACAGTATTATAATAGCAAGAAATCTTCAATTTCACAGTATTGCGCAATTGCAAGAAATATTCAATTGCACAGTATTGTGCAAAAGAAGATACTTTGTATAAATTGCTTATTTCTTGACCAATTTCAATGGGGTTTTGTTCTTGAACTCTTGGGGTTCTTTAATATGCTGAATCTAACCGTGTATTAAGTTTTTGGATTTTGGACCCGTTTTTAAATTGGTCCACATTGAGGTCCAAAGGGTCCAAAATTAAACTTTGTTTGATTTCATCAAAATTGAATTATTGGGGTTCTTTGATATGCCGAATCTAACTGTGTATTTAGATTCTTAATTTTTGGTCCCGTTTTCAAATTGGTCTACATTATGGTCCAAAGGGTCCAAAATTAAACTTAGTTTGATTTTAACAAAATTGTATTCTTAGGGTTCTTTGATATGCTGAATCTAAACATGTATTTAGATTTTGATTATGGGCCCAGTTTTCAAGTTTGTCCAAATCGGGTCCAAAATTAAACTTTGTTTGATTTCAACAAAATTGAATATATGGGGTTCTTTGATATGGTGAATCTAACCATGTATTTAGATTTTTGATTTTTGGGCCCGTTATCAACTTTGTCCACCATGAGGTCCAAAGTGTCCAAAATTAAACTTTGTTTGATTTCATCAAAATTGAATTATTGGGGTTCTTTGATATGCCGAATCTAACGTGTATTTAAATTCTTAATTTTGGTCCTGCTTTCAAATTGGTCTACATTAAGGTCCAAAGGGTCCAAAATTAAACTTAGTTTGATTTTAGCAAAATTGAATTCTTAGGGTTCTTTGATATGCTGAATCTAAACATGTATTTAGATTTTGATTATGGGCCCAGTTTTCAAGTTGGTCCAAATCGGGTCCAAAATTAAACTTTGTTTGATTTCAACAAAATTGAATATATGGGGTTCTTTGATATGCTGAATCTAACCATGTATTTAGATTTTGGATTTTGGGCCCTTTATCAACTTTGTCCACATTGAGGTCAAAAGGGTCCAAAATTAAACTTTGTTTGATTTCAACAAAATTGAATTATTGGGGTTCTTTGATATGCTGAATCTAACAGTGTATTTAGATTCTTAATTTTTGGTCCCGTTTTCAAATTGGTCTACATTAAGGTCCAAAGGGTCCAAAATTAAACTTAGTTTGATTTTAACAAAATTGAATTTTAGGGTTCTTTGATATGCTGAATCTAAACATGTATTTAGATTTTGATTATGGGCCCAGTTTTCAAGTTGGTCCAAATCGGGTCCAAAATTAAACTTTGTTTGATTTCAACAATAATTGAATATATGGGGTTCTTTGATATGCTGAATCTAACCATGTATTTAGATTTTTGATTTTGGGCCCCGTTATTAACTTTGTCCACACTGAGGTCAAAAGGGTCCAAAATTAAACTTGTTTGATTTCATCAAAATTGAATTATTGGGGTTCTTTGATATGCCGAATCTAACCGTGTATTTAAATTCTTAATTTTTGGTCCTGCTTTCAAATTGGTCTACATTAAGGTCCAAAGGGTCCAAAATTAAACTTAGTTTGATTTTAGCAAAATTGAATTCTTAGGGTTCTTTGATATGCTGAATCTAAACATGTATTTAGATTTTTGATTATGGGCCCAGTTTTCAAGTTGGTCCAAATCGGGTCCAAAATTAAACTTTGTTTGATTTCAACAAAATTGAATATATTGGGTTCTTTGATATGCTGAATCTAACCATGTATTTAGATTTTGGATTTTTGGGCCCTTTATCAACTTTGTCCACATTGAGGTCAAAAGGGTCCAAAATTAAACTTTGTTTGATTTCAACAAAATTGAATTATTGGGGTTCTTTGATATGCTGAATCTAACAGTGTATTTAGATTCTTAATTTTTGGTCCCGCTTTCAAATTGGTCTACATTAAGGTCCAAAGGGTCCAAAATTAAACTTAGTTTGATTTTAACAAAATTGAATTTTAGGGTTCTTTGATATGCTGAATCTAAACATGTATTTAGATTTTGATTATGGGCCCAGTTTTCAAGTTGGTCCAAATCGGGGTCCAAAATTAAACTTTGTTTGATTTCAACAATAATTGAATATATGGGGTTCTTTGATATGCTGAATCTAACCATGTATTTAGATTTTGATTTTTGGGCCCCGTTATTAACTTTGTCCACACTGAGGTCAAAAGGGTCCAAAATTAAACTTGTTTGATTTCATCAAAATTGAATTATTGGGGTTCTTTGATATGCCGAATCTAACCGTGTATTTAGATTCTTGATTTTTGGTCCCATTTTCAAATTGGTCTACATTAAGGTCCAAAGGGTCCAAAATTAAACTTAGTTTGATTTTAACAAAATTGAATTCTTAGGGTTCTTTGATATGCTGAATCTAAACATGTATTTAGATTTTTGATTATGGGCCCAGTTTTCAAGTTGGCCCAAATCGGGTCCGAAATTAAACTTTGTTTGATTTCAACAAATATTGAATATATGGGGTTCTTTGATATGGTGAATCTAACCATGTATTTAGATTTTGATTTTGGGCCCTGTTATAAACTTTGTCCACATTGAGGTCAGAAGGGTCCAAAATTAAACTTTGTTTGATTTCATCAAAATTGAACTCTTGGGGTTCTTTGATATGGTGAATCTAACCATGTATTTAGATTTTGGATATTGGACCATAATAGGTGAATGTCCAATTTAAAATTTTAAGTTCTTAGACCACATTCATTCGGTGTCAGAAACCTATGCTGTGTCAAATATTTAATCACAATCCAAATTCAGAGCTGTATCAAGCTTGAATGTTGTGTCCATACTTGCCCCAACTATTCAGGGTTCGACCTCTGCGGTCGTATCAAGCTGCGCTCATGGAGCATTTTATTTAAAAGATTTGTATTAAGGTAAATGACATTTTTGGACTTTTTTCCTTTTCTTTAGTAAATTGTTTGAAGAATTAGGTGTAGGTTTGTTTGTTATTTTATGTTGTTTACACCATGACAAGTTATAGATCAAGTTAGAATTTCGTTCCATTACAATGAATTTTTAACCGGTAGGGGACTATGTATTGCTATGCAATACTCACAGAATGCTTGTTTGTGTTTGTTAACACTTGCAGTGAATTTTTTGTAATTAAAGTGACACTAAGTCACTCAAAATGATTGATTAAAAATTTCCATAAAAGATCATCTTGTATACACCCTAATGAGATGTCTTCAAATCTATAGGTGGCCTGTTGCACGGCTAAATTTCTGTCCAAATTCAGTTTACCCCCATTTTCTGATGGCAGTCCAAATTCTTCCCACTTCTTCCAGGTCAACCACTATGATAGAACCAACCTTTTGTAGTTATTTCTTATTTGTTTACATCTTAAAAATGTATGCATGAAATATTTGCCGCTGAACTAAATCAAACATCGATCATATCAATTATATCTTAGGCTTTGCAACTAACAAATCTAATGTACCAGAATGAAAGATCTGATTTTAATTAGGGCTTTATTTCATACATTTTAGTTCTTAAATTCTTTTATTTGAATAAGACTTCAATTCTTACATCTTCTATGTACAAGATTTTCAACCAACATGAAATGTGTGACAAATTGAAGAATGGGAATGCTGCTGATATACAACAATACGAATTTTAATGACAATACTGTAAATTCAGAAATTATTGCAGAGTTTTTATACGACCGCAAAAATTTTTGTGGTCGATATTGGTATGACGTTAGCGCCGTCGTCTCAAGACACATTGGTTTTCGTGACTCTAACTTTAGTTTAAGTAAATGGATCTCTAGGAAATTTTACCATAAGGTTCAATACCACAAAAGGAAGGTTGGGATTGATTTTGGGGTTATGGTACCAACAGTTAAGGAATTAGGGGCCAAAAGGGGCCAAAATAAGCATTTTGTAACTTCCAGACAATAACTTGTGTGTAAGTGTATGGATCTCTGACATTGTACCACAAGGTTCCATATCACAAAGGGAATGCTGGGATTGATTTTGGGGTAATTGCCTCAAAATTTTAGGAATTAGGGGCCAAAAGGGGCAAAAATAAGCATTTTTCTAGTTTCAGGACAATAACTTGTGTGTAAGTGTATGGATCTTTCTGAAATTGTACTATAAGGTTCCAAATCACAAATGGAAAGCTGGAATTGAGTTTGGGGTAATTGCCCTAAACGTTTAGGAATTAGGGGCCAAAATAAGCATTTTTCTAGTTTCCAGACAATAACTTGTGTTTAAGTGTATGGATCTCTGAAATTGTACTGCAAGGTACCATACCTCATTGAAGGCTGGGATTGAGTTTGGGGTGATGAATCATAAGGGGTTCAAAAATTGGGGGATTTTTTTCCCTTTTCTTCCTTTTTTCCTTTTTTTTTCTTTAAAATTTTCCATTTTAAGTTGGTTATTTCTGATTTATATTTAAAAGCAAATAATAATGATATGGCAGGAGATACACACCAAACAGGATGTGTAAATTATTATATAATAAGTATTGTGCAATAGCAAGAAATTTTCAGTTGCACAGTATTGCGCAATAGCAAGAAATCTTCAATTGCACAGTATTGCGCAATAGCAAGAAATATCCAATAGCACAATATTGCACAATAGGAAGAAATTGTCAATTGTACAGTATTGCACAATAGCAAGAAATATTCAATTGCACAGTATTGTGCAATTGCAAGAAATATTTAATTGCACAGTATTGTGCAAAAGAAGATACTTTGTATAAATTGCTTATTTCTTGACCAATTTCAATGTGGTTTTATTCTTGAATTCTTGGGGTTCTTTAATATGCTGAATCTAACCGTGTATTAAGTTTTTGGATTTTGGGCCCCGTTTTTAAATTGGTCCACATTGAGGTCCAAAGGGTCCAAAATTAAACTTTGTTTGATTTCATCAAAAATTGAATTATTGGGGTTCTTTGATATGCCGAATCTAACCGTGTATTTAGATTCTTAATTTTGGTCCTGTTTTCAAATTGGTCTACATTAAGGTCCAAAGGGTCCAAAATTAAACTTAGTTTGATTTTAACAAAATTGAATTCTTAGGGTTCTTTGATATGCTGAATCTAATCATGTATTTAGATTTTGATTATGGGCCCAGTTTTCAAGTTGGTCCAAATTGGGGTCCAAAATTAAACTTTGTTTGATTTCAACAAAATTGAATATATTGGGTTCTTTGATATGCTGAATCTAACCATGTATTTAGATTCTTAATTTTTGGTCCGCTTTCAAATTGGTCTACATTAAGGTCCAAAGGGTCCAAAATTAAACTTAATTTGATTTTAACAAAATTGAATTCTTAGGGTTCTTTGATATGCTGAATCTAAACATGTCTTTAAATTTTGATTATGGGCCCAGTTTTCAAGTTGGTCCAAATCGGGTCCAAAATTAAACTTTGTTTGATTTCAACAAAATTGAATATATGGGGTTCTTTGATATGCTGAATCTAACCATGTATTTAGATTTTTGATTTTGGGCCCCATTATCAACTTTGTCCACATTGAGGTCAAAAGGGTCCAAAATTAAACTTTGTTTGATTTCAACAAAATTGAATATATGGGGTTCTTTGATATGCTGAATCTAACCATGTATTTAGATTTTTATTTTTGGGCCCCGTTATCAGCTTTGTCCACATTGAGGTCAAAAGAGTCCAAAATTAAACTTTGTTTGATTTCAACAAAATTGAATATATGGGGTTCTTTGATATGCTGAATCTAACCATGTATTTTGATTTTTGGGCCCGTTATCAACTTTGTCCACATTGAGGTCAAAAGGGTCCAAATGAAACTTTGTTTGATTTCATCAAAATTGAACTCTTAGGGTTCTTTGATATGCTGAATCTAACCATGTATTTAGATTTTGGATATTGGACCATAATAGGTGAATGTCCAATTTAAAATTTTTAAGTTCTTAGACCACATTCATTCTGTGTCAGAAACCTATGCTGTGTCAAATAGTCAATCACAATCCAAATTCAGAGCTGTATCAAGCTTGAATGTTGTGTCCATACTTGCCCCAACTGTTCAGGGTTCGACCTCTGCGGTCGTATCAAGCTGCGCCCTGTGGAGCATTTTATTATTATTGTGAAAAATGCAGAGTTGTAAACGCAATAATTTAAACTCGCATTTTGAAATATTTTATATGAATTAAACAGGATTTTTCTCAAAATCGTAAAAAATTAAAATCGCATTTAAGTCTAAAATGACAAAATCGCAATAATAAATGCACGAAATAATTTCTGAATTTACAGTAGTTGAAATAGAAGTAGTTTTCCAAAAAGGCCCCTGCACGGTAAGTGCAGTCATGTTGAAAAGGGGGCAGATTTTCAAAATGGATGTTAAAATGGTGTGAAAAATACGAGAAAACATCATTAAAACAGGATAGTTGCTTGGAAACATACATAGTATTTCCAGTACTTCTTACTATTTCCACCTCTATCCAAAAAAACCTGCCGCATTCAATATAGTGAAATAACTGTGAAGTAGCCTTTTCTGCAATTTAATGCTAAATTCTGCAATGTTGCTGTCAGAAATCAGAACTTTCCCAAACTGAAAGAGAAACAAATTATTCTCATTCAGCTTCACTACAGTAAATGACTCTGAAGTTGAATATTTGATTTATATATCTTCATTTGTTTAAGTAGTCTTGCATTTATATATGATATATTTATATATATATATATTTAAGAAAATATAAAAAAGATTGTACATTATTTATATGCTTTGTGATTTTAGTGTTCAGTCAGCAACCACCAATGCATCTCAATGCGCCATCACCTATCCATCCATCGCAGTTGACAAGTACATCACCAATCAATGTTCCAGCAGTTTCTATGTCTGTAAGTAAATCATCACAGTTGACAAATACATTACCCATTAATGTTTTAGCAATCGTCATGTTAGGTTCCTAGCTTGTGCAGCATCATCAGGACAATTAGAATTAAATCATGCAGTAACCTGGATGTTTTTATCGTTTTAAAGTAAATTTTATTTAGGTTTTTAGATAACTTCAGCATTAGGTATCCATCTTGGTTAATCTCGCTGCCTAAACCATTAGAAGGTATTGGTTCACTTGATGTATTTAAATCCTTAGATTTGTTTATAAATGTTATATTGGTCAATTAAAAATTTGTTTTGATTATTTCTAGCTATTGCTTGACATGCTAAAAAAAACTTTAAAAAAGTGCATTATTTAATTTACCTTAACCGTACATTTTCAGTCGACTGCTTCAATAAGGCCACCTGTTATCCACCGTGGACCAAGTCCACAGGAATTAATAGCTCATACACAAGCCATAATGCAGACAGCTTTACTTAAGAAACAATTGGAAGATCAAAAAGAAAGATTTATGAAGAAACAACAAGAGAGGTATTTCTACTAGCATTTTTGTTCATTTCTATTCAATACTATTCAGTTGTTAAATATTAAGGTAAAATAGAAATACATGAATTTGCGATGAACACTTGCAATAGTATAATTTTTTTCTAGTTCTCTGATTTCATATCTTAGGTAAAAGAAAATTAAATCAGTGTTTCACCTGCCTAAGAATGATCTTGGATCATAATGTCAGTGTAATTGGTCTTCCTGCTGGCTACCCTAAATTCAAATTTGCAGCTGGCCTTATTTTCGATAGCTGGGCATGCTAAGCACATGCACAATCAATATCCAGTTGAGGTCACATCATAGGTTGCATGCATACAGTTATACAGAGATTAAAATTGATGTCTTGCAAGACAGTTATGTTTCAGCAATTTTTTTTTAACTTATTTTTACAAATTTGAATCAAGCTGACTGCTATAAAGGAATTATTGTTCAATCTTCCATTCTTGTAATTGCTTGAAACCAGAAAAATATACTTTTATTTTATTCATATTCATTCTTTACGAAAAACTATTTGACTATAAATATGCCAGAAAATGAATCTATCATATGGCTTGTGAGGCCTCTTTTTAGAAAAATTGGACTTTTTACTGGCCTGGGCTGTGGGCTTGTGGTTAATTATGAAGACTGTATAGTAGCTAAAAGCATAGCCAATGCTGCTTTAAAAACATACATACAGGAAAAATATACTCTCTCTTCTTCTTATAATAAAAAAAAATAATAATAAAGAGTTCTCTATTACAAATGTTAATGATAAAAATAAACGTTTATTTAAAAAAAATATGTTCTCATATCATGAAATACAAATATTTCTAGGGCCAAGTCACCAAACCCTACAGCAACACCTAACTCATCAAAGTCACCAAGTATGATGGCAATGCCCATGTCTAATAATCCAGTTATTGTTAATAACCAACCAAAGGTAAGTCAAGTCTTAGACAACTCTGACATGACATATGAACCAACTAGGAAACTTTTTTTCAGTTGTCATGCTATAGAAATTATTGAGGATGATTGTATTAACACTGAATACAAGAGAAATGTTTGTTGCATTTAGCTAATTTTGAAACTTAGAAATAATCAATATTTTTTTAATCAGTAAATTCCCCTATCGTTTGTAACAAGGGTAACTACTTATAAAATTATGGAGTGTTCTAGAAGGGATATGTTTGTTTTTGTATTCATGCCCCACCTACAAAAGTAGGGGCATTATGTTTTTCTGGTCTGTCCCATATCAGGCTTTAGTTTTGGTTTAAGGACATTTACCCTGAAGTTGTGTTCACATCAATTTGATTTTTATGGCCCCGCCGTAGCGGAGGGGGGATTAAGTTTTACCCTTGTCCTGTACGTCCCAAAGTTGGTTTTCATTCTCTAACTTTAGATTGCCTCAACCAGATGTTATGAGACTTATACACTGCTTATTACCACAAAATTCAGATCAAATTTGAATTTTGGTGACATCACTTTAACCATTCAAGAGTTATGCCCCTTTACAGATGGAAAAATTGCTGAATTTTTCATTTCTGTTCTCTAACTTTAGTTTGCCTCAACCAAGTGCTATGAAACTTATACACAATGCTTATTACCACAAAATACAGATCAAGTTTGAATTTTGGGGGTGTCACTTTTATTGTTCTAGAGTTATGCCCATTTACAAATGGAAAAATTGCTGATTTTTTTGTTTCTGTTCTCTAACTTTAGTTTGCCTCAGCCAAATACTATGAAACTTATACACAATGCTTATTATCACAAAAAATTAGATCAAGTACAAATTTGTGTAGCATCACTTTTTTCCGTTCTTCAGTTATGTCCCTTTATAACTTTATATGATATGCAAGCGGGGGCATCATCTGTGTCCCATGGACACATTCCCCATTTATTTTAATTTCATTTGTGCTGTAAGTCCTTCAATTTTGTTAATGTAAAATTAAATGACAGGACTTACCAGACAAACAATATTACAGGCCAAATTTTGACCCAGATTACCCAGTACATTGAACCTATGGACACACTTTTCTTGTTTATATATATATATATGTGTAAAGTAAGCACACTAAAAAAATGAACACATCTTACAAAAAATGTTTACAGACATATTTCCACATAATCTGTTCTTCTTCAATCAAAGATATTACAAATCCAGGAGCAAAGATTGGTATATAATTCTAAACATATTTTCATTTCAGCCTGCAGTTTCAGTTGCTTTTACACCAACTTCAGTGATGAGAAAGATGCATTCAGACAAAGCAAGTGAAAAAGACAAACAGAAACCAGAGATGGGAGAAGGTAAGATAACTGAGATATAATGTGATATTTATAAGCCTTTTGATGTACCAGCTTATATAGTTTGAAAAATGGCTTTATCTAGGATTGTTGTTTAGAAAATCACTTCTTTCAGTTCTATGGAAAAAATATATTTCCTTGCATAGAACATTTTTGGTCTGCCTCTACATATTCAATCAATAAAAATGGCAAACAATTCAGTATAAATGAATCCATACATTTTTACATTAGATAAATTTCTACAGGAAATGACTTAGTGTTAGCATTCAAATTGTAGCAAAATCTTTAAATGGCTGATGGAATTGTTACTGAAAATCTTTAACGTTAAAGCTGTTATCAAAAACATCATAAACATCTAGTTTTTTTGATGTTTTCATATTTTATAAATTTCTTTGCCATTATTTCAACTTTGTATGGAAATAAATTATTTTCCATAAATTGTTTTTATCTTGAGCAATTATCTGTGAGAGAAAATAGTATGCCCAAAAAAATGCAATAGATCAACCTAGTGTGAAATTTCATCAATGTTGCTCTACAGTTAAGTGTGCACTAAAAATTTTGGTGTTTAATTAGCCTTGTCAAATAGTTAGAAATTAAACAGCATAACGCATTATGTTTAATGCAGTGATCTTTGACTATTGTGATATTTTCTAAAATGACAACAAGATCTCACTCCTTTTATTAGGAACACCAGCTCCTCCTCCACCAATCCGACAATTAATACGACCTGATGGATCATTGAATGACGAAGACCACAACAGTCCAAATAATGAAATTGATAGACACCTGAACAACAAGTACCAAGAGTCCAGGAATGGTCCTCATTCTCAGACAGAGCAACAGTTCAACACTCATGTGCCTCCTCCTGGATATTCAGGGTCCATGGGGTCCAGTACAGGAAACTCTGAACAGGTAAATTAAAACCTCCATATTTGTATTAAGGTTACAAGGACTGAACATATATTAAGGTTACAAGGACTTAACATATATTAAGGTTACAAGGACTGAACATATATTAAGGTTACAAGGACTGAACATATATTAAGGTTACAAGGACTGAACAAATATTAAGGTTACAAGGACTTAACATATATTAAGGTTACAAGGACTGAACATATATTAAGGTTACAAGGACTTAACATATATTAAGGTTACAAGGACTGAACAAATATTAAGGTTACAAGGACTGAACAGCTGTATATTTCACAAGGAATATATTTTGTGTTAATTTTCTTGATTAAAATAAAATCACGAAAATGTATCCTCATGTTCATTTGCTCTTTAAGGAAGAGCAGGATTGGAGTAAGCAAAAACACAAAATTAAACCATTTCAAACAAGTTTGCCTTGTTAATACTCAAAATAAACAGCTTTTTACAGTATTAAGTCCAAGTACATGTACACTTAATCATTATTTTGATATTTCCGATATAAATCAAACAAATATATATATCAATCTACTTAACAAAATTGTCTTGTACACCGAGAAGGAATTCCATGAATTATTTGTGTGCTCATTCACATCTTTACGAATACTGTCAAAAAATCTGAAGGAAAAATGACAGGCTTCTTTGTGTTACTTACAGGGAACAGGTCCAAATAAAAATTCTCGTCCTGGACCAAATATGATGTCTAACATGATGCCAGCCAATGGACCACTTCCACAGATGAGTGGGCCACCACCACTTTTGTCAACACAACTATCCACTCCTGGTAGACCAATTGTCAAAGGTTTGTTTTAATATGTTTAATACATTTTAAAATATCTTGACTAGTTCCCAACTCCTGGTAGACCAATTGTCAAAGGTTTGTTCTAATAAATTAACATCTTAACAACTTCTCACTGAGTTTTTCTGCTTTTAAGGAAAATTAATTGCTGTTTTGATAGTATTACAAATAAAACATACTGAACTAGTAGTTAAATAATTTTATTGGTCTTTATGGCAATTCATTAATTGGCCTTTAACTTGAGTTTCCTGTACTTTAAGGTTGAGATTCATTTTACGGTTTGGGTATTTACATGTAGTGCTTTAGAAGAATGGAATGAAAATAAAATTACTCCATTTTCCTTTCTGTCATATCTTTGCAGCAGTGAATGTTAGTACTAGTAGTGTAACAGGTGTTATGACACCAAACCAGGTACCTATGAGACAGTTCTCTGTGTCTCAGCAACTAAATACTCCACTATCATCTGCAAGTATTCAACAGAGGGCTATAATGGGACAGAACACTTTACAGACGTCAACACCCAACATGCCACCCAGACCAATCAACATATCTCCCAATCCACTTACGAGACCCATTGTTGGTACACCGGTGTCACAGAACTTTTCAATGGGCATTCCAATAACTGGACGGATGCCTATCCCACCGGGAGGGGTAAACATGACTCCAAGTCCTCTTGTTCTACAACAGATGATGCAGGGAGGTATATCACCGGCTACAGCTAGAGGTATTTACTGTAGATATTTAGCATAAACAGTAGTCTTTCTAGGATTTGAGAGAGTTGCTATTGAATAAAAGGGAGTAAGTTGACAATGGTTTTAAAAGAGGACCATTCAATACTGGTTGATTTTGATTGTTGCAGTTTTAACAATGGTGACCACTTTGTTAACGGATTTATTTGTTGTTGTAAATCTGCCTTTGGAAATTTATTTATCACTTAACCAAACGTATTGAAACATTTTCATATACCGTGTCCTGGAGCATTAAATAAGGTTTATTTAGTTTTAATGGATTTGACATGTATTTTTTTCCCCCTTAAATTCAAAGATAATTGCTGCTACACCGATAGTTTAATGGGAACTGCAGTCGTGAGTAAATGTTTTCACTAGATCTCTAAATGTTATTTCTGATGATTAAATATGACACAAACCAAATATCCAAGCTAAACCATGTTTTGTATATTCATGCATTTTCATTGGTACTAATTTTCTTGGTTGGGGAAAATATGTAATTTTGTAAATACTTGATTTTTATGGTTTTAAGAAGTTTCTGCACATGGAGTTTTAGTAAATACACAAAACACACAGACACAGAGCTATAGTAAATTAGTATTTTGTTGAATACTTTAAATATGTGTACCCAGGAATAATTATGAATCCTCACTATAACTACATGTATTTGTTTTATCTTAACATTGTAGTGAATGCACTGAATCAGATAAACCAAATAAACCACCTGAATCAGATGGCTATACAAGCACAGCAACAGAGGATGATGGACCCTAGACTTCAAGGTATTCGTGGAATCTATCCACCTTCTACAATGAGTCCACGGAGCTCTTTGCCGTCGGCGGGACTTAATATTCCCAACTCTTTGCCAATGGGAGTCAACGTTGCCATGAGCCGTGCTTTGTCACCACAGGCACCATCTCAGAAACAATGTTAGTGGTACTCTTCTATATAAGAGGGGGGATTTCAATGCTTTGTCACATCAGGCACCATCTCAGAAACAATGTTAGTGGTACTCTTCTGTATAAGAGGGGGGATTTCAATGCTTTGTCACATCAGGCACCATCTCAGAAACAATGTTAGTGGTACTTTTCTGTATAAGAGGGGGATATCAGTGCTTTGTCACCTCAGGCATCATCTTAGAAACAATGTTAGTGCTACTTTTCTGCTTAAGAGGGGGATTTCAGTGCTTTGTCACCTCAGGCACCATCTCAGAAAACAATGTTAGTGGTACTTTTCTGTATAAGAGGGGGGATTTCAATGCTTTGTCACATCAGGCACCATCTCAGAAACAATGTTAGTGGTACTCTTCTGTATAAGAGGGGGATATCAGTGCTTTGTCACCTCAGGCACCATCTCAGAAACAATGTTAGTGGTACTTTTCTGTATAAGAGGGGGGGATTTCAATGCTTTGTCACATCAGGCACCATCTCAGAAACAATGTTAGTGGTACTCTTCTGTATAAAAGGGGGGGATTTCAATGCTTTGTCACATCAGGCACCATCTCAGAAGCAATGTTAGTGGTACTCTTCTGTATAAGAGGGGGGATTTCAGTGCTTTGTCACCTCAGTCACCATCTCAGAAACAATGTTAGTGGTACTCTTCTGTATAAGTGGGGGGGATTTCAGTGCTTTGTCACCTCAGGCACCATCTCAGAAACAATGTTAGTGGTACTTTTCTGTATAAGAGGGGGGGATTTCAATGCTTTGTCACCTCAGTCACCATCTCAGAAACAATGTTAGTGGTACTCTTCTGTATAAGAGGGGGGATTTCAGTGCTTTGTCACTTCAGGCACCATCTCAGAAACAATGTTAGTGGTACTCTTCTGTATAAGAGAGGGGATTTCAGTGCTTTGTCACCTCAGGCACCATCTTAGAAACAATGTTAGAGCTACTTTTCTGCTTAATAGGTGGGATTTCAATGCTTTGTTACTTTCTTCAAATTTCTGTATTCTGTGGTACCTTTACATCATCCTTGTAAATTTTAGGATGTTAATCAACTTAGCTGTTTTAATTTCATCCTTGTTTTTTATTAGTCCCCTACTGACAGAGTCTGAGGGTACTTTAGGTTTGCACATGTTGCACTCTGACCGTCTGTGTGTCCATCCGTCAGTCTGGCAAATCAGTTTTCCACACTTTTTTCTTCATGCTTGAAGTTATTGATTTGATATTTGGTGTATTGTTTAATCATGACAAGTTACAGATCAGGCTTGAATTTTGTTCCGGTATGATGATTTTGTACAGAGTTATGGTTCTTGAACTTAGAAAATTCACTCAAATAATTAATTTTTCTCCCTTTTTTTCGTCAGGCTTGAAGATATTGATTTGATAGTTGGTATTTAGTTTAATCATGACAAGTTACAGATCAAGTTCAAACTTTGTTCCGGTCTAATGATTTTGTGCAGAGTTATGGTCCTTGGACTTAGAAAATTCACGCAAATAATTAATTTTCCACATTTTGTTTATCATTCTTGAAGATATTGACTTGATATTTGTTATATAGTTTACACCATGACAAGTTATAGATTATGTTAGCATTTTGTTCCAGTAGAAAGAATTTTTAACCAGTAGGGGACTATGTATTGCCATGCAATACTCACAGAATGCTTGTTTCTTCAAATTTCTATACTCTGTGGTACTTGTACATAGTCCAACTTGTCTTACATATACATTATCATTTTTGTTCCTAGACAAAAAGTTTTAACTTTTGGAATACTGTAAATGTATTACCAAACTTACATGTAATTATTTTTGATTGGTTAATAATGACCACATTTAATGATATTTATATCAAAGGTTAAGGTCATGTCATAATATCAATGGGGTGATTTTTTTTTTGGTTTTTAACTTTCGAAAAATATATCCAACAACAACAACCTTCAACAAACTTAGTTTGGAAATGAACCTTGGAAAGAACAAGACTCTTCTTGATTTTATAGGCAAGACTTGCAGAAAGTTAAAAGTCATGGTCACTGCCTATGAACAGACTTCATATTTTGGGGGAAAATTTGTTTATTGACAATATCTATTGAGCCATAAACTAGATCTTTACAATCTCTGTTGGATAATATGTCATGAGTTGAAGAAGACCCCTATTTGATTTTGAGGACAATAGGACAAAGCTCAGGGTGAATATACCAATTTATAAACTGAAATTTGTGACAATTTTTGCCTTGGTGTGAAAAAAAAAACCTTAAAAGATTTTTAGGACAGTGAAAAAAATCACTATGTCATATGTCTACTCTGACAACAGCAGTAGACTGAAAATTGCGACACTTTTATGTTATATGCTTTAGGAAACTTGATTTTATACGCCCGTTTACGGGACGTATTATGGTATACCGTTGACCGTCTGTCCGTCCGTCCGTCGTCAACATGTCGGACATTATCTCAAAAAAGCTTTAATCAATATGCATGAAACTATGGTGAATTGTTTATATTTATTGACGTGAGCTCCCATTTGTTTTTTATAAATTTCAGATTTACTGTTTCAGAGTTTTGGGGTTTTATTCATTAAAAAAGGGGGATTTTCCAGTTTTCTGACAATAACTCAAGATTGCTTTCACCAACTTGCAAGAAATTTTGGTGAATTGTTTATATCTATTTACATGAGCTCCCTTTTGGATTTTTATAAATTTTAGATTTAACGTTTCCGAGTTACAGGGTTTTATTCATAAAAAAGGGGGATTTTCCAGTTTTCGGACAATAACTAAAAAATACTTTCAGCAGTTCTTATGAACTTTGGTGAATTGTTCATATCTGTTGATGTAAGCTCCCTTTAGAATTTTATAAATTTTAGATTTTACATTTCTGAGTTATGGGGTTTTATTCATTAAAAAGGGGATTTTCCAGTTTTGGACAATAACTCAAAATGCTTTCAGCAGTTCTCATGAAACTTTGGTGAATTATATATAGCTATTGATGTAATCTCCCTATTGATTTTCATAAATTTCAAATATGACATTGAGAAGAAATTGAACTTTATTTGTTTATAGTCTGACAACAGATTTTCTAAGTATTGCACAACAGCACAGTGTATTGCACAACAGCAAGAAATCTTTAATTGGATATAAATTCAATTCATATAACCAATTTTATATTCTTTGACTTCATTTATTCAGAAACCTATAATATGTCAAATATTTAATTACAATCCAAATTCAGACCTGTATCAAGCTTGAATATTGTGTCCATTTTTGCCCCAACTGTTCAGGGTTGGACCTCTGTGGGCGTATCCAGCTGCGCTCAGCGAAGCAGTTTATTGTTTTTACCATGAATCCAATCATCAACAAAGTTAGTTAAATGATGTGCTTTTGAAAAAGTGTAAATTTGGGTCAAGTTTTGTTCTAGAAAAAAAGTTCTACCACAAATCCATAAAGATGGCAATGGTCTTTTGTGTTCTAGTAATTTCATATATTTTTTTCAACATTTCAGCAATGGGTGGCCCTGTTTCTCCAGGATTATATAATGGGAACAACAACCTGACGAAACCAGGAGAACCAAATCTGTTCAAATGGTTTGGTAATGATGTGTTGAAAGGACAAATTCCCAACATGCCACCGCTTCCTCAACAGGGAACAAGAGTCATGACTGTTGACGAAATTGAACGGTGTTAAATTCAGTGGAATGATGCACTATTTCCTAACAATCCATGAGGTCTTTAACAGGAAATATGGTGGCTTCATTTTACAATAGACTTCCCATTACTTACAATGTAATTGTCATTGGAAGAGAGAAAAGAACAATGGCATAGTGCTGATGGATTTATGTGGTGTTCAGACAGACTCGTGTAAACAAGTTATAAATTTATGTATAATTACATCAACTTTGTTATCTAATCCAACGATTTTGTAAGCTTGGCACAAGGTTTTAAATAAGCTTTTTTGTCAATTTAAATTACAGGTTTTCATTAGTGTGGTACCTAATACATGAAACAGTGATACATACTTTTTGCTCGATTGCTTAGTTACAACTCGGAAACTTTCTTTGTCTCTGTAAATATCAATTTTGTGTACAGAAATGCTTGTATCGCTCAGATTTTTTTGTGAGTATATTTTTTTCTTTCCATTAATATGTAATATTGTATATCCTTAAAATGAATATGTATGTATATATGTGTTAATTTCTTTTCGATTTAGTTGATTTTGTAAATAAAATGTCTTTTTTTGTCGTTTACTGGGCAGATGTAACATATCACAATCAACTCGTCAGTTTCACTGTAAATAATAGGTATATCATCTCTCAGTTAAAACCTCCATGAATATTTCAAATGTTATTTAGAAACTTGAATGTTATTTTTGTGCTAGAGAGTTGTTTCTGTATTGGAAGACGGACCAGTTTAGTCTGTACTAGTCATTTCATTATTTTTGAACACAGGAAAAGTGCTTGGCATTTGTAAAAGATTGTTTTTATATATATTTTTTGTTTTATTAATAATTTTTGACAAAGTCATCTTTCTGTACATTTGTAAATAGTCTTCAGTGTTATTTATTGTTTTGATTTTGTTTGTAAAAGAATTAACATATTTCTACTCTGTACTCGGTATCAACAAACATGACAAATGTTGAAGCAAGTCAGAGGTCTTATCAAGGGTGTGAGCCTCCTTTTTGATATGTTAAACAAAAAAATCACTGCCAAGTATAAGCTTGTTTTTGAGTTGATGGTATTCTATATAGTAGATGATATGTTACACAATCCTGTTCAGTTTGAATTTGAATATGATTGGGGCTGATAGATGTACAGTAGGCTTGGTAAATTACAAGTTTAAAAAAAAAAATTATTGAAAGAAGTGAAAAATTTGGGGATTTTAATTAAAAAAAGATACATGGACATCAACATTTATCTGACAAATAAAATATCAGTTTAGATTTTGCAAACAAAATCATTGTTGTATGTACATAGCTGTATAGAACAATGTTATATATTTACTTTTGTATGTTAGAAAAATAATACATGCATTGCTTTTTTCACTGAAAAAAAATGAGTAACTATTTCATGCATACTTAGTTTTAATGTTTTATATATTTAGTTGTCCTTTATCAGTTTAAAACTTTTTTTGGCCTATCTGCATTAGGGAGCATATATTTAACATTATTCAAGCTTCGAGCATACATGATGTACAATACATTAAAAGCCATCATAAATTGTATGCTTCCAGTTTGCTTTGAGGAATATGTGGTTTGCTTAGAGCATGCTTACAGAAATAGGTATATGATCCTTGAAGCAGTGACTTCAGACCCTTAGGATACTCTGTTTTTGATTTCAGTGTTTAAAGTAATCCTGCTTTATTTTTGTATAAAGAGCAATGTTTTTAAATTGTATTAATAGGGTTTGTTTTTATGAAAATGTTAGCTAATGTTTCAGTCTATATGTTTAAATTTTGTAACATCACCATACTTAGATTAATTCACCTTAAAAATTGTCATTTTTTATTGTCATAAGTAATTTTAAGACATTTAAATCGAAAATTGAATCGAGTATTGCATGTGGAAGTAAACATTTAAGTTTCAAATGGAATTAAACAATAGAAATCCATTGGTTTGGCATTAAAATTAAGACTAGTCAGTTAAACCTGAAATAATTCAATAATTTCTTCATGGGATAGTATTTCACAATTACATTATCATTAAGAATATGGTATTTACATTTATAAATATGTGTACACAGGATGAGAATAAGTGAACTGTATATGATTTTGTTTTACAGTGCTTAAGATTATAGAACATTCTCTTATTTTGGCCTGTTCAATTCTTTGTGAATATGTTTTCTAGTAAATTTTTTAATACTGTGTTTTAACAGTTGTTTTATTTTGATATCTTTTTCTTGTGTTAAAATTTATTTTTACATTCTGTTAAAACAAAGGCCAAGCAAATTTAATTGTGTTTCTCAGGCACAGATTATGAATGATTTGTTTATTTTTCATATCAGCTATTTAAAGTTGTTCACCTGAAATCAAAGTTAACAAAAAACAAAACATGGATGGATTGGCTGATAGCTGCGTAATATTCAGTAATTACTTTTTATATGCAAAATCAGGTTGAAATATACCCTGCTTTGTACTAGACTCCAGTTTGGTAAGATTTTTAATATTCTAGCTGACAATGTTCAGTCTGTCACATATTTTTCTGAACATAGTTTTATACAGCTATGTACAGACAAACATACTTGCCAACCTCTGACAATGAGAAATCATGTCATGACATGACATGACATGTCAAAAGCGTGTGAAACGCGTGGCGTAGATGCGGACTATTTAATATGTAAAAACAATATTCTACTGTAAACTTTTATTGTATTCAACAGTGGTCTTGCTGCTTTTAAAGCAACACCAATAGATATAGGCACATATTCAAAACAACTTCCAGTTTGGTTACAGTTACTTGATATTATCAGATAACAAGGCACACAATATATCATTGTCTTAGTTCTAGTTCTTATCAGAAGTCAGTGTAAATTTCTTTATAATTGTAAATGCTCTATCACAGTCAGAATTGATATTTGGCTGAACTAAAATAGCTTTATCAAGCTTCGTAAGAGTGTGATAACGTTTTTTTGCCATCTAAAATGTCATCTATTATCTCTGCCATTGTTCCAAACAAACTATCGTCTTGTCAAAACTGGGTAGTTCATCAGAAGACAGCTGGTACTATAAGAAATGATCCAACAGTTCAGTGATATTTCCATCCCATATGGCCTGTGGAAATCTGTTTGCTTAATTTGAAACTGAAAAAGGAAAATATTTTATAATTTGATTACCATGAAACATGTTAAATGCTTAATCAAATAGCTACATTGTATTTCTCCTCTCACTGTCACATGTATTGTTATGATTGCAACATAGGGTGCACAATGCATTACTCGTCCCTCGATCATTTAAACTCGAACTTCCAAATAATTTATAAATCTTGAAATTATCTTGGTACGTACACATCGTTTTTTAGCAATCGTCTTTAGACGACAGTACAGGTCCTGAAAGCGACCTCTTTCTGTGGACATTTCCAAGTGAATTTGAAAAAGAAAGTCACAAAATCGTAAAAACTAATCACAAAATACTTACCTTAAAGGCTTTTGCTGTTCGTCTATATAGAAAATTAAACAATGGCTCCCAAACAATTATTTCGAAATTTTCGGTATTTATCGTCTGATAACGAAAAAACCCGAGAACCGCGATATCACTAATGACCAAAAAATCAAAACAACGAAAAAGCGTGTAATTGCGTGTAAAGTGGTGAAAGCGTGTACACGCCATGTGACAAAATCTCGCGTGTAAACCGTTGAAAAAGCGTATTACGCGAATATCATGTCAGTTGGCAACTATGCAGACAAACTGAACACATTATTGTGATTTGGCTCAGACAAATGTTTGCTCACTCCTAAATGCCATAATACTTGGCAGAGATGCAGCAGATACCAAAACAAAAGTCTTTGGTTCATCTGAATGTCATACAGACAGACTGAGTAGAGGTATACATGGACTTGTTAATATAATCACAACAATTATTAGCATGAATCAGAACTTTTCTGTATAACTTTTCAGCAGATTTTTGCTATTGCCATTTATGATTTAAATCTAAAACAAATAATTTATTGAACTCAGTAATTGGCTTCCTGTAGTGCCATTTCTTATTTCTGTGGACAAAAACATCCCTAAGTAATCCAAAATGTATGACATTATTTAAAAAAAAGAAGGATTTGCTGAGAATACTTGATTTTATAAATCTGCTTGGCCTATGATTTTTCTATTTTGTAAATGTAAGAAATCTGAGAGAAAACTGATGAAACTTGTTTGAACATTTCTTATGATCTCAGTTTTAAATAACATTACTGTTTCTATAAAATCTCAATTTTATTTTGAAATGTATGAAATTAACAACATCTTCAGGAAATTTGCCCCTGAAGCAAGAGATATACAAAGACAAACAACAGCATTTATGACTTACCAGTTCTTTAACAGAATTGAGATTTTATAGAATCTTTATCCTTTATATAATGTTGTAAATATTATTTTCCAATACTTTCATTGAACATTGTATGATAACTTTGTTTACATAGGAATTGCCATAAGATCGATATGTAACAATACACTAGGTGCATTTTTCGCATAAACTATGATATAAGTTCATTATTGATAGATGCATTTTTCTTCTGGAACGAGAGTAACGTAGACTAGTAGAATTCTGTGTAAATTTTAGAAAATTTAGAAAAGTGTTTTAATTTCACTATTAAAATTGTTTCTAAACATTCAGTATAGATTTTTTCCATGATTTCACTGCAAATATATTTTTTCATTTAAAAAGTTTCTACTTAGATCATTTTTTCAAACATACTATAAAGAAGTTAAAACTGTTTAGAACTAGGGATAAAGTATTTCTTGGGTTTGCATCTTAATAGTCATTTATTGTTATTTGTTTATTTTGTACATGTATGTATTGTCTATATATTGCTCTGTTTTGTGTAAATAATATGTGTGTGTTATAATTAGAAATGGATGTTTATAAATAGAAATGGATGTTTATAAATAGAAATGGGTGTTTACAAATAGAAATGTCATACCTTACTGTTATTCAAATTGTTAGATATTTTTGTCTTCCCCTTTCAAATCAATGTCAACTGCCCATAAATAAATACTAAAAAATAAATGGCATATTATATTGGAGGTCGTTTTGTGCAATTGATATACCTTTATATAACAGTTCAGTATCACAAGCTATCATTATGGTCATTTTCAGTTTTGCACATATTTCTTTTGTAACAGTATAGTAAATTCTTGTAAATAGTGTGTAAATAGTACAAAAATGTTATAAACTTGACGATGTAAAAATTTATTTTCATTTTCAATATTTACCGAGTGTCTCAAAATGTCATTTAAATATCAATTTTTTTTTTTCAAGTGAATGAACATAATAAAGTTTTGCTGTGATTTTCTCAGTCTTTTGAAACATCTGTCATTAACAACATCTCTTGTTTTGACTGGGGCATATTTTAATGGAATGTAATGGCTTACTTTTAGCAAAAGAAGATTGTTTTTTTGTTCAATTCTTACACATTCTGGGACTTTAAAAACCAAGCATGGTATTGAAATCAATATTGCTTAAGTGGAACATAGGGATTCAGGTGACTGAACCTTAGTTTTAGCAGAGTTCTGTTGGAGAGACTCTGATTCCAACATGTGAATTTTTTTTTAGATACTTTTTAATAAAAGTTAAATAGAAAGGAGCACTAGCAGGAATTGGTTAGAACAAGTTTAGGAAACATATGACACTTTGAGATACCCCTATACTCATTTATTGTGAAATATTGTTTGGTTTTTTTTGGTAGGAAAGGGTACACGATGTGAGATTTTGGAAGGAAGTTGCAGTTGTATGTGTACATGTATGTGTGTATGGTGTTTTTTTTCTGTTTTTATCAGATTATGTTGACATATCTAATATTAAGTGTTATATTCAAAGTAAATTTGTGTATTTATGAAAAAAAGTGCTTGCAATGTAATTTTGTCTTTTATCTTTTATTAAAGTTTAAAATGTATAAAAAAAGGAAAATCAATAAAATGTTCAAGTAGGGTAACTGTGTTTGCAGTATTTTATGATTTTGAGTAAATATGTTGTTTTTAAATCCACTGATGAGGAAAGATGGTCACAATTCTATAAGTAGAGTGTGCAAAAAATTTATGTTTGGTATTTAATATTATTTTAGCCATGGAACATTAAGCAACCAACAATCAATAATATTAATTTGAAAATCATAACTGTTTTCCAAAAAAAATAAATTCTTTCATTTCTAGTAGAGGTTAAGGTTGACTGCCAAGAGCATTAGAAAATAAAATTCTTCCCTAGAAAACAGTATGAGGGCGATACAATAAAATTTCTCATCCAGTCGTAAAATACCTAGCCATTCACTGATGTAAAAAGTGGTACTTTTGTTCTGTAAATTTATACACTAAAATGCACACCATAGAACTGAAGGTTGGTGTTTAAAATACTTGTAAATATTTAAATGATGTAGAATACTCCATGACATCAGATATGTTTAAGCTGTAATGGAAGCCACATTGAAATGTTTCATTTTAACCTCCGCCATCAAAGAAAGAGACACTAAAATCCTTAAAATTAATTACTGCATGGAAATTGTTTGCATATTTTGTTAATTGTTCTGTTAAAAGAGCCCTAACAAGGGAAGGTTACATTTCTTTCTACTGATAGATGTGATTTATATTTAATGTAAAAATGTTTGTGTAAATTTGGTGATTAGAGAAAAATACTTATTTTATATGTTTTATGCAAGTAGTGAATTTCAGTATTATTTCATGAATGGGTACTATATTTTATTTTAATTTATTTAAACTTTTTCTGAAACAAGGGGAGGTATTATACATAGTTTAATCTATTTAAGAAGAGGTTGTGTATACTTCTTTCTTCAAAAGTTCTATATATATTCCCCAACCTAGCAAAAAATATTTTTAGGATTAAACTGTATTTTGATGGAGTTCCATAGATTTCTCTGATACTGTGTGTCCTTCTTTATACGAGATGATTTTTAAGAAAAGTAAAAAAATATTATTCCGCTTACTGAGTTTATAAGCTCTGATAAGCTATAAAAGTTTAACAGAATTGATAAACCTTAAATTTTTCGACAGGACAACTTTCACTGGTTTGGATTTTAGACTATAATCATACAAGTTTGTATTGACATTTCTGTCCACAGAAACAACACCATTTGAATTCCTAGAAGAAAAATCTTGCTCGAAAAATGATGGCATACAGTTTAATGGTAATGATAATTTGAGGGAAATTTAAGGGTACAGTTTAATTTAATGCATCTTAAAACCATAATTTTTGATCTGCTCTTGGAGAAATTTTCTTGAAAAACTAAGCATCTTTGGACACACAGTTCCTTCATTTGTCTTCTGACGCACAGTAGCTTGTTTTGAAAGGAACAACACTTTCTAACAAGAAGTTTGATTGAGAAAAGAACTCTTAGTTGTGATATTTGTCTCAGGTTCATGATGTTGTAATTTGTATGCTTGGGATTGTGTAAATATGGATGGATGATTGGTTTGCCAGGTTGAGTTCACTCGTGAAATGTAAGAAAAAATCTATTTCATAATAATTTCACTTCCATATAGTGTTTGTTGTCTGTGAGAAGTTAGTTCAGATTTCAGAAGCTTTCAGTCTCTGTTTTATTGTGTTTATGTTACATTAGAACTAAAGCAGATTAACTACGAACTTGTACTCAATGCAAATTTGAAAAGATTTGAAATGATTCATTAATATTGAGCCTTCCAGTTTGCCTAAACTTTACCAATACTGCAACTCTTCTTTCATCAACAGATATAGGCATAGCTTTAAGTTATTCACACAGAAAACTAATAGGGGAAATTAAAAAGGGGCCAGCATAAAGGAATAAATGATCTTTACACAGAAAATTCAGGGCTGTTTCATAAAAACATACATGGACCTAGAGAAGGCACTTTAAAGTGTCATCTACTAATTAGTGTCTGTACAGTGAATTGGTATAAATTTGCCTATATAGATGGTAATCAAATTTTCAAAGTGCCTACCCTAGATATCATAAACATTTCAATGGAACAGTGCTTAACCTAGACTGACAATAGAACAATCTTGTTTGTATGAAAAATATTGATGCCTAAATATATGAATATTAAGCTGCTGAAGTTTTAATGTAGTATTGATGTGGTGCACATACATCCTGTTCCCTGTTGTAATTTTGGGTACCAGTTACAATTTTCACATTTTTCCTTTTCTTTAGATTGACATTATATTTTAAGTGAATTGTGTGGAACAGGAATTAATTGGTCATGAATATTATGTCACTATGAATATATTCATTTGTTAACAAAGAAATAGAATTTATTTTATTTTTCATCCAAAATAAATTAACACCTGACTAATTTCATCTTGAATTTTCATGAATACTGACATTTTACATTACCATCTTAGTGTATGCAAATACCATAAATGCTTGTCCCACCTAGAAAATAATAAATAGAAATAAGTTATTGAAAGAAAGGAAGGTGAAATGAGATTGAAAGAAAGGGAGATAAATCGGATAAAATGTGGAGGTTAATTTATTGTGGCCAATGGGAACATGTTAAATATTTCATCCCAGTTCAGTTCATTTTTGAACATTCCTGTTGTGGACACCAAGACTTGTATCTCATTTATACTGTATATTCTGTGTATGTATAATATTTTTTGATATCATTGACTTTCATTGTATACATGGTATTAATGATTAGGAAAGTTGATAAGCAGTGTTTTGGAAGTAGGAATTTTTGTTAATTTTGTAAACATAGGAATTGTATAATGAATATCTTTTCTTTACAAAGTGAACACAGTAAGAGGAAAGAAAAACTTCATGTTGGATTCTTCTTGTATATGGTCAATATTTGATTTTTGAGTTGGTTTTGATATATGTTTTTCTCTGAATTTATTCTTCACATCATAAACAAAATTACATTGACAGACTAATATAGTGTATTTTGCAAAGTCATCAGTTCAGATAGAATCAAATTCATGCCTCCACCAAGCCTCGAAGGCAAGATTTTTGGGCATATGCTCCACCAAGCCTCGAAGGCGAGATTTTTTGGCATATGCACCACCAAGCCTCGAAGGTGAAATTTATGGACCTGCTGTTCATGGTGGATTTGGCAGTGGCATCAGCAATGTATTGGTTAGTTATTAGATCAGTTTAAGGGGAACCACTAGTGGTAGTTCAAATTTTACTTTGAATGTTTTCATAGTTTTCATGCCATTTTAATTTCAATATTTACATTATACTATCAAAATTACACACAGGCGCGACATATCTCTTGTTCAACAATTTATTTTTTGTACTGGAGAGTAGAAAGTAAATGAAAGGTCATGTTTATAAATCACTGCTCCCTCAAAAATTTAATTTTTACTTAGATTTTCTACCATTGTCTATTGTTATTGAATATTACAAGAATTCCTGTTACAACAAATTATTAAAACCATCTGCTATTCAAGCAACATCTTGATATATAACGAGAGACATTTGTCCAGTTTTTGTATCATTTCAGTTTTTATCTCTTTCCCATAACAGATAAATGGCTTTAGGGTTCAGAAAGGGGGCACTTTACTGTGGGTGCACTATCTACTATTGATTGTGTAATTATATTGTGTTAGAACATTTCAATCTTTAGCTGTTGTGTCTATGGTAGACAGCTCTATACACTGTGATGATTAACTTGAAGCTCGTTGAATGGTCAGATTTTTTTGGTGTATATTTTTGTTCACATTTTTTTGAATTGTATTATTGTACTTGACAAAACAAAAGTTGGATTTGTCATTTAAGAGCTTCTGACAATTAAGAATAAAAATATTAAATTGCAGTTTGTCTTTTGTTTTTTGTTTGATAATAACTTTTAATATGCTTTTGTTGATCAGAATGTCCTCCTGAGCAATATTAATGAGGAAGCAATTTATCCTTTGATTTTGTTCTTATTATACCCTAACCAATGACGTTATAGAGGATATGATACTTTTCATCAGTCTATCTGTTCATTCTTCCATCTGCTATCACTTTGTTGTCATAAGAATTGCCTTCATTTTAAATGTGATCCTCTTGAAAAATCCATGAAAGTTTCTACTCCCCCCCAAAAGAAAGTAAAATAACAAAAATACCAACCTCCTAGGAAAATTCAAAATGGAAATTCCATAATCCAATGGCAAAATCAAAAGCTCAAAACACATCAAAAGAATGGAGAACAACTGTCATATTCCTGACTTGGTACAGGCATTTTGTTTTGTAGAATATGGTGGATTAAGCCTAGTTTTATAGCTAGCTAAACCTCTCACTTGCATGACAGTCACATAAAACTCCATTATATTGACAACAATATGTGAACAAAACAGACAGACATATCAGGTAAAAATGTCAAAAATAAGGAACATCAGTCAACATTTTGTTATAATCTTAATAGCTATAAAAAGCAACAAATGTGTCAACAAAGAAAAACAAAAAGGCATATAGCAAAAGCACTTTAGCAAAAACTTAAGACATGAATACACAAAATGACCATAGCACAATAACACAATGACGGGATGTATAAGCACCTAGCCACGTCAAATCAATAATACAAAACTAGACTAAACAGTTAAAGTATAAATTTACAAAGACAAATAAAAGAACACTTTAACACGTATATAAGATGATAAACAACGTCAGTACCTAGAATCTATACTTCAAGACCATCGTGTATTAGAATCTATACTTCATCGTGTAAAACCTCAGTAAGATAATGGACACATTATCATTTTCAGGGGACAAGTTCTTAAAAAAATATCCATTTTAATTGTCCCCTGCGTAACGCGTTACAGGAACATGGAAATACTGGTGTCCGTCCGTCTGTCCGTCCGTCCATCCGGTCTTGTTAGCGCTCTTACAGGTACAATTCTTGCCAGATTTTTATAAAACTTATACTATAGGTTAATATCAGCAATATCTCGGACAGGTTCTAAAATGGTTGACAATCAACTTTTTTAAAGAGTTATGTCCCTTGGAAATATTAAATTTATGGAAAATGGCCTCTTGAGCGCTCTCACAGGTACAATTCTTGCCAGATTTTTACAAAACTTATACATTAGGTTAATATCAGCAATATCTTGGACAAGTTTTAAGATTGGTGGACGATCGACTTTTTTAAAGAGTTATTTCCTTTGGAAATATTAAATTTATGGAAAATGGCCTCGTTAGCGCTCTCACCGGTACAATTCTTGCCAGATTTTTATAAAACTTATACTGTAAGTTAATATCAGCACTATCTTGGACAAGTTCTAAAATGGTGGACGATTGACTTTTTTTTAAAGAGTAATGTCCCTTGGAAATATTAAATTTATGGAAAATGGCCTCGTTAGTGCTCTCAAGGGTACAATTCTTGCCAGATTTTTATAAAACTTATACAATAATTTAATATCAGAAATATCTTGGACAAGTTCTAAGTTTGGTGGACGATCAACTTTTTTTTAAAGAGTTATTTCCCTTGGAAATATTAAATTTATGGAAAATGGCCTCGTTAGCTCTCTCACGGGTACAATTCTTGGCAGATATTTATAAAACTTATACTATAGCTTAAAATCAGCAATATCTTGGACAAGTTTTAAAATGGTGGATGATCGACTTTTTTTAAAAGAGTAATGTCCCTTGAAAATATTAAATTTATGGAAAAGGTCTTGTTAGCGCTCTCACGGGTACAATTGTTGCCAGATTTCTATAAAACTTATACTATAGGTTTATATCAGCAATATCTCGGACAAGTTTTAAAGTGGTGGACGATCAACTTTTTTTTAAAGAGTAAGCCCCTTGGGGACATTCAAGTTTTTATGGTTAAGTTTGTTTCTTAGATACTATAAGCAATAGGCCAACTATATTCAATGCATAGATTGATTGTAAGATGTACATGTCTGTCTGACATGGTTCATCTGACTTTGACCTCATTTTCATGGTTCATTGGTCATACAATGTTAAGATTTCATGGTTAAGTTTGTTTGTAGATACTATAAGCAATAGGTCAACTATATTTGATGTATTGAATGATTGTAATGTGTACATGTATTTCCCGTTTAGTTTATCTGACTTTGACTTCATATCCTTTGATCATGTTAAGTTTATGTTATACTTGTAGTAAAGCTTTATATTTAGGACTATCAACATAAAATCAATGGTCAGTAAAGAAGGAGAGACATTTCAGCGTGTGCACTCTTGTTAGTTTAAATCAACTATATGCACATGATTTATTTGTTTTTACAAAGTTTGATTTAGAAGAAAAACCGACATGGTTGTAAAATACAAATAATTACACCATTACTAGCACAACTCTGTATCAATATTCCTGTAATGGTTAGAAAATACATCCAATAACACCATTACCAACGTATCCCAATTTTATATTGTATTTCTAGAAATTTACCTGTGACGTCATTTTTTTGTGGCGTTGATAGATTCGTGTGACGCATAGTTCATTATTCTATTATGCTGTATTTGTGTTCTGTCGTAAATTAATATCAGGTGTTTCGCTGTTATTCTGTGGTTTACATGTTGAAATGTACTATTATATTATTTATTTATGTTTTTCTCTTCTGTATGTTCTTGCATTTATTTGTACGATATTCCTGTCACGTAATGTTGTCATTTTAGCCGTATTTTTAACATTGCTACATAAGCGGGAGGTTTGGCTAGCCATAAAACCAGGTTCAACCCACCATTTATTCTTAAAATGTCCTGTACCAAGTCAGGAATATGGCAGTTATCACATAGTCCGTTTCTATGTATGTTTGCGCTTGTTTTTGTAGGCGTTCAGTGTTTCTGTTATTCCGTTTTTTTTCCTCATATAGTTGATGTGTTTCCCTCAGTTTTAGTTTGTGACCCGGATTTGTTTCAGTTTGATCGATTTATGACTATTGAAAAGCGGAAAACATAATACCATTGCCTTTATAAGTTAAAAAAAAAAATAAGTTAATATTTATTTTTACCTGTATCCGAACATTTTTTTTCATGGATCGAATCAGTCAACGAAATGGTTCACCTTTGTTTCACTTTCAATGTTGACATTCTTTTCCTTGTAATGACTGAATACGACTAATACATGCTTAACCAATCTCTAGCTAATGGGTTAGATTGAAGGTCACATGAATACGGATTCAATGAGGTCGAATTTTTCACTTGCAAGCAGAGATGGGTCCGATTACTTTCAATGTAATTGATTAAATTACAATTACTTTGTCAATTGTACGATTAAATTAAATTAATGATTACACCATTTCGCAAAGTAGCTGATTAAATTAATGATTACATTTGATTACAATGAATTTTGAAATAACTCATTTGAATGATGTTAATGAACAAAGGTTAAATGACATTTTGTTTGTATCAAATATCATGCATATTATTCGTATTTCATAAAATCTTAACATGCTTAGAATAAACAAAACTATTTTAACAAGTTATATATCAAGGTTGACAAACCATGGTTTTATGACAACTGCCCAGCCCAATGGGAAATACTTGGAAACCCTGGTAATACTGCGCAATACTGGCCTGATTTTTAAAAGAGGATTCAGTGATATATCACAAATGCAATACATTAAAGATATTTATAAAAATAAAACATAGTATTTTAATTTATAAGTTCACTCGTTTGAGACTTCTTTTATAAATGTTAAAATCTGAAAAAGTATAGTTCCAGCAACTCTAAAGACAAGTGTACACGAATACACAATAAACAAACAAATCTGAAAAGCATTTCTCAATAATCCCCCTAAAAATCTATTAATTCAACATTCTGTCAAGATTTGTCAAACTGTTAACATAAAGCCAAATAATTCTATTTGAATTTTTAAAACTATATATATTACTATTAATTTAGAATTAACAGAAAACTATGTATTATCAGAAAACTATAGTAACAAAGTCACCCTCGGTCACAGCAATGATGAAACATGAGGTTTTCATAAAAATATTTTAACATACATGTATATGCTTGTTAACAATTTTTGTAGGTTGTCTAAGCAGTATATTTATATGTGCATCACTAATTAATAAGTAATTATCAGATTATAACACAGATTTGTTTAGATAACAAACACCAGCCTTTTCATTTCTATAATTGTTCATGACATGTCCCCTTAGGGTGCTTATTTAGCATTATGATTGCATCATAATTACAATTCACTTAAACACTACAATAAAATGCATTTTTTCAAAGTTTTTATTATTGAAAACAAAGCATGGAAATGAAAAAGGTATCCTAAATTGTGCAAAACTTCACAGAATAATAGGATAAAAGGAAGAAATTGAATTTTCAATCCCCTAAAAAATCACTTTCAATGGTTACTGTATAAAATGTATATATTTAGCTATTATAATATGAAGCAGAAACAAGTCTTTACTGTTCTGTGTTAAATAAAAGCTTAAAAAATCATATTGCACAATATTACCCATTTATGAGAGTATTGTCCAGCACTGGAAAACCCTGGTTTTCAAACCTGGGTTTTCCTGTCTGAGTAATACTTTGCCAACCTTGAGTTATATATTTATAAAATATGAATAATAAAAGTATTCATTTAATACATTATATATTGACCATAAACACAATTTGAGATTTTTTGTTGTAATCAGAATGCAATCAAAAAGTAATCAGGATTACAAGGTATCTTGCAAACTAATTGATTAAATTAAATTACATGTAATCAGATTACAATTACAATTACTCCAAGTCTGCTTGCAAGTGAATAATTCATCAGCGATGCTTCTTTGCTTGCTTTGACAAAAATGAACCAAACTGGCTGCTAAAAGCGAATTGTTATTTCAATATTTCACTTTTATCAATGATTGAACCAATCCGTAGGGGGTTGGTATTTTGTATAAAATAATAAACAACAATATATTTAAACTCATTCAGCCATTAAAGTGCAAAATCAGCACTTACGTTAGAATTTTTAACCGGATTTTCGAAGGAAATATCAGTTATTGATTTGTGGATGTACGGCGGGCGGGCGACTGCCAAACAGTGTCTCTTCAATAACATGAAAACGCTGTGATGATTTTTTTTCCAAATTTAGATATGTTGTTTCTTGTGACTAAATGAAGGTCAAGTTCAATTTTCACGATTTTAGCATTTCTCCTTTTTGAGTTATCGCCATTTTTAATATCCAAAAGTGGTATTTTAAAATATTTTTCTCTTGTAATCCTATTATGACTAAGCATAATGTTGTATCTCACAATAAAAATTAGAGTGACAGATTTATTTGAAAATTTTCTGTTTCCAGATAAGATCTGTAGGACTGTATATATAAAGTTTGAAATTTTCTAGTAGGACTGTATAAATGAAGTTTGAAATTTACTGTTCATTATTAGACATTTTGTAGATAATTAAGTCTCCGTAAACCATATATATTCTAACCCCCAACCCCCTTCAATTTGAGAATGTGCTTTTATCTTGTAAACGGTCGAGATCCCCACCCCTAAACCATATATATTCTTGTATGGGACAATAAAACAAATCAAATGAAATATTGGGGTAGTCCCCGGGTTCATCCCACCCCACTCTTTTTGAAAGCTTGTAAACGGTCAAGATCCCAACCCTGAAACCATGTATGTTCTTGTATGGGACAATAAAACAAATCAAATGAAATGAAAGGCGAGTCCCCTGGGGTCACCCCCACCCCTCCTGTTTGAGAACTTGTAAACGGTCGAGATCCCCACCCCTAAACCATATATATTCTTGTATGGGACAATAAAACAAATCAAATAAAATATATGGGGAAGTCCAGGGGGGTCACCCCACCCCCTTCTTTTTGAGAACTTGTAAACGGTCGAGATCCCCACCCCTAAACCATATATATTCCTGTATGGGACAATAAAAGAAATCAAATGAAATATAGGGGAAGTCCACGGGGGTAACCCCCACCCCCTTCTTTTTGAAAACTTGTAAACGGTCGAGATCCCCACCCCTAAACAAATTTAGGAGAAGTCCCCTGGGGTAACCCCCACCCCCCTTCTTTTTGAAAACTTGTAAACGGTCAAGATCCCCACCCTGAAACCATATATAAGCTTGTATGGGACAATAAAAGAAATCAAATGAAATAAAAGGCGAGTCCCCTGGGGTCACCCCACCCCCTCCTGTTTAAGAACTTGTAAACGGTCGAGATCCCCACCCCTAAACCATATATAATCTTGTATGGGACAAAAAAACAAATCATATAAAATAAAGGGCGAGTCCCTGGGGATCACACCCCCCTTTTTGAGAACTTGTAAACGGTCGAGATCTCCACCCCTAAACCATATATATTCCTGTTCGTCATTTCAAGAAGATTTGAATGACATACAGGGTCAATCCATAGGCGTCACTTATGCATATCACAAACCAATTTGTACTGGACTTTGCCCAATGTCAGGCGACCATGGGAATGACGAATTAATTTAGCTTTGTTTGGGAGACTCCGTAACAGCATCCTGTTACAATTATTTCTTGTAACTGTTTAGTTTTATAGATTTTGAAAAAACATTGTATTAATGATAAATAAAAATTGGATTGTTTTCTTCTTTTCTTTGGTAAATTGTTTGAAGAATTTTGTGGCAAGTTTGTTTGTTATTCTGTAAAAACTAATTTTCTGAATGCTATATATTTTTTTTGATGAAGTGAACTCCTTTAAAAACCAAGCTTATATTGTCTTGTAATAAACATATATTTAGATTTCTGATTTTGGGCCCAGTTTTCAAGTTGGTCCAAATCGGGGTCCAAAATTCAACTGTGTTTGATTTCAACATAAATTGAATATATATAGGGTTCTTTGAAATGCTTAATCTATACCTGTATATCTTTTCATTATTAATAAGATAATACCACATTGAGGTCCAAAGGGTCCTAAATTAAACTTTTGTTTAATTTCATCAAAAATTGAATTCTTTGGTTGTTTGATATGCTGATTCTAACAATGTTTGAGTGTTAAATCATATCTAATTTTAGAGAACTTTGTCATCACTGGTTGTTGCTATTATATTATTGATTATAATTTGAAAATTTGCATCATATCTTATTTTAGAGAACTATTTATCCAGTTTGAGTTATTTCCCTTTGCATAGAAAATATTATGGATAACATTTAAACATAAATTAAATATATATAGGGTTCTTTAAAATGCTGAATCTAAACCTGTATTTAAATATTAGATTTTTGGGCCCAGTTTTCAAGTTGGTCCAAATCAGGGTCCAGAATAAAACTTTGTTTGATTCAACAAAAATTGAATTTATGGGGTTCTTTGAAATGCTGAACCTAACCATGTATTGAGAGATTTTGAATTGTGGGCTCCTTTATTAAATTGGCCCACATTGAGGTCCAAAGGATCCTCAATTAAGCCTTTGTCTGATTTCATGAAAAATTGAATTCTTGGGGTTCTTTGATATGCTGATTCTAATATGTACTTAGATTTTGGATATTGGACCATAATAGGTAAATGTCCAATTTCAAATATTTCAGTTCTTTGACCACATTCATTTTGTGTCACAAACCTATGCTGTGTCAAATATTCAATCACAATCCAAATTCAGAGCTGTTTTAAGCTTAAATGTAGTGTCCATACTTGCTCAACTGTTCAGGGTTCGACCTCTGCAGGAAAATCCGGTTTGCTGTCACTCTGACAGCCTCTTGTTTGAAATATAAAGAGGAGTAAACAAGGAGATTCTTTGAGTCCCTTTTGGTTTATCTTTTTATAAATGATAGTCCTAACCCTACCTCTTCAAATATGATAGTTATTCTTTGCAATGTGTTTCTTCTGAGGTAAATTATTTTATGTTTACAGACAATCTTCTGATACTATCAGATAAGAAAGAATTTTTGCTAAATAGCCTTAATGATTTAAAAGACTATTGTAATAAATGGCAACTAAAATGTAATGTAAACAAAACTAAAACTAAGATTTTACAGAACAAAAGCATAAAACTTATAAAATCTTTTGGTAAATATAAAAATACCAATTTTTATTGTGTTCTTATTGAATATAATGGTAATCTTAATCACAGCCAAAAAGAACTAGTAAAAAAAAAACCCAAAAGTTAATGTTTACTAAGCGTACGCCTAAGCCTTAGCCGAAGCCTTAGCCTGCGCCTGAGCTTAAACCTAAGCGTAAACCATCAGCCTAATACTAAACAATAAGCCCTCAGTCTAAGCCTTAGTATAAGCCTAAGCATAAGCATAAGCCTAAGTCGAAGCCGAAGCATAAGTTGAAGCCAAAGTAGAAGCAGAAGGTGAAGCCAAAGCATAAGCAAAAGTCACAGCCGACGCCAATGCATTAGCTGAAGCCAAAACCGAAGCCTAAGTCAAAGCTGAAGCCAAAGCCTTAGTCGAAGTCGAAGCCAAAGCATAAGCCGAAGTCGAGGCTTTAGCCTTAGTCTAAGCATAAGCCTTAGTTGAAGCCGAATCGGAAGCCTAAGGCGAAGCCGAAGCCTAAATCAAGGCCCAAGTTCAAGCCTAAGCTTACGCCTAACTTAGAGCCTAAGCCTAGATTGAAGCCGAAGCATAAGTCAAAGCCGAAGCCGAAGTCTTAGTCGAAGCCGAAGCCAAAGTCTTAGTCGAAGCCGAAGCCAAAGCCTAAGCCTTAATCTAAGCCGAAGCAGAGGCCGAAGCCAAGGACCCTAACCCCACCCCACCCTTACCCCACATATCCCTTACCCTAAACCCTAACCCTTACCCTAACCATAACCGTAATCTTAATCACAGCCAAAAAGAACTAATAAAAAAGCCGAAGCCGAAGCCTGAGCCTAAGCTTAAGTCTAAGCCTAAACAATCAGTCTAATACTAAACCATAAGCTCTTAGTCTAAGCCTACTTCGTAGTCAAAACCTTAGTATAAGCCTAAGCATGAGCATAAGCCTAAGTCGAAGTTGAAGCAGAACAGAAGCAGAAGGTGAAGCAAAAACCTAAGCATAAGTCAAAACCGACGCCAATGCATTAGCTGAAGCCGAAGCCGAAGCCTAAGTCGAAGATAAAGCCAAAGCCTCAGTCGAAGCCGAAGCCAAAGCCTAAGCTGAAGTCGAGGCCTAAGCCTAAGCCTAAATTAAAGCCGAAGCCAAAACCTCAGCCGAAGTCGAATTCTAAGGTTAAGCCTAAGCTTAAGTTAAAGCCGACGCCAATGCATTAGCTGTAGCCAAAGCCGAAGCCTAAGTCGAAGCTAAAGCCAAAGCCTAAGTCGGTGCCGAAGCCTAAGCCTAAGCCGAAGTCCACGCCTAAGCCTAAGCCTTAGCCTAAGCATAACTTGAAGCCGAAGCCTAAGTTGAAGTCGAAGCCTAAGCCTTAACGTTAGCCTAAGACTAAGTCTAGATTAAAACCGAAGCCGAAGTCGACGCCTAAGCCTAATCCTCAGCATAAGCCTAACTTGAAGCCGAAGTCTAAGTTGAAGTCGAAGCCTAAGCCTTAACATTAGCCTAAGACTAAGTCTAGATCAAAGCCGAAGCCGAAGCCGAAGCCAAAGTCGAAGTCTTAGTCGAAGTCGAAGCCAAAGCCAAAGCCTAAGCCGAAGCCTAAGCCGAAGCCGTGGCCGGAGCCACAGACCCTAACGTTAACCCTCAACCCTAACCCTAACCCTAACCCTAACCCTAACCCTAACCCTAACCCTAACCCTAACCCTTACCCTAACTTTAACCGTAAACCCTAACCCTAACCCTAACCCTTACCCTAACTTTAACCCTAAACCCTAACCCTAACCCTAACCCTTACCCTAACCCTAACCCTAACCCTAACCCTAACCCTAACCCTTACCCTAAACCTAATCCTAAACCCTAACCCTAACCCTTCTCGTTTTTAATATAGATTAGACTGTTGGTTTTCCCGTTTGAATGGTTTTACACTAGTCATTTTTGGGGCCTTTTATAGCTTGCTGTTCGGTATGAGCCAAGGCTCCGTGTTGAAGACCGTACTTTGACCTATAATGGTTTACTTTTACAAATTGTGACTTGGATGGAGAGTTGTCTCATTGGCACTCATACCACATCTTCTTATATCTATATATGAAAAATATTTGTATCTGTAACACTGCTTACTGGATGTTAAGCAACAATTTAGTAATTTTTTTTGTACATAACTGTAAATTGTTTCTTTTTTATTATTACAGGTTCAAGATGTCAATGACGAAAACAAAAGTGTAAAAGATAAGCCTTACATGTACATAACAATAGGTGATTGCAGAATGTATGAACAATTGGCAATCCATAGGCTTTGTGTTAAGATGCTTCTTTTTCAACACATATTTTATCGTCATCCAGAAAACATGGAAAACAATGTGTTCAGGGCAAAAGAACTTATTGAAATGGAGTAAACAGGGTTAAGGGTTAGGGTTAGGGTTAGGGTTAGGCGCTTCGACCAGAAATTGTAGAGTGTGATCATGGTGATGTCAAACAGCATGCATGTTAAAATTGGTTAAAAAAAATCTAGTAAGACTATCAGCTTTAACCGAAAAAGGACGAACCAGTTATTGACACTCACCATTTCTTGCCTGTGAAAGATATGGCTAATTGCTGACTGTTTAATTGTAAAATTAATGGAACCTACAGATGGATACGTGTGTAAAGCAGAACTTTATTCAATTTATGGATTAATTCAACATCTACTAGCAGCCTCGTAGAGGGTTAGGGTTAGGGTTAGAGAACCTGATGGCTACGGGTTGATCTAAAGTGAACCGATCTACAATGATGTGTAACTTTCAACGTGAACGCAGAGATCAATCTAAACAAGTACGATTGAATCGAAAATAATTTGTGCACATGTATGGCTGAAAAATTACATTTGCAGTTTATTACAAAAATGGAAGACCAACATAAAAGGACTGAAAATTGGCGAAATCTGTAAATTTATAAATAGTTAAGCAGTATCAACATTTGAACTTTTTATTCAAGTGAAACAATAACTTCATTCATTATTTTTTTCGCAAGCGTGTGTATGAAGACATTAATTTAATTAAATATTTCTTTTTATGGTTTAGTCACGTTTCTCCAACATTTGATAATTAAACTAAAACAACATAAGGGATTAGGGGGTCCTCATAAGGACTGGCATCTTGATATTTACCTGTAATTTACCGATATCAGTTCTAACTAAGATATTGTGAAAAGGGATATTGTAAGAAGATATGATAAAAACATTAACAAACCATTTTTTTTTTACAAATATTGGTTTTTTATATAGTTTTGATACAACATTACCAGAAACTGAGAGAACTATAACAAATATTTCAAGTTATTCAACAAAATATCTTCATGAATAAACAAGGAAAAACAATCGAAATAATCACTGACTGTACCTCATTTTAGAAATTTATTTCTTGATAAATTCTTATGAAATTTTAGAGATGTTCAAATCTTAAACAATGCACAACAACACAGTTTTATTTCCGTAAAAAGTCACCGAAAGCTGTTGTCATCTAGTGCGAAGAACCATGTATATCTACCTAAGCAGATGGAAGAGTCAGTCGTATATCCGTCCACTTTTCACGAAAAAGGGAGAATACAAATTAGGCACTTCACGTCGTGAACTATAGGGTGTTTAACTGTGGGAACTGACTTACATCCACTTCATTTGAACATTGGTGGATAGTTTTTCATTTGGGAATCACGCCACATATCCTTATTTTCATATTGGTGAACTGTGAGCTACAAGTATTCTCGATTTGTCACTTAAGCTTTGGACAATTAATGCAAGTTGACCCGGGTATAGTTCAAGAATAATGGTCTCTTGGTATAGCGATTCCTTTTTTTTTTATAAGAATAAAGTTTCCAAAGCAGACCCTGCAAATTATAGAGGTGCAACATTAAACTCTTGCTTATGAAATACTTTTTCGTCAATAATAACTGAAAGTGACAGATATTATATTTCTCAAATGTCGATTTTCGAACTTGCAGTTACCTATTGAGATGGGGAGAGCGACAAGGATTCCGCGAGAAAATAGAATATGTACTTTATGTAATCAGGGAATAGGTGATGAGTTTCATATATTGTTAACCTGTAAAAATGCTGATGTGTCTGTTCTTAGATCAAAATTTATACCATATTATTATGTAATGAATCCGAGCAATAACAAATTTACTGGTTTCCTGTCTATATGTAACGTACCAGTACAAAAGAAATTATCAATTTTCGAAAAAAATTATAAAATACTTTAACTAATTTATGAATAAAATTTTGAATCTTGAAATCTTGATACTTTTATATATAGCTTAATAATTCAAGTTATTATAAATTCTTAATAGCTCTCAGTTTATAAAATGTTTATTTTTATTCAAGATCGCAACATTGTAAACAATGATAAAAAAAAAAAAAAAAAAATAAGAAACAAAGTAAAATAAAATTTACATCACTATGCTAGACTATATCGACGTTTAAATCTTAGGTAACTATTAAAAAAAATTGAAAAATCTATTATTGTAAAATAAAGAAATTATATTTTGTGTATGTTTTAATATATTATATCTGTTTAAAATACCCTTTTAAACAATATTTAAGTTAAAACGGGTGAATTATAGGTAAGTATCAAGATTCCAGTCCTTGAGAGGACCCCTAATCCCTAATGTTGTTTTAGTCTAATTATCAAATGGTTGGAGAAACGTGACCACACCCTTTTATACACAGTATTTACAATTTCATGAGTAATTAGGTCAGATCGATTGCAGACTTTTATGGCAGTTATTGGGTCTTTATTTATATTATTGATAGGTCAATGTACAGCTTTAAACAATGAGTAAACATACATTGTACTTGGCTTAAGAGGCACAGGATGAAAAAATGTGGATACAAATTAATTCTTTTGAAAAAATCTTTCTAATGACCAGAGTTATGCTACAAAATAAAAAAAATAACAAATACTGACAGTCAACAACCAAAAAAAACAACAACATCAACATGAGCAATACTGGCTTGAGACACTGGCATATAAAATGCAACATGGTAAACATGTTTTTGAGAGTTTTACTGTGACATTAACATGATTAAGAAAGGGCATTAAATATCATGGATGGGTACATATGAAAATAAGAAAATATGGTTTGAAAGCAGCCCTCACGATTAACTTTTGAGTCCACAAGCCCGAAGCTCAATTGTTTGAAAATTTTAGTTGGATTTCGTTGGCTTGAGGGTTAAAATTCATGTATTCTTGTAATATATTTAAAAGTACCTAATATAAGGGAAAAGTGTCTGTCAACATGAGCGATAATTAAAACCCTGGTGATTAGAAATCAAAGAATACCAGTAATTGACAAATTCAAATTCCATGGACAGAGCAAAAAAATAAAATAAATATATCAATGGCTCAATCAAAATTGATGTCAAACACACAAAAGGACATCAGTTATGGTAAAAGAATTATTGGAAGACATTAAACATAAAATCGACGATTTGGTAACATCCATATGAATCCCAGGGAAAAAGATGAAACTTGTACACGTATGCTCCTTTAGATTGTATTTGTACAGAAAACATACTTTCAGTCCTGCAAAACTTACAGATACATGTATTCATCAAGTACTGCCATTCAATTATCAAAATTGGACACAGATGTTGAGACCGTTATTTTTTTTTCTTCCTTAAAGTTCCATTACACATATAGCCCTTTTCGAACCACTCAAATATTATGTACGGTTAATTCAGAAATTATTGCTAGGATTTGATAAATGCAAATAATGCGACTAGGTTAGTATCGCAATAATAAGAACTCACATTCTTATAACTGAAACATACACCTTTATGCATTTTTTTTCGAAATCACAAAAATCACAATAGATAAACGTATTTTTGTCCATTCTTGAATAATTGCAATAATAAATGCACGCAAAAATTCAGTATTTCCAGTTTTGAAAAATTGCTGGGTATCCTGATTTTATAGATACACTTTTTATTTTAAATAATAAGTTATTTTTAATAATGAAAAGTTTTGAAAATTGACATATATATTTGTTAAAACCCATTTTAAATACTTTCTTTTGTAAGTAATTATAATATATAAGTACATCCAGATTTGTTTACAAGAGGGATCAGCAAGAAATCTATTGAGCAATACATGGTCACACAAAGACTTTAATGCCATTTGTCTACTATTATATCAAAATAAGGAGATGCGGTAAGACCGTTAATGAGACAATTTCTATCCACCAAAGTTCAAATGAAGTGGATGTTATCAATGATTCTATAGGCAACTACCGCCTTCGACAATGAGAAAATCCATACCGTATAAAATTGAGAATGGAAATGGAGAATGTGTCAAAGAGACAACAACCAAACCAAAGAGCGGAAAACGTCATCAAGTATATGACTAGAGACTCCCATAATCAAACATTTGTCTCTTCATGTAATTAGAGAATATATTAATTAAAAACTTGCTGTGGTCCTTAACTTGCTTACTAAGGGCTAGTTTAGTTATGTCCATGTGGTATCAGCAAAGAAAGTGGCCAAGATGAGCAAATGTCTCAGCGTTGTCTTGGTAAATCAAAGGTTTCCGTTTCATTGTTTTAAAACAATGGACATTTCCCAGAAGGTTTCACAGATTCCCATTAAGGTTGCACCCTTCAGTGTAATTACATTTGATACTTTTTTATGATAGTTGTAAAGAACCGTGTATGTGTATACGGATGTTGAACAACGTGTGAAGCAGAGACTTCGAACATACATTTTATAAATAATCGTGTCCATGAACAAATCTTAGCAAAACCTACTAACATTATTGTCTATAGGATATTTTATTTCTTGTCCGTATCGAGTTTCTATAATGATTTTTCATGTATCGCTGTGTATACGGTATATGCAATTTTATATGCATTGAAATGGTTATCTTCAATTACAGGTTTATTCTGTTATTGCTTTGTTAATGCATGATTTGGTGATTCATATATATAGCACGTTTTGCTTATATATATTTACTTTAAATTATATATATTATCTTTAACTGGTAGAACCTGATTTGACCTTGTCTCGCTAGATTGTTCTGTGTTTAATTATAAACTTTAACATATTTATTTTTTTGAAAGGATTTGCCCAACGTAAATGATCTGTGGTAATCAATTGGTCGTCTATGAATTTCTTTAATTTGATGATATTACACCTGGTGTTTCGGATATCATTTAGGTCAAGTTCGACCAAGGCCGTTCATCCTCGTCAGGTGCCCTGGCCTAATTTATTTTCATTTACTATAACATTTGATTATAATTACTTTTAATTGTTATCAATTAAAAATTAGTACAGTTGAGTACCGATATAGGCCATGTCAGACTTTTACTGGTTTGTAGTGGAATCTTCTGATTTAATATCAGTGGTTAATATTCAGAAAATTGAGATCCAGGTCAAAGTCCAAGGCCGATGTGTGAATTTTGAGCTCTGCTTGTTTTCACAGGCAATGTACACCAAGTTTCTAATGACTTCATAAATATAGATCAAAATTATTTAATTAAATTAATTTTAAAAATATATTAAAACTGTTCTACATGTTCTAGCAAAAAGACCTCGTCATAAAGTCTAACGGTTTTTTTTGCATGAGAATGGATAACTCATGACATTGAAAACGATCAGCAAGAACTGAACTTGTGTAGACCGGAAGTACTTTTTACGTCACATATTCTATGTAAATGTAATTTACAATTACATAATTTAAGAATCATATGAACAGGAAGTAATATTTTGCAAACCGGTAGTAGCTAATTATCTCTCAAAAACAGTGTTTGCTCAGTGTAAGGGAAACTATCATATAACATCGGAATGAACATTTGTTCACCGGATAAATCGAATTATCGCCATTATTTCAAACGAAAATACACGGAAACCTCAATTTTTAAATAAAAACATCAGATGGGATCGGAAGTGACTTTTCAAAGCCGGAAGTTGCTGATCATTTCCAGTATTACAAAGGAACTTCAGTAACTTATATAGGTAATCTTTGTTTTAAAAATATTATCACTCAAAGAGTTATTTCAAATTTCAAAATAGCGTCGATAAAATGTAGTTTTAATGAATATTTTAGTCTTTTATTATATTAAATGACGAATTGATTAAATTTAAGATGAATAAAGAGATAAAATGTTACTATAAAAATAATGACAACAATATTACTTGTATAAGTTATTTCATACATCTCTGAAAACATTAGTAATTACAATAAGTTAGAGAAGTATGTAATTGTTTTTGGTAACAAATTATAAACAACTTAATTCTTAATGAAATTACAGGTTTTCATCGATTTATATCTGTCTGCCTTTAAGATTTTCAAGGAAAATGATATTTCAATAGTCCATTGAGACCAATATTTGACCAAGAGCGTCGATATGAAAGGTATAGGGTTAGGATTAGGGTTAGGATTAGGATAAGGGTTAGGTTTAAGGTTAAGGTTAGGGTAAGGGTTAGGTTTAGGTTTAGAGTTAGGATTCAGGTTAAGGTTAGGGTAAGGGTTAGGGTTAGGGTTAAGGTTAGGGTTAGGGTTAGGGTTAGTGTTAGGGTTAGGTTAGAGTATAGGCTTTAAACGAAGATGAGGTTAGGGTTAGGGTTAGGGTTAAGGTTTAGGGTTAGGGTTATGGTTAGGGTTTAACGATGCGCCTTGGTCATGTGTGCATGCGTGTGAAGGTTTGGGTTAGAGTTAGTGTTAGGGTTAGGTCTATAGACAAATTCGGGGTATAGACATAGACGGAAGGATATATTACGGTTATGATATGATTAGCGTATGAATATATGATGGTTAGGGATCTTTTTTTTTCATAACCCGAACACTTACCCTTGCGCATGCGCTCATACCAAAGTACCATTGCGCATGTTAGGTTTAGGGTTAGGGTCTGGGTATAAGCATTTTGCGACATATTTGGGATGAGCTAGGTGTTAAAGGGGGACAATTCATTTATTTTGAGCAGATTAACAAAGTAGTTTGAAGGTAATTTTTTTTACATCGGATATTGCTGGTATATATATACATTTATATATGTATTCACTTAAATTTTATTATTTCGGTTTATCTATATAATTTGTTTCATAATATATGTAGAATAAATGACGAAATAAGATATTCTTTAAAATATTTTGAAAAGGATCAAGAAAATAAGTTCACTTTGAACTACTTCATTTAATCCAATGATTATTAAAATGGATTTATAAATGCTATCATTTTATTGATTTGACTATTTAAATTGAGAAATCATCAACTGTTAATAATCTTTTTTTTATTATATTAATTTGCTGTTCTATTGTTATGAACAGAAAATCGCCTTTCAATTGTAGCCAACAAAGACACAAATCAATAATAAAATTTAACAAGATTTATTATACACAAGTTTACAAGTATTACATAAAGAAATGTCAACAACTGTCAAAATATATGTCCAATCTTTTATCTTTTCTTTATCCGAAATCTTCTCGGAATCCACAGAATATTATATCCAATTGGTCACAATCTAGTATGATGTAGTTTGTAAATAAAAGTGTCAATCCAACTACTGAGAATGTGGATGTCTATCGATGTCTAAGACTATCTATCATGTCTATGTCTAAATCTCTATATTCAACTAACTTTTGGGTCTGCATTTAAATACTCAAACGGAAACTTCTAAACAACGCTTGAAATATAAATTACGCATCTTTTGTTATGATCATTCTGGAAACGTTATGTAAGTGAAATAGAAAGTTCTAATCATTCCATGAGTATCAGTGATTGTTCCAGTGAATTCTAAACTGCATAGTTGTAACACAATGTATATTATTTTGTACACAATGTATACAGTAGGCCACACAAAACAAATTAGGCCAACTAAATAAATATGATAGTTACAATATCATAACACCTCCCCCCTTAAAAAAAGTTTGAGTGTAACAAAAACTTTTCATGAATAATATGTACAAAAATACATAGTATATACTCAGTGTTTTATAAGTTCTAGATAAAGCATCTGCTATTACATTATCTTTACCTTTAATATGTTTTACAATAACATCATATCCCTGTAACAATAAACTCCACCTAGTCAATCTCTGGTTCTTGTTTCTCATTTTATGTATGAAGGTGAGAGGATTATGATCAGTATAAACAAGAATAGGATGCACAGTGGGATTTAAATATACATCATAATGTTGAAGTGCAGACAACAGTGCAAAACACTCTTTTTCGATAGTTGAATAATTTTTCTGATGTTTATCTAATTTCTTAGAAAAATATGATATAGGTTTTTCTACATTATCATCTGTTTCCTGATATAAAACAGCTCCAACTCCTACATCGCTTGCATCAACGGCAAGTTTAAATTGCTTTCAAAGTCTGGAGTGATCAGAACTGGACTATTAATTAAAAGTGATTTGCTATTTTCAAAAGCGTTTTGACAATTTTCACTCCAGATGAATTTAGAATCTTTCCGTAAAAGATGAGTCAATGGTTGAACAACAGTAGCAAAATGTGAACAGAATTTTCTGTAAAATCCAATCATGCCTAAATATCTCATAAGTTGTTTTTTATTTGTAGGAGGAGGACATTTGTTAATGCATCCAATTTAGCCATAATAGGTTTCACTTGACCTTGGCCAACTGTATGCCCTAAAAAATCAACAGTGGCCTGGCAAAATTCACTTTTACCAAGATTAACAGTCAAATTTGATTGTGACAGCTCCAGCTACATTTCAAAGAATGATCAATAATGTTATAAAAGATTTAGACTGTTGTTATGCTTATATTGATGATCTTATTGTATGTAGTGATAGCTGGGAAGAACATTTAACATATTTATATGATACTTTTGATAGATTGTCACAATCAAATTTGACTGTTAATCTTGGTAAAGTGAATTTTGCCAGGCCACTGTTGATTTTTAGGGCATACAGTTGGCCAAGGTCAAGTGAAACCTATTATGGCTAAATTGGATGCATTAACAAATGTCCTCCTCCTACAAATAAAAAACAACTTATGAGATATTTAGGCATGATTGGATTTTACAGAAAATTCTGTTCAAATTTTGCTACTGTTGTTCAACCATTGACTCATCTTTTACGGAAAGATTCTAAATTCATCTGGAGTGAAAATTGTCAAAACGCTTTTGAAAATAGCAAATCACTTTTAATTAATAGTCCAGTTCTGATCACTCCAGACTTTGAAAGCAATTTAAACTTGCCGTTGATGCAAGCGATGTAGGAGTTGGAGCTGTTTTATATCAGGAAACAGATGATAATGTAGAAAACCTATATCATATTTTTCTAAGAAATTAGATAAACATCAGAAAATTATTCAACTATCGAAAAGAGTGTTTTGCACTGTTGTCTGCACTTCAACATTATGATGTATATTTAAATCCCACTGTGCATCCTATTCTTGTTGATACTGATCATAATCCTCTCACCTTCATACATAAAATGAGAAACAAGAACCAGAGATTGACTAGGTGGAGTTTATTGTTACAGGGATATGATGTTATTGTAAAACATATTAAAGGTAAAGATAATGTAATAGCAGATGCTTTATCTAGAACTTATAAAACACTGAGTATATACTATGTATTTTTGTACATATTATTCATAAAAGTTTTGTTACACTCAAACTTTTTAAGGGGAGGTGTTATGATATTGTAACTATCATATTTATTTAGTTGGCCTAATTTGTTTTGTGTGGCCTACTGTATACATTGTGTACAAAATAATATACATTGTGTTACAACTATGCAGTTTAGAATTCACTGAACAATCACTGATACTCATGGAATGATTAGAACTTTCTATTTCACTTACATAACGTTTCCAGAATGATCATAACAAAAGATGCGTAATTTATATTTCAAGCGTTGTTTAGAAGTTTCCGTTTGAGTATTTAAATGCAGACCCAAAAGTTAGTTGAATATAGAGATTTAGACATAGACATGATAGATAGTCTTAGACATCGATAGACATCCACATTCTCAGTAGTTGGATTGACACTTTTATTTACAAACTGCATCATACTAGATTGTGACCAATTGGATATAATATTCTGTGGATTCCGAGAAGATTTCCGGATAAAGAAAAGATAAAAGATTAGACATATATTTTGACAGTTGTTGACATTTCTTTTATGTAATACTTCTTGTAAACTTGTGTATAATAAATCTTGTTAAATTTTATTATTGATTTGTGTCTTTGTTGGCTACAATTGAAAGGCGATTTTTCTGTTCATAACAATAGAACAGCAAATTAATATAATAAAAAAAAAAAATTATTAACAGTTGATGATTTCTCAATTTAAATAGTCAAATCAATAAAATGATAGCATTTATAAATCCATTTTAATAATCATTGGATTAAATGAAGTAGTTCAAAGTGAACTTATTTTCTTGATCCTTTTCAAAATATTTTAAAGAATATCTTATTTCGTCATTTATTCTACATATATTATGAAACAAATTATATAGATAAACCGAAATAATAGAATTTAAGTGAATACATATATAAATGTATATATATACTAGCAATATCCGATGTAAAAAAAAATTACCTTCAAACTACTTTGTTAATCTGCTCAAAATAAATGAATTGTCCCCCTTTAACACCTAGCTCATCCCAAATATGTCGCAAAATGCTTATACCCAGACCCTAACCCTAAACCTAACATGCGCAATGGTACTTTGGTATGAGCGCATGCGCAAGGGTAAGTGTTCGGGTTATGAAAAAAAAAAGATCCCTAACCATCATATATTCATACGCTAATCATATCATAACCGTAATATATCCTTCCGTCTATGTCTATACCCCGAATTTGTCTATAGACCTAACCCTAACACTAACTCTAACCCAAACCTTCACACGCATGCACACATGACCAAGGCGCATCGTTAAACCCTAACCATAACCCTAACCCTAAACCTTAACCCTAACCCTAACCCTAACCTCATCTTCGTTTAAAGCCTATACTCTAACCTAACCCTAACACTAACCCTAACCCTAACCCTAACCTTAACCCTAACCCTAACCCTAACCTTAACCCGAATCCTAACTCTAAACCTAAACCTAACCCTTACCCTAACCTTAACCTTAAACCTAACCCTTATCCTAATCCTAACCCTAATCCTAACCCTATACCTATCATATCGACGCTGCTTGGTCAAATATTGGTCTCAATGGACTATTGAAATATCATTTTCCTTGAAAATCTTAAAGACAGACAGATATAAATCGATGAAAACCTGTAATTTCATTAAGAATTAAGTTGTTTATAATTTGTTACCAAAAACAATTACATACTTCTCTAACTTAATGTAATTACTAATGTTTTCAGAGATGTATGAAATAACTTATACAAGTAATATTGTTGTCATTATTTTATAGTAACATTTTATCTCTTTATTCATCTTAAATTTAATCAATTCGTCATTTAATATAATAAAAAGACTAAAATATTCATTAAAACTACATTTTATCGACGCTATTTTTGAAATTTGAAATAACTCTTTTGAGTGATAATATTTTTTAAAAACAAAGATTACCTATATAAGTTACTGAAGTTCCCTTTGTAATATTGGAAATTATCAGCAACTTCCGGCTTTGAAAAGTCACTGCCGATCCCATCTGATGTTTTTATCTAAAAAATTGAGGTTTCCGTGTATTTTCGTTTGAAATAATGGTCACAATTCGATTTATCCGGTGAACAAATGTTCATTCCGATGGTATATGATAGTTTTCCTTACACTGAGCAAACATTGTTTTTGAGAGATAATTTGCTACTACCGGTTTGCAAAATATTACTTCCTGTTCATATGATTCTTAAATTATGTAACTGTAACATACATTAACATAGAATATGTGACGTAAAAAATACTCCCGGTTTACACAAGTTCAGTTCTTGCTGATTGTTTTCAAGGTCATGAGTCATCCATTCTTATGCAAAAAAACCGTTAGACTTTATGACGAGGTCTTTTTGCTAGAACATGTAGAACAGTTTTAATATATTTTTTTAAAAATTAATTTAATTAAATAATTTTGATCTATATTTATGAAGTCATTAGAAACTTGGTGTACATTGCCTGTGAAAACAAGCAGAGCTCAAAATTCACACATCGGCCTTGGCCTTTGACCTGGATCTCAATTTTCTGAATATTAACCACTGATATTAAATCAGAAGATTCCACTACAAACCAGTAAAAGTCTGACATGGCCTATATCGGTACTCAACTGTACTAATTTTTTTAATTGATAACAATTAAAAAGTAATTATAATCAAATGTTATAGTAAATGAAAATAAATTAGGCCAGGGCACCTGACGAGGATGAACGGCCTTGGTCGAACCTGACCTAAATGATATCCGAAACACCAGGTGTAATATCATCAAATTAAAGAAATTCATAGACGACCAATTGATTACCACAGATCATTTACGTTGGGCAAATCCTTTCAAAAAAATAAATATGTTAAAGTTTATAATTAAACACAGAACAATCTAGCGAGACAAGGTCAAATCAGGTTCTACCAGTTAAAGATAATATATATAATTTAAAGTAAATATATATAAGCGAAACATGCTATATATATGAATCACCAAATCATGCATTAACAAAGCAATAACAGAATAAACCTGTAATTGAAGACAAACATTTAAATGCATATAAAATTGAATATAACGTATACACAGCGATACATGGAAAATCATTATAGAAACTCGATACGGACAAGAAATAAAATATCATATAGCCAATAATGTTAGAAGGTTTCGCTAAGATTGGTTAATGGACACGATTATTTATATAACTTGTATTCGACCTTTACACGACCAATACTAAACCATTTTATACGAGTTTGAACCATACTCGACATAGTCTTAACCATTCTCTATCAAGTCTGAACCATACTCGATCTAGTCTGAACCATACTCGACCTAGTCTGAACCATACTCGACCAAGTCTTAGCCAAACTAGACCTGTTTTTTGGTATCTTTCTATTGTATTTCATCAACTTATAAAGGAACTTTTATATATATACAATGTATATCACATTTAAAAAAAATAAAAGAAAGTAGTTTCAGGTTGGATTAAAAACTCAAAAAAATATCATGTAATAAATTAAGTTTTTGTTAAATGAATTTTTATTTACATGAAATCATGTTCACATTGCTTAATGTACATCACAAATACTAGAACTTTCAACCATTATTCAAATATCTAAAATGTTATTCATTTTTTATCAAAATATATATAAAATAGTATATCTTGTAAAACTAAGAATTTAATATATATTATTAAAATCAACTTTCATAGCATTCCTTGATAACTTTTAAAAAAAAAATGTATTCCAAAGTTGCAGTAGAAATTTATTTTAACTAGATTTAAATATGTTTTGTCAAAATTAAAGACTTGACATACAAGAAGCACTTTAATAAGGTTTAATTACCTTAGAGCAGGTGTGTTTACAGGTAAAACGAAAACCCAATTTTTCTTAAACTTGTGTTTTACTTATCTAGTGAATGCAAAAGGCTCTGTGAATTAAGTTTTGCAGGATGTTGTAATTTGCAATGGATGTTATGAAAATATATTACTCTCTGACCAGGTGTGATATTTTTAATCAGTGTGCCCCAAGCAGGATGTATTACTTTATAGTTTACCCCTAATCAGAAGAAAGTTTTCTTTCTTTCTTTATTTTTTTTCCCTTTTTAAAATACATTTATTTCCAAAATTATAATAAGAATAGATATATTTATGATATATTAAGGTTAAACAATGTCAGTGATTTTGTTGGCTGTTGCTAACTCATTAAAAAGATAGTTATATTACTTTTGTATGTAAACTTGAAATCTATGGAGTTTTTATTTAGAAATTTAGGAAAATCAAGTTTTGTTTAAAAAAAACACATGCCAAACACAAATCTACATAATAAGGTTTTATTACCCTGAGCATATAGGTGTGGTTTTCAGGTAAAAAAAGTATTTCTATTCAACAAGACTCAGACTTTTAAAAACATGTTAAAATTAGATAATTTAACTATCTCGGTTTGATAAATCTGAGAATCATGTAAGGATGTTAAGATCTAATTTTATATATATATATCTTTATTTTATTGTGGCTGTTGTCATGTTAGTTAAAAAGAAAGTTATTTTAACAATTAAAATCATAAAAAAATGGAGGTTATTTTGTCGAGTATGGGTCAGACAGGTCGAGTATTGTTCAGACTGAAAAATAGGTGAAGAACTGGTCTAGTATTGGTCGAGTACAGGTCGAGAATAGGTTAAGACTGTTTCTGACTGGTCGAGTAATAGTTCAGACTATTTTCAAAAGCAAAGATAAGGGTTAAGTACAAATCAGTACAGTCGAGTATCTTGAGTATGGTTAAGACTGGGTCAAGTAATATTAAGTAAAATTCAGACCAATTCAGACTGGTCGAGTAAAAATCATTACATTCGAGTACAGATATAGGCCATTTCAGTCTTTTACTGGTTTGTAGTGCTCTAGGTCCAAATTAAAAAAATCATGTTGTGGAAGTCATACCATTTTGAAGAAAATAAATTATCAATAACTTTTCGTTTTTTTAGGAGAAGCAATAACTTGAAAAAAAAGCAGTATACGGGAGAAAATTCCCATTAGGAAAAGTGTTCGGTCAAAAAGGATGAGTTTCACTATTTTTTTACATCGTAAACTAAATATCTTGTCGAGATGTTGCAAAACAAAAGCGACATTTCAGAAACAAAAGTGGCTTTTTAATGGAAAAAAAAAGAAAGAAAACCATTCTTCACCTTTTGAAAAATCTACAATTAAATCTGCAAAGTTTTCAATTTTCCTGATCAAACATAAAGCTAAACAAAATAAATGTAAAGCTGCATGTATAATTGGTCAATATCTCTTAAAGACAAATTGATGAGACGTAAAGCAATCAATCAATCAAACTAACATACATGTACATGTATCTCTCACGGACAAATCCTATTATATTTACAGTTTTAATATCTCATACACATTTTCATCAAAGATAATATTTATTTGTATTCACTTGAAAAAAAAAACCTATTTTGAATACATTACTGTGATTTGGTGTATCTGTTACAGGTTTTTATGATTGATTATTAATCTGCATTTGCTGTATACGGTATAAATTAATATTATGTTCAAATATAAATCACATGCTACCTGAAAAAATTTAAACTAAAAATAATCTATCATACTTACCATGACGAATGTGAATTAAAATAATTAAAGTAAATGCAAAAGTGTTCAAATGAATGAAAAGTTAACAGAAACCATGTGCTTTCATAACGGTTTCTTCACCTGTTTAAATGTTTTGGGATAAAAAAGTCAGATTATATATTAATTGGGAGGATTAAGATGGCCGCCGAGCTGAAAACACTGTGAAAAGTCAGCTCCCAGTTTTTTGCAGTTTTTTATGTTTTATATGAATTGTTGCATGATAAAAAGTGGATAGACTGATAGATAACAATTTGCTGAATCATTAGATGCAATTTATGAAAAAAATTTGGTGGGACTTTTGTGATATTTACAGGAAACTTTTTTGGGATTTATGTGTTCACCTATTTATTGATTTTATTTACTTGATCACAAAGGATTTAATACAACATGCCTGGAGGCAATAGCCTTACAAGTAACAGATCTGTGAATAAAAGTGGAAAAAGTGGAAACACTGTTCAGACTTTACTAGCTGCCAAAGTAGATAAAGTTGATAAAGAAAAAACAGAAAAACCTAATAAACAACCAAAAAGAACTCATTCTGAAGTGTCAAATGAATCAAATACAAGTGTTAATCTGACTGGTATGATTAGTATACAAAGGGACTTAGAAGAAATTAAACAAAACCTTGAGGGTGGATTAAAAAAGATAGACCTTGAAAATGCAACAAAAGATCTTGTTAAGTCAAGTGATTTGGAAATCATTGTAACTTCTATTGTAAAGAATTTATTTAAGGAATTTACTTCATCATTAGAGACAAAAATTGATAAAAAAGTATCAGAAGTGATAGGAGAAATGCAAGAGAAAATAGATGCATTGTCAATTGAAAATGAGAACTTGAGGGAGAAAGCTGAGGTAGCTATGAAAAGCCTATCAACAACAAAGAAAGAGCTACACCAAAATGAACGACTGACAAGAGAAGCGATTACCAGCAGTAACTATAACATGTATAATGAACAATATTCTCGCAAAAACAACATAAGAGTTCAAAACTTTCCATGGAGGGAGCGACAAGATCTGCGTGCAGACTTTATTAGTAAAGTGAAAAGGGACATAAATGTAGAACTCGAGGAAAGAAATGTTGTCGCCATCCATAGAATTCCATCTGACAAAGTAGGACCAAAGCCTCTCATTGTGAGATTATTTAGCAGCGATGTTAAAAGAAGAGTGATGCGAGAAAAGAAGAATTTACAGGACGATGTAAGATTTTATGATGACATTTCCAAAAGAAACATTGAACTGATGAAAAGACTAAATGAGACTGAATGGTTCAGTGATGTATGGTATTTCAACTGTGGTGCATATGGAAGGACATCTTATGGTCTACAGCTGAAGTTCAATATATTTTATGACATTTTTCTTAGATTAAGACAAAGGAAATAAGTTGTTAATTTGATATTTTACTTTCATTGTTACATAATGTTATGTCTAAATGAATTTTGTTGTCTTTAAAAAAGTGTTTTTCCTATTTTCATGGGACAAATCTTAATACTATAAAAGTTGTCTCCACTTTGTAATATAGTCTACTATGTCATAACTGATAAATCATATACAGGATATATAAAATTGAAGAACAATTATACTGCAAAAAATATTGTTTTTAACATTAATTTAATAAAAAATGTCTGCCATTTTGATGCTAAATTTTGTTTTATCTCTCTCTTTTCTTTCCAGTCCTTTATTCTATTTATTAATTATTACATCTTTGAAATATCATTCCATTACATTGTGTTTTGGTTTAGTTTATGGTGAGTTATCCTGCTTAATATTGTTTTATATGCTTCTATATGTTAGTGATATGTTCTTCTTTAGTATTTTTATACGTATGGAGAATAATCAGATATTACTATTATATTTTTTACAGTCATGTTATGTGCTAGTGTATTTATTTACATTATATCATGTGTGCCCTAAAGGTATTAACTGTTAATTGCCTAGGTTTGGGAAATAGTGTTAAAAGAAGAGACGTTTTAACTATTTAAGATCAAAGAATTACAATATTTACTGTTTACAAGATACTCATTTCTTATGTGAAAATGAAAATAATATAAGAGCTATGTGGGGATATGATAGTTTTTTTTTTATCATATAGTTCAAATTCAAGAGGTGTAGCAGTTATGTTTAATAACAATTTTGAGTTTAAGGTCCTAAAAGAAAAATAAAGATGTTGGTGGCAATTATTTAGTATTAGACTTAGTTGTTGATACTTTACATTTAACACTTGTAACTATTTATGGACCAAATATAGATAATCCAATTTTTTATGATCAAATTATGTCAATTATAGATGATTTTGGTAATGAAAGCTATATGATATGTGGTGATTTTAATCTTGTTCTTAACCCTGATATAGATTATTTTAACTATTTACATGTAAATAACCCAAATGCTCAGGAAAAGTTTTAAAATCATTGAGGAAAGGTGTCTCATTGACCCTTTCCGAGAACTTCTGAGATTTGAAACGTTTCACATGGAGAAAAGAACCCCTTTAAACAAGCAAGGTTAGATTTTTCTTTTGTCTGAAAGTTTATTATGCTGTTTGAATAATTTTAATATTGAGCCTAGCTATCGATCTGATCATTCTATGGTTATATTAAATCTAGAATTTAATCCATTTGATCGAGGAAGAGGATTGTGGAAATTTAATAATTCATTATTGTATGATCCAGAATATATAAGGATTGTTAAAGAAAAATAGTAGAAGTTAAAAGCAATATGTAACACCTGTTTCTGATGTAGATAGAATTGAAGACATAAATAATGAAGATCTCAATTTAATATTAACAGTCACTTATTTCTTGAGACATTGTTGATGGAAATTAGCGGCAAAACTATATCTTATTCAAGTTATAAGAAAAAGAAATAGAAAAACAAGAGAAAGATCTTAAAATGAAATCCTAACTTTGGAAGAAAAAGTAGATGAAGGTTCAATACAGATTTTGGAAAAGAAAAATATGAATTAGAAAATATAAGAAAAGAAAAATTAAAGGAAAATAATTCGATCAAGAATACAATGGGTAGAAGAGGGTGAAAACCTACTAGCTATTTTTGTGGACTAGAATCAAAAATTTTACAAATAAGATAATACCAAAAGTAGAAAAGAAAATGGAAATGTAATTTCAAAACAAAAGGATATTTTGAAAGAAGTAAAATCTTTTATGAAAATTTATATCAGAATAAAGATCAGTCAAAGGAGATAAATTCAGTAAACTTGAAGAAGGATTGAAAGATATAAAGTTTAAAAATTAACTGATGATGAGAAAATAATCTTGAAGGTAAAATAACAATTGAAGAAGCTGGTTTGATATTGAAAAATATGAAAATAATAAAACACCAGGATCTGATGGTTTCTCCACAGAGTTTTTAAATTTTTTTTGAAAGATTTGAAAAATTTTGTTGTAGACTCCTTGAACTACAGTACTGAGATTGGTGAACTGTCTGTTACGCAAAAACAAGGAATCATTACATGCCTGCCAAAAGGAAATAAGCCCAGACATTTCTTAAAAAATTGGCGACCTATATCTTTATTAAATACAGTTTATAAAATTGGCTCTGGGGTAATAGCAAAACGCTTTAAAACAGTTTTAGATAAACTGATAGATTTTGATCAAACTGGATTTCTTAGTGGGAGATTTATTGGAGAAAATCTTCGTTTAATTTATGATATTATGCAATTTACTGAGGAAAAAGATATTCCAGGACTTTTATTGCTCATAGATTTTGAAAAGGCATTTGATTCGATTTCTTTGGAATTTTTAACCAGTGTCCTGAAGTTGTTCAATTTTGGAGAATCAATAATTAATTGGATTAAAGTTTTTTACAACAATATTAAATCAGCTGTTAATCAGGGAGGACATCTTTCAGAATTTTTTTCTATAGAACGAGGCTATAGACAAGGCGATCCTTTGTCGCCTTATATTTTTATTCTCTGTGCTGAGATATTAGCACTAAAAATACGAAATAATGATAAAATAAATGGCATTGCAGTTACTCAAGTTGAGCACAAACTTTCACAATTTGCTGATGACACATCTCTTATTTTAGATGGAAAAGAATTTTTTGAATGAAGCATTAAATGAATTAGATTGGTTTGGAAATATATCTGGTTTAAATATTAATTTTTCTAAAACACAAGTTATTTGGATAGGAAATAAAAAGTATAGTAATGAAGTATTATGCCAAAATAGAAACCTTTCATGGGGAGAAACATGTTTTAAGTTTTTAGGTATAAGCTTTGATGTTAATCTTGATAGAATTGTAAAAATTAATTATGATGAAAAAATTGTACAAATAAAAGGTGTAACTAAACAATGGTCAAAACGAAATCTTACTCTTATTGGTAGAATTACTGTGGTAAAGACATTGATATTGCCTATTTTAAACCATTTGTTTTTTCCTTACCAAATCCAAGTGATGATATTTTAAAAAATGTTATTGAACTTATGTACAATTTTATATGGAGTTCACAAATTGATAGAATAAAGAGAGATGTTTTACAAAATGATATTGAAGATGGTGGACTCAAAATGATAAATCTTAGTTCATTTATTTTAGCATTGAAGTGTACATGGATAAGGAGACTATTTAAAACAGACAGCAAATGGCAGAATGTTTTTTTTGTCAAATGTTCATGTAGAACTTGGCTGTGGAAGTGTTTTTATACAAAAATTACAACAAAATATCAAAAATAAATTTTGGCAAGATGTTCTAAAAGCATGGAAACTTCTCAGAGAAAAAGATGAATATGACTGTTGGGAATGCTTTCTTGCTAGTCCAATCTGGCTTAACAATAATATAAAGGTAGAAAATAAACCTATTTTTTATAAAGATTGGTTTGAAAATGGTATAAGATTTATAAATGATATTGTAAATGAAGATGGGACTTTTTCTCTCTTAAAAATTAGAAGAAATGTATCAGATAAATGTGAATTTCATGAGATATAATAGTATTATATCTGCTGTACATCAAGCATCAAAATCATTTGATGGAAAAAATCACAAATTAGAACTACCTTTAATTCCATCAGCTATTAAAAGACTTGTTAAAAGTTCAAAAGGATCTAAAGATATGTATACTGTTTTAAATAAAAATAAAAGTGTTCCCACTAGTAAGTTAAGATGGACTGAAATTTTAGCATTGATAATAATCATTGGAAAAAATTTATAAACTGCCATTTGTTGTCACAAAAATACTAAGTTACAGTGGCTACAGTATAGATTCAATCATCGAATCTTAGCTACAAACAAATAAAATTAAGATTTATGATAATCCAAATTGTACATTTTGTAAAGAGAAATTGAAACATTAGAACATTTATTTTGGGAATGTGAACATACACAGATATTGTTAGAACAGAATGAAAATTGGTTTTGACCAATGGAATTAATGTACTTTTACAAAAGAAGTTTTTGTTTGGTAACATTGCAAAAATATCAAAAGGCAATGCAGAAAATACTCTTTTCTTATCATAAAACAATATGTTTATAATACCAGATGTTTTAAAAAAACTGTCTATAAACGCAGTAAAGAGAAGATGAAATATTTGTATGCAATTGATAAAAATATTACTATGAAAACAAATGTGAATATCAGTTTCTTAGAGAATGGAATATTTTGAAAGATTACTTAGTTAAGTATATACTTTAAATTTAATGTTATAAATGAAAATGCTGGATTTACTATATTGAAGTAGAATTCAATGTCTATATGAATTGTATTGAAAACTCACCACACTATTCTCTCTCACTCTCTCTTTCTCTCTCTCTGGTGTTCAGAATGCTTTACTCTCTATCTTATATTTGAATATTTAAAAAAAAATGCTTCCCTAGAAAGATGTATTGATTTGCTATTATATTTGTGTATAGTATGTTGTAAATTGGAAGTTATAAAAATAAAATTATAAAAAAACGTCAGATTAAAAAAAAAGTAAAAGTTCATGAAGAAATGAAAAAAATAATCATATCAAAATCAAAAGGAAAGGTGGAAAGACCCGATAAGCAAACATATAAAACGAAAATTAAAGCAAATCACAAACAAAACAAAACTTTGAGGTAAACACGGCTAATTTTTTCAATGACATAGAATTAAAACTATTTGCTATACTAGTATGATTCCAAAGATTGGTGTATTAAATCTAGAAACTTCAAAAATAAAGTACATCAAGTACCGCGCTAGAAAAAGCTAGTCCAAAGCCAATTTTGAATTAATGAATGAGATGAAGTTTTCCGAGACTGAAGTTTCATTTTTCAATGTGGAAAAATCATACACAGCCTGCAAAAACATGACCACGTGCAATACATTTTGAACAATTTATCGACTCGAATTGTGTATCCTAATAAAATCTACAGTTAAAAAAGTAGTTTTCATCGTTTTATTATCATCTAGTACTGTTTAAAACGATATTTCCCGCAGGCAATCGATTTTGCCAATACGTTGTAAAGCTTTAATCAGTTCTTTAACTGTTGGCTTAGGAAATCTTGTTTGGCTCCAAATTCGTAATATTTCTTTGTTCTGATGTAACAGTTTACAGCTGTGATCGTTTTGAATTTCTTCAATCTCAGCGCTCCGCAATCCTAGTTCTACTCCTAGCTGCATGCTGCTATTTCCGATATGATTAGACAATTCTTGTAATGAAGTGTTCGTAGGTGTTGTGTTCGCTCGATCTTCTAGAATATCTGGAAGTAAGGTTACACTTCATGATAACTTCATTTCCAAAAATTCAAAACGAAAAGTCCTTTATCAAATGGCAAAATCAAAAGCTCATCACATCAAACGAATTGAAAACAATTTTCATATGCATGACATGGAGCCTCTGGCCTTTGTTAGTCTTGTATGTTTTTAATTTTAGTTCATTTGTATGTTTTGGAGTTCAGTGTGACGTCCATTTTCACTGAACTAATACACAATTTTATTTAGGGGCCAGCTGAAGACCACCTCGGGTGCGGGATTTTCTCGCTGCGTTGAATACCCATTGGCGGCCTTCGGCTGTTGTCTGCTCTTTGGTCGGGTTGTTGTCTCTTTGACATATTCTCCATTTCCATTCTCAATTTTATGGTACAGACATTCCTCATTTAGAAATCGTGGATTATACCTGATTCTATAGCTAGATAAACCTCTCGCTTGCATGACAGTCATAAATGATGTAAAAATTCTAGTACTTTATGTTATCAATCTGGGAACGGCTGATTATTAAACCTTAAATGAAGCCAAATATGTTGATCGGTGCGTCTGGCGCAAATACAAAATTTCAATCTTGGTATCTATGATGAGTTTATTTACATTAAACTAAATTATACCAAAAAGACAAAAAAGGTCTAATTCAAACATAGATTATGTTTTTAATCAGATCATTACATACCTGCTGCCTTTCTTTACATCGGTGAAAATGTCTTGAAATTTTTTCTGTTATAGTAATTTTTAACCTAACAGCGGAGCATTGAATAACAAAACAATCTCATAAGTATCGGAAATCCTAACTTAAATGATTATGCCTAGAGTTCATCACTATTATCATGATTATTTACTCTACAAACCAGTAAAATTCTGAAATGGGCAATAAATTCATCATAGATACCAGGATTGAAATATTGTATTTGCGCCAGACGCGCATTTTGTCTACAAAAGACTCATTAGTGACGCTCGAATCAAAAAATGTTAAAAAAGTCAAATGGGCAATATTACTTCTCAACTTTATATCATAGATACCATAATTAAAACTATGTATTCCAGACAAGCGTTTCGTCTACATAAGACTGAAAAGTAACGCTTAAATTAAAAACGTTAACGACTCCAAATTAAGTACGTAGTCGAAGAGAATTTAGGACCTAAAATGCCAAACGTGTTTATCCGAAACATAAATTCATCCTCTCTTGATATATAATGTTGACGAATCAATATTGTATTGAATTTAATTACCAAAAAAATGCATAAAAATGATTCACTCATAGGCCTTGTAAACATGATGTTCGATATTAAACCCCTTGTCACACCACTTCATGTGCACTTTGTTCTATGATAATTTCTGTATTCTTGTCTTTCGTTTTACTGGTGTGCTTTGTCTGTGTGCCTTTTCCTGTTTCTTTCTTGCATGTGACGTGGCTCTGTACTTAAACATCCCGTCATTGTGTTATTGTGTCATGGTAAATGTTTGTTTATATATCTGTCTGTATTTATAGTGTTTGGGATAATGGCACAACGTGGACTGCTGTACCCCTATTTTGACTGTTTTACCTATTTTGTCTGTTTGTTTTGTTGACACATCATTGTCAATATAATGGAATCTTATGCGACTGTCATACAAGTGAGAGGTTTAGCCAGCTATAAAACAGGTTTAATCCACCATTTTCTACTTAAGAAAATGCCTGTACCAAGTCAGGAATATGACAGTTGTTGTCCATTCGTTTGATGTGCTTGAACTTTTGATTTTGCCATTTGAGTTATTGTGCAAGATCCTTAATTTGTTTGGTTACATCTGATGAAGTATACGTTATTTTTGGTAATAGCCTTGTACAACCCAAAAGTATTCGATTGACAATGTCGGTCGAAGAGTTGTCAGATATGTAGATGCATAAAACAAACAAAATATACATGTGACTGCAGTGTCTTTTTGTGAAAGTATATTTACAACCTGTTATAAACCGCTGGTCATCTACAATAATGCCACCTTACATTTGTCTTTGTACTATTCAAACCAACAAGTTGAAGACCCTGGAAATTGTTACAACATTATGTTTCTAAACCCAGTGAGGAAAAACAACAATTTGCCATCAGAAAAGTGCACCTTGACGTACTGACAGTGTTCAGTTAAATGTTTTACTAGGTTTATCGGAGCATCTGATTTTACTTTTGATTTTGTTAGAATTTGTATTGCTTAGGAATTACCCTGCAGTGGTAATGTTGCTTTTTAAATTGTTTCGTTAATCGAATATCGTCTTTGCTTATTTTGTTTACATGGCTACAGAATTCTTAATGTGTTACAATGTGAATATTTGCAATTCGACAAAACTGGTCTAACACAATATTCTTAAAAAGCATACATATCATTTACACTTACTAAATTTCTTCAGTACGTCATCCACATTTACATCTCTATTCACCTGAAATTAAAGGGATGAACATTGTTATCCATAAAACAACTGTTTTAATACACGATTATTTACATACCTTTTGGTAAATAATAAAACAAACTATAACATACAAAGGAATACGCAGGTTAGATGTATGTTATTCACACAATATGTGTCGTTCCCTTGAAAGAAAAAAAAAACTAATCTGATATACCATAGGTCGCATGATATATTTTTCACGCACGAAATTACATGTCTGTTCATTATAATCGTATAACGTCATGTTGTGTAAAAGACGTGCAATCTAGAATACAAAACACTCATCGAAATTGATTGCCTCGATAGGCTCGTTGTAGCGTGCAGTGTCTAGTGCAAGAGGTCGTGGGTTCAAACCCGTCCAGGTCAAGCCAACGACTTGTAATTTGGTAGATGCTGCTTCTCCGTTAAGCATGCGGCCTTTAGGGCTATTATTAAAGACTGGTTGGCTTGGCGTCAGAATAATGTGTCTGGGTTACGTGATATGTCTTCCTGTGGACTTTTACCCTGTGAACTAGCTCATTGAAACTAGCCCAGCATGTCAGTCTAGTACAAAGCAGGATTGATCCATCAATCTCTCATCAAGATTCAAAGCTACTGAAATGATGTATTGCATGATAATGTTCATCAAAGCAACAATTTATAAGAACAACTGGAAAGCTTTAACTTAACTTTTATTGGTATTCAAATGCATTATTTCGACTCCTATGCATATACCAGATTTTTTGGTAATCATTATCGTAAAACACATCATAACTAATTCCAGTAATTTGTTTAATAGAAATATTCAAAAAAGTGTCCAGTAAAGCGCGTGTGACGGCCCATATGTATAAAAGAGGGGCGAAAGATACAAGAGGAACAGTCAAACTCATAGATCGAAAATAAACTGACAACGCCATGCCTAAAAAATAAGACAAAGAGACAAATTATAGTACAAAAGACAAAACATAGAAAAACAAAGACTAAGCAGCACGAGCCCCACCAAAAACGGGGGTGATCTCAGGTGCTCCGGAAGGGTAAACAGATCCTGCTCCACATGTGGCACCCGTCGTGTTGCTTATATTATTACAAACCCGGTAAATAGTCTAATTCGGTAGATCACATTTGTGGTGAAAAGGGAATTGGATTGTAGTTATGACATAAAGAACATATCAGATATCATCTGTGAAACGGTTATTCCATAACCAACTCGTGATGGCGTCCGTAAAATTTACGAAGGGATGATTTCAACTTCACCATTTGGAACTCTTGTTTTAATAGCGTCCTTGTGAACAGCAACTCTCTATCAAGGAAATCATGATAGGAAATACAAGCCCGGGAATATCGTATTAATTGGGAGATATATATTCCGTATGCAGGCGCTGCTAGAATGTTGCTACATAGAAATGGAAAGTTCACAATTGGGAAGCTGAAATCATCTCGTTTGTCGTAAAGTTTTGTTTTCAACCGACCCTCATTGTCAATTTCTAGATGTAAGTCAAGATATGAGGCAGACTTAACTGTATCGGTTGTATCCTTTATCACTAGTCTGATGGGATAGATAGTTCAACATAGTCACCAAATTTTGAATTATTTAGTGAGAGAACATCATCTATATAGCGGAAAGTAAAGTTAAAGGATAGTGCTAACTTCTTATCTTTCTTCCTAAGAAGTTCCTGTATGAAGTCAGCCTCATAATAATAAAGAAACAAGTCGGCAAGAAGAGGGGCACAATTGGTTCCCATTGGAATGCCGACAGTCTGTTGAAAAACAAGTCCTCCAAACGTAACAAATATGTTGTCAATCAAGAAATCAAGCATCTTGACAATGTCAGTTTCAGAGAATTTTTTGTTTGAATCAGAGTGATTCTTTACAAAGTAGGATTTATCCCTCCCCAAGACAAGATACTTGTATCCACGTTCGCCATTCTTTTTGATGAAACAAAGCAATACCAACTCTTTCAATTTGTCTTTTAGTTTGGAATGGGGAATAATTGTGTGAAGTGTAGAAAAGTCAAATGTTTTAATACTATTGCAAGATGAGAGAGTCTTAGATTGTATGTACTCTAAAAGATCTCTGGGATTTTTTAGTATCCACATTTGATATAAAGTGATATTTTCACTTTCAACTAGTAAGTCCGTGTTTCGGTACTGACATGCCCTAGACCATATTATTCTGAAAATATCCGTTGAGCAGTTTATAGAGTATAATGAAATAAGATTCTATCAGGTACAGTTGACTTAAATGAAATTTGGATATCCGTCAGTCATTGGTATTCCGGATGTACACATTCTTGGCTTTTAAAGTGTCCGGTATTGACCATTCCTTATAAAACATTGTTTCGAACGCGTCAAATCCATTAGTAAGCATTTCTATTCGCTATCCTATGCTTAACACTTAGGGCCTTAATCCTGTCTATACTAATATTTTGGCATTCAAGAAGATTATGCTGTTCTAAGACTGCTACTAGCGACTTGACACTACATATGGTAGCGGTGTATCAATCGTAACTTTAGATTGGGCAAATTTATTAGTGAAGAACAAACATATTGAATTAATTGACCGTTTCACTTTAACTGAGTGATGATTGGTATAGCGGTTGATGCACGGCATACCAGGAGATACTTCACCTGTTGACGCACTTGGTTTAGTTCTTTTATGAGTCAACGAGATTGTGTGGTATTTACTTGTCCTTGTCGGATTATTGAAATTTGAACATGGATAAACTACTGTTGTCTGAAACTAAGGCTAGGAATAAGTGTTGGCAATACCGTGAATTTATTAGGTAATAATTGGCTTTGAATAAGCCTTTAGCAAATACTATATTGTTATTAGTTGTGTGTGTGCTGAGAAGGAACATCAATGAATCGAATGGATTTTTTACGGATTGTTCTTACATTGTGTTGTTAAATCATGGTTTAAGATTGAGTGGAATGTTGAGAACTCTCGAACTGATTGTTCTTACATTTTGTTGTTATATCACGGTTTAAGTTTGAGTGGAATGATGATAACTTATTACATGCTGTTTTTTACATTGTGTTGTCACACCGATGTTTGAGGTTGAGCGGAATGTTGAGAACTCAAGAACTGTTGTTTATGAATTTGTGTTGTTACACCACTGTTTGAGGTTGAGTAAAATGCTGAAAACTCACAAACTAATTGTTCTTACATTGAATTGTTACATCAATGTTTAAGTTTGAGTGGTATGTCGAGAACTCACTAACTGTTGTTTCTGAAATTATGTTGGTACACAAGTGTTTGAGGTTGAGTGGAATATTGAGAACTCACAAACTGCTTGTTCGTACATTAAGCTGTTACACTTATGTTTTAGGCTGAGGGGAATGTTAAGAGCTCACAAATATAGTGTTACTCGCCACATTTTTCTTTTGTGACTGTTTCAACCTGGATTTGTAATCAAGTGGTTGTAGTAGTCAACTTTCAGCCATCATTGATATTGTGTAAATATTCAGTAAACACCAGGCTGTTAGGTTTCTAGCTATTGGCCATTGATTGTTTAACATCTTATCAAGTCTGTGCGTTTAAAAGATTACTATGGTGTTTGAGTTTTGGTCATTGTTGAGGGCGATAATGTAAAATGCACTTGTTCACATTCTAAACTTTTGACCTTTATTTGATAGTTTTCGCGTTTGCTCTCATATTACATCTCTAAATGGCTGTTTACGATGTGCACACTGTGTGAACTTTTAGTTTGTGTTATGCTTTAATAGTCTGTAACTAACTATAAAGTTAGAGAGACGAAAGGCAGCTTATGCTTATTCATACCTCACAAAGTAAGTGTTTGTCTATTTCACCAAACTCATCTTCAATGGTCTTGAAGGACGAATCAGTCACGCTTGTCTTCCATATTGACATGGCTGTGTATTTGAAATCATTTACATGAAAAGCAGTGGGAGCAAATTTTTCCTGTAAATCATTCAAAACGTTTGTGTCTAATCCAAGTCTTATCAATAATTCTCGACATTCTTTAACTTCAAGACTAGAAGCAAGTCTCCTTAGATGTTTGTTCGATGGAGATTGTTCCTTTTCAAGTCTGCCTAACCCTATTGACAAACATAAACATAACAATACATGAGACAATTTATACTTAATGAATTGTGAATTTACAATAATCAATTCAAACATAAAAATTCAGTCTTTTTTTAAAGATCGCTACTTGTAAAAAAATTAAATAAAATCTGAAATGAAATGAAAGTTAAACCAAGAATAAAGATTCTAGTTTCTTTTTCTTTTTTTATTTTGTAATAAGAGATACCTACTCAGGGATTGCAAGCTTCTTAAGGCATCCTTTCGCCCTTCCTTTTTGAATTCTTTAGATTGCCTCGGTTTTATGGTATGTATGCCTGTGTTTTTCTTATTTTTAAGGTCTTTCCTTTTCTATAAGGAAAGACCTAACTGTATTTCTTCTTCTGATTATTATTATTAAGGTCTTCCCTTTTTCAAAAGGGAAAGACCTTACTGTATTTCTTCTGATAATTATTATTATTAAGGTCTTTCCTTTTTCAAAAGGGAAAGACCTTACTGTATTTCTTCTGATTATTATTATTATTAAGGTCTTTCCTTTTCCAAAAGGGAAAGACCTTACTGTATTTCTTCTGTTTATTATTATTATTATTCTTTTCCGCCAAACTTTGACGAAGTTAGCAGCCTTAACCGTAAGACGTGTCGCTTTCATGTTCACACTTTGTATCGGTGTCATGAATACCTATCCGGAACTCACCCTGTGAGTCAAAAAATTTTGTCGGTTCGGAGTAATCCCTCCGAAACCTAAAAACCTTGTTATCATTTAAACACCGTAACCGTAATAGGTAGAAAAATACCAAAGGGTGAAATTTGTTCAGGACCAGACCCCGGTTCTTCGTTACATTTGGATCGGAAAGATTTAACGACTCGTTGGTAGGGTTATGCCCCTATGAAAATTAACCGGTGTCGGTTGGCCACCAAAACTCAGAAACCGTAAGTCGTAGACACCTAGGATCTTCACCAATGATCATCAATTGATGTGACTTTAAAAAGACCTGAAGGTCAAATTTGTATGTTGACCTTGACCTTTGACCTAACACCTTGTTATGGGATAATCTCAGAAACCATTATACTTACAGAAGTTTTGAATAGTGGAAAATGTTCGGGTCATTAATGCGCAACTTTGTTACATTTGACCGAAAAGATTTGACCTTTCTGTAAGGGGCATAACCCCTAGTTTATGTTTCTAAAAAGACAAAATCAGCTTTTACTGTTAAACCAAAGGTCCTAGACCCATGGGGTCTTCAACAATGACATTTGGGACCAATGACCTTGACAAGGTCACAAGGTCAAAGGTCAAGGTCATGTCCCAGATAGCGAATTATGTGTTTTTGACCTCATTTAAAGGATTTTTAGTGTGTTTTAAAGCTTTTTAAGGTTGACCTTGACCTTTGACCTTTCAACATTTTATTGGATATCTCAAAAACGATTATACTTACAGAAATAGTAAATAGTGAAAAATGTTTAGGTGACTATTTTTTTACATTATGACCGAAGAGATTTGACATATCATTAAGGGGCATAACCCCCGTTATCGCTTTCTCAAAAAACTAAATTAGCTTTAACTTTTTAACTAAAGGTCCTAGACCCATGGGGTCTTTTATAATGACATTGTGGACCAATGACCTTCACAAAGGTCACAAGGTCAAAAGTCAAGGTCATGTTCTAAATAGCGAATTTGTTGTTTTTTGTCATATTTTAACGGTTTTATGTGTGTTTGAGAGCTTTTCAATGCATTTTACGTCTATTTGGACATGTATTTTACATTACAAAAAGGAAAGACCTCTCAACTGTTCAAGAACAATTGACATTTTAATTATTATTCATTTTGTTCCGCCAAACTTTGACAAAATTTCCTCCGTAACCGTAAGCCATGTCGCTTTCAGGTTCACACTTTGTATCGGTGTCATAAATACCTATCCAGAACTCACCCTGTTTGTCATAAAATTTTGTCGGTCCGGAGTTATCCCTCCGAAACCTAAAAACCTTGTTATCATTGAAACACCGTAACCGTTATAGGTAGAAAAAAACCGAAGGGTGAAATTTGTTCAGGACCAGACCCTGGTTCTTCGTTACATTTGGATCGAAAAGATTCAACGACTCATTGGTAGGGTTATGCCCCTTTGAAAATTAACCGATGTCGGTTGGCCATTAAAACTCAGAAACCGTAAGTCGTAGCCACCTAGGATCTTCACCAGTGATCATCAATTTATGTGACTTTGAAAATGCCTCAAGGTCAAATTTGTATGTTGACCTTGACCTTTGACCTTACACCTTGTTATGGGATAATCTCAGAAACCATTATACTTACAGAAGTTTTGAATAGTGGAAAATGTTTGGGTCAATAAGGCGCAACTTTGTTACATTTGACCGAAGAGATTTGACCTGTCTGTAAGGGGCATAACCCCTGTTTTAGGTTTCTGAAAAGACAAAATCAGCTTTTACTATATAACCCGTGGGGTCTTCACCAATGACATTTGAGACCAATGACCTTGACAAAGGTCACAAGGTCAAAGGTCAAGGTCATGTCCCAGATAACGAATTATGTGTTTTTGACCTTATTTAAAGTATTTTCAGTGTGTTTTAAAGCTTTTAAGGTTGACCTTGACCTTTGACCTAACCACTTTTTATTGGATATCTCAAAAACGATTATACTTACAGAAATCGTCAATAGTGAAAAATGTTTGGGTCATAGAGGCAAAACTTGTTTACATTATGACCAAAGAGATTTGACCCATCTGTAAGGGGCATAACCCCTATTAACTGTTTCTGAAAAGACAAAATTAGCTTTTACTCTTGAACCAAAGGTCCTAGACCCATGGGGTCTTTTGTAATGACATCCTGGACCAATGACCTTGACAAAGGTCATAATGTCAAAGTCAAGGTCATGTTCCAAGTAGCGGATTTTGTGTTTTTTGTCATATTTTAAGGGTTTTAAGTGTGTTAAAGAGTTTTTCAATGCATTCTTCGCCTATTGAAACATATATTTTACATTATGAAAAGGAAAGACCTCTCAATTGTTCAAGAACAATTGACATTTTAATTATTATTATTATTCTTTCCGCCAAACTTTAACGACATTTCCCAAAAAAGTACGCGACATGTTAAAATGATATTAGGTATCTAGTATTGGTTGACCAAAAGCTATCTTGTGGTTAGGGCACGACCCCGTAACATTTCCTTTATAGCGGTTATCTTCCCTAACACCGAAAACCTTGTTATCATTCTTACTCCGTAACCATAATAGGTAGAAAAAAAACAAAGGGTGGAATTTGTTCTGGAACAGACCTTGGTTCTTCGTTACATATGGATCAAAAAGATTCAACGACTCATTGGTAGGGTTATGCCCCTTCGAAAATTAACCGATGTCGGTTGGCCACTAAAACTCAGAAACCGTAACTTGTAGCTACCTAGGATCTTCACCAATGATCATCAATTTACGTGACCAAGAAAATTGACTTAAGATCAAAGGTCAAGGTCATGACCTAGATTTTGACCTTAGCTTGTTATCGGATTTACTCAAAAACCGTAAAAGATGGCTGATGAAATGTAAAGAAAAAATGTGTGTCTTAATGAGATCTACATTTGTTATGTTGAGTCCAAAATTATTGGACCAATTATTATGGACCCAGGGGACCAAAACTGTGTTTCGGGTTCCGAAATGATGATTTTTTGCTTATAACTCAAAAGAGGTAAGAGCTAGAAAGAAACTTTGAAATGCAAAAATGTTCAGCATAATAAGATCTACAAAAATAGGTGAAGGTCAGAGGTCAAAGTCCCTAGCAACGACATAAAACACCTTAGCAACCATATACTTTTGAATTTAGAAGGCTATGAATAATATAAATATGAAATTTTTAATACTGGAAATGACATTTTTGTCCCTAGTAACGACATATAAGTCCTTAGCAATCACTTACTTTTTTCTAACTTTAAAGACTATGAATAGTACATATGACATTTTTAATACTGGTAGTAATATGTTTATCCTTAGGAATGATTTTTGTCCTTAGCAACCACTTATTATGAACATAAAAGTCCTTAGCAACCATATATTTTTGAACTAAGAAGGCTATCAATAAAAGAAAAAAAGGAAAGACCTTTGAATTGTTCATGAACAATTGACTTTTTAATAGATAGTGTTATCATATTAAGGAATTTTTCATTTGGACACCATTATACCACTGTTGCTTCTCATCTAATATATCGGATTCTTCAAAATTCGAATGATAAATTAAAGATCCCTTTATTTTGAATGGGACTGAAGGTTAATAAATACAATGATTCATACAGTGCGAAAAAACAAAGTCATTTGATATAGCAGGCTTAGAATTGCGTACGCCAGACGCCCTTTTCGTCTAGAACAGACTCGTCAGTGACGCTCGAATCGAACAAGATAAATGTCTAGATGTAGTTGAAGACAATTGTTGACCAACAAACTGGTCATCTATTTCTGAGGTAGAACATCCCTAATATGTCAAAGTTTTATAAGCAGCGAATTAAAGTATCAATGCGATTAAAAGTTGTGAGAGTTCTAATTTAAAGTGACCACATATCTTACTTTCATCAAACATCAAACATCATGCGCATGTATGGAAAAGCCATAGTGTTTGAACTCGGGGTATATTATTATTAGCTAGACCCATTTTCCCCCGTTAAAACATACTCATCAATGTACTAAGGATATATAAATTTATAGACGATGATTTTACAGTAACAATTGTTTTTTTTTTCAGTTTTCATCTAAGAGATAATTTATATTTTTTTTACTATGGTAAATCATGTTCGTCAGATAGCTTAGGTATTTCAGACTTCATTACGTAAACAGTATCTGATAAAATAAGTGTACAGTTACTAAATATTTCAGAATGTATATACTGTGGAATCATTATTATTCGTTGGATACCAATTTTCGTGGATTTCGTGGTTACCCGTGAACCACGAATTCAAATGTCCAACGAATAACAAATTTTATATAGAAATTTGTGCAAACTTTTGAAAAACCACGAAATCAAATATCCACGAAAGTGCATGTTATCCTCAATCCACAAAAATTGGTATCCACGAAAATAAATGTATCCACAGTAGATTAAGAGCGTCACGATTTAATCGTTTTGTTGAAAACAACGTACCTATGTAGAAAATTATCAGGCAAATACCATGTTTGACTTCAAAGTAGAATATAGTTTTACACCCAGTGTAAATGACATTAATTAGAAAATCCAATATGTGTTTGTTTGTTGTAAACCACGTTCACCTGTATTTAACATTAGCAATGTTACATTAGTTGTTTTGTTATAAGTATACTTAGATCAATACAAGTGTATAGTTACTTAAAAAATGATGGGATCGCTGAATAGTGTCAATACAATTTGTCATTGACAATTATTTTTACTCTTAAAGAAACATATACCATTACAAACATGTGTGTCGGTTATTACGAGTGAAAATGATTTAGTTTGGTATAGTCTAATAAAATTCTAGTATGTAAAGTAATTTGGTCTGGCTCTCGTTCCTTTGGTATACTTTGGTCTGTTATGATATTGTTAATTGTTTAAATTACAATAACGTTGTCCTTAGTGATTTGTGTGCATCGATGTGTATTGTAAAGCTACCAATTTAATATAACAATCTCACTAACACTTATTTCACATCGCAACACAATATCACACCACATTGTACTACTTTATTTAATGTTTAATATATTAAAAAACATTAAGTTTTTTTAAAACTTTTAATAACATATGATATGCTAGTCCTATTGAGGAGGAAATAAAAGATAGAAAGAGGTACGTGCCTTGTGCAAGCCAAGTCAGGAACCTCGTCAATGACTGTGTATTGTGTGTTTCATTATGAAACAACATTGTTCTTTTCCGAACATTAAATTGATGCCAGGGTTTTGAGTTTGTTTGTATCTATAATTAATGTACAGACTGGGAAATCTCATATATTAATTCATAACGATTTTATCTAAACAAATACATGGACAGGTCAGGTTAAACAAGTTATAAGAACATGAATATATCAAAAGCAACGCGGCTCCGAATATCAAATACACTGAAGAAGTAATGTTCTGGAGTTTTGTCGATAGAAGCACACATATAGTGTGTTAAAAGAATTAACAGTAAATAATTTTTATATTGATTCGTGCAGCCTTTTGTTGAAGTTCGAATTTATAAGATGCAAATATTTGAAGGGGACGGGTAAATCAAGATCATATCAGGCCATGTTTTGTGTCGTTTGAATTATTAGCATTTGACAATTCGGTGTTTTTAGAGCTAACTATTCGGTTTTGGTTTTGTTGAAGGCCGTACGCTTAATATTGGGATATCGGATTATCACTGCTGTATAATCAATATTGTACTTATTCACTTGCGATAGAGAGTCACACAGTTTGTAAGCAATCTATCAATGAATACAAATATCTAGGTATTTTGACAGTTGACCATGTTACAGGCATTTTAGCGGCATCTAAAGTTGGTTTGTAACTCATACATACCATTGCAAGATGGGTCACATTTTTCACGAGGCAGCTACAAGAGAAAGCATGCATACAGTCAATACAAAAACAATACAATGGTTAAATGAGCAAGCGATATTTCAGTATATACAATACTTTACCAGTGAAGTTATTGAATAGTATGACAGACTTAATAACTGAACAATGTGGAATGATGATGATGTTCATGTAACGCAAATACATCATTTAGTATCATATGACATGAAATATGTCAGACGTTTTGATAAATTCAAAAACATGTTTATATACTAGTATCTGGACGGTTTTTTTCATACAAGAGATAAGAAATACTAGATGTTAGTAACGTAACATTCAATACAAAGTCATCGGTAAATTAATCAGAAACTCGATTTATTCCTTTGAAATCAAAGATTGTCAAATCGGATATAAATAAAGGAAACCGTAGTATACCGCTATTCCAAAGTCAGAAATCGATTGAGAGAAAACAAGTCCGGGTTACAAACTAAAACCGAGGGAAACACATCAACAATAAGAGTAAACAACGAAACAACAGAACACCGAAGTGCAACAAAAAAAAAAAAACGAGAATGCAACATACATAGAAACGAACTATTATATAACAACTGCCATATTCCTGACTTGATACAGGACCTTTTTTTTAAGAAAAAATGAAGGGTTGAACCTGGTTTTGTGGCTGGCCAAACCTCTGCACTTTATGGCAATGTTACATATGCCGCTAAAATGACAACATTTCATGACGGGAATACAGTACAAATAAATGCAGAGAAATACATAAATAAATAATATAATAGTACATATCGACATGTTAGCCACAGAATAACACACGAATAACTAAATTAATTTAGGAAAGTACACAAAAACAGTTTAATAGGATTACGAACTGTGTGTCTGTCACACGAATGCATCAACGCAACAAAAAGTAACGTCACAGGTAAATTTCAAAAAATTGGATGTAAATAAAGATTAGGTTTCTAATTATGTTATTTGATGTATTTTATAACAATTACAAGACTATCAATATAGAATTGAGTTAGTAATAGTGCCTTATTTGCAGTACATTTTCCACATAACAAGTTATTTAGTATCTTTGATAAACAATCGTGAGTGTAATGTACTTCATAGATGTACTGTGGATTTTTTATTTTTCGTGGTATACTTATTTTCGTGTATTTGGTGGTTATATTAAATCTTGAATTTATATATTTAACGAATTACAAATTTTTCATAGAGTTGTAAACAGACCTTGGTAAAACCACGAAATGGAATATCCACGAACACACTAAATTTTCTACAACCAGGAAAATGGTATCCATGATGATAAAGAAATCATTAGTACGTGCACTTGCTTTTTTGTAGCATATGCAAACAAAACATCTACGGAGTTTCATACACCAATTTTTACCAGCAAATTATGAGTAAAGGACATATCTGTAATTTGAACTTAGTATAGTTCATGTTACTGCTGCATGAATAAAAAATATTTGAAAAAGTAGAAAGAGGAGTAAATAATTTAAATGTTATGTTAATCGAAATGAAAAGTTTAAATATAGCAACAAGATCACCAAACTAAGAATTAATGATACCACACCTTAGCAATAGAAGGAAGAAGACATTTCAATATTCCAGATATAACAACATGTTGTAATTCATTTAAGGAGGATGACCAAACATAATTACACTAACATTTATATAGAGCAACAAGATCACCAAACTAAGAATTAGTGATAAATAACATTAGCAATAAAAAGAGGAAGACATTTTAATATTCCAGATATTACTAACATTTGTTATTTATTGAAGGAGAAGGACCAAACAAACGTTCATTAGTGTGAAACTCAAAAAGAATCAAGACAGGTTTTTTTTTCTGTTAATAACATTCTAAATGTGTACCTGACTCTTATTCATCTGTCGGTTTAATTTCCTTTTTTTCTAATTTTATCTTGGAATTACCAACTGTTATCTCATAGTATAAATATAGATTCCAACACTGAAACAAGTGTGTCACGATATTTCTCCACTCAAGACAGTTAAATTTTAATATTTAAAGCACTTGGGGTGATCTCAGGTGCTCCGAAAGGGTAAGCAGATCCTATGAACGATAAATTAAGAACGCGATTATGTTGAATGAATCATAACTGACGGAAAACGTACTCAGGACGTACGAAACACAACGAAAGCACAGAGAAATGTCAGATTGAAATGTACAGAGTTTATATTAATAAAAAATGTCATGAAAATTTAAAAAAAATATTTGTAATTAGGAAGATGATGACGTTGAACTGATAACAAGTTCTTTGTATTGGCGTCAACGTTATTTTTACGAAATAAATTGAACATCTCACAAACACTAGCAAAGGGAAAAAGCAAAATTGTTATCTTACCTTTTCTGAAAACCATAATTTTAAACAACTGACATCGTGATATACTTTGTGTTCTGAACATTGCCATTTTGTTGCTGTTGGTATTTTGTTATGAAGAAAAAAACATAATGTTTTTTTGCAATGAACTCCAAACTCAATTTCAAATGGCATGACCATATGTAACTCCGATCTTTTATCTGTGGTAGATGAGTCTGCTGAAAGAGTTGAGTAAAATTCTGAAATTCTATGAACAGCTGCAGTCAGACATTCTTGAACAGAAGTTGCAATTGTTGGGACAATGTGCTCTTTCGTTTCTGCATGGATAAGTGACACAATCACTCTATTTTCTATAACCTGCACTGCCACATCATGCTTATCGTCTACTTCCACAACGGCTAAATCGCTGAAAAGCATTCGCTTCTTGTTTTTATACATTTTCACTCCCCACATGTCTACAAAAGAAGCAATGAATCGATATGGAAAGGCTGGTGGTATTACTTTCTCAGTGAACTTGTACGACAGCAAAATTGAAGTTTCAATCTTGCAATTTGTTCTCAGGTAATTCGTGTTGTTTGACCTTGTAATCATTGATGGAACAATAAATTTCGAAACTTTATGAGGTGACGTGCTTAAATCGTTTGTTGTCCTTCTTTCAGCAACTAGTACATCAAGATGAACCAATACTTCAATAATGAAATCTTTATATGACAGAATATGCTCAAACATCTGTTGTTTCCACAGGACATCAAAATCGTCGCGACTGAGTGCTCCTGTTTTCTCCATGGTATGGAAAATACTTTGTAATTGTTTCCCTTTTGGCCAAAATTGCTTCTCTGTGACAATAGATCTTAGAACCTCCACCAAATATCCTGGTGCTATGATTATAAAATCTCGAAGATTGGCTACGTCAAAGTAGAGCAATTTACCGAGTGAATGTTGTACTTTAAGGAAAGTTTCCAACTGCTTATCTGTCAATACCATTGGCTGATTTTGAGAATTAAACATCTGTAGTTGTTCCATTGTCAATATGTTGACACCTTTCTCTACTTGTTTTGCTAGATGTAGTTCTAATGGGACCCATGCTGTTGGCATTTGTTCACCCCACCGAGGATGCTCTTTAGCTCTATCCATCAGACGTTGACGTAATGCTTGGATCTCTGGATCCGCTTCGTTCATAGCATTGACGAAAATTAGTGGTTTGAATTCAAGATGTTTGAGCCCTGCGTGTGATTCAAATATATCTTGAATGACTGTCATCACTTTCTGTTTGTGCTTCTCAAAATTCTGAAAAAAAATGTATGGTTGAAGTCAGAAATTAACATGCTTTTCACAGTTACTTTGTTTTATTAATAGCAGTCGTGAAAGATATAACATCAAAGAAATAAGTGCAAAACATTAACATGATTAATTACATTGTAATGTTCATAAAGATTTTATGATTTTTCACAAATGTGAGCAGTTTTCAACAAGTGAACAGGGACCTAAAAATAGTGGAACAAAAAGCATAATAAGCTCTACTGCAAAAACAGTTTGGAAGATGAATAATAACACTCTAGTGCTTCTGATAGTTGCTCTTTATTCATATTTATCCGTGAATGCCGTAGAAAACAGTCAACAATTCCTGAACACGTAATATGTTAGGCAAAATTGAGAACGGAAATGGGGAATGTGTCAAAGACACAACAACCCGACCAAAGAGCAGAAAACAGCCGAAGGTCATCAATGGGTTTTCAATACAGCGAAGAAAATCCCGAACCCGGAGGCGTGCTCCAGCTGGCCCCTAAACAAAAATGTGTACTAGTTCAGTGATAATGGACGTCATACTAAACTCCGAAGTATATGAATGAACTAAAATTAAAAATCATACAAGACTAACAAAGGCCAGAGGGTCCTGACTTGGGACATGCGGCGTGGTTAGATGCCTAAGTGAAAACGAGTTAATAACAATGACCTTGGACGATTTTCAATCTTTGAATTTTCATTGCATTTCTCGTTTGACTTCGTTAATATGCTTTTGACACAAAAAAAAATGTTCCATCAAAAGTATGAGGAAGAATGACGGAAATTGAATCTCTATAAAGTGTTCGGTCAGCCAGAAAATTAGTTAACCGATATGATGGGTATCAGTCTTCACACTCTAGCGATAATGTTTCGCAGTTTAAGTTCTTTAGGTATCGTAAAAATTGATTTTTCCAACCGATTGTCCTATTCCATATCTAGACATTATCAATGATGTGATTCGAACAGGCATGTGAAAAATGCATTATAAGACATGTGTATTTTATCAGCGAATCCTGTCTCGCTCCTTTTTGAGTTCAAACGATTCCCTCAGGTTTTGCTTTTCACGTTTTATTTTTATTTGCATTCTCTGTACACAATTTGACTGTTTGAACATCGGTTGAATACTGTTGCCTCTCAATAAAACACTTGTTTTTGCATATATGTTTGTAATTTATCATGTTTGAACATTTGTAAATAGACATCATTTTGTTAAACATGTTAATTCAACTTTTTAATTCGATGTTGTGTTTGTTGTTTCTCTGTGAGCAGTTTTCAAAATGTTTACCTTTAATTGTTTGATTCTATATTTTGATGATGACATACTTCAAATAATCAGTGAATCGTGTTTTTTTTTTATACAACGAATAACTCAGGATGATATTTCTGCAATCAAAGATGACATATTCAAGTACAAACCATTCGTAATAATTATTGTAAAAAATCATTACAAATATTAAGTTTACCATTTGGGAGCGAAACGCGTTAAACTTTGAACGCAGAAGGTCACTCATTTTATCAACTCAATATTACGACAGACGCATACTGTATCATTGCTCAAATTCAACATTTAAAGAAATACAGTACCTTACGGATCTTGTCTTTATGTGTTGCAACGAACACTATTCTTGGAAATCCATCATCTGAACGCTTGCAGTATGTCAGGATTGAGTTCACCCAGTGCAGAAGGTAAACTGAAAAGAAAATTATCAACAGAAACATAATAAAGTTAAATACAATAACACATAGCTTAGTATCAGCTTCAGGGTTAAATATACGATAGACGTGCGTGTGGCATTGGCAATACAGTAGAATAATTTCAACCATAGTCAGAAGATCTCTTTAATTTGTCCTCAGAATCTCATGTAAAATAAATTAGGGATATAGTTACGATACTGTTGTCAGGTCATTAAAGATTGCATATTTTGGCTTTAATATTGATTCACTTATAGGGTCTTTGCATCGGATATAAACACATTTATTATTAAACCAGTTGTTGGCATGATACGGGTTATGTTCTTCTCATACATTTTATGATGGTATAATACTAAACACCTAACGGGAGGGATTGTGCTTGATATTCATATGATGAAGACATAATCTTTCAATCAGTTAAATTGAGGTCTGGAGCTGGCATGTCAGTAACTGCTAGTAGTCCTTTGTTAATTTATGTATCATTGTCATTTTTTTAGTTTCTTTTGTTACCTTTTCTGATATCGGACTCCGACTTCTTTTAAACTGAGTTTTACTGTATTGTTGTGTGTTTGTTTTTTCTACATTTGCTAGAGGTATAGGGGGAGGGTTGAGATCTCAAAAAACATGTTTAACCCCTCCGCATTTTTGCGCCTGTCCCAATTCAGGAGCCTCTGGCCTTTGTTAGTCTTGTATGATTTTTAATTTTAGTATCTTTTATATATTCCGGAGTTTAGTATGACGTCCATTCTCACTGAACTAGCACACGTTTTGTTTAGGGGCCAGCTGAAGCACGCCTCCGGGTGCAGGATTTTCTCGCTGCATTGAAGACCCATTGGTGGCCTTTGGTTGTTATCTGCTCTTTGGTCGGGTTGTTGTCTCTTTGACACATTCCCCATTTCCATTCTCAATTTCATATTCAACGTCAAGGTTATTTATAAAGGTATCAAATCAGCATGTTTGAAATAAGTGCTGGTATCACTTTCGTACTGTTAAACATTCATTCATCATCGCTGTTCATTATTCATTGATTCCGTAATGTTCCTTATGTCGTAACTACAATCCCGTTCCCTTTTCACGATTGTGACCTACCGAATTTCCGGTTTAGAACAAACATGAACAACACGACGGGTGCCACATTTGAAGCAGGATTTGCTTACCCTTCCGAAGCACCTGAGATCACCCCCAGTTGTGGGGTCCGTGTTGCTTTGTCTTTATTTTTCTATGTTGTGTTTTGTGTACTTTTGTGTGTCTATGTGTCTTTTCTTTTTTAGCCATGGCGTTGTCAGTTTATTTTCGATTTATGAGTTTGAATGTCCCTCTGGTATATTTCGCCTCTCTTTTAATGGCATACGTGTTTTGACATACCATAGATTTATCCATTGAAAACATTTTTTTTGTGTTGTTCTTTGACAACTTCGCCCAGCATTAATTACAGAGAAATTATCGGCATTGATCTTTTTTATAGTAGCCTTATCCTTGCACTATCTAAAACCATTATGACAGACAGCATCTAACAACAAGTATTGGACAACATGTTCCCAAATTTCTTTAACAGGCACATAAGGAACGTCGTTGGGTAAAACATGTTTGAAGGCATTCAATTGCCCTCCTAAGCTGGGGCAGGGATGTAACAAAATAAAAGGAAAACACTGAAAAACAAAATAGTGTAAAAGGGCAAACTGATCATATGTATTTGAAGCACAAATAATATGAACCAAATCGTAGCACACAGGGTATTGGTCAATCAAAACGAAATTTGTTCATGCCAAAGTATAAGTGTGCACATATGTGTTTATACCTGATCAGCAGTATATTTTCAGTTGTGTTTTACATTTTGAAAATAGTCCAATGTTAATAATGAAAAGGATAATATTCAATGATAAATTGATTATTTCAAAATTTAGTTTGTTCAAGGTATCATGAATCTTTTCTTAATTTGTGATCTTTTAAAAATTCACCTAATCGATTTTTTCACGAGGGAGTTTTAGTCTCAGTCTCTTAATAATATCTTAAGTTTATCAATAGATAATTCTATAACAATGTCTTATAGATATTGTCTGTTCAAAAACACAGAGTCTTGAAGTGATGATACCATCGAGAACAAAAAGTCTGACATCATCGGCAATGACCCACTGTGTAGTGTAAACAAATTGATATTTCACTTGAGTTTCATCGGAGTGACATCTACCTTATACAAGTGGACGAATACATGTACATGTATAGGACTTTGATTGCTTTCAGAACATTCAATTAAGAAATAAAAAATGAATTTAATATGTTCATGAACCTGCTGCGTCTTCAGTGTTTTTTTTGTTTATTCATGATGCAACTTAATCAGCAAGGCTGACAAGCAAAGAGGTATGAATGCCTGAATACCTGAAAAGGTATATGACTAATGTAGACTAACAATCAAATCCGCTAGATAATCCTTGCCTACATTTATCCGCAGAGAACTGAATAAATGTATTTAATTAATCATATCACTGTCATAAATTGCCTGTTATATTTAACATACGTCAATGGTCTACCAACACGTCACTACAGACACGGATATAACAAAATGAAAAGGATGATACCAAAGTAACTATTAAATTTCATAAACCGAAAGGAAACCGACAACTACCGTATAGCGGGTTATTTTCGCGGGGTGTTTATTTTCGCCTATTTTGGCGGGTAACGGGAAATCGCTAAATTAAATTCCGCGAAAATTTAAGATACGTTTCTGTCAGGTATTTTATCCTTATTAATTAGTGTCAAATTACATAAGAGTTGCAAGTCACTTATGATAATTTTACGATCTAATAAGTACATAAAAGGTCCGGTCAATTAAGGAAATAACTAAGTAACCGTAACATTTACCAGAGATTTGTACATCTGTGACAAATATTTAAGTACCTGTATTCTATAGATTAACTGTACCGTATTCTATAGATTAACTGTACCGTATTTTATAGATTAACTGTACCGTATTCTATAGATTAACTGTACCGTATTCTATAGATTAACTGTAATGTTAACTGTACCAAAATGTAATCAATAGATAAGACGGCAGGTAAAACAATCATTTGACCATACCAAAAGTAAAATTACAAAAATACTGAAATCAGAGAAAAATTCAAAAAGGAAAGTTCCTGAACAAATCAATAGACACTTGTCAATTTTTACAGCTTTTTAACTGCAACCATATCAGTATCCGCCTAAATATTTATTTGGGATAAAGATTTCGCCAAAATTTTTCGTATACGTTGTTGCCCCTGAATCGCGAAATTTCACACCCGCGAAAATAACCCGCTGTACGGTATGATACAAAAAAAAAAGATAACGGGATTGTGGTTATTGTAATTGGAACATATCTTCGGTCATTTGGGATACATATATTCCGTAAAAGGCAACCAATTCATAATGGAGTTTATAAAAATTTTGAAGGGAAAACTTCAACTTTACCTCTCAAAATCTATGGTTTAATAGCTTCACAGGAAGCAGCATTTCTCTATAAAGAAAACAATGTCAGAATGCTTGGGAATATCGCTTGAACTTGGAGATATAAACTATATATACAGGCTATGCTGGAATATTATATGTGTGTAGAAATATTTTAGATCTGGATGATATTTCTATACAGAAACGTGCCTAAATTATTATGAAACTGTAATTTTGAATCCAAGAGAATCAGTTACAAGTTTTTTTGTTCTTCTTGTTTTGACATTGTTTAAAGTCGCAAGTGCCTTTTATACATGCATTAAAGGATGCGTCTTCAATTATTCAATTGATATAACTCGAAAAAATCCTGATAATATTCCTTTATAACAATGTTATGATCTACTGTTAACTCAGTAAGATGTGATTGCTGAAAATAGTACCGCTAGTTACGGGTCTTTATCCACATTGTCCAACAGAAAAGAAAAACAACAAATAAAAACGCGAGGGAAATTCTAAACGGAAAGTCCCAAAGCAAATGGCAAAATAAAAAGCTCAAACACATCGAAAGAATGGATTACAACTGACTTGGTATAGGCATTTTCCTATGTGGAAAATTGTGGAATAAACCTGATTTGATAGCTAGCCTATGCTCATTGTCCATAGAGGTATTCGTCATGTTTTGTTAGTAGAAGAATTGTGAAACCACTGAATTCTAGATCCAAGATAAACGGATCCATTCCCATGAACATAAAAATACCACCCAAACTAGAATGACTGCTTTGTATGTTGATCTTTTTCTCGATATTGACTCAAATGACGACTTATATTACATATATGACAAACTGGACTATTTCAATTTTCGAATTATCAACTTCCAATTTCTCAAAGGAAACAGCTCATATGCCCTATCGTACGGTGTTTACACATATAATCGATGAGTTACGCTCGTGTACTTTTAGACTATACAGACTTCATTAGCAGGGGTGTGCTCCTTACAGAAAATCTCAAACAGGATGATGAAGAAGAACGACTGAAATAGACATTTCAGACATTGTATGCACTCCATCACGAATTGGTTCACCAATACGATTTGTGCATGTCTCAACTCACTCGCGAATTGTTTTCGCAGTCGTAAATACCAGAATAGTTGTTCAATCTGCAATCTTACAGCTTGTCATCTTGTCTTTTGTGGATATAGGTCACATTGTAAATCCCACCACATCTCCCTTTTCTTCTACTATGCCGTTAGCTTGGCGTAATTGGCTTGTGTTTATTGGTAGATTTAGTATAATGTAAAAAATCCGTCAAAAAAAATAATTCAAAATATCAAAAGCACTGTCTTTTATATTGATGATTTATGTCAGTCAGTCGTAGTAATATAAAAATATAAATGTATATATTCCAAAGATAAGTTACAAGGGCTAGAATCAATTATATAAAACTGTAACCATCAACACTTCCTGCATATTTCAAACGGTTTACTAACATCGATGATCTATGACATATTATAGAACTTTATTAACATCAATGATATATGGCATAACCCTAACCCTAGTCCTAAACCCTAAAACCTAATCCTAACCCTAAACTCTAAAGGTTGGCTACCATTGATTATCAATTACAAAGCTCTTTTAAAAACTCCTACACAGATTTAAGCGTAGTCACATTTTGTGAGAACTAGCTGAACGTGCATGTTAAATATGCAACTGTTGAATGTTGTTATGTTCCATATGTTTATATTGAAACGCATGTGTCCTTCATTCTAAAACCATGGGTAGTGTTTGTCTAAACTTCATAGTGATCGAGACGTAAGGCAAGCTTGAATGTGTATGTTAGGAAGACAATGCTTTACCAGGTACCAAATGACATAGAAGTTAGCATGGCCGGCAACAATGAGCGAAACCCCATTCTTATAGTCAGCTATTAAAGTCTCCGAAATGAAAAATTAACAACAATACAAGCGAGAAATCTAACGGCCGATTTTAGGACAATGAACAATGTACGAAAAACAAATATGATATACAGGAACAAACAATAACTATGGATAAATAAACTCATCATAGATACCAGGACTAAATTTTGTATATGCGCCAGACGCGCGTTTCGTCTACAAAAAACTCATCAGTGACGCTCGAATCCAAAATTGTTACAAAAGGCCAAATAAAATTACATATATAAGTGCTAGGTGAATAATAATAAGCTGTAAATTAACAATACTAACACAAGATATGCGAGTACAACCATATATATAGGAAACAATTTATCATCAATATTTTGTTCGTTCTACGAAAGGCAGTCAATCGTTGATACTTTAGCATATGTTATAAATTCTGTTAGGAATTGTATATTAATGTGTTGTATAAATACTTTTAAAAAAATGATAATATTCCTGTTTTGTTCATCTATATGCCGTTTTGAATATTTAATTTACAGCAGTTTTAAATTAATATAGCTAAGCTTACCTGCGATGGTTGGTTTGCCGAAATGTCCTGGTAAAAATGATAAATCAGGCATATGTTTATGCAGATTAAGGCTACCATTAAACACCAACACAAATATTCCTCTGCTTGTGATGAAGAGTTGATGAGTCATGTAGTAATCTTTCTGCCCTCCAAAATCCCAGATATCAATAGGGATAATCTTCTGCTTATACTTCCCTTCTCGTATAGAGCTGATTACCATTTCATGAAGTTGGTCATGCGACAATTCATCGGCTACTTCTTTCATTAACTTTTCTCTGAATTTTCTCTTACAGATTTATTACTTTGACCTCTATCTTTTTTATATATATGGCAGTACAGGATTCAGACTTGGTCGTGAGATCAAAATAGTCATTCGATTTTTGTGATGACTGAAATCTTTTCTTTAAAGATGAAACAGTAGGCATTCTTATTCCTGCAACTGAATAATGATCCTTCGACTTTTTTGTTTCTAAAACAGTTTCAACTGTTATGCTACCTACTGCTGATGTGTCAGTTGAAACAATAGACTGTGCTTTATCAACACCAGGTGAATAAATTTCTGAAAAGATCAATTCAGACGATCTGATTTCTTTAGGTTGAATTTCGGATGGAATGCATTCATCGGAAAGGAAATGTGACGTACTGCTTTTTTTGGGATGCATTTCTGACGGACTGTATTCTAATTCATTTACATCGGATGTTCTGTTTTCTTCGGGAAATAACCCTGATGTATTGGTTGCTGCAACACAAATACGTAAAGCATGGCTTTCTGTATCAGCTGCTGTTGTTTTTCTTTCAAAATTTGATTTGTTAGCAGTATCACAGATTTGGCTGTTTTGGTCTGAAATACAAGCTGTAAACGTGTAGTCATGATCATCACAGCTTTCCCTGGGAGGACTTTCGAAAATGCTTTCTGTATGCACGTCACTTTGAGCAAAGTTATCTACTGTTAAAACTCCTACATTGTTCCCGTCCATACTAATTTGCCTGCTATGAGGGTTTATCTCTGATTCGTTTAAGCGTTTTGTTTGGTTTGCTATGTCCATACACTCATCTGTTGACAAAGTCATCATCATGGCCACCAGTATCTCTTCAACAGCTTTACCTTGAGAGTAAATTTAATTGTACAATATGTTGTTAGAAATCAGCTGAGGATACAACATAAGAGAACATTCAAGACCTGGAGTCGGTTTAAAAAAAAAAAAAAAAAAAAACTTACGATTAAGTTTGATCGTAATTCATGAACAATTCAGTATACTTACGATAAATCTTAGTCGTAAGTTGTTTTGTCTGTTATAATTTAATAATTTGTATCTACACTATTGATTTGACTATATCTTGATAATTTCAATCATTTCAATTATTAGTTCAGCTCCATGAAAACATAAATAAATATTATATTAGTGCTTCTCACTCATTGCAAATAATTGTATATGTTAGCGACAATAAGGGAAATTAGGCATTAAGCTTAAATCCTAGGCATTAAGCCAACCCCTAGGCATTTCAGATATTGCCTGAAATTCTCCAGCATTAAGCTTATTTCCTGAAATCTATTGCCAAACATAATTTCAGGCAATAAGTTAATGTTTGTGATTTTTGTTTATCTTCCAAATACATGTTAATTCGGTGAAATATTCTTGATGAATAATATTTAAAAAATTATATTCCAAAAATTAATATAAAATGATTTAAAAGATCTTTATCTTTTAGTATTTTTTCGTATTCAAAACAGAACTTTCTCGTATTTCTTTGTGTATTGCACTTCAATGGTCGAGACGGTTTGAGCTGGTCAAAAATAGACATTTGAAGATATGAAATTTTGCCAGTCACATCATTTTTCCATCTGTTTAATTGGATCTGTAAATTTTCTTAAATTCCCATCTTGTCTTTTCATTTCTTAAACTGAATTATTAGCATTTAAGAAACAAACATTTTCTTAAAACTTTGCGGAATATAAATTTTAATCAGGTAAAAAAAGATCATATGCACAAGGCAAAAAGTATAATGATCTTTGACAATTTTTTACCATTAAAGGTTTGAAAGACTGGTAACTGAAGTAAAAAAGAATGATGAGAGAAATTTCAAAGTTTATATTTTTCTAGAGGAACTGTATGGTATTTTGGAAAAAAAAATATGTCAAAACTGCCTATCATTATTATAGACCGTAGAATTAAACAACCTTATAATGGCTTTGCAAACATTTTCCATGACTCCATTGTACTGTTTCTTCCATGTTATGAAAATTGAAACATGATAAAATGTGCATAGTGAAGAGAGTAGTAGTAAAACCCGTTTTATCCAAAGAGTTTTGCAGAAGAGGACAATATAAAAATGAAGATGTGGTATGATTGCCAATGGGACAACTCTCCACAAGAGACCAAATGACACAGAAATTAACAGCTATAGGCCACCGTACGGCATTCAACACCGAACAAAGCCCATACTGCATAGTCAGCTATAAAAGGCCCCGAAATCCCGAATGTAAAACAATTCAAACGAGAAAACTAACGGACTAATTAATGTTCAAAAACGGACACAATTTTCAGGATTTAAGAGCAATGCCTAACATTAATTAGGCAATAGACTAACTGCCTAGGCGTTAGCTTATTGCCTAGGATTTAAGCTTAATGCTTAATTTTACTTATTGCCGCTAACATATACATGTTAACAGTGTATTATCACTCTAATGAGCTCATACATTAAATCAAAAGATACATTAAGCATATATTTTCTTTGATAACGGTAGATTATTGTTTATTTGGATTGTTTTTTTGCATTGTTACTTGCTGATTTTTTTCTTCAAGTTCACATAAAAAAGCAGATATGTCATAATAATGGCCTATACATATAATGTTCGGCCTAAGCCATTGTTTGTTATTGTATTATTCATTTTATTCATACTTATAAATCATTTGTGTAAACAACAAATGAAGATCAGATAAGAGTTATAAACAATTTTTAATGTGTTACAAATGTATTTTTACAATTTCACCTTTAGGAAGAACAATCCATTCTTCACCGTTTACATCCATACCGGCTCTTCCCATATATATCCATATACCATCCGTTGATTCTCGTTCCTTAGGTAATACATCCCCAACCAGAAGTTTTGCCAGACAACTTTTTCCAGAAAAATAAGGCCCAACGATATATACCCTGTTCCAGTAGCACTTAAAACTTCTGAGTTTCATGACCTTACTAAGGTCATCAGCTGTTTCCAAACCAAGACCTCTCAATTCTCCTTCTAGGATTAGAAAATTCCATATTAACATAGTTTCCGTTTTGCATGCTTAAGTAGAAATCGAAGAAAGCTTCAGAGGAAGAAATAATTTAATTTTATTGAATACAAAGTAGAATTTGTCTTTATTAGCTGCAGTATAACAATTTAGTTTGTATGTTGCAACGGTTAATGAACATGAAAATAGAAGAGCAATACAGAAGACATGAAAGCAAACACAGGTGTATATCATGCAAAACCAAACAAACACCAATCATTGAACGTAACACCGAGTGTTATTAGGCGTTCTTTTAGCACAGGTTGTTTATTCCAATGATCGACATAACATGAGGTTTGAAGGTTTCGACTTCAAACTCAAATGTCATAATCAAAGTCATATATGTTACTTTGTGCTTTTTCCAAATCTGGTACCTGTCTGTTATTGATGCTTAATTCAGGACATTCATGAAAGATGGTAGATATTTGATAGTCTTTGTTAAAATTTTATAGCTGAGTAATTGTTATGGCTGTTTGATTGATTATAGTTGCATATATGTTATTGTTTAACAAAAATGAATGCAATGTTATTGCTAATAAGACGATAACTATCATAGCCCCAATGACGTGTATTGAAGTGGGTATAGGTAACTGTACAATGTTTCAGGAATGAGTAGAGTCGTACCTTAGTTAGATATAAAAGACTTTGACATGCCATGATATGGAACAATTCATACGATCAACAGACTAAAATGTGCCGGGCCTAATCATGTTTGTGAGTGCTTAACCCTTTTTATCACCTCAATAATGGTGTTACAGCACAACATAAATACAAACAATAACAATCAATTGGAGAGAGTAAAACCCACAAACAAAACAACTAACATAGAGGCAAACGAAACAAAATAATGTGCTATAAGAGTATTCGCTATTACTGAATGCTGATTCAAAGCCAATCACAACTGATTGATACATTATGTTTTCCTTGGATAAAATACTGAAGACAGAAACAAACGACATAAACTACCGTGCTAAGAGTATTCGTTATTAGTGAACAAATGAAATAATAAATAATATGTTTATATCTCTCTCAGGTTTTCTTTGTATCTTTTTATTTTATGCTGGTATTCTTGCAATCAGTTCAATGTGACATCATCTCATTATTTAGTCCGACTCTACCAAGGATATTTTTTTTTTCTCTTTTCAGGAAATGAAAACTCCAATGTGTCTGTGTCGATTTTAGAGTATTTTCTCTCAGCTCCAATCAGTGATGTAGATAAAAAGGCAAGTGGCTTATTTTCGTTTACTGTACAAAAACGGAATCTTCCAACCGCAAGCTCGCTAAATGTGTTTCTGTCAATCATAGTGTGTCCATACTCGTTGTTTTGACATCCACAAACCTTAAACCTCTTTAAATGATTCCTTACCTTATGTGTCCCATTTATAAGCATGTCAAATAAATATACGTGAGTGCATGTGTGATTGTTTGCATCTTTTTCCTGAGTTTGAGTCAGTTCGTCTTTGTTAAAGATATGTCTTACAATGTCACACTATCTTTGAATAATTTACAATTGTTTCAATATAGTCTTGCTTGTACTTTGTCGAAGTTTGTTTTAAATGTTCGCCTTTAGTCAGAGAGAGAGAGAGAGAGAGAGAGAGAGAGAGAGAGAGAGAGAGAGAGAGAGAGAGAGAGAGAGAGAGAGATAAACGTATATTTTAAAGGTTATTCAATTTAAAAGCAATAAAACTGTTGTTTATCTTTTTATCTAAGAGTTGTATTTACATGTACGGCAGTAGATGAGTATGTACCCTAACAATTTGCTACTAGTGTTATACATGTGTTTATGTATACACAGTATTTTAAAACTAATTAAACTTTGAAACAAAATAATGACAAATATATAATATTCTAGTTAGTATTGATAGAGTTTGGGTAAACACTTTGTCTCGATTTAATTTTGGAGCATTGTGTATTTGCATAACGAGCATACTCACCTAAGATATAACACTGAAAGAAAGAAGAATAAGACTTTTATGTATTTCTGTCGCTCATATAGTCATGTAGTCTAAGTTACAACAGGCTTATCTAAATACCTGACAGCAAGCGGTCACGATAAGTTTTACAACCTTGTCGCAGAAACTTAGTTTTTTTTGCCAGCAGACATTTTGAAACCCGAGGAGGTGTAGGAAGCTATCTCAAATTAATCATCAGTATAATTGATACAACGCTACCCACATCAATTCAAATAACATATGGTACATTTTTGTACTCAAGAATTGATGGCCAATAAGTAGGTAGTTTCGAACAATAGGTATAAAGATATTTGCAAATTGATATCCGTTTAAAGATTTACATAAACAAGTAAAACGTCTTCAAAACCATTTCTAATGGGTTTCGTGCAAATCTTGGTCATTCAATGACATTCAAATCCTATTGAGGTCGAAAAAATCTGGTTTCTAAAAAAATCTGAAAAAAGTATATAAAGAAATGGAAAGTGAACATAAACTGACACAGCTACCGAATCCTATCCAAACATCTGGAGGAAATTAGTAACAATTATTTACAGACGCAACGGTTGCTTTCCTGCTTGTTTTGCTATAAAACACACTGAATAAATTTCTATGCAATAATATTGGAAATTATGAATGAGCCGTCTTAATTTTTATTTAATTTTTAAAGTTTTTGTTTCTGCATTCCATTTTCTTCAACTTGTTATCCATCTGTCAATTGCTTTTCTAAGTACCATATAAAGTGTATATGATAGCTAAACGTGTGATCGTTATAATAAACTGTTACCATCTTTTGAAACACACATCAATCAATGAAAAACAGTGCAGATTGTTTGATTCTGTAGTTCTTAACATTTCTAGATTAGCACATAACTCATTGATAATGCAATCTCCAAAAACATATTAATAATCGTAGTAAAATAACATAATATGTATATATACTATTGATACGTCAAGTGTACCTTTATTAAGTCTGTTATTGTTTTTTCTGTTTTGTTATCTTCTGTTAAATACCAATCCCTTGCCTCAAAAACATCATATGTTTTCTTATTTTCCTGGATTAAAATCAATACACTTCAGTTTTTAAAATATTCCTATTGAATACAAATTTGCACTTAAACAACAATTATAGCCATATATCGAAAAGAGTAAATTTAATAATCATGTTTTAAAATAGATTCTAATATGACGTGCTTCTTTTGCTTTGTAAACAACACCGTGATAAAATTTTCGATATATCTATACTTAGCGCAGACTCAGAGATATACATAATAATGGATATTACAATATACCTCCCACGTAAATCCACATATATTGGAACCTATTTGCAAACGCTTTGCCGATTTTATTGTTTTAAAAATTGCAATTAAAAAAAGACAAGAACTTTTATTCTTATTCGGATGCATAATAAAACGAATTAATGCACAAGAGCTCAATATTGGGTTTCAGAATTAATAGAATTAAATATATCTTTTTCTAGCGGTTATTCACGAAATAATCCATGCAAGCTAAAGATCTATTAGAATGTTTGAGCTTTATCTAACAGGGAGTAAAACAAGAACAGCCACACACATGGCATACCCACCCTCGCTTCAGTTTTTTAATGACCGTATTTGTCCTATTAGAATCGAAATAATTCATGAAAGCCATAGATTTGTAGTAAATTTACACATGGCCTGGGCCGTGATATTCGTTAATTTTACCCCTCGCTAACGCTCAGCATAAAATTCGAATATCACGGCCCAGGCCATGTGTAAATTAACAACAAATCTATGGCTTCCATGAATTATTTCTTAAATAAAGTGTAAATCCAAATAACAAACCATACATCTTAAATATTGAAAACGAATCTTCAGAGTTCAACATGCTTAATAATTTTATCTGCATTTGTGATTGTTTTCCTTCATTATCGCAGTCTCAATCAATAATTTGAAAGCATAATTTGAGGATCGAAAAGAACATCGACTATTTAAACGGATTATTTATGAACAGTGGTATTTACACATTTTTACAGATCTTCAATGAAGTCTATTCAAATTTATTCATGTAATTGTATAAATCATTTTCTAAGTATGTCTTTCTTATGGGAATGGATCGATATTTATTTGTGTCTTTAAGTGGTCTTTCATAATGTAACAAAAAACAGATGGACGAAGTCCTAACACATAGAAAAGTTAACTAGAGAAGACTTTATGACTACTTTCCAAGTTAACTTAAGAAACTTTAAGCAGATAAGGAAATTAACTTCTTGGGTGTTAGTTCAAACCCAGTTCTGCTTTTTTATGTTTGCTGCAGACCTTTTGACAACTCTGCTCCAGACCAGACCTATGACAAAGTCTGCTTTTGATCAGTCCTGTCCCAAATCAGACATGAGGACATGTCTACCCAAGACCATTTATGTAAACATGTCTGCTACTGACCAAACCTCAGGACAGGTCGTGTTTAAGACTTTTCATTTTAGACCTGAGCTTTCATCATGTAAACTATAATCGTAAACACTGTAGTTCTTTTACTCCAGTATAGCAAATAATTACTAAAGTCGTTATTGACCCTGTTTACATATAATACACATTAAAAATTTCTTTTTGTATTTTATATTCTTATACACATTAAATAATGGATATACAATTTCGATTTGTTGATCGACATATATACATACAGCTTTCATAAAGAAAGGAAAGGTTTTTCCGATTGGATTTCGGATAGAAAGGTTATCCAAAACATAAGAAACTATTTTTATATAATAAGATATAAACACCATTGTTTACGTTTCTTCGTTCCCCATTTTTCAGTCTCGTTCTGAATACAATTATATGTATCACAGGGATTATTTCGTAATTCACCTTCTTGGCCTTGAATATTGGGTTCTGATTTTGACAAAATGTTCACACAAAAGTTGTACATTGTCCGGATATAAAAAGTGTTGTATAGTTATGAACCATATCGTCAATTTCGGCAGATTCGTATTTCTTTTTAAATTGTCCGTTTATACATTTATAAGAAACTAAGGTTCAGCTCCCTCATGCAAGTTGGCCTTAAATGGATTTGCTTTTTTATTCGGTTATTTTTGGTCATACAGCTCTTCAATTGTTTCGGTTCTTAATATTCATTGGCTTTCAAATATTTGGCTTTCAGTTCCCGATGAAAGTAAATCCAGAAAACCACTTCGGACAAATGAAATTTATCTAACGTGTTGTTTTCATTTTTACATCACTGTGTCGATACCTCTGCTGGTGGACTATCAGTCTCCGAGTGCATCATCAGTTCAGCTGTCAGTACTTCGGTACTTAAATGATTTATAACAATCCTTATTTTTAATAATTGTCCATATGTAACGTGTTGTTTTCAATCTTTACCAATTATAAATGATATCTGGACGTCTCATGCGGGCAAACTTTGTATTCATTGTTTTCAAATATTGCTGTTACATGTATTATCAAACTAACCCTTAGTTAACAAATTCACTGACTTATTATCATGATTATGCAGCTATTCAATTGTCATAATAAAGTTCAAATAAGATAAGTTTTGATTGCTGCGGTCAAAAATATTTGTTAAACGAGCCAGCCTTAGGTATCAAAACTACTGAATGTTTCTTACGAGAATATATGCGAGTCAATAACTGTAGTAAAAACTAACTTAAACACCAGAACGTAAACAATATATATAAAATATATGTAAATGTAAATACGACTAAAAAAAATTGAAATTTGATCAAATATATATTTAATGCACGTCATCACTTTATAAAATGGTAGATCACGGAGACATTTGCATAACAAGCAAAGTTTAAGGCGTACTTTATTTACAAATGTATTCATATCAGGAAACAAAGACATATTAACATATTTCATAAATCGATGTAGAACGGTTCTGATTACAAGTTAACTTTGTGTTAAGCAAACCATCCAACAGTTAACTTGAGATCAGGGCTCGTTCGATCTGAGTTGTCAAAACTAAAGGTAACGTGGAAGTGAACGCCTGTTTACCCTTTACAAAATTATAAGAAGACACGTTATTTTAGCGTTATAGCAGGGATAAACGTGAACATAAATGCCACTTTAATTTTGATGTCTACTGAATCTTTTTAAGTTAACGCAGAGCTTACGCTGCATTTACATGAAGTGCACGTAAGTAATGGCCGCGTGAACTTTATTCGCCGGTCTTCATGTAATACTTTGTCTGCATTTGGACCATATTCCTTCTCCAAGTTGATACCCTTATATATTTCAGGTCCATCGTATTCTATCAGTGTTGAATATAATTGTTAATTTAAGCTCTCTTGTTTTACTTTCATTTATTTCACTGTATATTTGCTATAGTGAATAAATTATTAAAACGATGGTACATTGAAGGTGCGCTATTTACCCGTTATACGGATACCATCACATGTATCACGATGGTAACCGTCAATGAGTATCTTTGTTAAATATGCCCACGGATATGTTCCACTTATCGTAGACACAATCCTGTTCTTTTTATCGGTACATCCATCTATGACATATCTGCAGTCTAAACTTATCATTTATATAAAAACTGAAGAATATGAAAATTCGTATTCCGACAAATTAATCGACGTTTGTTCACATTGCAGACATGACGATGGTATACTAATTGTATAAAATCCCAAGTGTGTTATAACTTAAATATGTATCATCCAAATGAACTTAGGCTTATCAAACTTATAATCAGAATCTTTTAGACGAAACCGTATTTGTATTAAAATTCATTCATATTTGTGTGCAAGATATGCTGGAATATGTTCGTTTATTTGTCCTTACTAATATTACTTTTACTGTTTAGTCTGTCCTTTTGGTGGTATCCATTTGACGTGGCTCTGTACTTATACATCCTGTCATTTTGTTAATGTTTTATGATCATTTTTGTATTCTTGTCTTACATTTTTGCTAATATGCTTTTTCTGTATCCCTTATTGCGTATCTTGGTTACATATGACGTGGCTCTGTACTGATACATCCCGTCATTGTGTTATTGTTCTATGATAATTTTGGTATTCAGTCGGTTTTGCTAATGTGCTTTGTCCATGTTGTCTGTGTGCTTTTTTGTGTTTCGTTCTTGCATGTGACGTGGCTCTGTACTTATACATATACAATATATGTACATTGTCGGAAAATATAAAATTTATTTGTACTCGCTGCGAAACAGGAGAAAAGCTCGGCAAGCCTCGCTTTTCGTCCTGTTTCTAAAGCTCATACAAATAAATTTTATATTTTCCGACAATGTACATATATTGTTTTTATCCTGAAATTTACTCCAAACACTTGAGGCTTTAGTTGTTAAAATCTAAATCATGGTCTCTAACTTTTCAAAGAAATCGACAAAGTGTAAACGCGGACCGCGAAGAGGGCCCCAAAATGAACTGGTACGTAAAAAGAAATATCCACATTACTGCATGCTCAACATGGAAGTGGGGTAACAGGAGACTTTATTTGTACAATTACAAATAAAGCAAAACTTTATTTGTGTACCTGTTATTTGTACAATACAGGGCTGATTGCAGGATAAATCCCGTTTTTGTGTTATGGTGAATGTTTGTTTATATTGTGATTAAGATAATAACACAATGTTGACTGCTGTACCCGTTGTTGTTGACATTTTTACCTATTATGTCTGTTTGTTTTGTTCACACATCGTTGTCAATATAATGAGATTTTATACGACTGTCATACAACATGTACAAGTGAGAGGTTTAGCTAGCTATAACACCAGGTTTTAATCAACCATTTTCTACATAAGAAAATGCCAGTACCAAGTCAGGAAGATGACAGTTGTTGTCCATTCGTTTGATGTGTTTGAGCTTTTGATTTTGCCATTTGATTAGGGACTTTCCGTTTTGAATTTTACTCGGAGTTCAGTATTTTTTTGATGATTTTACTTTTTTTTTCATGTATTGGGCGAAAAAAGAGAACATGCAGAATTTAACCAAATCTGGTTTATCTTTAGAGTTTTAATGGAATTAACTCCAATATAAAGTTATATCAATAAGATTAAGAAATCCTTGGCCTTTACTATGATGACTCAGCAAAATACACAGGTTAAAATTTGTATAGTTTTCCGAAGGGCTTCTATGCAAAGTAAATTCATATCATATGCTCATTTGTAATTAAAATTGTTAAGCAGTCCTTATATTTACTCGTCGCAGTCATTGAAACTCAGGTTAGGGTCATTAATGATTATTGTTGTTGAGATGTTTTCGTCCTGTCGAAAACCGAAACGTTACACCTGAATGTTGTTTCCTGTGACTGCGGCATAAACCAATACAAGCTAGAGATCAGAAAATACCTCAATAAAAGTAACAATAGTGTGCTTTATCCTTAAAATGTACTTAATGTTCCATATTCAAAGAAACAGCAGAATTATTTGGAAATTTGATGTCCCAGGGGCAAAAAAACTGAGAAAAATTCCATATCCCCAATGGTCATATAACAGATAATTCAACCTATAAAGGCTATTATTTTATTATTATTAAGGTCTTCTGTATAGAAAACAATAATTGTGCTTTGAATTTATGCAAAAAACAGATTCCAAAATTCAGTTCTATAAAACGTGTAGTGAATTCATATAACAGACTGGTAACTTCATACAAACAGTTTTTGCAAATATGGCTTTGTCTAAAAACTTATTGTCATATATTAGCCAAATTATGTTAGATATATACTTAGAGATAATATTATTGTGACAACAATTCTTCACTGACCATTTGAGGCAGAAATTGTTATCTTTTACAGATATATAGGCATACAGTAAAATGTGGACTGGAGACACAGGCAGAGTTGGATAAATTATATAATCTTGAATGTTGTAATAAATAGGTACTAAAATTTACATATATAGTATTCGCAAATGATTCAACTTGTTATCGGAATAGTTTTAAACAGATTCTAGGCATTTCATGTCAGAAAACATGCACATAGGGCAGGCTTACATAAATTTAAGTCTTGTTTTCAAATTCTTTTAAAAAATTGAAACAGGGGGGGAGTAAACAATGTACTGTAAAAGAAAAGTTAGAGCAAATGCAGTGATTTCATTTAGGCTATTATTCTGATAAATATCTATTCTTGTGAGAAAAAGTGTTTTTCAAAAGTTTTCTATTTGAATAAATGTTAGTATAAGTTGCACTTTGTAAATACAGCTTGTTCACAAACCACACATCTTGTGGGGAGATAAACAATGTTCGTAGATAATTAATTTTGTTTACGTACTGGTTCTCAGATATGATCTCTACGTTTCATCTCGTATAATCATAACTTGGGAATGTTACCAGTAAATATACACATGCAAAGCGGTCAAATTGAAATCTGTGGAAATCCTAAATCAAGGTAGGGTAGTATAGAATTTTAGTGTAAGTTTAAAAATATGTCGTACAGCCCTATATTTTTTACCTTTAAAAGAATAGTATTGCATATGAAATTATCATTCTGGGATATATATTTTTGTTTCAAAACTTCATAGGTATAGTGGTGCAGTTTGAGTCATAAAAGGAATTCCTTTGGGAAATTGCATTGTCGATATTTACAGAAATGCAAATAATGTTTTAATAAACCTAGCAATCATATTTGTTATAGAATAAAGGTCTACAGACATCGCCATTGTCGTATCTGCAATAGACCATTTTCATATTACCGACTTTTGACTCTGAGTTCTAACATTTTTTCAACAGGTTACCTACTCTGTGGTAGGACATCCTAGTACTCGGTCAATTACGAGCAACCAAAAACAGTAAAATCAAAATCAAATCGGTGCAATTTGGGTGGAAAATTTCCTGTTTTCTGATGATGTAGTCAAGTATAGAAGGCATTAAACATTAACCTTCCCTCCAAATTGTACTGATTAAAATCTTGAATTTACTTATTCACCTTGCTATTGCTTGACAGAGCACCAGGATGTCCACCCACAGAGAAGGTAACCTGTCGAAAAATATAAATTCCAGAGTCAAAAGTCGTTAATATGAAAATGGTTTACTAATATTTTAAACCCGAAATATATGAAGTCATTAAACGTTATGTCAAAAACCTAACATAATACTGACAATTATAGGTTTCATAACTGAAAATTTTGATATCACTTAATAACAACTCCAGTTTTTTTATTTTTTATTTAGATTAGATAAGCGATATACAATTTTTACGAGTGTTTAAACATATTTCTCTTTGGGTCAACGCTATCAGTATGTTTAATTAAAAAATCTGGGTATTATGCATCTAATATTTTGCATATATATAGGCATAACGTCATGTTCCAGCGTCCAATCAAAAAATCAGATATTTAAAAAAACCTTTTTACACGCCTCAAAATGCTATACAGTTTGTCAAAAAGAACATTGTCAAGTAACATAGTGATTGTTTTGTATATTATTGAGGAAATCACACATGTCCGTTGCCATGGACGAAATGTACATTGATGTCTTAACCTTTGACAATTAATCAATGATCTTACGATAAGCCAATGGACAGGTCATAGTATCGTCTCATACTGCATACGTCAATTAGAATAACTAAGTTTTTGTTTAGTTTTACTTATCACACTCCGTACAGTAGGATACGAGAAATACTTCTTTATTAAAAAAATCGACAACAGGCCACAATTATGATATACATGATAATTGAGCTGCTTTGGACAGAAATAAAACTTATGCAATTGAATATCAATACAGCTGTTTACATTTTACGGTTTGAAAAAAAATCCATAGACAGTCTTTAACTGTTTGAAAATTTAGTTGCTACAAGAACCCTACAGAACAGAACAAAATAATATTTTATTTCGTATTTAAGTGTTTTATAATCAAAGTCGTGTACATATTCATGCACACGTGCATTTGATACGGTCGATTTCTATCCAACGCAGGTGAATTATATTCATACTCGAGAAATTTCCAACATATGTCGACATAAAGGATGACAGGTTTGATATATTTAGTATTTTATTTAAACTAATTCTTTCGTCCGATGGTTTGGCGATTGTAAATGTCTGATGGACAGATAGTATTTGTAATTCATAATTATTAAGTGTCTGCTTTGTTGCTCCATATTACCGTTGAAGAATTAGAAACGAGGGGAAAGTGAAAAGCATTTGATTAGATCAGTGTGTCGACATTGGATTTGATTATTAACAATGTAACAAAGAATGATGTACCTTATTTACTTTATCTGCATCTATATCTCTTCTCTCTAATAACAGTTGGACCATGCTAAGGTTTCGACATCTAACAGCTGTGTGTAATGGAGTGTCGCCGTTGATCTAAAGTCAAAAGTTAATTTGTCTGATTTTCGTGTATATATGTACACCAGCATTCAGAAGTGTCTGGCAATTCTTAAAGAGCAATAAATCAATTCAGACTTGTAAATGAAAATCAGAATATCATTTACATCATAAATATCGCCTTTTTCAATGAATAACTTTCATTCAAACAACGCTGCATTGCCGGCTCTTCTGCATGTTCGACGAAAGACTTGTCCATAAGTTTGACAAACAGTATGTCCACAGTGAAAGAGGGTCTTCAGAAACACTGTGAAACTTTTTACTCTAGTAGAGGTATTAACCATATGTGGATTCCAAAAAAAAAAAAAAAAAAAAAACCCGAAAGACCTTGTGGATAATTTTAAACCTCGATTTTGCTCTGAAAGAAGTTCTATCAAATCTTTTGTTTTCGTAACTCTGTATACAACCATTCCCGATTTGAAATTGAAAAAATGTCTAACAGAAATAATCCACAATGATTTTCAACCTACAAATGGTAGCATTCGCTGAAACTTTATAACTTTGGGATACCATATGGCATATTTTGTTAATGGTAAACAAAAAGGTTAAACATACTACACAGAAGAACAAGTGACCAGTATAGTGGAGATTCTTATGTCAAAGAACGTATCGTCCTTTAACTAAAAAAAGTTCATAGGAAGATACCAAGACCTTGTTGATAAATATTCCGTATCAATTCATACACGATGGTCTTCAAGTACAGATTTGAAGTTTGACGTTGTTTATCATCTTAATAACATGTTACAGCATTATTTTATTTGTCTTTGTAAATTATTACTTTTACTGTTTAGTCTGCTTTCGGTAATATCCATTTGACGTGGCTCGGTACTAATGCATGCCGTCATTGTGTTATTGTGCTATGGTATATGTTTGGATTCTTGTCTTACGTTATTTGCTAATATTCTTTGTCTATATGCCTTTTTGTTTTTCTTTGTTGACATATCTTTTTGTTTTATATTTATTAAGAAAATGCCTGTATCAAGTCAGGGATATGACAGTTATACAGCTGAACATCTGAATTGTCATTAAGCACAAAACCAATCAACTATCAAGTATTAACGTCCTATATATTCATGTATAATAAGAAAAGTTTTGAATGAATATATAAGTCCATGCGATTTCCTCTTTTCCAGCATAGACATTTTTCAATTGGCAGTAATGCAAATTCCCGCACTTCGTCCTTGATATCCCACCTATCTTGATAACGGAGATAAACTTTGAACGTCAAACATGACCAACACAATCAGTTTCAACATAAATGTGTAATCTGTTATAATTTTACATATCTGTTTAACTCTAAATAGTTATAGATAATCAATTAATATTACCAAACATTTAGTTTTTCAAGACATTATCAAAATGCAATGTATTAGTAATCATGAAATCATCATATTTAACATCTAGGAACATCGGATTCATTTTTCATTAGTTACTCGGATATTCCCGTCTATTTGTAGATAAAGACTATAGACAGAGATTTTGTTACTTTTGAAAATTTTATTTTCATGACAACAATTTTCCTACATGACAATCGTTAAAAAAATGAGACGTCAAACTACGCTTTAAACACTTGCGTCGCTACAACGATTGTGAAAAATCCACTTCAAAACAATATTTACTGTCAAAGTTTAAAAAAAATTCATAAAGTCATTTAGCACCATTCAACCGTACATTTTCATTATCCAATACAATCAAGACTCTTATTAATACGGGCATTGTTGCCGATAGCTATAAAATGCAATCAGCCGATTATTTATTTGCAATCAAAATCTTAAGGTGTGACGAGTTCAAGGTGAAACCCTAGTTTTGTATGATTAGGGCCGAGTAACCTTAAAAACAACAATACAGACGAAGTATAAATGTTATATTTCTTTTGCAAAATTCTCTTGCTAATAATACATTTTAATCGCTACAATATTTATTTCTCAAAACAATGCGAAAATAGCGAGCACAAGCGGAAATCCTGTACATGAACACATATTTGATCGAGTTTTAAATTTCGCATTATTGCCTTTCCATAGCTTTTCTAAACGGACAAAGCTTGTCACCAGTATGTTGTTATTTATTCATATATTTAATATATAAAAAATATTAGTATATCTGTCTAGTTCCTCAAGCGTCAGCCCTTTACAGCTGAATGTAAATGGACTGATGGTATTGATATCTTCTCATTCTATTGACCATATTCATTACACCTTTTCCTGTTTGAATATATAGGTATGTTGCAAAAGTGAGTTAAGCGTAAACTAAGAACATTGTGTGGAACATGAATTTGACTGTTCTGTGAGCCGATTCAACATTGTTAAACAAACGTTGCGATTTCTGGTAGGAACTAAATTCAATACATTACTTTGCTTGAATCTATAGCTGTCCATTCAATGTACGATTGGAATATGCCTAGATGTATATGCATAATAGCATAGTGTAAAGGAGTGTTTTCAAACTAAAAGGTTGACATTTACTAACTGAAGGTTTAGTATTTATACAAAAGTATAAAAATGAACGATTTCCCAGCAATAATTTAATAATTTAAAACACTATATATTGTTATTTACTGTAAGTCGACACTACACAAAGCAAACTTCTGCATTTCGAGTGACTTTTTTCTATAAATCACAATGTCTCTGAAACATGTTTTTGGCATAAGGTAAAATGCTTGCGAACATGAAAAATTGATTTAGAACAAGCTTCCTTCAGCTTTGAAGGAATCCCCGAAAAAACTTCCAGAGCGTACCAAAGCATTTGCGAGCATTTTTTTTCCTTTCCAACAACTATTGTTAAATGTTTATTATCGGCAAATGTGGTGCTTCATACACGCATATTTGCAGATTGTGATATCATATCATCGTATATCATATCACCATTGTTAAGTATTGCACTGACAAAGTGGGCTCAAACAAGGATATCCATACTATTTGCTTGTTTTGTCTTCCTGATGGTGTTTAGACGTTTATAATTTGATTAATGTTTTAAAAATCATGAAAGATGCTAGGCTTGGCTTGTGTTAAAATTGTCTTTATATTTTAGCTCATTTATATGTTTTTGAGTTTAATGTGATGTCCATTTTCACTGAACTAGAACACAATTTTGTTTAGAGGCCAGCTGAAGCCCGCCTCTCAAGGTATGGGCATTTCTAACTGTGTTGAAGGTCCATCGTTGACCTTTGGTTGTTTTCTGCTTTGGTCGGGTTGTTGTCTCTTTGACACATTCCCTATTTCTATTCTCAATTGTATTATAATGTAGTACGCCAAGGTAAGCAAAAATGTATAACACATATGTACCCGTTGTTTGTTGTAAATTCTTGACTTGTCGCCGCCGATTTATTGCGGGATAGGCGATGTTCAATCTTGATTGTTTTTGTAGTATACTGGAGATTTAGTTAGTTTTTGTTTTGGTGTTTATATTGTTACCATTTTTCCTATGTCTGTGGTGTTTGCTGTCTTCTTTGCATTGTGAATTTTCCCAAATTTGTTATAATTTTATTTTGTTATCAAGGGTTCTTACGTGATAGGAAATACAACCTCGGGAATATCGTATCAATTGGGAGATATATACTCCGTATGCAGGCGCTGCTGGAATGTTGCTACATAGAAATGGAAAGTTCACAATTTGGAAGCTGAAATCATCTCTTTTGTCGTAAAGTTTTGTTTGCAATCGACCCTCATTGTCAATTTCTAGATGTAAGTCAAGATATGAGGCAGACTTATCTGTATCTGCAGTATCCTTTATCTCTAGTTCGATGGGATAGATTCGTTCAACATAGTCATCAAATTTTGTATTATTTAGTGAGAGAACATCATCTATATAGCGGAACGTAAAATTAAAGGATACTGCTAACTTCTTATCTTTCTTCCTAAGAAGTTCCTGTATGAAGTCAGCCTCATAATAATAAAGAAACAAGTCGGCAAGAAGAGGGCACAATTGGTTCCCATTGGAATTCCGACAGTCTGTTGAAAAACACGTTACAGTCAATCAAGAAATCAAGCATCTTGATAATGTCAGTTTCAGAGTATTTTTGTTTGAATCAGAGTGATTCTTTACAAAGTAGGATTTATCCTCCCAAGACAAGATACTTGTATCTACGTTCGCCATTCTTTTAATGAAACAAAGTAATACCAACTCTTTCAATTTGTCTTTTAGTTTGGAATGGGAATACTTGTGTAAAGTGTAGAAAAGTCAAATGTGTTAATACTATTGCAAGATGAGAGAGTCTTAGATTGTATGTACTCTAAAAGATCTTTGGAATTTTTTAGTATCCACATCTGATTCACGCCACCTCTAGAATAGGCAGTTTCACAATAACTTTGGAGCCCGGCTTTGATTGCTGATAAAATAGATGTTAATAATTTAGAAAGAGGTTTCGTGGAGCACTTGGAAGACCCAGCAATATACCGTTGTTTGTAAGGACACTTATGTAATTTAGGTATCCAATACAGTGATGGAAGATCCAGTTCTTCATCTTTGGTTGAAATTCCAAAGGAACATAGAACAGACCTATGATTATCCAGGATTTCCTCTTTGGTAAGTGTCGTGAGGGTATATGTTGAGTTTCAAGTAAATTGTCAATACCTAATTCATGTATCAAGCTGTTTAGGTAATGATATTTACACACAAAACGATGTTCTTTGGGGCTTTATCTGCGGGGACAACAACATATTTGTCATGGAGGTAGGACAAGTGTTTTGCAACATTTGGGTCTTTAAAAATTGACGTAGCGTGGGTATTGATAGACCCATTTAGTTTCTTAATTCGGATTTGTATCAACGACCTCACAGCCTTAATCCATTCGGAAAGAGTATTTACGTCTTCTTTCTCGCGTTTAGCCCATTGCCTGGCATAATCCTCGACTGAATCCATCAGTATTTTGAAGTTGTATTTCCAATTGATGGATTTAGGCTCACGATATTTCGGACCTTTGCATAACAAATTTCGCAGGGAAGTGTTATTGACAATGTTGAGGTCTCCGGTAATAACGTGGCCATCTGGATTATATGTGAATTGGGAACTAGCACAGGTGCAATCAGGAGGTTAAGACTTGAAGTCGTCAATGTTGAGATCCTGCAAAACGTGTTTGTAATTGAAAACTTTAGTTGCAATTGGTTTGGTATAGGTATAAGAAATTATTGGTACAGACTGATCTTTAAAATAAGGAGGTATTTTCGACTGAACTAATTTATGATGAAGATATTGCCTAAGTTGACGCCATCGAGACCTTTGTTGGCAAAGGAAAGTTTAAGAAAAGATCGTTTCTCTTTTTCATCTTTTCCAATGCGAACTGGTTTGAAAAGTCTGTGACTTGCAATATCCGAAATGATAGCTGTAAGTTTGTATTGGTTTGAATGAGTCAACTTTCTTTGATTTGTTATACAGATGAAAACAGTTCAATAACTCATGGAGTTTGATTTTCTCTATCATTTAGTGATTTGTACATTGGAGTTCCTGATTTTTGTAAATTTATCTGCAAAATGTATCTGAAACGGCCTTTACGTTATCCAATCAATTGCAAATACAAATAGAAATATAAATAAAACAAAGTCATGGGCTGTGTTTAGTTTTATTTTTAAAGAGCAGTTTACAGCATACTGTGGTTCTCTTTGAAATTGTGTTCGCTCTATTTTACTGGATAAGTAATCAAATAGTTTGTGTGTTCCTCTGCATATTGCTGTGATTTTCTTTATTTTCGCGATATAAATGTACCATTTTTACAAACATAATTTAAGCCAAGAGTAAAGATTCCATATGTTTGAGAGAAAAAAAAAATTGAATTTTTTATCAACAAAAGTTAGTTTGCGAAAATGTCTTGATAACATGCATAGGACAAGCTTTCTGTATATGGCGCAGGTGTGTAAAAAATGTATGAGCAGCATTGTGTTGACATTGATTTTATGGTTATCACATAACTACTGTCCTTACCCGATTGTCTTTATTTGGATCTATGTCTGTTCTTTCTAAGAATAATTTGACTATTTCGAGGCAATTTTCACTGACAGCTAAATGTAAGGGAGTATCGATATTCTAAAAAAGAGTTGTAACATTCTTATAATCGTATGAAGGTATACAGAGCGATCATTCAGAAAAATGTGTATGAATTTGAAGACCATTTCTTATATTTCTTATGTCTCTTGAAACTGTAAATATGCATTTAGTTTATAAATTTTATACATAAAACATGCTCCTGGTGAGGTGTTTTCGACTGTCGTCTAAATTGACAAAGATGGCCAAATTTACAGGCACTATTTGGTGGTTTCTATATTCTATATATAACTCAACTTTTTTATTGTTATTTCTAGTTCCCCTCTTCTATTTTTGCAGCTATTGTGTAAAAAAATAAGATAACAATAAACCGAACTCCATGGAAAATTATAAATGGAAAGTCCCTAAGCAAATACCAAAATCAAAGGCTCAAACACATCAAACAGATAGATAACAACTGTCATATTCCGGACTTGGTACAGGAATTTTCTTATGTAGAAAATGGTGGATTAAACCTTGTTTTTAAAGCTAGCTTAACTGCTCACTTGTATGACAGTGGCTAAAATTCCAATATATTGAGAACGATGTGTGAACAAAACAAATAGATATAATAGGTAAATATGTCCAAAATAGTGGTACAGCAGTCAAACTTGTGTTATAATCGTACTCACTATAAAAACAAGCAAATATGTAAACAAATATATGTAAAACAAAGTTACAATCGTGATGTATAAACAATTGTCATGTTCAAAGTTTCTACACAAAGGCATTAAAGTACACTAACCTAAATGTTATTCTGTTATTATTCACATTTTAACTAAATGTAAATCACATATACATGATATAGACTAAAACAAATACTATACAAACATAGACATGCATATCAAATATGAAGGTAGGAAAATGAAGAGAACATTTGTCTTTGGCTTGAATTATGCAATGTTAAAGCAAAATAATTCCTAAAAATGAACCAAATGATGGTGCAAAAAGTATAACAAATAAATGGGGTCAAAAGAAAGGCGAATGATACCAAAGAGAATTCAGATTCATCAGTCTAAAAATCAGAACAGAATGATTTGGAAAGGAAATCATGATAGGAAATACAAGCCCTGAAATAGAATATCAACTGGGAGATATATACTCCGTATGCAGGCGCTGCTGGAATAACATGTGTATATAAACATGTTAATGCTGATGTGTATTCGACTCACATTTTGACAAAGATTGCCTGCTATCCAGGCACACAGGTCTATTCAATCAATATTCTTTCACCAACAAAATCTAGTCGCAATTGTATAGTTGATATCATAAAGGAGGGGTGAAAGACACCAAGGGGACAGTCAAACTCATAGATCGAAAATAAACTGAAAATGCCATATCATAAAGGATATCACTTGTTTTACACTCCAACACATAAATACACAAACAATACGTAAGTTGTCTTACACTCATAGTATAACATTTGATGTTAATCAGGAAAGATTTAAGAAAGTGGTCTTAGTGAAGGCAATCTAAATAGGATAAGATGTAGTTTTTTTCTTCTTATTTTCACATATATTAGAAGATGTCCGTTAAATCGGGTACAATTGGTTGAGTGTTGAAACAAATAGTTTTCTGTGGCAAAAAAGATTGTTTCAAAGACAAATTTAGGAATTCCAACAGCCTACATTTATACGTCATTTCACAAATATTTACGACTTTGTATGGTTTCAGAGGAGATGCGGCTCAATGAAATCGGTCTCTTCCTTTAGAAGTATAGATATAAGGATATGTGTATTGTTAACTTCCTTTTTTTTCTTTTTAGTATCCCAAACAATTTAGCAATTATACTATCTGACCAATCTATTCCAACCCTATCTTTTTTTTGTATTTCTTATAACAATTTGACAATTTCTAATTATTCTCTTCTTTGATTTTGATGGCAGATTATAAAAAGTTAGATAATCCTGTAAAGAACGTCAACCCTTACCTCATTTTCTTTATTTGGGTTTATATCCTCTCTTTCTAATAACAATTTAACAATGTCGACAAATCCACCACTAGCAGCTGCGTGTAACGGAGTATCACCAATCTGAAATTAAAATTTTGCAATGTGCATAGTAGCATACAAAGGTATAGAAACAATGTCATACAAAAAATAAAATCTGCCCATAATCCGAGAAAAATGAGTTTTCAATTTTTTTTTTAATAGATTGATTTTTTGGGCAACTGTACATGTTAATTAAGTGACTAACTGGTGTACATAAAACATCCTTATAGTAATGTGTTTTCGAATCGACAAAACACTGGCAGTTTGCCAGCCGTAGGTCGATTATTATACATGTTTACCCAAGCTTCATCCACGCCAATAAAAAAACCTGGTCGACATGATCTAGCCGATATTACTGGTGTTAAACTCCAACAAACAAAGACACAAACAATATCATGGTAAGAAGTAACACACTCATTGTACAACAGTTGATATCATTACGGGCAGATTTCAAGAAGAAGGTCTCAGTGAGGGCATTCAAAATGAATTAAGATGCAGTAGAAGCTTATACTACAAAAGTATTCAGAACAATAATACAAGCTGCTAACATCTTCGTCATTTGTGACGTAGTTGAAGGTTGTCATGGTAGGTTTAGCTAGCTACAAAACCAGGTTTAATCGACAATTTTCTATATAAAACAAATGCCTGTACCAGGTCAGGACTATGACAGTTGTTATTCATTCGTTTGATATATTTGAGGTTTTGATTTTGCATTTTGATTAGGGACTTTCCGTTTTGTATTTTCCTTAGAACTCTATATTTTTGTTAATTTACTTTAAATTTGCAATATCAATGTTTTCATAGCTACTCTACTTCATACTTGATTTGTCTATCCGCCTATTGTTATCTAACATCATTATGAACCTACTACATTTGATCAATTTTACAACCAGTGATTGGATTTCACTATCGACGGACTATAAAGGGACTTTCAATTTTGAATTTTCCTCGAAGTATATCAGGATATGTGTTATTGTTAACATAATTTTTATTTATTTCCTGTTTTGTGTGTCTCAAATGATTTAGCAATTATATTATCTGACTAATCTATACACCCTATTTTGTTAATTTGTAAATCATAATAACAATTTGACTATTTCCAGTTCTCCTCTTCCTTGCTTTTGATGGAAGATTTAACAAAGTTGGACAAGCCTGTAAAGTACGTCATAACTTACCTTATTTTCTATATTTGGATCTATATCTGCTCTTTCTAATAACAATCTAACTATGTCGGGGTGTCCATTGATAGCAGCTAAGTGTAACGGAGTAGCAAAATACTGAAATAAAAAAGCTTTGGATGCTTGAGACAAATTGCATACTTTTGATTGTCCTTTTAATTCAGTTTTTACTTTTTTACTCTTTACACTACACTTCCACTCAATCTTATCAAACAAAAGTTTTCCTATTCTTATTTTCTCCTTGATAATAGTTATGTACGTTTCGTCAACAAAGTTTATCAATAGGTTGTAGATATTCCAATGGGCACTTATTGCGCTCTTTTAATAACAGACTTGTTTTTGCACTGTTATGAACTACAGTTTATGACTAAACTCGGTAAAGACCCGCGTGAGTTCTTTACGGGTGCCACATGTGGACCAGTATCAGCTTACCTTTCCAGAGCACATGTGATCACCCAAAGTTTTTGATGGGGTTCTATGTTGTGTCTTGTGTACAATTATTTGTCTGTTTATCTTTTTCTTTTTTAGCCATGGCGTTGTCAGTTTATTTTTGATCTATGAGTTTGAATGTCCCTCTGGTATCTTTCGTCCCTTCTCTGCATTTAATTAATAAATTCAACAACACTTACCGTTATCTTGATGATATTTTTTTGTTAAACAATCAAGAAATTTCTAAATAAACTGCCGAAATTTACACAAAGGAAATTACTTTAAATAAAGCAAATTTAAACAGTAATAACTGTCCTCCCTGGATTTAGATATTTCGGTTTTACACGGCAAAATCCACACTTACATTTACGACAAAAGGGATGATTTGTCGTTCCCTATTGTTTATTTTCCCTTTTTGGAAAGTGATGTTCCTTTGGCTCTATCTTACGGTGTTTTTATTTCACAACTCGTTCGCTATGCCCGTGTATGTTGTGACGTTTTTGATTTTAACGAACATAATCTATGTATTACCGGTAAATTATTAAGCCAGGGATTTCGTTATCACAAATTACTTAAAACCTTTACTAAATTCTTCCATAGCTATAACGATTTGGTTTTGAAGTTTGGTTGTATCTGTAGAAAACTTTTTTCAAACGAGATAGCATATCTTCGTTTTTACGGAGATGTTGTTTACCGTGCCGAGCAATTATGAAACGATCCTGGTGAACTTATCGATCCTTTAAACAAACTTATTCATTTGTTATTCTAAAAGGTTACAAATTCAACACTGTAATAAGATCATGGAATACTGTTTTTATTGGTATTATTGTTGATGTTGTTATCAGTAAAGTAAAAGCAAACTAAATATTATTGTTATATACATAATATACACATTCATGGATCTACATGATACCTGTATCTTGGCATTGTACAAGGTCATGTTTTTTTCTGATGGTTAATGACGTCTTTACACTATATCATTGGATGTTGGATGTTTACTGATTGATAGTTTAGTGTTAGATGCATTATGTTTTTATTAGTTGTTAGTAGCTTTGAACTAACTGTCAGCAACTGCAAGAACTGTCAAATCTGTACTTGGTGTCTTTATGTTGTGGGGATATACAAGTACCCTGCCATGTCCACTCTGTGTTTTTGTTAGATGTACTTCTATTTGTATCCATCTGATGAGTTATGCCTTTTTCAACTTATTTTTCTAGTTCGTTCTTATGTTGTACTGTTAAACCATTGTCCTCAGTTAGGGGAGGGTTGGTGTCCCGCTAACATGTTTATTCTGTATGTATGTGCCTGTCCCAAGGAGCTTGTAATTCAGTGATTGTCGCTTGTTGATGTGTTACCTATTTGTTTTTCGTTCATTTTTTTCTCGTTTGAATTGTTTTACATTTGTCATTTCGGGGCCTCTTATAGGTGACTATGCGGTATGGGCTTTGTTAATTGTTGAAGGCCGTACGGTGACCTATAGTTGGAAATTTCTATGTTCTTTTGTCTCTTGTGGTGAGTTGTCTCATTGGCAATCATACCACATCTTATTTTATTATATTTGCAAAGTTTATTGTATCACCATAATAAAAATGATATTGAGAATGGAAGAGATGAATGTCTCAACGAGACAACAACCCATCCAAAGTGCAGAAAACAGCCGAAGACTACAAGTTGGTCTTCAACACAGCAAGATAATCCCGCAGCCGGGGCGGGATTCAGCTGGCCGCTACACAAAATTGTGTATTAGATCAGTTAAAATGGACGTCGTATAAATGAACTAAAATCAAAAATCATATGAGACTAGCAAAGGCAAGAGGCTCCTGGCTACAGATATGCAATACAATTCTGCGGGGCTAAACATGATAAGTGAGATCACTACCTCCCTTTACCTCTTGCCAATGTAGAAAACATACATACACCAATGCGCGCAGTAAAACTCAGTTTAAAAGATATCCGAGTCCGATGTCAGAACAGGTAACAATAGAAACAAATGGCAATGCTACATAAGTTAACAAACAACTACTGCATGCAGTTAATGATGAGTTCATTTACTGACATACCAGCTCCAACCTTTAATAAAACTTAATGATTATGTCTTTATCATAAGAAAATTAAACAAAATCCCTCCCATGAGGGGTTTGATAAATGGAAAAATAGCCCGTATCAGGCCAACAACTGGTTTTAGAAATATTCTGTAATTTTCTGATGGAATGATCCCAGGAGTGAATCAAAACTAATACCAAAATATGCTATCCATAATGACTTGACAACAGTATCGTAACTAAATCGCTCCTAAATAAGTTTGTTTAAACGTTTGGTTAGCTTTTGATGTGAATGCAGAAATGTTTGTGCTTTGCAAAGAATATTACCATAAAAGATTTGATGTGAACTACCTTAACGTATTAGATGTCTGCATGTTGTATTATATTTACGAATGATTTCCCTGTACCAATGATAAAATTGAGGAAATGTTTTCACTAGCTTGTAATATCAGAAACTCTAGTGTTATTATAGTGCTCAGTAATAAAGAGATTTCTTTCGTTAAAATTAAACACGTAGTTACATACACGACCGAATCGAACAAGTTGAAACATATAAGCACCATAAGATGGTGACAAGGGAACCTCACCATTCAACTAGAGGTTATAAAGAGCATGTGTCGCTCACCTTGGTCTCTATGCATATTCAACGAATGACACCCTGCAAAATTGTAGGCGAAAATAGAATTCATGATCTTGTATTGCTGATCATTTATTCCGTTTAGTTTCTTTCTATCTTATTTAGTTTTTGCTCAAAACATAAAAGAGAGTACAGCCAAACCTTAATTAAGGGCAATCACACCTATAAAGAGTGACGGTCTGTTAACTCTATCGGTAAAATTTATAGATTTTGTCTTGCTAAAGATTCTTGCAAATTTAAGTTTCTATCTATCTATTACAATTCTTATCATATAAGGCAATATGCAAAAAAATAGGTAATGCTCGTCATTAACGGGCAATATCTCAAACGAGTAGTCATCGGACGATTTCCACCTATTGTATAAATTGTAGATCTTGTCTTGCTGATCGTGTTTGCCTATCTAATTTTATATATATTTATTATACCTTTTATAGATATTGGGCAAAACGCAAACATTTGGTAAAAATGTCATCAAATTTTCCTCGGGGTTCAGTAAAATTGTGATTTTACTTTTTATAGTTTCCAAGATAAAAGGCAAAAATGAAAAAAAATGATAAACTTTGTCATGTAAGGGCAATAACTCCTATAAGCAATCATCTGACAGATTTGACATAAATAGACATTATAGCTAAACATTCTGAACAATTTTGATTTGTCTGATTTTCTTCATTTATAACGGTTTTCAACATAAAAGACAAAACTTGCATTTTCCCATTCGTTCTATTTTTAGCCATGTCGGCAATCTATTATCGTTTGATTTTGCCATTTGATTACGGACTTTCCTTTTGAATTTTCCTCGGAGTTCAGTATTTTGTGATTTTACTTTTACAGTTTTCAAGATAATAGACAAAATGAAAAAATGATAAACTTTGTCATGTAAGGGCAACAACTCCTATAAGAAATCGTCTGACAGTTTTGACTAAATAGACAATAGGTAGCTAAACATTCTGAACAATTTTGATTTGTCTGATTTTCTTCATTCATAACGGTTTTCAACATACTAGACAAAACTTGCATTTCACCCATTCATTCTATGTTTAGCCATGTCGGATATTTATTGATGGGCGGGGTCATTGGATACATTTTTGACTAGATACCTCAATGATGATCCTGCTCAATTTAGCCCACTAATTTTAGAGGAGAAGATTTTTGTAAAGTTAACAACAACGACGACGACGACGACGGACGACGAACGCTCACTGATGAGAAAGTTCACTTGGTCTTTTAGGTCAGGTGAGGTAAAATGGATAAGAAACAATGGGATATGAAAATCATCTTTCATCATAAATTTTGGTATTAAGCTTCCCGTTAAAGATATAGATATCAAGATCAAGGAGGAACAGTTTTCATTGTTAGTATTAGTTATATTGAAATTCAGTTCGGCCGGATAAGTCTCCTTAGTGTATATACTAAAGTCGTCACCATTGAGAGGCAAAATATTATCCAAATATCTTAAAGTGTTATTACAATTTTGTAGTAAATGTTGTTTTGATGGGTCTTTTCTTGTTTTAGACATATATGGTAACTCATAACTACATAGAAACAGGTTCTCAATAAGTGGTACACAGGAAGTCCCCATTTAAACTCCGATAACTTGACGATGTACGGAATCTCCACAGCGAACAAAAAATCTAGTAAACATCCAAAGGCAGTTATAGTATCAATGCTCGTCAAACTGACATAGTTCTTTTGTTTGTTGTAATTTAAAAATAATCTAAAAGAGTCTGAATATACTAGTATATATTCGCATTTTGACTTTTAAATGCCCATTTAATTAGATATGTGATTTGTTCTTAAGAAGTTTATGAGGCAAAGTTATCCATGAACGTGGCCTTGTTCTCCAACACACAAAAACACTCACAGTATCATTATAAGTTATCTCACGCTCATTTTATACCAGTTGATATCATAACATGCAGATTTAAAGACAGAGGTCTTAGTGAAGGCAATAGAAATAAGATAGCACGTCAAACCTATTTTCATATATATCAGGACTTTTGTATTTTAACATTATTTTAGTCTCAAACGATTTAGCTTTAATACTCGTATTAATCCTTTTATTTTGGGGTGGAGGGATTTGTATTTCCTAATAACAATTGAACTATTTCCAGATCTCCTCATCTTTGAATTTTATTGAAGATTTAACAAAGTTGGACAATCTTGTAAAGCCGTCACCCTTACCTTGTTTTGTTTATTTGGATCTATATCTGCTCTTTCTAGTAACAGTTTAACTATTTTAGATGTCCAAATCTTACAGCTGTGTGTAAGAGAGTATCATCATACTGAAATAAAAGGTTGGACTGTTGATATCATGAAGTTTGAAATAATTTCAGTTTTTAATTTTCTCTTATTCTATAAAAATTTAACATGTTTAAGACGCAGCATTCATATTGGCGACTGGGTAACTTTTAAATCAAGGTTTTTCGTCAAAACTATTAACTAAAATCAATAGGTCAATTATTACTGTTGAAAAAATTAATTGACCTCATGATCATTGTTCATTCATCCATATTTAGTTTTCATGGTAAGTCTGTAATGTTCATGTTCGTCAACCATGGTTCATCTCACCCTGACCTCATATTCATGGTTCAGTGATTAATATTGAGCTCTTATTGTTTATGTCAATTTTAAAAATCAGTAGCAATAGTTCCTACGCTATATGTTGCTATCTATGATGAGTTTATTGTATATGATAGTCAGGTTACATGTCAATCTGACCGACCCTACCTTGCAAAAGTATATACTATTATTTTCAGTTTTAAACGTCTTTTTTTTCTCTCAGGTACTATAAGCTGTAACTGTTAAATAATAGTTTCTTGAAGGTAAATGATAGTCCAATCACTAAAATAAAGAACCGGTACAACAATAGATAATGGAAAACAAGTGAGAGGTTCAGCTAGCTATAAAACCAGGTTTAATCCACCATTTTCTACTTTAGAAAATGCCTGTACAAAGTCAGGAATATTACAGTTGTTATCCATTAGTTTGATGTGTTTGAGTTTTGATTTTGCCATTTGATTAGGGACCTGAATTTTCCTCAGAGTTCAGTATGTTTTATGTGATTTTTACTTTTTATTTATGGTTTTGTGTGTAATAATCGTGCCAAAAACACTGTGTAGGTTCACAACCCATGCAAATACTAAATACTGCATACCTCATTCATGGAATTGTGATCTACATTTGACATTTTAAGTAACATTTGGACAATTTCGAGTTCTCCTCTTCTAACCGCTTTGTGTAAAATAGTGTCACCATTCTGAAATACCAAGGATGAAATTTTCAATGTACTTACTTTAACTGTATAATGATTGCATACGTTCTATTGAAGATCAAAATGAAGTAACACATAGTCTATATACCAGCTTTGATTATTTGGAATTACTACAAATTTTCACTTCTTCGTACTATGAACATCAAAATTATTTCATTTCTCCTTAAATACTGTTCTGACAGCTATACAGGAAGTTTTATTTAGCTCAAATTGTATAGGTTTATTGTTGATATTCACCCCATATGTACCAAGTGTTAGATTAATTTTATTGATATACAAGAAATTTCTTGGTTTACCTAAACGGAAGATTATACACACAGAAGAAGTACACTTTACAACAAAATTATTTTCATTTACCTGTATATTATGACGCAGGTTTTTTTCAAAAGTGATGATTTTCTAAAATTGTTTAATATTTCACAGCGGTATCATAATTTAACTTTGTTTAAACCTGTTTATTTGCTGTTTATCTTAATTATTTACCCTTATAATCTTTATTAACTATGTATTTCCATTCAGGTATCACAGATCAAATTTATTCGTTCATTGTGTGTTAATTTGCGTTTTTGATTGAAATAAAGTTTTCCAATTGATATTTTATAATGTGTCTTTCTATGTTGTGATGTTATACTATTGTTTCAGAAAAGAGAAGGTTTGGTACCATTAAAACGTTTAATCCTGTTGCAAATGTTTGCACCTGTCCTAAGTCAGGAATCTGATGTACAGTGGTTGTCCTCTGTTTATGTAGTTCATACGTGTTTCTCGTTTCTCGTTTTATATAGATTAGACCGTCGGTTTCCTCATTTGAATGGTTTTACACTAATATTTGTTTGGGGCCCTTTATAGCTTGCTGTTCTGTATGAGCCAAGGCTTCATGTTGAAGGCCGTACCTTGACCTATAATAGTTTACTTTTTATCAATTGTTACTTGGATAGAGAGTTGTCTCATTGGCACTCATACCACATCTTCCTATATCTATATAGTAAATAAACAATGATTGTACCAAAATATTGCTTTTGTAATAATGAGCAATTTTATTGTATCCTAATTCTTCTAAGCGATAATTTAGCGATAATAGAAGTGAGTGTTAAACAGCATAAGAAAGTATTTAAACTGTCACAATTCAGGCAAATTTTATACTATTGCCAAAGTGTCGAGACATGTTTTAGACCATCAAGAATGTGTCGAGATATATACATGTATTCAGACATCTTTAAGACTGTCAAAATATGTCGAGATATATTCAGACATAATTAGAAATGTCAATAATATGCCTTCATTGATCAAGACATATTTAAGACAGTCGAGAACTGGTCGAGATTAATCAAGACACTTATCAGATGATAAAGAAAGTGTTGAGAAATATTTAGACAGGTTTATACTGTCAAGACATATGTAAAAAGTTTTTTTTCTAAAAAATTCATGCAATTTCAGACACAAATTGGTCTTTTCAGAATTTTAGACTTTTGTAGTGAAAGCACTATTAATATTTATTATTTGGTGTGTCTATAGAATATTTTGGAAACTTGGGGTTTAATGGTTACTAAACTTGTACACAAGGAAAAAGGAGAACATTTGATAGGTTAACCTCTAATGATGGTTATTTTCTATATGCAATGAAATGTTATGTGAAATTTTGTCTATAGTACTGGACAAGAAAAACTTTACTCATGCCAAGTATTTCTTTATTTGAAACAATGATGAAGCCTGCACAATATTTTGAAAAGTGCAAATTAATCAAAGACTTATTGAGAAAAACCATTGGTGGTATTACACATAATATGGGCAGTTGTAAATGTACCTTTGTTCTTTTGAGTACTCTCATTTGTTACAATTTAACTCTTTGTAAGTAAACTGTTAAACAAAATGAAATATTCTGAGTGTATTGAGTCTCAAATACACATTTTATGAGATAATTGCCTTGAGTAGTACTCTACCATGAATTTTAGTAGACAGAGTAAGCCAAATTCAGTGTTTTGGGTAGCTTTTTCTTACTGTTTTTTATTGCTATTATAGAAATGTTTTCCTTAGTAATACTTGAATAAATATTTATTCAAACATGTAAAAGGTAAATGAAATCTTTTTAGAAGCAATAACAACAAATTATTCATTTAAGGGAGGGTTTTGATGTCCTCTCTGGAACGCAGCCTAAATTTAATGTTTACCTACTAAGGACTTATTGAAACCTCCTTTGAGTCAGTAAACTTTTAAATGGATAGTTTATTGAGCTTTAATACTCCAATTACTCATTTATTTTAACATTTTATCATAAATGAGTGAAATCGAAGAAATCCCGAACCTGGAGGCGTGCTTCAGCTGGCCCCTAAACAAAAATATGTACTAATTAAGTGATAATGGACGTCATACTTAACTCCGAAATATATAAATAACTTAAATCAAAGTCATTGAAAATATACAGACTAACAGAGACCAAAGTCTCCTGACTTGGGACAGGCACAAAAGGTAAAATTGGATTGGTTAACTTCCAGTGATGGTTAATTTCTTAAATGCAATGAAATCTATTTGAAATTTTGTATATAGTACTGGACAGGATACAACTTTACTCATGCTAAGTATTTTTTTATTTGAAACAAAAATTAAGTCTGCACAATGTTTTGAAAAGTGCAAATGTAACAAAGACTAAAAGGAAAAATCAATGGTGGTATTACACCTCCAAAATGTTATTATTGAAGTGTATAAGATATGTTGGCAACATTTTAATTAATCGTTATTTTGGGTTTATAAAACACAACAGTCTACCACCAAATGAGTTGAAAGGGATTGCACAACTTGGATGACTTTGCAATTTTCTGGTTTCCGGCACGTCCTTTTTATACACTAAGCTCTGAATTCTATGTGATAGTTTGGTACAAACCCGATCAGGCAAATCCTTTCAAATAATACATTCCATACCTTATATACTCTTGTTGGATCTATGATGGTTCTTTCAAATAACAGTTTGACTATTTTGTAATTTTCTTGATCTGCAGCTAAGTCAAATGGAGTTTCCCCATCCTAAAATAGAAATCTTGCAGTGTTAAAGTTATTTGATAATAATAATAACAAAGTCTTACAATGTATATTTGAAATTGCTCATTATTTTGTTGGCATCTATTAATCATAATAATAAATTCTTTATTTAAAGAGGGTAAACACAGTTAGTTACAATAATTTTATCTTCCCTGGGGCCCCTTATACAAATTACAATACATCAAAAACATAATTTTACTAATTTTTATGTATTTCATTAACATGATAAGATATAAATCTGTTCAATCGGTACATGTGAAAAAAGTCAAATAAAAATGATATACAAATACATTGTAGGAAGCAGAATCTTACTGTGTTAATTACTTCTTGATATTTTGTTTAAAGGTAAAAGTGTTTTGAGCTTTACTCATACTGTGTGGCAGTCCATTCCATAACACTAATCTAGAATAAACAAAATTCTTAAATAGCTCGGCTTTTGGCGTAGGAACTATCAGATTACCTACCTTGAGTGACACCTCTGAAGGAGTAAGGATTATTATCTGATTTCGGATAACTGTTTAAAAGATTATGTCTTCATGATATGAAAATCAAGCACGATCCCTCCTGTTATGAGTTAAGTATCATATCATCATGGAATAAATTAAAAGAATATAACCCGTTTCATGCCAACAACTGGTTTGAAATAAATGTGTTTATTCCCGATGCAAAGACCCTATGAGTGAATCAATATTAATTCTAAAATATGTCATCTTTAATGATTTGACAACGGTATCGTAACTATATACCTTCTTTATAAGTCTGTTTAAATGTTGGGTTAGCATTTGAGCTGAATGACGACATGTTTTGTGCTTTGTTTAGAGTGCTTTGTTTAGAGTATTACCGTAATAATTTGAATATGCAATGCCTGAATGTAAACGATGTCTGCATGTGGAGTTATATTTACGAATGCTGTCCTTGTACGAATGATAAAATTAGGTTCATGTTTTTACTAGTTTATAATATCTTAAACCCTGGTGTAATAAGTTTTCACTAAAACAAATATCTCTTTATTGTTGAAATCAAAATGTGATAACATACACGAGCGAATCGAACAAGTTATTTTTTCAGCCATAGCGTTGTCAGTTTATTTTCGATCTATGAGTTTGACTTCCTCTGGTATCTTTCGTCCCTCTTTTGAGATATATAAACACCATACAATGTTGACAAGGGAACGTAATCATCATCAATGGATAATTAAAATAGGAAATGAAAAATCGTTTCTTTTATCGTAAATCTTGGTTCTAAGCTTCGCGTTTAAAATTTTGATCTCAAGATCCAGGAAAGGTCAACAGGACAAATTTCTTTAGTGTACATACTAAAATCGTTATTATTGAGAGCCACTATATCATTCAGATATTTACAAGTGTTATTACATGTTTGTATCATATGTTGTTTAGATGGGTCTTTGCTGATTTTATTCATACATTGTAAGTCATATCAATACAGAAACAGGTCCGCAATAAGTGGTGTACATTTAGTCCTGATTGGAATTCCTGTAAAGAGGGACGAGAGATACCAGAGGGACAGTCAACTGTACGATATCCGGAATATCCATAGCGAACAAAAATGCGTTCTAGTAAAATTTAAATGCATGCATCTTGGCAAATAAAAGAGGTTTAAAAACATTAAACCCATCCATTTAGTAAAGCTTTTTATACTTCGACTTTCCAAGCTGATTGTAATTGAGGACATTGAAGAAAATTAAGGAATATTGCTAAGAAAGATACACATTTTATTTGGAACTGTGTGTGGACATAAATGTCAATCACTATCTTTCTTGACTTAAGGAAACACAGAGGTGGACAATTTTGACAGGAACTACATTTCATATCTTAGTTCCTTTGTTTGGATGTGCATTTGCGTTTTCAAGTAACAATTGAACTATGCTTGAAAGTCCATTTGCAGGAGGATAGTGTAAGATAGTGTTACCTGACTGAAATAGAAAAGTAGTACAATGTAAAATATATTGTATTTATACACAAGTATTATTTACGGCTAAATAGAAATATTAAAAGATCTGCCACAACTATTTCAGTTTTACATAAACAAAAATAATTATTATTAATGTATTACTATTTTGGCTTTTAGGTAACTTTTAATAGGGCAAGGTCGCTGTTGTAAAACAGCTAAACTAGAATCGGTTATGTGCAAATGCTCGAACCATATTTAGCAACATGAATATAAATTAGTCCTTAACATAGAAACTAAAGTTATAATCCTATTATAATTTATTTGATACATGTAGGGACTGCCAGCCGTCTAAACGTGACTCTTCATTTTCGTGAACTTTGAACTTTGGCCTTTAACTAAAATTTAAGAAAATCGTGACCACTGGAGACAACGACGACATCAAGAATTCGATGGGTCTTGTTTTCCCTCTCCCAATGATATCCAAAACGTCTGTGTGTTATTCCGTCAACCCAAATCAACCTAATTCGTTGACAACGCATCGTACTATCTTGCTATCAATTTAAAAAAAAAAACAATCCAAGAAGTTTAGATTTGTAATAAGAAATATAAAGAGATACAATTTATATGAACACAGAAATGTATCGTATGCAAGAATTATTTACAAAGTTACCGCCAATTATATTTTTATTGATTTGGAACACATCACTACTGATAATGATATTGTTTCACAAATAAACAAATGAATAAGTTACAGTCACCTTTTGAAACAAAACATGCTAAAAAAAGCGAACAAAAATCTAGTAAAATCCAAAGGCAGTTATAGTATCAATGCTCGTCAAACTGACATAGTTCTTTTGTTTGTTGTAACTTACAAAATATAATCTAAAAGAGGCTGAATATACTAGTATATATTCGCATTCTGACTTTTAAATGCCCATTTAATTAGGTATGTGATTTGTTCTTAAGAAGTTTATGAGGCAAAGTTATCCCTGAACATGGCCTTGTTCTCCAACACTCAAAACACTCACAATATCATGATAAGTTATCTCACACTCATAGTATGCAAGTTGATATCATAACGTGTAGATTTAAATACAGAGGTCTTAGTGAAGGCAATATGATAAGATAACACGTCAAACCTACTACATTTAATTAGTTTTACAACCAGTGATTTGATTTCACTATCAACGGACTATAAAGGGACTTTCAATTTTGAATTTTCCTCGAAGTATATCAGGATATGTGTAATTGTTTACATAATTTTATTTCTTTCCTGTTTTGTGTGTCTCAAATGATTTAGCAATTATATTATCCGACTAATCTATTCATACCCTATTTTGTTAATTTGTAAATCATAATAACAATTTGACTATTCCAGTTCTCCTCTTCCTTGCTTTTGATGGAAGATATAACAAAGTTGGACAAGGCTGAAAAGAACGCCATAACTTACCTTATTTTCTATATTTGGATCTATATCTGCTCTTTCTAATAACAATCTAACTATGTCGGGGTGTCCATTGATAGCAGCTAAGTGTAACGGAGTAGCAAAATACTGAAATAAAAAGTTTTGGATGCTTGAGACAAATTACACACTTTTGATGGTCCTTTTAATTCTGTTGACAGTTTTGACTTTTTTTTTTTTACTCTTTACACTACACTTCCACTCAATCTTATCAAACAAAAGTTTTCTTATTCTTATTTTCTCCTTGATAATAGTTATGTACTTTTCGTCAACAAAGTTTATCAACAGGTTGTAGATATTCCAATGGGCACTAATTGCGTCCTTTTAATAACAAACTTGTTTTTGCACTGTTATGAACCACAGTTTATGACTAAACTCAGTAAAGACCCGGTAAGTTCTTTACGAGTGCCACATGTGGACCAGGATCAACTTACCCTTCCGGAGCACATGTGATCACCCAAAGTTTTTGTGGGGTTCGTGTTGCTAAGTTTTTAGTTTTCTATGTTGTGCCTTTTGTACAATTATTTGTCTGTTTATCTTTTTCTTTTTAGCCATGGCGTTGTCAGTTTATTTTTGATCTATGAGTTTGAATGTCCCTCTGGTAAATTCAATTACACTTACCGTTATCTAAATTATTAAGCCAGGGATTTCGTTATCACAAATCACTTAAAACCTTTACTAAATTATTCCATAGCTATAACGATTTGGTTTTGAAGTTTGGTTGTATCTGTAGAAAACTTGTTTCAAACGAGATAGCATATCTTCGTTTTACGGAAATGTTGTTTACCGTGCCGAGAAATTATGAAACGATCCTGGTGAACTTATCGATCCTTTAAATAAACTTATTCATTTGTTATTCTAAAAGTTTACAAATTCAACACTGCAATACGATCATGGAATACTGTTTTTATTGGTATTAATGTTGATGTTGTTATCAGTAAAGTAAAAGCAAACTAAATATTATTGTTATATACATAATATACACATTCATGGATCTAGATGATACCTGTATCTTGGCATTGTACAAGGTCATGTTTTTTCTGACTGTTAATGACGTCTTTACTCTATATCATTGGATGTTGGATGTTTACTGATTGATAATTTAGTGTTAGATGCATTATTTTTGATTCGTTGTTAGTGGCTTTAAACTAACTGTCAGTAACTGCAAGAACTCTCAAATCTGAACTTGGTGTCTTTATGTTGTGGGGATATACAAGTACCCTGCCATGTCCACTCTGTGTTTTTGTTAAATGTATTTCTATTTGTATCCATCTGATGAGTTATGCCTTTTCAACTTTTTTATAGTTCGTTCTTATGTTGTACTGTTATACCATTGTCCTAATTTAGGGAGGTTGGGATCCCGCTAACATGTTTATTCTGTATGTATGTGCCTGTCCCAAGTCAGGAGTCTGTAATTCAGTGATTGTCGTTTGTTGATGTGTTACCTATTTGTTTTTCGTTCATTTTTTTCTCGTTTGAATTGTTTTACATTTGTCATTTCGGGGCCTTTTATAGGTGACTATGCGGTATGGGCTTTGTTAATTGTTGAAGGCCGTACGGTGACGACCTATAGTTGGAAATTTTTGTTCTTTTGTCTCTTGTGGTGAGTTGTCTCATTGGCAATCATACCACATCTTATTTTATTATATTTGCAAAGTTCATTGTATCACCGTAATACAAATGATATTGGGAATGGAAATGAGGAATGTCTCAACGAGACAACAACGCAACCAAAATGCAGAAAACGGCCGAAGACTACAAGTTGGTCTTCAGCACAGCAAGATAATCCCGGAGCCGGGGCGGGTTTCAGCTGGCCCTAAACAAAATTGTGTATTAGATCAGTTAAAATGGACGTCATATAAATGAACTAAAATCAAAATCATATAAGACTAGCAAAGGCAAGAGGCTCCTGGCTTGAGATATGCAATACAATTCTGCGAGGCTAAACATGATAAGTGAGATCACTACACCCCATTTTACCTCTTGCCAATGTAGAAAACATACACACACCAATACGCGCAGTAAAACTCAGTTTAAAAGATATCCGAGTCCGATGTCAGAACAGGTAACAATAGAAACAAATGGCAATGATACATAAGTTAACAAACGACTACTGCATGCAGTTAATGATGAGTTCATTTACTGACATACCAGCTCCAACCCTTAAGTTACACTTATTGATTATGTCTTTATCATAAGAAAATTAATCAAAATCCCTCCCATGAGGGTTTAATATATGAGAACAAAGTCCGTATCAGGCCAATAACTGGTTTTAGAAATATTCTTTAATTTTCTGATGGAATGATCCTAGAAGTGAATCAAAACTAATACCAAAATATGCTATCTATAATGACTTGACAACAGTTTCGTAACTAAATCGCTCCTAAATAAGTTTGTTTAAACGTTTGTTTAGCTTTTGATGTAAATGCAGACATGTTTGTGCATTGCAAAGAATATTACCATAAAAGATTTGATGTGAAATACCTTAACGTATTAGATGTCTGCATGTTGTATTATATTTACGAATGATTTCCCTGTACCAATGATAAAATTTAGGAAATGTTTTCACTAGCTTGTAATATCAGAAACTCTAGTGTCATTATAGTGTTCAGTAATACAGAGATTTCTTTCGTTAAAATTAAACACGTAGTTACATACACGACCGAATCGAACAAGTTGAAACATGTAAGCACCATAAGATGGTGACATGCAAGGTAACCTCACCATTCAACTAGATGCTATAAAGAGCATGTGTCGCTCACCTTGGTCTTTATGCATATTCAACGAATGACACTCTGCAAAATTGTAGGCGAAAATATAATTCATGATCTTGTATTGCTGATCATTTATTGCGTTTAGTTTCTTTCTATCTTATTTAGTTTTTGCTCAAAACATAAAAGAGAGTACAGCCAAACCTTAATTAAGGGCAATCACATCTACAAAGAGTGACGGTCTGTTAACTCTATCGGTAAAATTTATAGATTTTGTCTTGCTAAAGATTCTTGCAATTTAAGGTTCTATCTATCTATTACAATTCTTATCATATAAGGCAATATGCAAAAAAATAGGTAATACTCGTCATTAACGGGCAATATCTCAAACGAGTAGTCATCGGACGATTTCCACCTATTGTATAAATTGTAGATCTTGTCTTGCTGATCGTGTTTGCCTATCTAATTTTCTATATATCTATTATACCTTTTATAGATATGGGGCAAAACGTAAACATTTGGTAAAAATGTCATCAAATTTTCCTCGGGGTTCAGTAAAATTGTGATTTTACTTTTTATAGTTTCCAAGATAAAAGGCAAAAATGAAAAAAAATGATAAACTTTGTCATGTAAGGGCAATAACTCCTATAAGCAATCATCTGACAGATTTGACATAAATAGACATTAGGTAGCTAAACATTCTGAACAATTTTGATTTGTCTGATTTTCTTCATTTATAACGGTTTTCAATATAAAAGACAAAACTTGCATTTTACCCATTCGTTCTATTTTTAGCCATGTCGGCAATCTATTTTCGTTTGATTTTGCCATTTGATTACAGACTTTCCTTTTTGAATTTTCCTCGGAGTTCAGTATTTTTGTGATTTTCACTTTTTACAGTTTTCAAGATAATAGACAAAAATGAAAAAAATGATAAACTTTGTCATGTAAGGGCAATAACTCCTATAAGAAATCGTCTGACAGTTTTGACTAAATAGACAATAGGTAGCTAAACATTCTGAACAATTTTGATTTGTCTGATTTTCTTCATTCGTAACGGTTTTCAACATACTAGACAAAACTTGCATTTCACCCATTCATTCTATGTTTAGCCATGTCGGATATTTATTGATGGGCGGGGTCATTGGATACATTTTTTGACTAGATACCTCAATGATGATCCTGGTCAATTTAGGCCACTTATTTTAGAGGAGAAGATTTTTGTAAAAGTTAACAACAACGACGACGACGACGACGGACGACGAACGCTCACTGATGAGAAAGTTCACTTGGTCTTTTAGGTCAGGTGAGGTGAAAATGGATAAGAAACAATGGGATATGAAAAATCATCTTTCATCATAAATTTTGGTATTAAGCTTCCCGTTAAAGATATAGATATCAAGATCAAGGAGGAACAGTTTTCATTGTTAGTATTAGTTATATTGAAATTCAGTTCGGCCGGATAAGTCTCCTTAGTGTATATACTAAAGTCGTCACCATTGAGAGGCAAAATATTATCCAAATATCTTAAAGTGTTATTACAATTTTGTAGTAAATGTTGTTTTGATGGGTCTTTTCTGGTTTTAGACATATATGGTAACTCATAACTACATAGAAACAGGTTCTCAATAAGTGGTACACAGGAAGTCCTCATTTAAACTCCGATAACTTGACGATGTACGGAATCTCCATAGCGAACAAAAAAATCTAGTAAACATCCAAAGGCAGTTATAGTATCAATGCTCGTCAAACTGACATAGTTCTTTTGTTTGTTGTAATTTAAAAAATAATCTGAAAGAGTCTGAATATACTAGTATATATTCGCATTTTGACTTTTTAAATGCCCATTTAATTAGATATGTGATTTGTTCTTAAGAAGTTTATGAGGCAAAGTTATCCCTGAACGTGGCCTTGTTCTCCAACACACAAAAACATTCACAGTATCATTATAAGTTATCTCACGCTCATTGTATTCCAGTTGATATCATAACATGCAGATTTAAAGACAGAGGTCTTAGTGAAGGCAATAGAAATAAAATAGCACGTCAAACCTATTTTCATATATATCAGGACTTTTATATTTTAACTTTATTTTAGTCTCAAACGATTTAGTTTTAATACTCGTATTAATCCTTTTATTTTGGGGTGGAGGGATTTGTATTTCCTAATAACAATTGAACTATTTCCAGATCTCCTCATCTTTGAATTTTATTGAAGATTAAACAAAGTTGGACAATCTTGTACAGCCGTCACCCCTTACCTTATTTTGTTTATTTGGATCTATATCTGCTCTTTCTAGTAACAGTTTAACTATTTTTAGATGTCCAAATCTTACAGCTGTGTGTAAGAGAGTATCATCATACTGAAATAAAAAGGTTGCACTGTTGATATCATGAAGTTTGAAATAATTTAAGTTTTTTAATTTTCTCTTATTCTATAAAAAATTTAACATGTTTAAGACGCATCATTCATATTGGCGACTGGGTAACTTTTAAATCAAGCTTTTTTCGTCAAAACTATTAACTAAAAGCAATAGGTCAATTATTACTGGTGGAAAAAATTAATTGACCTCATGATCTTTGTTCATTCATCCATATTTAGTTTTCATGGTAAGCCTGTAATGTTCATGTTCGTCTACCATGGTTCATCTCACCTTGACCTCATACTCATGGTTCAGTGATTAATATTGAGCTCTTATTGTTTATGTCAATTTTTAAAAATCAGTAGCAATAGTTCCTACGCTATATGTTGCTATCTATGATGAGTTTGTTGTATATGATAGTCAGGTTACATGTCAATCTGACCGACCCTACCTTGCAAAAGTATATACTATTATTTTCAGTTTTAAAAGTCTTTTTTTTCTCTCAGGTACTATAAGCTGTACCTGTTAAATAATGGTTTCTTAAAGGTAAATGATAGTCCAATCACTGAAATAAAGAACCGGTACAACAATAGATAATGGAAAACAAGTGAGAGGTTCAGCTAGCTATAAAACCAGATTTAATCCACCATTTTCTACTTGAGAAAATGCCTGTACAAAGTCAGGAATATTACAGTTGTTATCCATTAGTTTGATGTGTTTGAGTTTTTGATTTTGCCATTTGATTAGGGACCTGAATTTTCCTCAGAGTTCAGTATGTTTTATGTGATATTTTTACTTTTTATTTATGGTTTTGTGTGTAATAATCGGGCCAAATAACACTGTGTAGGTTCACAACCCATGCAAATACTAAATACTGCATACCTCATTCATGGAATTGTGATCTACATTTGACATTTTAAGTAACATTTGGACAATTTCGAGTTCTCCTCTTCTAACCGCTTTGTGTAAAATAGTGTCACCATTCTGAAATACCAAGGATGAAATTTGCAATGTACTTACTTTAACTGTATAATGATTGCATACGTTCTATTGAAGATCAAAATGAAGTAACACATAGTCTATATACCAGCTTTGATTATTTGGAATTACTACAAATTTTCACTTCTTCGTACTATGAACATCAAAATTATTTCATTTCTCCTTAAATACTGTTCTGGCAGCTATACAGGAAGTTTTGTTTAGCTCAAATTGTATAGGTTTATTGTTGATATTCACCCCATATGTACCAAGTGTTAGATTAATTTAATTGATATACAAGAAATTTCTTGGTTTACCTAAACGGAAGATTATACACACAGAAGAAGTACACTTTACAACAAAATTATTTTCATTTACCTGTGTATATTATGACGCAGGTTTTTTCAAAAGTGATGATTTTCTAAAAATTGTTTAATATTTCACAGCGGTATCATATTACTTTGTTTAAACCTGTTTATTTGCTGTTTACCTTAATTATTTACCCCTTATAATCTTTATTAACTATGTATTTCCATTCAGGTATCACAGATCAAATTTATTCGTTCATTGTGTGTTAATTTGCGTTTTTTGATTGAATTAAAGTTTTCCAATTGATATTTTATAGTGTGTCTTTCTATGTTGTGATGTTATACTATTGTTTCAGAAAAGAGAGAAGGTTTGGTACCATTAAAACGTTTAATCCCGTTGCAAATATTTGCACCGGTCCTAAGTCAGGAATCTGATGTACAGTGGTTGTCCTCTGTTTATGTAGTTCATACGTGTTTCTCGTTTCTCGTTTTTATATAGATTAGACCGTCGGTTTCCCCGTTTGAATGGTTTTACACTAATATTTGTTTGGGGCCCTTTATAGCTTGCTGTTCGGTATGAGCCAAGGCTTCATGACCTATAATGGTTTACTTTTTATAAATTGTTACTTGGATGGAGAGTTGTCTCATTGGCACTCATACCACATCTTCCTATATCTATATAGTAAATAAACAATGATTGTACCAAAATATTGCTTTTGTAATAATGAGCAATTTTTATTGTATCCTAATTCTTCTAAGCGATAATTTAGCGATAATAGAAGTGAGTATTATTGTTCGAGCATATTGTTTTTCTTAAATTGTGTAACATTTTATATCGATATAACATGTTACTTTTATTATTCTTCCTTAGTTTATTTATTTTGAATTTACATTGTATCATAGGTCAAATTTATTTGTTCAGTGTATGTTCAATGGTGTTAATATGTCCTTTGATTGAGTTAAGCTATTTCAGTTGATATTTTATAGTGTGTCTTTCTATGTTGTGATGTTACACTATTGTTTCAGAAAAAGGGTGAAGGTTTGGTACCATTAAAACGTTTAAACCCGCTGCATTTGTTTGCACCTGTCCTAAGTCAGGAATCTGATGTTCAGTAGTTGTCGTTTGTTGATGTGGTTCATAAGCGTTTCTCGTTTCTCGTTTTTATATAGATTAGACCGTTGGTTTTCCCGTTTGAATGGTTTTACACTAGTAATTTTTGGGGCCCTTAATAGCTTACTGTTCGGTGTGAGCCTAGGCTCCGTGTTGAAGACCGTACTTTGACCTATAATGGTTTACTTTTATAAATTTTGACTCGGATGGAGAGTTGTCTCATTGGCACTCATACCACATCTTCTTATATCTATTAAACAGCATAAGAAAGTATTTCTTGCACAATTCAGGCAAATTTTATACTATTGCCAAAGTGTCGAGACATGTTTTAGACCATCAAGAATGTGTCGAGATATATATTCAGACATCTTTAAGACTGTCAAAAATATGTCGAGATATATTCAGACATAATTAGGAATGTCAATAATATGCCTTCATTGATCAAGACATATTTAAGACAGTCGAGAACTGGTCGAGATTAATCAAGACACTTATCAGATGATAAAGAAAGTGTTGAGAAATATTTAGACAGGTTTATACTGTCAAGACATATGTAAAAAAAGTTTTTTTTTTGTAAAAAATTCATGCAATTTCAGACACAAATTGGTCTTTTTCAGAATTTTAGACTTTTGTAGTGAAAGCACTATTAATATTTATTATTTGGTGTGTCTATAGAATATTTTGGAAACTTGGGGTTTAATGGTTACTAAACTTGTACACAAGGAAAAAGGAGAACATTTGATAGGTTAACCTCTAATGATGGTTATTTTTCTATATGCAATGAAATGTTATGTGAAATTTTGTCTACAGTACTGGACAAGAAAAACTTTACTCATGCCAAGTATTTCTTTATTTGAAACAATGATGAAGCCTGTACAATATTTTGAAAAGTGCAAATTAATCAAAGACTAATTGAGAAAAACCATCGGTGGTATTACACATAATATGGGCAGTTGTAAATGCACCTTTGTTCTTTTGAGTACTCTCATTTGTTACAATTTAACTCTTTGTAAGTAAACTGTTAAACAAAATGAAATATTCTGAGTGTATTGAATCTCAAATACACATTTTATGAGATAATTGCCTTGGAGTAGTACTCTACCATGAATATTAGTAGACAGAGTAAGCCAAATTCAGTGTTTTGGGTAGCTTTTTCTTACTGTTTTTCCTTATTCCTTATAATATGCTATTATAGAATTTTTTTTCCTTAGTAATACTTGAATAAATATTTATTCAAACATGTCAAAGGTAAATGAAATCTATTTTTGAAGCAATAACAACAAATTATTCATTTAAGGGGAGGGTTTTGATGTCCCTCTCTGGAACGCAGCCTAAATTTAATGTTGACCTACTAAGGACTTATTGAAACCTCCTTTGAGTCAGTAAACTTTTAAATGGATAGTTTATTGAGCTTTAATACTCCAATTACTCATTTATTTTAACATTTTTATCATAAATGAGTGAAATCGAAGAAATCCCGAACCTGGAGGCGTGCTTCAGCCGGCCCCTAAACAAAAATATGTACTAATTAAGTGATAATGGACGTCATACTTAACTCCGAAATATATAAATAACTTAAATCAAAGTCATTGAAATCATACAGACTAACAGAGACCAAAGTCTCCTGACTTGGGACAGGCGCAAAAAGGTAAAAATTGGATTGGTTAACTTCCAGTGATGGTTAATTTCTTAAATGCAATAAAATCTATTTGAAATTTTGTATATAGTACTGGACAGGATACAATTTTAATCATGCTAAGTATTTTTTTATTTGAAACAAAAATTAAGTCTGCACAATGTTTTGAAAAGTGCAAATGTAACAAAGACTAAAAGGAAAAAATCAATGGTGGTATTACACCTCCAAAATGTTATTATTGAGGTGTATAAGATATGTTGGCAACATTTTAATTGAATCGTTATTTTGGGTTTATAAAAACACAACAGTCTACCACCAAATGAGTTGAAAGGGATTGCACAACTTGGATGACTTTGCAATTCTCTGGTTTCCGGCACGTCCTTTTTATACACTAAGCTCTGAATTCTATGTGATAGTTTGGTAAAAACCCGATCAGGCAAATCCTTTCAAATAATACATTCCATACCTTATATACTCTTGTTGGATCTATGATGGTTCTTTCAAATAACAGTTTGACTATTTTGTAATTTTCTTGATCTGCAGCTAAGTCAAATGGAGTTTCCCCATCCTAAAATAGAAATCTTGCAGTGTTAATGTTATTTGATAATAATAATAACAAAGTCTTACAATGTATATTTGAAATTGCTCATTATTTTGTTGGCATCTATTAATCATAATAATAAATTCTTTATTTAAAGAGGGTAAACACAGTTAGTTACAATAATTTTATCTTCCCTGGGGCCCCCACATACAAATTACAATACATAAAAAACATAATTTTGCTAATTTTTATGTATTTCATTAACATGGTAAGATATAAATCTGTTCAATCGGTACATGTGAAAAAAGTCAAATAAAAATGATATACAAATACATTGTAGGAAGCAGAATCTTACTGTGTTAAGTACTTCTTGATATTTTGTTTAAAGGTAAAAGTGTTTTGAGCTTTACTCATATTGTGTGGCAGTCCATTCCATAACACTAATCTAGAATAAACAAAATTCTTAAATAGCTCGGCTTTTGGCTTAGGAACTATCAGATTACCTTGAGTGACACCTCTGAAGGAGTAAGGATTATTATCTGATTTCGGATAACTGTTTAAAAGATTATGTCTTCATGATATGAAAATCAAGCACGATCCCTCCTGTTATGAGTTAAGTATCATATCATCATGGAATAAATTAAAAGAATATAACCCGTTTCATGCCAACAACTGGTTTGAAATAAATGTGTTTATTCCCGATGCAAAGACCCTATGAGTGAATCAATATTAATTCCAAAATATGTCATCTTTAATGACTTGACAACGGTATCGTAACTATATACCTTCTTTATAAGTCTGTTTAAATGTTGGGTTAGCATTTGAGGTAAATGACGACATGTTTTGTGCTTTGTTTAGAGTATTACCATAAAATTTTGAATATGCAATGCCTGAATGTAAACGATGTCTGCATGTGGATTTATATTTACGAATGCTGTCCTTGTACGAATGATAAAATTTGGTTCATGTTTTCACTAGTTTATAATATCTAAAACCTGGTGTAATAATTTTTCACTAATACAAATATCTCTTTATTGTTGAAATCAAAAATATGATTAACATACACGAGCGAATCGAACAAGTTATTTTTTTTTCAGCCATAGCGTTGTCAGTTTATTTTCGATATATGAGTTTGACTTCCCTCTGGTATCTTTCGTCCCTCTTTTGAGATATATAAACACCTTACAATGTTGACAAGGGAACGTAATCATCATCAATGGATAATTAAAATAGGAAATGAAAAATCGTTTCTTTTATCGTAAATCTTGGTTCTAAGCTTCGCGTTTAAAATTTTGATCTCAAGATCCAGGAAAGGTCAACAGGACAAATTTCTTTAATGTACATACTAAAATCGTTATTATTGAGAGCCAATATATCATTCAGATATTTAAAAGTGTTATTAAATGTTTGTATCAGATGTTGTTTAGATGGGTCTTTGCTGATTTTAGTCATACATTGTAAGTCATATCAATACAGAAACAGGTCCACAATAAGTGGTGTACATTTAGTCCTTATTGGAATTCCTGTAAAAGAGGGACGAGAGATACCAGAGGGACAGTCAACTGTACGATATACGGAATATCCATAGCGAACAAAAATGCGTTCTAGTAAAAATTTAAATGCATGCATCTTGGCAAATAAAAGAGGTTTAAAAATACATTAAACCGATCCATGTAGTAAAGCTTTTTTATACTTCGACTTTCCAAGCTGATTGTAATTGAGGACATTGAAGAAAATTAAGGAATATTGCTAAGAAAGATACACATTTTATTTGGAACTGTGTGTGGACATAAATGTCAATCACTATCTTTCTTGATTTAAGGAAACACAGAGGTGGACAATTGTGACAGGAACTACATTTCATACCTTATTTCCTTTGTTTGGATCTGCATTTGCATTTTCAAGTAACAATTGAACTATGCTTGAAAGTCCATTTGCAGCAGCATAGTGTAAGATAGTGTGACCTGACTGAAATAGAAAAGTAGTACAATGTAAAATGTATTGTATTTATACACAAGTATTATTTACGGCTAAATAGAAATATTAAAAGATCTCCCACAACTATTTCAGTTTTACATAAACAAAAAATAATTATTATTAATGTATTGCTATTTTGGCTTTTAGGTAACTTTTAATAGGGCAAGGTCGCTGTTGTAAAACAGCTAAACTAGAATCGTTTATGTGCAAATGTCTCGAACCATATTTAGCAACATGAATATTAATAAGTCCTTAACATAGAAACTAAAGTTATAATCCTATTATAATAAATTTGATATATGTAGGGACTGCCAGCCGTCTAAACGTGACTCTTAGTTTTTCGTGAACTTTGAACTTTGGCCTTTAACCCAAATTTAAGAAAATCGTGACCACTGGAGACAACGACGACATCAAGAATTCGATGGGTCTTGTTTTCCTCTCCCAATGATATAGTGTGTTATTCCGTCCACCCAAATCAACCTAATTCGTTGACAACGCATCCTACTATCTTGCTATCAATTTAAAAAAAAAAAGAAATATAAAGAGATACAATTTAAATGAACACAGAAATGTATCCTATGCAAGAATTATTTACAAAGTACCGCCAATTATATTTTTGTTGATTTGGAACACATCACTACTGATAATGATATTGTTTCACAAATTAACAAATGAATAAGTTACAGTCACCTTTTGAAACAAACATGCTAAAAAAAGCGAACAAAAAATCTAGTAAAAATCCAAAGGCAGTTATAGTATCAATGCTCGTCAAACTGACATAGTTCTTTTGTTTGTTGTAACTTACAAAATATAATCTAGAAGAGGCTGAATATACTAGTATATATTCGCATTCTGACTTTTTAAATGCCCATTTAATTAGGTATGTGATTTGTTCTTAAGAAGTTTATGAGGCAAAGTTATCCCTGAACGTGGCCTTGTTCTCCAACACTCAAAAACACTCACAATATCATGATAAGTTATCTCACACTCATAGTATGCCAGTTGATATCATAACGTGTAGATTTAAATACAGAGGTCTTAGTGAAGGCAATATGATAAGATAACACGTCAAACCTACTACATTTGATCAGTTTTACAACCAGTGATTGGATTTCACTATCAACGGACTATAAAGGGACTTTCAATTTTGAATTTTCCTCGAAGTATATCAGGATATGTGTAATTGTTTACATAATTTTTATTTCTTTCCTGTTTTGTGTGTCTCAAATGATTTAGCAATTATATTATCCGACTAATCTATTCATACCCTATTTTGTTAATTTGTAAATCATAATAACAATTTGACTATTTCCAGTTCTCCTCTTCCTTGCTTTTGATGGAAGATTTAACAAAGTTGGACAAGGAGGTAAAGAACGCCATAACTTACCTTATTTTCTATATTTGGATCTATATCTGCTCTTTCTAATAACAATCTAACTATGTCGGGGTGTCCATTGATAGCAGCTAAGTGTAACGGAGTAGCAAAATACTGAAATAAAAAAGCTTTGGATGCTTGAGACAAATTACATATTTTTGATGGTCCTTTTAATTCTGTTGACAGTTTTGACTTTTTTACTCTTTACACTACACTTCCACTCAATCTTATCAAACAAAAGTTTTCTTATTCTTATTTTCTCCTTGATAATAGTTATGTACTTTTCGTCAACAAAGTTTATCAACAGGTTGTAGATATTCCAATGGGCACTAATTGCGCCCTTTTAATAACAGACTTGTTTTTGCACTGTTATGAACCACAGTTTATGACTAAATCAGTAAAGACCCGGGTAAGTTCTTTACGGGTGCCACATGTGGACCAGGATCAACTTACCCTTCCGGAGCACATGTGATCACCCAAAGTTTTTGATGGGGTTCGTGTTGCTAAGTTTTTTAGTTTTCTATGTTGTGCCTTTTGTACAATTATTTGTCTGTTTATCTTTTTCTTTTTAGCCATGGCGTTGTCAGTTTATTTTTATCTATGAGTTTGAATGTCCCTCTGGTATCTTTCGCCCCTTCTTTACATTTAATTGATAAATTCAACTACACTTACCGTTATCTAAATTATTAAGCCAGGGATTTCGTTATCACAAATCACTTAAAACCTTTACTAAATTATTCCATAGCTATAACGATTTGGTTTTGAAGTTTGGTTGTATCTGTAGAAAACTTGTTTCAAACGAGATAGCATATCTTCGTTTTTACGGAGATGTTGTTTACCGTGCCGAGAAATTATGAAACGATCCTGGTGAACTTATCGATCCTTTAAATAAACTTATTCATTTGTTATTCTAAAAGGTTACAAATTCAACACTGCAATAAGATCATGGAATACTGTTTTTATTGGTATTAATGTTGATGTTGTTATCAGTAAAGTAAAAGCAAACTAAATATTATTGTTATATACATAATATACACATTCATGGATCTACATGATACCTGTATCTTGCCATTGTACAAGGTCATGTTTTTTTTTTCTGACTGTTAATGACGTCTTTACTCTATATCATTGGATGTTGGATGTTTACTGATTGATAATTTAGTGTTAGATGCATTATTTTTTGATTAGTTGTTAGTGGCTTTCAACTAACTGTCAGTAACTGCAAGAACTCTCAAATCTGAACTTGGTGTCTTTATGTTGTGGGGATATACAAGTACCCTGCCATGTCCACTCTGTGTTTTTGTTAGATGTATTTCTATTTGTATCCATCTGATGAGTTATGCCTTTTTCAACTTTTTTTATAGTTCGTTCTTATGTTGTACTGTTAAACCATTGTCCTAAGTTAGGGGAGGGTTGGGATCCCGCTAACATGTTTATTCTGTATGTATGTGCCTGTCCCAAGTCAGGAGCTTGTAATTCAGTGATTGTCGTTTGTTGATGTGTTACCTATTTGTTTTTCGTTCATTTTTTTCTCGTTTGAATTGTTTTACATTTGTCATTTCAGGGCCTTTTATAGGTGACTATGCGGTATGGGCTTTGTTAATTGTTAAAGGCCGTACGGTTACGACCTATAGTTGGAAATTTCTGTTCTTTTGTCTCTTGTGGTGAGTTGTCTCATTGGCAATCATACCACATCTTATTTTATTATATTTGCAAAGTTCATTGTATCACCGTAATACAAATGATATTGGGAATGGAAATGAGGAATGTCTCAACGAGACAACAACGCAACCAAAATCAGAAAACAGCCGAAGACTACAAGTTGGTCTTCAGCACAGCAAGATAATCCCGGAGCCGGGGCGGGGTTCAGCTGGCCCCTAAACAAAATTGTGTATTAGATCAGTTAAAATGGACGTCATATAAATGAACTAAAATCAAAAATCATATAAGACTAGCAAAGGCAAGAGGCTCCTGGCTTGAGATATGCAATACAATTCTGCGGGGCTAAACATGATAAGTGAGATCACTACACTCCCCTATACCTCTTGCCAATGTAGAAAAACATACACACACCAATACGCGCAGTAAAACTCAGTTTAAAAGATGTCAGAGTCCGATGTCAGAACAGGTAACAATAGAAACAAATGGCAATGATACATAAGTTAACAAACGACTACTGCATGCAGTTAATGATGAGTTCATTTACTGATATACCAGCTCCAACCCTTAATTACACTTATTGATTATGTCTTTATCATAACAAAATTAATCAAAATGCCTCCCATGAGGGGTTTAATATATGAGAACATAGCCCGTATCAGGCCAATAACTGGTTTTAGAAATATTCTTTAATTTTCTGATGGAATGATCCTAGGAGTGAATCAAAGCTAATACCAAAATATGCTATCTATAATGACTTGACAACAGTTTCGTAACTAAATCGCTCCTAAATAAGTTTGTTTAAACGTTTGTTTAGCTTTTGATGTAAATGCAGACATGTTTGTGCATTGCAAAGAATATTACCATAAAAGATTTGATGTGAAATACCTTAACGTATTAGATGTCTGCATGTTGTATTATATTTACGAATGATTTCCCTGTACCAATGATAAAATTTAGGAAATGTTTTCACTAGCTTGTAATATCAGAAACTCTAGTGTTATTATAGTGTTCAGTAATACAGAGATTTCTTTCGTTAAAATTAAACACGTAGTTACATACACGACCGAATCGAACAAGTTGAAACATATAAGCACCATAAGATGGTGACAAGGGAACCTCATCATTCAACTAGAGGCTATGAAGAGCATGTGTCACTCACCTTGGTCTTTATGCATATTCAACGAATGACACTCTGCAAAATTGTAGGCGAAAATATAATTCATGATCTTGTATTGCTGATCATTTAGTCCGTTTAGTTTCTTTCTATCATATTTAGTTTTTGCTCAAAACATAAAAGAGAGTACAGCCAAACCTTAATTAAGGGCAATCACACCTATAAAGAGTGACGGTCTGTTAACTCTATCGGTAAAATTTATAGATTTTGTCTTGCTAAAGATTCTTGCAAATTTAAGTTTCTATCTATCTATTACAATTCTTATCATATAAGGCAATATGCAAAAAAATAGGTAATACTCGTCATTAACGGGCAATATCTCAAACGAGTAGTCATCGGACGATTTCTACCTATTGTATTAATTGTAGATCTTGTCTTGCTGATCGTGTTTGCCTATCTAATTTTCTATATATCTATTATACCTTTTATAGATATGAGGCAAAACTCAAACATTTGGTAAAAATGTCATCAAATTTTCCTCGGGGTTCAGTAAAATTGTGATTTTACTTTTTATAGTTTTCAAGATAAAAGGCAAAAATGAAAAAAAAAATAATAAACTTTGTCATGTAAGGGTAATAACTCCTATAAGCAATCATCTGACAGATTTGACATAAATAGACAATAGGTAGCTAAACATTTTGAACAATTTTGATTTGTCTGATTTTCTTCATTTATAATCGTTTTCAACGTACTAGACAAAACTTGCATTTCACCAATTCATTGTATGTTTGGCCATGTCGGATATTGATTGATGGGCAAGATATCGGATACATTTTTTGACTAGATACCTCAATGATGATCGTGGTTAATTTTACGAGTAATTTCAGAGGAGAAGATTTTTGTAAAAGTTAACAACAACAACGACGACGATATTGCTAAGAAAGATACCCATTTTATTTGGAACTGTATGTGGACATAAGTGTTAATCACTATCTTTCTTGATTTAAGGAAACAGGAACTACATTTCATACCTTATTTCCTTTGTTTGGATCTGCATTTGCATTTTCAAGTAACAATTGAACTATACTGGAAAGTCCTTTTGCAGCAGCATAGTGTAAGATAGTGTTACCTGACTGAAATAGAAAAGTAGTACGATGTATAGTGTATTGTATGTATACATAAGTATTAATTACGGCTAAATAGAAATATTAAAAGATCTGCCACAATTATTTCAGTTTTACATAAATAAAAATTAATCATTATTAAGGTATTTCTATTTTGGCTTTCAGGTAAATTTTAATAGGGCAAGGTCGATGTTATAAAACAGCTAAATTAAAATTGTTTATATGCAAATGTCTCGAACCATATTTGGCAACATGAATATTAATAAGTCCTTAACATAGAAACTACAGTTATAATCCTATTATAATAAATTTGATATATGTAGGGACTGCCAGCCGTCTAAACGTGACTCTTCATTTTTCGTGAACTTTGAACTTTGACCTTTATTTTTTGAACCCAAATTTAAGAAAATCGTGACCACTGGAGACAACGACGACATCAGTAATTTGATGGGTCTTGTTTTCTTCTCCCAATGATATTAAAAACATCTGTGTGTTATTCCGTCAACCCAAATCAACCTAATTCGTTGACCATGCATCCTACTATCTTGCTATCAATTTAAAAAACAATCCAAGAAGTTTAGATTTGTAATAAGAAATATAAAGAGATACAATTTAAATGAACACAGAAATGTATCCTATGCCAGAATTATTTACAAAATACCGGGAATTATATTTTTGTTGATTTGGAACACATCACTACTGATAATGATATTGTTTCACAAATAAACAAATGAATAAGTTACAGTCACTTTTTAAAACAAAACATGCTAAAAAAAGTAGAATTACAGTCGTGAATAAACTCTTTATACAAGTCTCAAAAAACCTCATCAGTGTTAGCCTAATCGTAACCAAGAACTCTCCATGCATAAAATAGTATGATGAATGTTTCAAAGATTAATTGCAACCTTTTAAAAAGTATTGATAAAACAAAAACCAAAAAAAAAACATAATTATCTTCATGTATATATATTTAAATAAATATTACTTTGTCTAACTATAATGTTTTAAAATTATTTGTTGGTTGTTATTGCTCTGTAGTTTCAGATAATGATTAATCGTTGATTGTTTGCATAAACTCATCATAGGACTGAAATAAGTATATATATCAAGACGACAGCAAGTTATAATGATATGAATATGAACACTGCTTAGTTTTAGTTTGTAACCCGGATTTGTTTTTGCTAAATCGATATATGACTATTGAACAGCGATATAATATTGTTGCCTTTACTTTGTACAAGGCCGAAACACATGACGGATGGCTAACGTTCTAGTTCACAACGTAATAATAAAAAAAGACATATCATTATACCCGAACACCTTATTCTAACTTTAAATCAAACAGGTTTTTTTTGTTGCTTTCAATGTCGCGTGTTTTGTGAAAATATTTTATTATGATACTATTTACCCCATTTGACCTCTATTCATTAACAACAAAATCTCGTTAGACAAATGTATTGGATTATGTTGTTCTCTTTTAGAGATTGTTCCCTAAATCGTTCCACTGTATACACCGAGGCATGCTTGAAGTTTTTTGAAATTCCATGGATAAGAACTTTAAAAATGTAGTCGGCTTCCAAAACGAAAACAAAAACGATTGAAACCGAAACTGCATATGTTTAACGCTCACAATTACTCATTTGTTGAACAATACAAGGTTTCAGTCTCTCGTATCATTAGAAGTTTATATACCAATATAGTCGTCTGATCTTAAATATTGCAGCTTATGACATTTTGAAAGTTCTGTACGGTATTATTTGATTGTTATAGTTATAGACCTCTTTAAAACTTCAAACATTTATACTGATTTTCAGGCATCCTGTATCAAGTTTGTAATTTGCCACGATGAATGTAATTAACTAACAAACTTATCCACATACATGAATATAACAACAGATGCTTATTCTTATTAAGGTTATTTTTAATTTGTGTTCGAGAAATTAACATAACAATAGAATGATAATTATCATATATTGGCTTATTTCCGAAGAATTATTATAAATGAAATTTTGAATTTGACAGTTGTGGGAAAATAATCCTACATTTCATTGCAAGGAAAACAATCTGGTTCATAAACATATATCATGGGTGTTTAAAATTACCATTTATTTTTATTTGGTGTTTCTATAGAATATTTTGTAAACTTGATGTTACATTGTTCCTAAAACTTGCACACAGGAAAAAAAAGAGGTGAACATTTGATTGGTTAACTTCCAGTGATAGTTATTTTCTTATATGCAATGAAATGCTATGTGAAAATTTGTCTGTAGTACTGGACAAGATAAAACTTTACTTATGCCAAGTATTTCTTTATTTGAAACAAAGATAAATTCTGCACAATTTTTAAATGCAAATTTAACAAAAACTAATAGGAAAACAATGGTTTTATTACACGTACACATATTTAATTTTATTAGTGAGGTGTATAAGATATGTTTGCAACCTTTCGATTGAATCTTTATTCTGGGCTGAAAAAACACAGCTGTCTACCAGCAACTGGGTTTAAAGAGATTACACAATTTGGATGCCTTATCAATTTTGATTGTAATTGCAAGTCCTTTTTTCACTGAGCTCTGAAGTCTATGTGTAAGGTTGGTACATATCCGGTCGGGCAAAGGTTGAAAATAATTTCGAATAGCACATTCCATACCTTGTATACTTTTGTTGGATCTATGATGGATCTTTCAAATAACAATTTGACTATTTTTAAATTTTCTTGATCTGCAGCTAAGTCAAATGGAGTTTTCCCATCCTAAAATAGAAATCTTGCAATGTTAAAGTTATTTGATAATAATAACTATAATAATGTCTTACAATTGAAGTTTGAAATTGCTCAATTTTTCTGTCGACATCTATTAATGGTGCCGATATTTCCCTCTTTTTTTTATTACCAACAATTATAAAGAAAAACAATATTTCTTAAAATAAATCGTGAACTAGCATTACATGTTGTATGTATTTTTTTTATTCCTCCACAATCTAAGCTATATGTTGCTTTTTTTTCTTTGTCGGCATTTTGCCATTTTTGTATGTTACACAAATTCAACTTTGGTTGGCAATAATCAAAATTGCTTACATTTATTCTTATATTTTACAATAAGGTACTGGCATTATATTCAGTACTTTATATATATCAGAGTAAAAATCATTGATAAAACAGAAGCAATTTAAATTTACAGTTGTAATAAATTTTGTCAGCATCTATTAAAGGATCCAATATGTTCGTGTTGGTGTCTGTACGTATTCAAAGGCAAAACATATAAGAAACTGCAAACGTTAATTATAAATTATTATCTATAATTCGATTAAGAATATATACTTCAAATTGCAATGAACCATGTACTACGGGTAGATTTTTAATGACTGTATTGTCTGTAAATAATGTTTTTGAGACAATTATATTTCATGTGTTGTAATTTCAGTCTTCGAAGTATTTTGATTGTTTTATTGCAGGTCTTGACGTATGGCCTAGCTGAACGAAACCGACAGAATGTTTAATTTACTACACATACCACTTATGTTTACATACAGATTTCCTGTATCTTATTTTGGACTGATTTTTAAATATTTGTGTAAGCGAAATTTTATTTACTTATCGTTTGCAAAATATGAATAGGCCATTGAAAATAAAATTTGCAAAATCCTATAGAATCTGATTAGGAATTGAACGAACCATCGAAATCACATAATTCATCCAAATATTCATGTTTTTACACACCATACATTTTCATTATTTTCAGATGCTGTGTTACAAAAATTATTAGTTTTATCGAAAAATAAACTGACAACGCCATGGCTAAAAAAGAAAAAAACCAAAGAGACAAATGATAGTTCACAATACACTACATAGAATAGTAAAGACTAAGCAACACGAACCCCACCAAAAACTGTGGATGATCTCAGGTGCTCCGAAAGGGTTAGCAGATCCTGCTCCATATGTGGCACCCGTCGTGTTGCTCATGTTATTACAAACCCGGTTAATAGATTTATTCGGTAGGTCACATTCGTGAAAAGGGAACGGGATTTTTGTAACGACATAAGGAACATATTCGTATCATCTGTGAAACGGATATTCCATAACGGTCAACCAACCCGTGATGGCGTCCGTCAAATTTACGAAGGGATGATTTCAATTGAACCATTTAGAACTCGTGGTTTAATCGTTTCCTTGCGAGTAGCAACCCTCTATCAAGGAAATCATGATAGAAAATACAAGCCCGGGAATATCGTATCAATTTTGAGATATAAACTCCGTTTCCAGGCGCTGCTGGAGTGTTGCTACATAGAATTGGAAAGTTCACAATGGGGAAACTTAAATCATCTCTTTTTTATTGCGTTAACGTTATGTTTTCAATTGACCCTCTTTTTCTAGATGTAAGTTAAGATATGAGGCAGATTTAACTGCATAGGTTGTATCCTTTATATCTAGTTCGATGGAATAGATGCGCTCAACATAGTCATCAAATTTGGAATTATTTAGTGAGAGAACATCATCTATATAGCGGAAAGTAAATTCAAAATTCTATTGTTAACTTCTTTTCTTTCTTCCTAAGACGTTCCTGTATAAAGTATGTCTCATAAGAATAAAGAAACAAATCGGCAAGATGAGGGGCACAATTGGTTCCCATGGAAAAGCTGATAGTTGGTTGTAAAACACGTCCTCCAAACGTAACAAATATGTTGTCAATCGAGAAATAAAGCATCTTGATAATGTCCGTTTCAGAGAATTTTCTTTTGATTCAGAGTGATTTTTTTTACAAAATATGATTTATCCCTCCCTAAGACAAGATACTTGTATCTACGTTGGCCATTCTTTTTTATAAAACAAAGCAATTCCAACTCTTTCAATTGTTCTTTAGTTTGAAATGTTGTTTTGGTGATATTTCAAATATTTGAATAACAAAAGGACATGCACTGTTAATTGGTTTAGAATAAGACATATTAGTCAGCCGACCATTAACATGAAAAATATCTGTATCTCTACACCATTATTGCTCTCATTTATCATGATTATTTTATACAGTCTAAATACAATTCGTTATTCATTTCATCTTATTACAAAGTTTATAAGATTAATGCTGCATTCTAAAACGGATCAGAACTTGTAACATTTTATATAAAATTAAATATATACGACTTAAAAAATTGCTTATTTTTGGAGTAGATATTCAATGCCATTTAGAATTGTAACCAATATCGTTTTTAATTTATATAAAGGCAGATCACAGAACAATTTGTATAATAATATATGTTTTTAATCTGTCTTTTGTATGTCAAGAAACAAATACATTTAAAGATATTAAAAACAAATCGATGTAGAGCAGTCCTGGTCAAAAGTTAACTAAGTGTTGAGCAGACCAGCCAAAAGTTAACTTGAGATTAGGTCTGGTTCGAAGGGAGTTGTCAAAATCAAAATAAAAAACTGAAGGCAGGATACTGGTTTCGAAGTTAACTTAAAATAGTAGCAGACATGTATCAAGGTTCACTTTTTTTTGTAGTCATAAAAACAGTCCTAGGACCAAGTCCGCTTTTTCATTTAACTTGATTGTGGTCCTAGGACTGATCAGGGCAGTCCTAAATCATGTCACACTTTGACCAGTCAAAATGATTGGTTAGCCAGATAACTTGCTGAACAGGTTAGGACTGCATCCATATGTTGATATAACCTTCCTTATAATAATTAGATTTTATGATATTAATGAGCAGCACTTCAATAGGTGAATTAAGGAAAACTATGTAATATAAATGAAATTTTCAAGATGTCAAACTATAAATCACCGACGTTATATTGTTATTGTCATCAGACTAACATATTCACTTTTCTGGAAAGCAATAACAATAAAGATCAAACATTCGATCACTTTGAAATATATATATGGTAAATGGGTTGAATATGTTTATTTAAAACTTAATTTATCAAAATTGTTTGATTTTAATGAAACTCAGTCAAGCATAAAACACAGAAGATTAATCTATGCTGTTTTATATCATACAAAGAAAAACGACATTTGTTTGTAGGTTTAAAAAAAAAAACATTGGTTTATACATCATGAAATGTATTATAATCGGCATCATTTCGTCAGTTGTTTGTGAATTTGATTAACTGAATCTTTGTAAATCTTGTTTTGCAGTAATACTACATCTACAGTCACCAAAGATTCTTAATTTCATAATTTATTCAAATAAGGAAATAATATACATGCGTTCATGAATGATAAATCTTTGTTTTAATTTATCTGTGCAACTGGAATACATAATAAACTGAAACTAAGAAAACGAATCTTAATTTATTACTTATCTTTGACATGTTTGTTTCCTATAAAATCTCAATAATTTGAGTGTAAATATGTCTTGGGATTTCGAATATTTTGAATATCTAAAGTTATTTCATTCTGAAGAATAAAGTATTTTGTGGAAATGTGTATAAATTTTATAAGCAGCATTATGCGGACATTGATTTCGATAAAAGATTTAACAAAGTTGGTCAATTATGTACAAAACGTCATATCGTACCTCATTTTCTTTATTTGGATCTATATCTGCTCTTTCTAATAACAATTTAACTATGTTGATGAATCCACCTCTAGCAGCTGCGTGTAAGGGAGTACCTTCATACTGAAATAAAAAAGGATGCAATGTTCGTATTTTCTAGAGAGGTATAAAAAAATTATGTCATACAAATGATAAGGGTACAAAAAAGCATTGACCAACAATTCAAATTATTCAATTGCATTTTTGTGGCAACTGTACATATGGATTAAGTTAATAAACATTCTTCAGGTGATGAGTATTCGAATCCCATTAAAATTGACAAATATTGATTTTTCCAGAAGGTCGGGTGTTCTGTCCCCATGGTAGAACCAATATCACTGAACGTGCCATTACACTCTGTGAATTGCATTTTTGTTAAACTGTAAATGTGTTTTATGCTAAATACTTGTTTACGCAAAATGTGTTCATGGTGATGTGTATCCGAATCAAATCTCATTTAAATTGACGAAGATTGTCAGTTTTCAAGAAGGTCGGTAAATCTGTCTGTTTACTCCAGATCCTTCCACAAACAAAAACTGGTCGACATGGTATAAGCATTATCACTGAACGAATCTTTATATTCCAACAAACAAATAAACCAACAATTGCATGGTTAAACTGTATCACAATCATAGCCTAACAGTTTGTATCATTACGGACAGATTTCAAGAAAAATGTCTCAGTCAATGCAATCGATATGACAGTTACTTATGATGTCAAAAGCTGTCAAAATTATATAGCAGAAAACAGACAATCTGTTAATCATGTTAACAACTACGACATTTGTTACGTAGTTGAAAGGTGTCTCATTGACAATTTTTCCTTATATATTCAGATCTGTGTATATTTTCCATCCATACAATCTATTTTATATGTAGCATTTCTTTTATTTGATTTTTATGGGAGATTTAACAAAGTTGAACAATCCTGCAAACAACGTCATTCCTTACCTTACTTTGTCTATTTGGATCTATATCTGTTCTTTCTAATAAGAGTTTAACTATGTTGATAAATCCACCCTTAGCAGCTGCGTGTAAGGGATTAGCATTGTACTGAAATAAAAAGTTTGTAATGTTCATGGTATTATACGAAAAGCACAAAACTACCGAACTCTGTGGAAAATTAAAAACGGAACGTCCCTTATCAAATCATTTGCAAATGGCAAATCAAAAACTCAAACACATCAAACACATCAAACCAATGGACAATAGCTGTCATTTTCCTGACTTGGTACAGGCTTTTTTATATGTAGAAAATGGTGAATGTAGCCTGGCTTTATAGCTAACTAAACTTCTCACTTATATGACAGTCGTTTAAAATTCCTTTATATTAACAAAGATGTGTGAACAAAACAAACAGACATTATAGGTAAAACGTCAAAAAAGAACAGACAACATTGTGTTGTAACCTTAATCACTATAAAACAAATAAATATGTAACAAAAACACAAGCAAACAGGAAAGACAAAAATATATCATAGCACAATAACACAATGACAGGATGTACAAGTACCATGCCACGTCAAATTGATATCACAAAAAATACACTAAACAGTAAAAAGTGATATTCAAAAATACAAATAGAAGAATACTAAAACACGTTAGTAAGATGATAAAAAATATCAGTACCCAGAATCGATATATCAAGACCCTCGTTTGCTATTTGTGAAATTGTTACGGAATATTTATTAACAAAGTCTTGGTATCGTTCGATAAACTTTTTTAGAAAAAGGACGAGACATTTTTTGACATACTCCTTGATCATCAACTTTCTGCGCAGACACTGGAAACGTGTTACAAAGTCTGAGTAGCAGCTGCAAGCTCTTGAATACCGAATTGTTGAAAAATGTATATCCAAAATGTAGATGAAGTTGGTATATTGCTACTAAGGTGGGAGAAATTGTTAATTTCAAATTAATAATTTTAAAACCGTTTTTACGAATTGTTTTTGTTACAACTGTACATGTGGATTAATTCAATAACTTGTGTATATAAAACATGCCCATGGTGTTGTGTATTTGAATTTCTTTTAAATTGACAAAGATTGCTAGTTTTCCAGGCTTAGGTTGATCATTCTGCCTGTTAACCCCAGCTTCATTCACCAAAAAAACCTGATGCCATAGCATTTGGGATATTATTGGCGTCAATCTAAACAAACAAATACACGAACAGTAGAATGGTACTATGTCTTATACTCCCATTATGACAGTTGATATCAATACGGACAAGTTTAAAGAAAAATGTCTCAGTTAATGCAACCGAAATAAAAATTAGATATAGTGTAAACTTTCAAAATTATATAGCAGAAACAGACAATCTGCTAACATCTACGACATTTGTAACGTAGTTGAAAGTAGTCTCATAGGCAATCATAACACATTTCCTTTTTTTCCATATATATCAGGATATGTGTAATTTAACATCATTTTTGTATTCGATGTCTCACACGATTGAGCAATGATACTATCTGACCCATCTATTCATACTCTATCTTTTTTGGGGATTTGTATATTTAATAATATTTCCAGTACTCTTCTTCTTTGATTTTGGTGGCAGTTTAAACAAAAATGAAAGAGCGTTATCTCATACCTTATTTTCTTTATTTGGATCTATATCTGCTCTTTCTAATAACAATTTAACTATGCTGATGAGTCCACCACTAGCGGCTGCGTACAAGGGAGTTCCGCCATCACTCTGAAATAAAGAGATTGCAATTTCGTATTATCCAAAAGAGGTTAAAAAACATTGTGAAAAAAGCATTTGCCAACAGTTGGGGATTAATGAATTTCAAAACCGTTTAAATCAATCGCATTTTTATTGATGCTGTACATCAGAATTAAGTTAAAAACTTGTGTAAGTAAAACATGCTCATGATGATGAATATTTGAATAATATTTGAATTAACAAAGATTGCCAGTTTTCCAGAAGGACAGTTGTTCTGTCTGTTTACTCAAGTTTTCTCCACCAACAAAAATTGGACCCTATGGAATAACCAATATCACTGAATGTTGTTGTATACCCGAACAAACGAAGACGTAAACAATACCATGATAAGTCGTATCACCTTCATAGTGAAAATAAAGGCAACAGTAGTATACCGGTGTTCAATAGTTAAAATTTATCAAGCGAAAATAAATTAGAGTCACAAACCAACACCGAGGGAAAAACATCAACTATAAAAGGAAAACAACTGAACAACAGAAATACTGAACTGCTACAAAAATTAAACGCCACCAAAAACAGTTGAAAATTTCATGAAAATTTCATGAAAATTTCTTAGTGAAGGCACTCACAATAAGATAAGATGTTGTTAAAGCTGTCAAAATTATATAACTGAAACAGACAATCTGTTAGCATTTACGTCATTTGTCATATAGATCAAATCAACATATGCAAGCTGTTTCTTTTGTACCTTCTTTTTTAAAACCTTAAGTACAGTATGAAAAAGGGTAAACATTAAATTGATAATATTTTAGTATCCAGTTGTACAATGTATGGCTGTTCGATCGATGAATCATACTATCTAACCAATCTCTATTTCAGGTCGATATAAAAATGTGATCTTATCATAAATATACGAACTGTTACTGGGGAGGACATCATCAACATAACTGTATATGAAATTAGAAGATCTAGCTAATCGGTTCTTCTTTGTTTTTTACAAGTGTCTGAAGAAAATCCGACTAATGTTAAATTTATGAAAGATCCACAAAGGTAGGCGCACAGTTGATTCTAATAAGAATGTCGAAAACCTGCTGGTAAATTCCAGCATTTATTCCACCTTCAAATGCTATACACTTATAATATAGTTAATTCTATAACACGAGTAAACAACCTCATAGTTTTGTTTGTTTTTTCTTCTTTTTTAAATCCGTCTTCATTGCAAACAAAACGTTTGTCAATAAAACACACAATTCCTTGGGAGGACATGCTTGATTGGTTGAGTTATTGGTGTTTGTTTTTCGGCGTCTCAGCTCAAAAAGATAATATCGCAGTAAGAGTTATTTCAAATATTTTTTCTCCAGAAAGTTTTGATATCAGACATAATAACAAATGATCTCATTAAGGAGATATAAGAAGATGTGGTATGAGTGCCAATGAGACAAACTCTCAATCCAAGGCATATTTTAAAGACAATGGTCTCAGCGACGGCAATCAAAACATGATATGATGTAGGTAAAGCTGTCAAAATTATATAGCAGAAACAGAGAAGCTGCTAACATATACGTCATTTGTGATGTAGTTAAAAACGTCTAATTGGCAATCATATCACTTTCACTTTTTAATAAATTATGTATTTGGGAATTTGTAAGTTTAACATCACTTTTCTTTCTTTTCATTCGATGTTTCAAACGATTTAGCAATTATACTACTCGACTAACCTATTCATACCCTAGTTGTTTTGTTTTTTGTTTTATTTGTATATTTTGATAAAAATTTCCAGTTCACTTCTTCTTTGATTTTGGTTGAAGATTAAACAAAGTTTGACAATTCTGTAAGGAACGTACTCCCATACCTTATCTTCTTTATTTGGATCTATATCTGCTCTTTCTAATAGCAATTCAACTATGTTGGTGAATCCACCTCTAGCAGCTGCGTGTAAGGGAGTACCATCATACTAAAAAAAGATAGCAATGTTCGTTTTATCCTACAGAGGTTTAAAAACAATGCCATACAAATGATTAGAGTGCAAAAAAGCATTGTCAACAAATTGAGAAGTTCATGAAGTACATAAAAGTTTTTATAAATCGCATTTTTGTTGAAATTATAGATGTGGATTAAGTTAATAACTTGTGTACATAAACCATGCTCATAGTAATGAGTATTCTAATCCAATTTAGATTAATAAGATTGCCAATTTTCTAGGAGGTCAGTTGTTCTATCTGTTTACTCCAACTTGCTCCAAGAACAGAAACTGGTCGCCATGGTAATAACCAATATCATCGAATGTTGCTTTTTACTCGAGAAAATAAACCCGAATACACAACAATATCATGGTAAGTTGTGTCACCTTTCTAGTATTATGATAAGATAAGCAGGCATTGGGCGAATTACATTGCAATGTAATGCATTATATTACAATTACTTTGACAAAACCATGCATTAAATTACAATTACAATTACATGCATTTATCAAAGTAATGCATTAAATTACAATTACTTTTGCAAAGTAATGCATTGAATTACACATTACATTTGTAAATTTTATTATCAAGTGAAAAGAAAAATCGCAGAGTTTTGAAATACAACATGTAATCCCAAAAGATTATAGCATATGCAGTAACTGTTCCATGTATTGAATTTAAGTATTCATGTAAAAAGTTTATTCAATACCACTATTGCATTTTAATATCATAACGGTTTGAAAGGTTTCGTGATGAATGATATTTCTGACTATCCGACTGTTTCACAAAACCTATCAAAGTTGATTGCTCACTATTTTTGGTTTTAATATTTCAAGGTATCCTATCTGTGTTTTTTCTAAAAACAAATTACAGAGATGAAGTTTAATACTTATTATTTCTTAATGCTAACTTTACTTTTATAAATATATACATGTTTTTTTAATTTCAATCAAAATATTTACTCAGTATTTCTTTCCTAAATTAGTCTAATTATATAATACACATAGAGCTTAATTTAAGAACAAGAGTCAAAATGGTGAAAATATTAATTGTAAAACAAACTAATTAGTGTTTTGTGACAATGTTCAATTATCTGTTATTAAATTATTACAAGGTATCCACTGATCTTTTGACAGCAATGGAACACTTTTACAGTCATACTATTCAAATATCTTTTTATGCAGGAAAATGTATAAAATTAAATGAAAAAAAGAACTCATTCAGATATACTGTGTTGTGTTATTCATTTAGAATGGTAATTTGGTCATTCAAGTAGTTATACCACTTTATTTTTTTCAAGTTCTACCTGGGGCAAGGCCTAATCTCCAAATTCCCAAACAAAAGTGATTTATGTAAAGTGTGAAAAATAAATATTAAATTGAAAATCAATATGCAACTGATTATGTTCTTAGTTAATCAAGAAATCTTAAATTCTGCTTTAGTTAATCTCCAACAATCTGTTAAAGATAAATAGTATGTGAAAAAAGTAATGCCATGTAATGCAATGTAATGCATGAAATTACACAACTTTTTGCTAAAGTAATGCATTATATTACAATTACATGTAATGCAAAAACTGCTGCATTACACATTACATGCAATTAATTGGAAAATGTAATACATTATCATGCATTACAATAACAAATTTGCATTACCCCATGCCTGAAGATAAGATAAGATTTATTTTATTAAAGTGTCACCATCCATTACGGTATCAATATATATATATATACACACATAAGGTCATAAGAACCTTACATTTAGTAAAAGGATGCCAGTCAAAAACGACTTATGAGACACTATCATTAAAACAAACATTTAATACATACATAAAAGGGCAACTTTTCACATTCAAAAAGTATTTCGTAAAAAAAATACGTATATAATTTCTAAATGACAACATGTTTTCATCGGTAAAACATAGAATAAAGGGAGATAGCTAACAGAGAAACCATATTCTCACTACACATAAGAAAACGAAGCTTTTCAATATCGCATAAATACACATACTCAACATTTAAAAGACAGGCTTTAGCATATAACTCATGTCTGATATCAGAGTAAAAACAACAATTAAAAAGAAAATGTTTTTCATCTTCAATTTGGTCACTATCACAAAAAATACATAAACGTTAAAATAAAGGCAATAGTAGTAAACCGCAGTTCAATAGTCATAAATCAATTAAGCGAAAACCTTTTCGGGTCACAAACCAAAACCGCTGGAAATACATCAACTATATTAGTAAAACAATAGAACCAGAGAAACACTGAACTGCTACAAAAACAGAAATTAGGAGATCTAGCTAGTCAGTTCTCCTTGTTTTTTTACAAGTGTCTGAAGAAAAACCGATTCATATAAAATTTAGAAAAGGTCCATAAGCGCACAGTTGGTTCCAAGAGGAATGCCGACAACCTGCTGGAACATTCCAGCATTCATTTAACCTTCAAATGCTCTACGATTAATCTGTGGTTAATTCATCTACACGAGTTAACAGCCGCACATTTTGTTTTTAAATCCGTCTTCACAAACCAATTGTCAATAAAACACACAATTTCGCGGTAAGACATGCTTAGTTGGCTGGTTTATTGGTGTTTGCTTCACGCCGTCTCAGTACAGAAAGATTACACCGCGGCAAGAGTTAATTCAAATATTTTTGCCCTGCATTTCTTTTAATTTAATATTAGACTACAAGTCCTTCAAACACTATTACTCAAGTTTAAAGTAAAATTACGTATTTACAAATTAAATTCAGCACCACAGCATATGTGTATGATATAAAATATATTCTATTTTGTTTTAAACATGAAACATTTTTGTAACTGAAATATTATCAAAATAATCATATTATTGATGTAAACAAATTCAAAACCCTTTCCTTTTCACAAATGTGACCTACCGAATTAGACTATTTACCGGGTTTGTAATAACATGAGCAACACGGCGGGTGCCACATGTGGAGCAGGATCTGCTTACCCTTTCGGAGCACATGAGATGCTCAGTCTTTAGTTTTCTATGTTGTGCCTTATGTACTATTATTTGTCTGTTTGTCTTTTTCTTTTTAGCCATGGCGTTTTCAGTTTATTTTCGATCTATGATTTTTAATGTCCCTCTGGTATCTGTCGCCCTCTTTAAATACATTCAACTAAAACCTGTTTAATATTATACTTGCATCTGAAGCAAAAATTAAAGTCACAAAAATACTGAATCTCAAAAAAGAAAGTCCCTAATTAAATGGCAAAATCAAAAGCTCAAACACGAATGTATAACAACTGTTATATTCCTGACTTGGTACAGGCATTTTCTTATCTTTTACATGTTTTAAAATGGTGGGTTAAACCTGGTTTTATAGCTAGCTAAACCTCTCACTTGTATTACAGTCGCATAAAATTCCATTATGTTAGTATTGTACTACACAACAATCACAATCCATGATCAGAATTGTTAACAAATTAACAATGCATATCAACTTTTCTAACAGTCTTTATCATATATTATGTTACAATTCAAATTAAGTACTTATACTTATATCTATCCATTATACATGTTATATGAAATTAGCCAATCACTTTCACATGTTACATTAAATTATTCAAAATTAAATAAACACAAACATCTTTATACCTCAATATCACCAAATAAAAAGCAAATTTTATATTTTCTGGATCTTTCAACAAATGGTTTAAAACCTTATCAATACACATTACAAATATCGTTTAGAGAAAATGTTTTTATCCAACACAATATATGTACAGAAAAACAGTATAGAAAAATACAGACCTCTAAAGGTAAATTCAAAACGAGAAAGTTAAAAATAAAAATAAAACGCATTCAACATGTTCAACCAACGGAACGAGTGAATAAAACAAACATTTCTGTCACATTTCTGACTTGGTACAGGCATTTTCTTAACGAAAGGGTAGGTTAACTCAAGTTTTATTGCTAGCAAGACTTTCTAATTATAGTACAGTTGTTAACAGTTCCATTAAATTAACAAAATTGAGTGAGCAATCCAAACATACATACTGGTTAATGTGACAATAATTGGCAGCCAGTAAGACTGTGTAAGAAATACTTCACGGATACTTACACATATAACTGACTAAAATCTAACAAACTTAAAAATATATCTAACAAAGACTCCAACAAAAAGTTGCTGTACTTGAAAATGGAACTGACAACGATATATATAAAAAAAAAAACAGTTGTCGATGACGAATACGTATGGTAATTGAGGAGAACGCAGTAAAATCCAACTCCTTCATTTAATCACCGTTTTTGAGAGGTAAAACATTGGCAAGTCAAAGATTAACTAAGTCGATATTGATTCATGAAAAATAGAGAAACATTCAGAACAAATATCTAGCTATTCTCAATTTAGTAAAATCTATAAACCTTTTACACTTGCAAGAAACTGTTGAAAGTCATAACCATTATTATATCTTATAAATAACGAAATTTAAAAGAATTATAATTGCAGATTAATGTTAGGGAACAATGAAAGGTAATTCTCTTTGAATTCATTGTTCTCTGTCAATTGCCTGTTATATTGTTATCGTGCGATACAATTTCTTTGATTTATTAAGCTGTCTAGCATATAATCCTCACCCAGCCGTATCTGCTGTTTATATCTGCACTTTCGGCAAGACAATTTCTGACCTTTATTAAATTTCCAGCTTCAGCTGCGTGAAAGAGATCCTGTAAGGAAAAAAAAAACACATGTATAATAGAAAAACAAAGGACATGTGGTATTCATATATGATAAAATATCAACTAAAGCAGCAACAAAAAACGACAAGCCAAAAACATAGAAAATGCACTTTTATTACTGTTCTTCATCTCATAGTCACTCTGAGGCCTTTCATAATAAGCAAAAGAAAACTTTCACCTCACTGCAAGTTTGAGACGCCCCCCTATCACCGGTGTCAGCGGAATTCTTTACAATATTCCATTAACCAGTATTTTCAAATCGGAATAATGTATTTTTACTAAAGTATCTCAAATATTTCTTGTTGATTTCTTTGATACAATTTTTCGCGGTAAGACATGCTTAGTTGGCTGGTTTATTGGTGTTTGCTTCACGCCGTCTCAGTACAGAAAGATTACACCGCGGCAAGAGTTAATTCAAATATTTTTGCCCTGCATTTCTTTTAATTTAATATTAGACTACAAGTCCTTCAAACACTATTACTCAAGTTTAAAGTAAAATTACGTATTTACAAATTAAATTCAGCACCACAGCATATGTGTATGATATAAAATATATTCTATTTTGTTTTAAACATGAAACATTTTTTGTAACTGAAATATTATCAAAATAATCATATTATTGATGTAAACAAATTCAAAAACCCTTTCCCTTTTCACAAATGTGACCTACCGAATTAGACTATTTACCGGGTTTGTAATAACATGAGCAACACGGCGGGTGCCACATGTGGAGCAGGATCTGCTTACCCTTTCGGAGCACATGAGATGCTCAGTCTTTAGTTTTCTATGTTGTGCCTTATGTACTATTATTTGTCTGTTTGTCTTTTTCTTTTTTAGCCATGGCGTTTTCAGTTTATTTTCGATCTATGATTTTTAATGTCCCTCTGGTATCTGTCGCCCCTCTTTTAAATACATTCAACTAAAACCTGTTTAATATTATACTTGCATCTGAAGCAAAAATTAAAGTCACAAAAATACTGAATCTCAAAAAAGAAAGTCCCTAATTAAATGGCAAAATCAAAAGCTCAAACACGAATGTATAACAACTGTTATATTCCTGACTTGGTACAGGCATTTTCTTATCTTTTACATGTTTTAAAATGGTGGGTTAAACCTGGTTTTATAGCTAGCTAAACCTCTCACTTGTATTACAGTCGCATAAAATTCCATTATGTTAGTATTGTACTACACAACAATCACAATCCATGATCAGAATTGTTAACAAATTAACAATGCATATCAACTTTTTCTAACAGTCTTTATCATATATTATGTTACAATTCAAATTAAGTACTTATATCTATCCATTATACATGTTATATGAAATTAGCCAATCACTTTCACATGTTACATTAAATTATTCAAAATTAAATAAACACAAACATCTTTATACCTCAATATCACCAAATAAAAAAGCAAATTTTATATTTTCTGGATCTTTCAACAAATGGTTTAAAACCTTATCAATACACATTACAAATATCGTTTAGAGAAAATGTTTTTTATCCAACACAATATATGTACAGAAAAAACAGTATAGAAAAAATACAGACCTCTAAAGGTAAATTCAAAAACGAGAAAGTTAAAAAATAAAAATAAAACGCATTCAACATGTTCAACCAACGGAACGAGTGAATAAAACAAACATTTCTGTCACATTTCTGACTTGGTACAGGCATTTTCTTAACGAAAGGGTAGGTTAACTCAAGTTTTATTGCTAGCAAGACTTTCTAATTATAGTACAGTTGTTAACAGTTCCATTAAATTAACAAAATTGAGTGAGCAATCCAAACATACATACTGGTTAATGTGACAATAATTGGCAGCCAGTAAGACTGTGTAAGAAATACTTCACGGATACTTACACATATAACTGACTAAAAATCTAACAAACTTAAAAATATATCTAACAAAGACTCCAACAAAAAAGTTGCTGTACTTGAAAATGGAACTGACAACGATATATATAAAAAAAAAAACAGTTGTCGATGACGAATACGTATGGTAATTGAGGAGAACGCAGTAAAATCCAACTCCTTCATTTAATCACCGTTTTTGAGAGGTAAAACATTGGCAAGTCAAAGATTAACTAAGTCGATATTGATTCATGAAAAATAGAGAAACATTCAGAACAAATATCTAGCTATTCTCAATTTAGTAAAATCTATAAACCTTTTACACTTGCAAGAAACTGTTGAAAGTCATAACCATTATTATATCTTATAAATAACGAAATTTAAAAAGAATTATAATTGTTTTACTAAAGTATCTCAAATATTTCTTGTTGATTTCTTTGATACAATTACTAGTACTAAATTAATGCAATATTTTGCGGTATGAAATACGAGAGAGTACATTAATGTAAAGCATTTATTTTCATTTCGACAGAAATTGTACTTTACACTTTATCCTTACAGTTTGCTGCAAACTAGAGAGATTCAAAATAAGAAGGTATTTGCACGCAATTACTATCACATTTCATTCATTCCACGCAAGACGATCAATTCGCCCGCAAATCAACTTGTTCCATTTGACAATCTCCGTACCCTACCAATTAACCTTCATTTGTTTGAGAGAAGTCTTTGTTTACATATTTGTTTGTTTTTATAGTGATTAAGATAATAACACAATGTTAACTGCTGTACCCCTATTTTGACATTTTTACCTATTCTGTCTGATTGTTTTGTTCACACATCGTTGTCAATATTATGGAATTTTATGCGACTGTCATACAAGTGAGAGGTTTAGCTAGCTATCAAACCAGGTTTAATCCACCATTTTCTATATAAGAAAATGCCTGTACCGAGTCAGGAATATGACACTTATTGTCTATTCGTTTGATGTGTTTGAGCTTTTTATTTTGCCATTTGATTAGGGACTTTCCGTTTTGAATTTTCCTCGGAGTTCAATATTTTTGATATTTTACTTTTTTTGAATCATAATATAAATTCTTAATTTCCAGAAGGTAACACAGATAACAATACAGATAATCCATCCCATGGCCTTCAGTTTTAGCATTTTAACTACAAAAAGTTCTCTTCTTGTATTCTTAAGAGATGAGATTGACAGTTTGCTTTTAAAATTATTTACACATTTACTTTCTTTCAAATTTAAAGGCAAAGAATTCCAGAACAAGGTTCAATAATACTTAAAATCTTTTACCATAATTAGTTCCATATCGTTGAACAAATATATCATTTTGGGTAGATGATCTGAATGAATATTTTTAACAGTTGAACAGCTTGAAAATAGTTCAGATAAATATTTAGGTGCTAGATTATTCATACACTTATATATCATCACTGCCATAAAATATTTAATTCCATTATAAATGTGTAAGCCATCCTTACTCTTTAAACGTAATCGATGAAGAGATATCAAACCATACATTCAAAATTATTCTTCCTGCCCCCTTTTGTAACTTATATAGCTTTTCAATATTACTTTTGAAGCAGCTCCCCATACGGAACATCAGAAATACATGACTGAGAGTATATATCCATTACAAAGTTTAAGAGCACTTACAGGAAACAATGCTTTAAGTCTGCTCATAAGATGCAGTCTGCTACCAAGTACAAGAGTTTGTCATATGCACCAAAGCCAATTGTTAAAGAATACACAACGTCCATCAATAGTGCTTCGATATGATATAAAACACAATTTACATTCGAAATAATATCAATGCGTGAAATTAACGTTAAATTTATTTATACTATGACAAATATAGGCAACAGTAGTTAAAGATGTTAAAATATGGAAAGGTGGCTGATCATCCGAAATGTAGTTTATAAAACAGTTTAAAGATACCAACGGGACATTCTACAATAATAAGTAAAAGGGAAACTGACAACGCTATGACAAAACAACGACAAAACTAAGAAATGAAAAACAAGCTTACACAACACTACAAAAAAACTAAAGGCTTTCCACACAAACTCTAACAGAAACCGATGGTGAATTGAGGTACTTGAGATAACTGAGCCAAGGTAAAATCACAAAAATACCAAACTCCGAAGGACCAACCCCATATCTTCTTGTGATACCATCGTATGAGAAAAATCATAAAAACGGGAATAAAAATAAAGGATAAAAGTATACTAATAGGAAAAAATCTTTCGTCGCTTTATTTGCAAAACAAACAAATATGACCGACAAAAGACTTAAAACGTTTTGTTCGAACGCTCCATTATTTATTAAGAATGTAAAATATGCATGATATGTGATGCTGTTTATCTTCAAGTTGAGATTCAAGTGATTTGTTAGAGTCACGTTGAACCTCGGATTCTCTTGAATTTATCATTTAGACAGAATTATTACAGTTTTCATAATACGGGGAACTCGTTATTATGAGTGTTTTTACTAACACGAACAACAGGATGGGTGCCACATGAGGAGGAGAATCTGCTTTATCATTCCGTAGCAACTGAGATCACCCCATTTGTGTGTGGGGTTTCTGTTGCTCATTCTTTAATTTTCTATGTGTGTTTTGTGTTCCATCCATTGTCTGCTTGTCTTTTTTTTTAGTCATAAGTAAAATCACAAAAGTACTGAACTCTGAGGAAAAATTCAAACCGGAAAGTGCCTAATCAAATGGCAAAATCAAAAACTCAAACACAACAAACGAATGGATAACAACTGCCATATTCCTTAATTGACTTAATAGGTAAAAATGTCAAAAATAGTGGTACAGCAGTCAACATTATGTTGTAATCTTAATCACTATAAAACAAACGAATATGTAACAAAGAAGCACAAAAGGCATTTAGACAAAGCATATTAGCAAAAAATGAAAACACAAATACAAAAATTTACAATAGAACTATAACACAATGGCGAGATGTATAAGTACAGAGCCACGGGATATCACTACAAAACAATATAAGTCTGAAATGGCCTATTTAAGTACTTGACTGTACTGATTTTTACTCGAACAGACTGAATTGGTCTGAAATTTACTTGATAATATTCGACTGTCGTCTGAACCATACTTAACAGTCTGAACTTGTACTCGACCTTTACTCGACCAGTACTTAACTATTTTATACGAGTTTTAACCATGCTCGACCTTGTCTGAAAACTGTGCTCGACCTTGTCTGGAACCATACTTCACCTAGTTTGTATCTATCTATTGTATTTCATTAATTAAGGAACTGTTTTTAACAACAGCTATTTCCCTGGATAATAATTTGAACAACAATTTGAAATTAAAATGTATTTAATAAAGCATTGAAACCAAATTTCACAATAAACATAATATAATCTTCAACACCATATTCATCAACACTTACATATATATATACCACCTATAAAATTAAAATTCAAAAGCTGATCAAATAATCTCAATACATCTACATGATATATTTACATACATACACAAAGATACACAAAGCAAAATGCTATTACACTTCATGTGTACAAGATCTCATAAACATGTTTAACCCCGCCGCATTTTTGCGCCTGTCCCAAGTCAGGAGCCTCTGGCCTTTGTTAGTCTTGTATTATTTTTACTTTTAGTTTCTTGTGTATAATTTGGAGTTTAGTATGACGTCCATTATCACTGAACTAGTATATATATTTGTTTAGGGGCCAGCTGAAGGACGCCTCCGGGTGCGGGAATTTCTCGCTGCATTGAAGACCTATTGGTGACCTTCTGTTGTTGTCTGTTCTGTGGTCGGGTTGTTGTCTCTTTGACACATTCCCCATTTCCATTCTCAATTTTATTTTAAGATAACATATATATAGTACAGATAGACCAATACCACTGACATGAAAAAGTATGACTACAGTAAAGTTTTAGCATTTTAACTACAAAAAGTTCTCTTCTTGTATCTTTAAGAGATGAGATTGACAGTTTGCTTTAAAATTATTTACACATTTACTTTCTTTCAAATTTAAAGGCAAAGAATTCCAGAACAAGGTTCAATAATACTTAAAATCTTTTACCATAATTAGTTCCATATCGTTGAACAAATATATCATTTTGGGTAGATGATCTGAATGAATATTTTTTAACAGTTGAACAGCTTGAAAATAGTTCAGATAAATATTTAGGTGCTAGATTATTCATACACTTATATATCATCACTGCCATAAAATATTTAATTCCATTATAAATGGTAAGCCATCCTTACTCTTTAAACGTAATCGATGAAGAGATATCAAACCATACATTCAAAATTATTCTTCCTGCCCGCTTTTGTAACTTATATAGCTTTTCAATATTACTTTTTGAAGCAGCTCCCCATACGGAACATCAGAAATACATGACTGAGAGTATATATCCATTACAAAGTTTAAGAGCACTTACAGGAAACAATGCTTTAAGTCTGCTCATAAGATGCAGTCTGCTACCAAGTACAAGAGTTTGTCATATGCACCAAAGCCAATTGTTAAAGAATACACAACGTCCATCAATAGTGCTTCGATATGATATAAAACACAATTTCCATTCGAAATAATATCAATGCGTGAAATTAACGTTAAATTTATTTATACTATGACAAATATAGGCAACAGTAGTTAAAGATGTTCAAAATATGGAAAGGTGGCTGATCATCCGAAATGTAGTTTATAAAACAGTTTAAAGATACCAACGGGACATTCTACAATAATAAGTAAAAGGAAACTGACAACGCTATGACAAAACAACGACAAAACTAAGAAATGAAACAACAAACACAACACTACACAAAAACTAAAGGCTTTCCACACAAACTCTAACAGAAACCGATGGTTAATTGAGGTACTTGAGATAACTGAGCCAAGGTAAAATCACAAAAATACCAAACTCCGAAGGACCAACCCCATATCTTCTTGTGATACCATCGTATGAGAAAAATCATAAAAACGGGAATAAAAATAAAGGATAAAAGTATACTAATAGGAAAAAATCTTTCGTCGCTTTATTTGCAAAACAAACAAATATGACCGACAAAAGACTTAAAACGTTTTGTTCGAACGCTCCATTATTTATTAAGAATGTAAAATATGCATGATATGTGATGCTGTTTATCTTCAAGTTGAGATTCAAGTGATTTGTTAGAGTCACGTTGAACCTCGGATTCTCTTGAATTTATCATTTAGACAGAATTATTACAGTTTTCATAATACGGGGAACTCGTTATTATGAGTGTTTTTACTAACACGAACAACAGGATGGGTGCCACATGAGGAGGAGAATCTGCTTATCATTCCGTAGCAACTGAGATCACCCCCATTTTGTGTGGGGTTTCTGTTGCTCATTCTTTAATTTTCTATGTGTGTTTTGTGTTCCATCCATTGTCTGCTTGTCTTTTTTTTTAGTCATAAGTAAAATCACAAAAGTACTGAACTCTGAGGAAAAATTCAAACCGGAAAGTGCCTAATCAAATGGCAAAATCAAAAACTCAAACACAACAAACGAATGGATAACAACTGCCATATTCCTTAATTGACTTAATAGGTAAAAATGTCAAAAATAGTGGTACAGCAGTCAACATTATGTTGTAATCTTAATCACTATAAAACAAACGAATATGTAACAAAGAAGCACAAAAAGGCATTTAGACAAAGCACATTAGCAAAAATGAAAAACACAAATACAAAAATTTACAATAGAACTATAACACAATGGCGAGATGTATAAGTACAGAGCCACGGGATATCACTACAAAACAATATAAGTCTGAAATGGCCTATTTAAGTACTTGACTGTACTGATTTTTACTCGAACAGACTGAATTGGTCTGAAATTTACTTGATAATATTCGACTGTAGTCTGAACCATACTTAACAGTCTGAACTTGTACTCGACCTTTACTCGACCAGTACTTAACTATTTTATACGAGTCTTAACCATGCTCGACCTTGTCTGAACCGTGCTCGACCTTGTCTGAACCATACTCTACCTAGTTTGTATCTATCTATTGTATTTCATTAATTAAGGAACTGTTTTTAACAACAGCTATTTCCCCTGGATAATAATTTGAACAACAATTTGAAATTAAAATGTATTTAATAAAGCATTGAAACCAAATTTCACAATAAACATAATATAACTTCAACACCATATTCATCAACACTTACATATATATACCACCTATAAAATTAAAATTAAAAAGCTGATCAAATAATCTCAAAACTGAATTGTGACAAACATTTTCAATCTAATTAAAAAAAAGTTTAATGTTTCAGATATATTTTAGGTAAACGAACAGAAATTCACAGGACAAAAAGTCACTGGACATAAAGTCACAAATTTGTTTGGACAAAAAGTCACAAATAATTTGTTGACAATTGTTTGAATATACATGCGATAGTTCTTGACATATTTCCATTTTATTACTTATATCCATTTTACAGTTTAGGAAACTGTTCATTTACCTTGATAAATGAATATTTATTAAATTTTGAATCATGTAATGGATATATTTCTTGGCTGCATGAAGCCGTTCAAGTACCAAACCACTTGTACATTTTGTTTTCTTAACAATTATTTGATCATCATATATATTTATTACATGAATTTCAGTAACAAGGTTTATGTTTATATATTAGTTCAAGAAAAACAAAACAGTTTTCTTTAAATAAGTGTTTCTTCTACAATGAAATGTGACTTATTGTTCTGTGACTTTTTGTCCCGTAACTTTTTGTCCGTGACTTTTTGTCTGTGACTTTTTGTCCTGTTACTTTCTGTCCTACATTCATATTTTATGGTTACTGGACAAGTTTCACCATTACCTTAAGCCTAGTATAGATTTATGGTATCAGTTGAGTTTAGTTAACAATGCAGTGAACATTTTGTTTTATTAAAATATATATAAAATAGTATATAAAGCAACTTTATAAATTTTAAAAATTACACCTTTGTTTTGTTCAATCAAGAATTTAATATTATCATGATAATAGAACTTCCATAGCAATCCTTGATAACCTTTTGAAAAAGGAAATTTGTTTCAAAGTTATAGTCAAAATTTATTTCAATTAAATTCCAATAATTTTTGTCAAAATTAAAGACATGGTATCCAAGAAGCACTTTAATAAGATTAAATTACCTCAGTACATGTGTGTTTTACAGGTAAAACGAAAGCCATATTTTTCTTTAACTCGTGTTTTACTTATTTAGTGAATTCTAAAGGCCTTGCGATTTAAGTCAAACAGGATGTTGCAATTTTGAATGAATGTTATTTAGAATTTATTGCAGAAGGTATTACTAATCAGAAGAACAATTTTAATAATTTCTTTAATTTTGTATCCCTTTTTGATATATATTATATATAGTATATTCCAAATTATATCTAATATAAGGTTAAACAATTTCAGTGATTTTGTTGGCTGTTGTTACCTCATTTAAAAGATAATTATATAACTATTGTATGTAACCTTGAAACCTATGTAGATTTTATTTAGGAATTTAGGAAATGAAGTTTTAAAAACAAAAAACCAACATGCCAAACAAGAAGCACCTTAATGAGGTTTTACACCTTCAGTATAGGTGTGGTTTTTAGGTACAAGAAAATCTTTTTTTTTTTAACAAAACCCTAAAACTTTAAAATTAATATAATTAGTTTATTATATAAGATAATTTGATCTAACTTTATCTATTTGATCAATCTGAAAATCATGTAAGGATATAAAAATATGTTTATATCTATATATATATATATCTTTATTTTATTGTGACTGTTGTCATGTCAGTTGCCAAAAAAAAATAAAAAATTAACAGTTAGAAATTAAAAAAAAAGTAGAGGTTATTTGGTCAGGTATGGTTCAGACTGACAAAATAGGTCGAGTACAGGTCGAGAATGGGTTAAGACTGTTTCAGACTGGTCGAGTAATAGTTCAGATTATTCTCAATGACAAGGATAAGGGTCAAGTACAAATCAGTACAGTCGAGTATGGTTAAGACTGGGGACGAGTAATGTCGAGTAAAATTCAGGCCCATTTAGACTGGTCCAGTAAAAATCAGTAAAGTCGCGTACAGATATAGGCCATTTCAGACTTTTACTGGTTTGAAGTGTATGTATCAAAGAAACACAAAAAAGGCATATAGACAAAGCCATGGCGTTGTCTGTTTATTTTCGATTTATGAGTTTGAATGTACCTTTGGCATCTTTCACCTCTCTTTTAGCAACATATTAAAAACAAAAGACAAACCTATAGTTAACTTTAAGGCAGAACAGTAAATTCAGAAATTATTGCTTGCATTTTTTTATTTCGATTTCGTCATTTTAGACTATAATGCGTTTTAATTTTTGTGATATTGAGAAGAATCTTCTTTAATTCATATACAAATTTCAAAATTCGAGTTTTGAATTATTGCGATTATAAACATGTCTCATTTCTCGCAATAATAAAAACATCGAAATAATTTCTGAATTTACAGTATTTATATTTCCCACAACAGAAATTTGGGATATCAACTTTTAGAATCAAAATACGGTAGCACAACTGTTGTTGCAAATGTGTGATCAATTGAATGCTCATTAGTGAACATATAACACTTATCTTAGACTTTCTTATCGAATACAATTTACAGTCCTGCTTTTACGTAGTCCGATAAATTTCGGTAATTGACCAATAGTCGACATAACTGACCAAAATAACGATGATCAGATACATGTAGTGTTTGTTTTAATTTATCAACAGATGATAACAGGTACAATTAAGTATAAAGTTAGGTAAGACAACACAATAGGTACCAGGCTTATAATTTGATACGCCAGACGCGCGTTTCGTCTTTATAAGATTCATCAGTGACGCTCAGGTCAAAATAGTTAGAAAGCCAAACAACTCTAAATTTGAAGAGCATTGAGGACCAAAATTCCAAAAAGTTTTACCAAATACGGTTAAGATAATCTATGCCTTGGATAAGAAAATCAGTAGTATTTCGAATAATTCATACTTTTGCAAACAGTTAATTTATAAAAATGACCATATAATTGATACTCATGTCATCACTGAAGTGCTGACTACGGGGCTGGTGATACCCTCGGGGACGAAACGTTCACCAGCATGGGCATCGACAAACGTATTAAGAAAAATAATGCGCATTGTATGATCTGGAATACCATAGGTTTAATCGGCCATTACGTAATGGACAGTAAGAAAAAATACTCCTTTGAATGAATATGTGAAGAAAGAGGTCAATTTGCTATTCGTTATTTAAAATTCAAATATGTGTTAAAAAATTATCACACAGGAATTGTATAGCTAAAACAGGACACTTTATTGATATGTGCGTATCTTTATGTTTCGGAGTTAAGTTTGTCGTTAATTTCTATAAACTAGTTTGCAGTATTGATTAGTGACCAACTAATGCCCGCATTCGGGTGTGGAATTGTCACGCTGCGTTTAAGACCCTTTGGTAGCTCCGGGACTATTTTATGCTATTTCGTCGGTTTGTTTATATTCGAAATATTCCCCGTTGCCATTCTCAATTCTATCTGACGATTATAGCTAGGACGGACAATTTCATTTTGGCTTAATATTCAACAAATATTGCAATAGAAAAATGGAAACGGCTTTCATGACAATGAGATCTTCATTATCAATTATTTGAGTTATCTTTCCTTTCTAGTAAAATGAGTTAGATTTTGAATCGATAAAATCATTTTAGGTTGGTCTTTTTTTTTTGGTACACCAATATGTATTTTGTATGAAATAATGTCATGCTATTTACAAAAAAAAAAAATCCTTGTCAGAATAAAATTTGTGAATTTCGGTAAAAATCTCTACATCAATTCATCCGCGTGTTGCACCAGCCAAGTATTCTGCACTTCTCTGTTGACATGAACTATCGTTGATAAGTCATAATTATAAATAAGTTGCTTAATTATATTTGAATGTTTCGAAATACTAATGATATTCTACCTAAAGAATACATTACCCTATTTGTATTTAGCAAAACCTATCGGAATTGTGGGTCGTCAATGATCTTCAACTTCGTATTTCATTTGACCGCTTTAATTTTTCTGAAACGAGCGTTACTGATGAATCTTTTGCAGCCATTGATTAATTTTGTCCCCCGATTTACCCTAAGAATATTTTCAGCTGGCATTATCATCAGAACATTAAAACATCAGACACGAATAATGACTCACTAAATTCAGATTCACAGGCTTATAATGTGGTACTCCAGACGCACGTTTTGTCTACATATGACTCGTCAGTGACACATGAACCAAATCATCACGTATATTAGGCACTCGTTCATTTCAAGTATTTACATGATGAAAAAACAGAGTTAAACAGCAACCAGAAACACATTGAAAAGGGTTTATTAATTCAACATGTCATGTTATATATATGCATGTAACAATCATGTAACAATGGACTTCATCCGTGCTTTTCTTGTCACAAAATTATAACCTACGTTTTAAGGCAGTCCTGAATAAAACAATTATCTAGTCTGTCCTTTTCTCGGGTAAACAAATGAAAATAACATTTTCTTTGAGGATACATGTTGTGTGTGAAAATAATTTCTTCGCTCGAGTGCTCAACATACTAATTAATAAATACATATATTGAAAAGGATATACATCGGTATATTGCAATAAAACCAATGTTACGTCAAATCTGAATTCGGAATACCATATTCATGCGTTTTTTTTTAATGAAACGATGATACCGTTTCATACTACAAAATCAAATCATATTGGGTTGTTTTTTTATGGAAAGAGAGGGGGCGGGGTTATAACAATTACCTGATTTAGCGTAGCTCTGTCCATCTCCTATCTGTAAAAAAAACCAAAATTACTATGAGTTTTAAATACTTTTAAAACATCGTTTTGATAGAGACGTACGTCAAAATAAAGACCAGTTGACAAAAAATAACTCATCAAAGATACCGGACTTAAGTACACACGACGGACGCTGTTTCGTCTATATTAGACTAAAAGGTAGCTCTGAAATATAGACGGTAAAAAGGTCATTTCAGTTAGAAATGATGTAGAGCATTGAAAACAAAAAGAAATAATTACACGTAGTGACGGATTAGAATTCCGCGCTTTAAAACGACGCATTTAAATATGTCGAATGATTTTTAGTTCGAAAGTATACTTAAGTTTATGACGATTAACCGATATCCTATGTCAGCATATGAGTATAACTGATTATTGGGCTGGTGATATACTCAAGAATTATTGCCTAACAGCATTTGCATCGGCTCAGTACTGATAAAAACTCACCAAAGATACCATATCTACATTTAGTATAATTGTGTTTCTCAAAAGGAATAACTAAGATACACATATCTTGTTTAATAACTTTTGCCTCTTTTGTTTTTTACTTTATGTACGGTATTCGGAAACCTCTTGGTTTATCTATGTAGATGTTGTACCATTAACAATTGTACACGCAAACTCCTTCTTTTTCTTTCATATAATTATTACATATAGTTTAAGAAGCTACTTTTGAAAAGTTTATAAAATCCGTATTTAGATGTATGGAAAATATATGGAAAATTTACAGCAAATTATTTACCGTCACATTTTCAATGACTTAAATCTAAGAAACATGGATATTGATCTTTCATTTTCTTCTGCTTTTTTTAGTTCCGTTTTTATATACTATCAATTGATAATTTTCTTTATAACAGCTAGTTAATTTGAATCATAGCAGCGAATATCTGTAAGTTGTTAGTGGAAAATCATACTTTGTAAGACATAAATCTGATTTATTCATTATCTTAATTTAAAACGATGCTTGATTTGTTTATTCACAACACATTTTAAGTTTTGCGGACGTCAATTGACAATCATAACTCATGTGTGGAATATTTATGCTTTAATTCTAGCTAACTTTTTTTGACAATCCATGGCTAACTATGTGAGTTACAACTTATCTTATAGTATAGTATATATCACTATTGTATAATTGCAAATGTTTATCCTTATTCATGGGAAAGTGCTATTATTGTGTAACTAGTACTCCTTTCGACTTAACATTATTTTTAAAACAAGGTGAACGCGTATTTTAATATCTTTATCCGTTGTTAAATTTGTTAACAGAATATTCTTAATCCCCTAATTTGAATTCTTAAACTATATTGACCAGAGAAACACAGAACCAGTGGAGCATTTTACCAATAATGACTGTACCCTCTGCCCCATCGTATGGTGTTTACGTATCTCAGTTAATACGTTATGCTCGTGCATGTTAACACTATACGGACTTCATATACAGGAGTGTGATTCTTACGCAGAAGCTGCTCCAACAAAGTTATTTGGAGGAAAGAGTAAATATGACACTCCGTAATTTTTATGGACACCATCACAAATTGGTTGATCCATACGAATTGTCTGTGTCTAAACTAACTAAGGTCATTTTAACCACGTCTTAGATTGTGGTTTACCATTTACGTCGTCTGGTCTCTTAAGTACCGAACGTGACATTTTCCCGAATATGACTGTTTTGTTGAGTGTGAATTGGCATTGCTATAAGGCATGTCTCGGTATTTGTTTATCCAGCCTTCATGTATTTAGTTATCAAATTAATTCGTTCAGTGTATGTTCACTTGTGTTTATATGTCTTTTGAGTAAAGCCATTTCAATAGATATGTTATAGTGTGTCTTTTTTATGTTGTGATGATACACTATTGTTTCAGATAAGGGTGAAGGTTGGTACCTATTAAAACGTTTAAACCTGCTGAATTCGTTTGCATATGACTTAAGTCAGGAATCTGATGTTAGTTTAAGCATCTTTATTTATAGTGGATTGGGAACAAGTTATAACAACTTATATAAATCCCTTTCCACTTTGTGGAAAGTTCCGATGTTCAGTAGTTGTCGTTTGTTCATGTGGTTCATACGTGTTTCTTGTTTCTCGTTTTATATATAGATTATATCGTTGGTTTTCCCATTTGAATGTTTTTACACTAGTCATTTAAGAGAGCCCTTTATAGCTTGCTGCTCGGTGTGGCCAAGGCTCCGTGTTGAAGACCATATGTTGACCTATAATGGTTTACTTTTACAAATTGTGACTCGGATGGAGATTTGTCTCATTGGCATTCAAACTACATCTTCTTATATCTATATATGATGTTTTATTTGTAATTCTGATCGGATATTGTTTTGTGTCTTAAAAATATGTATCGTGTGTAGTTGTAATCCTGTTATTTATTTTCTATTCGTATGTAAAAGTAAAGATAATTATTCACCCAATTCATTTGTATGATTTTAGTTAAAAGCAACTATGTGCACAGGATTTATTTGTTTTAAACAGTTTGAATTGGAAGAAAGGCCGACATAGTTAGATAGTGTAGTTATTTGCACAGTTACTAACACAATTATATTCAAAATAAATAAGCTATCAATTTAGGAAAACTAAAAAAAACAGGTTCAACCCACCGTACTGATAAAACTCACCAAAGATACCATATCTACATTTAGTATAATTGTGTTTCTCGAAAGGAATAAGTAAGATACACATATCTTGTTTAATAACTTTTGCCTGTTTTGTTTTTTACTTTATGTACGGTATTCGGAAACCTCTTGGTTTATCTATTTAGATGTTGTACCATTAACAATTGTACACGCAAACTCCCACTTTTTCTTTCATTAATTATTACATATAGTTTAAGAAGCTACTTTTGAAAAGTTTATAAAATTCGTATTTTTGTCCATAGTTTTCGAACGAAAAAGGTGACAATGATAGATGTATGGAAAATATATGGAAAATTTACAGCAAATTATTTCCCGTCACATTTTCAGTGACTTATATCTAAGAAACAAGGATATTGATCTTTCATTTTCTTCTGCTTTTTTAGTTCCGTTTTATACACTATCAATTGATAATTTTCTTTATAACAGCTAGTTAATTTGAATCATAGCAGCGAATATCTGTAAGTTGTTAATGGAAAATCATACTTTGTAAGTTTTTGTTAAAATGTCCTATACCTCTCAGTTAATACGTTATGCTCGTGCATGTTAACACTATACGGACTTCATATACAGGAGTGTGATTCTTACGCAGAAGCTGCTCCAACAAAGTTATTTGGAGGAAAGAGTAAATATGACACTCCGTAATTTTTATGGACACCATCACAAATTGGTTGATCCATACGAATTGTCTGTGTCTAAACTAACTAAGGTCATTTTAACCACGTCTTAGATTGTGGTTTACCATTTACGTCGTCTGGTCTCTTAAGTACCGAACGTGACATTTTCCCGAATATGACTGTTTTGTTGAGTGTGAATTGGCATTGCTATAAGGCATGTCTCGGTATTTGTTTATCCAGCTTTCATATATTTAGTTATCAAATTAATTCGTTCAGTGTATGTTCACTTGTGTTTATATGTCTTTTGAGTAAAGCCATTTCCATATATGTTGCATTGTGTTTGTTTTTGTTGTTTTAAACAGTTTGAATTGGAAGAAAGGCCGACATAGTTAGATAGTGCAGTTATTTGCACAGTTACTAACACAATTATATTCAAAATAAATAAGCTATCAAGGTAATTCAATCCACACAGGTTATTTGGTAGTTTGGTTTAATTGATGTAAAATTTACGGTTTTAATTATAGGTTTAAAAAATGTACAATTTTCAATTCTAACTAATTTCAGATAGGTACCTTTAAAATGTCATAACCTTTTTCAAATCAACTTAGATTTTGATAACACTCTTTATATATCTCATATGTTGATCTTACAAAATGCAAGAGTTTTGTATGTTGGCTTGTCAAAATTAAGGATTTTATTTATAGGTAGAAGTAAGGGGGTAGGCCTTGGTAATACCAAAATTTTCCTCTCGTTTAATTTTTCTTATATTTATATCATTGAAAAGGTAGGGGTCCATGCATCATCTGCCGAAGTCTTTGTGAAATTCACCGTTTCATTTTATGTTTAGGGTATATTGAATATGACCAGTTTTGGGGTACCCTAAAAACGGCCGAAAACACTAGTATGTATATATCATTGTGTGTTTTGCACATGCTGTCATTAGAAATACCCATGACTATTAAAATGCATAAAAAAACATATTTTAAATTTAATGTGAAATATCATGGTAATACCAATAGCCTGAATGTTTTTCACACATTGTTGCCAATGTAATGGAATTTGGAGCGACTGTCATTCAAGTGATAGGTTTAGCTAGCTTTGAAACCAGATTTAATCCACCATATTCTATAAAGGAAATGCCTGTACCAAGTCATGAATATGACAGTTGTTTTCCAAACGTTTGATGTGATTGAGCTCTTGATTTTGTCATTTGATAAGGGAATTTCCGATTTGAATTTTCTTTGGAGTTCGATATTTTTGTTATTTTACTTTTTTGTAGCAAGCTAAACCTCTCGTCTGTATGGCAGTCGCATAAAATAAAAAAATAAACACTTAACAGGCATAATAGGTAAAAATGTCAAGAATAGGTGTACAGTAGTCAACATTGTGTTATAATCTTAATCACTATAAAAACAAACAAATATGTCAACAAAGAAAAACAAAATGGCATTTGGACAAACCACATATACAAAAATAGAAGACAAGAATACAACCAAATAAAGTATCTAAATAAACTCATCATAGATACATGGATTGAAATTTTATATTTCTGCCAGACGCGCGTTTCGTCTACAAAAAATCATTTTAATCGTTAAATGCTGCTTTTAAAAATAAATGAATTCCATATAGATATTTACCCGTAATAGGGTAGAAACATCCACAAATTAACACAACAAAAAATATCGAAACGGTAGCTTTTATTTGTTTAAATGACGATAGTAACAACAATGATATTAGAAATACTGATAAATAGAAATATTCTTACGGTATAAAAAAATGTTGCGTTTGTTTATTGTCAAAAGTATAAAGCTTGACATGGATTTACAACTTATCATGGTATTTTAATTGATTTAAATGCAATATATGTAGCGTCTTCAATATGTTGGCCTTCTGTAGTATATATCCATACTGGTAACTGCGGAAGCCATATTGTCGTTTTAATTTGACGGAAAGTCATATATCATGTCAATTCAAACATTGTCAAAGAGACATTCTGAAACTGGAAGTACCTTTTGCTTGCACTTATTTCATTTCAAAGTTTCTACTGCTAAATGTTTTTTAAGAATAAGTGTCAAGAAACCAATCAAATGCAACTGTAAAAGAGGGGCGAAAGATACCAGAGGGACAGTCAAACTTATAGATCGAAAATAAACTGACAACACCATGGCTTATAAAGAAAAAGACAAACAGACACATAACAGTACACAAGACACAACATAGAAAACTAAAGACCACCAAAAACTTGGGGGTGATCTCAGGTGCTCCTGAAGGGTAAGCAGATCCTGCTCCACATGTGGCACCCGACGTGTTGCTCATGTTATTACAAAACCCGCTAAATAGTCTAATTTGGTAGGTCACATTCGTGGAAAGGGAACGGATTGTAGTTAGATATTAGGAACATATCCAATATCATCTGTGAAACGGATATTCCGTAACAGTCAACCAACTCGTGATGGCGTCCGTAAAATTTACGAAGGGATGATTTCAACTTTATAAAAATGGCAAAATGACGTTAAACTGTATCGGGTGTTGATTTACGGGTATCTGTTTCCGATGGGTCTTGAATGCCTCATATTGTTGTTGTAAGACGTAGATCAACGCATTTAACGGATTAAATATAACGTGACATTTTGTAGTGTAGTATTTTAACTGCATAATTAAGAATTGCCCACATTTGTTTATTGAAAATCAAGTACCAGTGTTTGAAACTAGTATTTTTTTGTGCATTAGTTTAAATTGTTTGACAAAAACAAACTATCAAGTCAAGTCTTAATTTACTAATGTTAGCTTGCATAACTGGGAGTGTTAATATTTCTTCTTTTTGTTTTCGGCGATTCATAAAATGATAACAAAACAGTATTCTTGGTACTTCAAATGTATTATTCTGTTAGTTAATAAGAAAACATGTTTACAACTATGTTACACATGATGTAACATGTGTAACCACAATCCATTTGACAGTATGGTATCACAATTCTTACAAATTTTCTACATAAGAAAACAGCACAGTCCACCAGAAAAGCTTCATTTTAAGATCTTGTCCTTAATAATTTGAAATAACCAACAGCTTAACACATCAAGATATTTTGCTACAAAATACAAACTGCGCAGATTCTGAAAAGTCCATATTTTGTGTTCAGCAAGTAAGTTCAAGAACAGATTGTACTTGACAAGATTCGACATGATTTCGACAATGTTAAATTGACATGATTTTGGTCTAGACTTAACTTAATATGCCTGATTAGTACTGAATAACCTTGATATAGTCTGAATATGGTCTCGACAAATGCTCAACCAGTCTCATCAGTGCTCAACCAGTCTCTGACCTTTAAATTTAGTCTTGACTGGTTTTGACTCGGTCTGAATCCATCAATCTATGTCAACTATATATTGATGAATGTCATGTTATTTAGTAGTTTGGTTTAATTGATGTAAAATTTACGGTTTTAATTATAGGTTTAAAAAAACTGTATAATTTTCAATTCTAACTAATTTCAGATAGGTACCTTTAAAAATGTCATAACCTTTTTCAAATCAACTTAGATTTTGATAACACTCTTTATATATCTCATATGTTGATCTTACAAAATGCAAGAGTTTTGTATGTTGGCTTGTCAAAATTAAGGATTTTATTTATAGGTAGAAGTAAGGGGGTAGGCCTTGGTAATACCAAAATTTTCCTCTCGTTTAATTTTTCTTATATTTATATCATTGAAAAGGTAGGGGTCCATGCATCATCTGCCGAAGTTTTTGTGGAATTCACCGTTTCCTTTTATGTTTAGGGTATATTGAATATGACCAGTTTTGGGGTACCCTAAAAAACGGCCGAAAACACTAGTATGTATATATCATTGTGTGTTTTTGCACATGCTGTCATTAGAAATACCCATGACTATTAAAATGCATAAAAGAAACATATTTTAAAGTAAATGTGAAATATCATGGTAATACCAATAGCCTGAATGTAAAAAAAGGGTTTTTGATCATTGATAAGGCAAAAATTCTAGCCAGCTCAGATTACACATTATTTTTCAAACTTTGCAAGAAATAAAATTGTTGTTTAATTCCTGCAAAAATTGCTCAAACATTTATTATAAATCTTGAAAATCGCAAACTTTTATCGAATTTGACAGTTTGAAATTTTCAAAATCTTAAAAACAAGTTGGCTTACAAGGCACAAGAAAAAAGGAAAATTTTGGAACAAAATTATTTTTCTCCCTACAAAACCTTCTACAGACTGTCTTTGTATTCTTTTTATGTGCATAAGTCAAAATTGTACTGTCCCAATAATAATTGTAATCAAGTTTATAAGGAAAAAACAGTAATATTCAGTATGGGACGAGTACCCTTGGGACGAATTGACATATCACAATTATCTATTGGTTTCTCTCCCCAGACTACAAAATGCCCCTGTCATCAATAGCAGACGCTATTAGAATTCATTGTTTTGACAGTCTGTCACTATCTAAATACTATCTTTATGCAAATGTAGATTATCTATTAGCATAAGCTTGTGCTAGGATTGATGTTCAGATCATATCTTCTAGAATAGTGCCCTTTATATTTGAAAAAAAAAAAACAAAGACATACAGTTAAGTACAAACTCTATCAATGGCTTAGCACTGAAACCGTATAACTTCATCATTTGTCCAAATCGAATTTCCCAAATCTTCCAAGATTTTTTTCTAAATGATGCCACAAGACACTATAATCAATATAGTCATTCCAGAACTCCCCAGTACATTGGTTGTTTTTTTAAAGCATTTCATGTATGAATGGTAATTTTCTACCTTTTCAGTTCTTGCTCAAAGCCAAATGTTAACAACATAAATGCTTGATCACTGTTTAAATTTCTGCTATGTTAAAACGCACAAATGACTTTCAATACATATGTAAGAGTTGTCTCCCATATAACAAGTCTACCCCCTTAAATAGCTATACTTTTTAGTTCGTACTTAATTCAGTTACATGTAGTAACCTTTGAACATTTTTGTATTTTTTTTCAAATCAACTTGGATTTTGATAAAACTCTACAGCTATCTCAATTGTATATATATATATTGATTTTACAAAATGCCATGTTTTTCGGTACGTAGTTTGGTTTATTGCTATCAAATTCAAGGATTTAAAAATAGGTAAAAAGGAAGAATTTTAATATTGAAATATTTTTTTTCGAGCGTCACTGATGAGTTTTTGTAAAAACGCGAGTCTGTCGTACACAATTTTAATCCTGGTATCTACAATAAGTTTATGTAAATTTCGACATCTTTATAAGTTCAAAGTTACCATTCTGCACAGAAGTGTCTAGAATATATTAACCTGTTTAATTATCAATAAATATCTAACAGAATGTGAAAGGCTTGAATAAGTAAACTTATTTGGAATTTTATGGGTCTAAAATGGCTCCATCAAACATCCTCCTGTAATCATTCAAGTGACACTTCATCCTTGAATATATACATCTAGGACAGTAACTTACGCCACCGAAAAGTTTGTTTACATTTTCGGTTTCGGTCTTTCAAGGGTACTTTAAATCACATACTAATGAAAAGTAAAATCACAAAAATACTGAACTCCGAGGAAAATTCAAAAAGGAAAGTCCCCAATCAAATGCCAAAATCAAAAGTTCAAACACATCAAACGAATGGATAACAACTGTCATATTCCTGACTTGGTACAGGCATTTTCTTATGTAGAAAATGGTGGATCGAACCTGGTTTTAAAGCTAGCTAAACCTCTCACTTGTATGACAGTCGCATCAAATTCCATTATATTGACAACGATGTGTGAACAAAACAACCAAAAACAATAGGTAAAATGTCACAAATAGGGTAAATAGTCTAATTCGGTAGGTCACATTCGTGAAAAGGGAACAGGATTGTAGTTACGACATAAGGAACATATCCGATATCATCTGTGAAACGGATATTCCATAACGGTCAACCAACTCGTGATGGCGTCCGTAAAATTTACAAAGTGATGATTTCAACTTACCATTTGGAAATCTTGGTTTAAAATGAAAATCCACAATTGGGAAGCTGAAATCATCTCTTTGTCGTAAAGTTTGTTTTCAACCGACTTCATAGTCAATTTCTAGATATAAGTCATTATCAAATGGCAAAATCAAAAGCTCAAACACATCAAACGAATGGATAACAACTGTTATATTCCTGACTTGGTACAGGCATTTTCTTATGTAGAAAATGGTGGATTGAACCTGGTTTTATAGCTATCTAAACCTCTAACTTGTATGACAGTCGCATGAAACGTCATTAATGGATGAATCTTTTATTATAAAGAGCGTTCACACACATGACACAACGACTTCCACTTCACGCTTGATTGGTTGGTTACGTTTTCAATTTGGGTTTTAAAAAAATGTGCTATCTATTCAGATCTTAGTGCTATTTTTAACACCCTCGCTAGAGCAACGTATTTCTCTCGGTTCCCGTACGTTGGAGCAACACGTTACAATTTGTTTGCGTTTACTATAGCAACATATAACAGTTTGCTTGTGTAATCTAGAGCAACACATATTTTATTCAATAAAAGAGAGAAGAAGACATTCAAACTTGTAAGTGGAAAATTAACTGAGTTTTGCTTATCGTTGAAGGGCGTCTGATGACCTTTATTTGTAAACATCTATGTCATTGACTCTCTGATGAAGATTATTAATTGGCAGTCATCTTTTTATATGACAATGCCATTGCAAAAACGAAAAGAGACAAAAAGATAAACAGCATAATACCAATTACAAATAATACATAACAAACTAAAAACTAAAATCGGGGGTAATATCATGTGTTCTGAAACGATAAACAGATCCTGCTCCATATGTGGCAACCGTTGTGAGTATCATGTATATACAAACAGATCTGTGAAACAGATATTCAATAACCGATATATCTAGATTATTTCGGTTAATTAACACATATTCGGAAGTTATTGTACATTTAATTCATATTTTGATTTCAATTGTGTTTATATAAATTATTTTGTATTTTCAAAATGTAATCAAACGGTTGTTGTCCAATCATCCTTTATTCAACAATAGTAATTATCGCGTATGACAGTGAAAATGAACAACCTTGACCTGCACATTGTATACACTGATAGGTATTCTATGGAGTTGCTTTTTGAAAATTGAATATCTTAATGCAGGTAATTTTAGGAGAAACTTAGAGAGAATATTTTGGAAATATTCAGAAGTAACTCTTGAAATAAAGCTGCTAGAGTGTTGCCTTAATTTTCCTAATACTTAATGAACATATTATAAGAACAATAATATGCGTGCATTTTATTAATACACTGATGCGGACGGACATGGACGCGTAACGTTGTTGCACTAATCCGCATCGCGTTTCATTTTCTGTAAAGGATCTTAATAAATATTAGGAGTACAATCAACAGGAAAATGTACAAATTGCCGATTAAACTGCACACCAATCAATATTTACTTCTCATAAGTGGTTCCTCTTACAACGAAATTATCACAAACTAAAATTAAAGTCAGAAGACCATGACATAGGGCCCGAGGCTGGGTAAAATAATCTCCAAGAAATGATATGCGTGAATGCTTATACAACTGCAAATAAGATATCATATGGTAACCATTAGTTGTCCCTTTAAACTGCACTAATCAAAATCTTTAACTGATCGTTGCCACCACCGTCGATGCCTCCACCGCCAGAAAAAGCATACATATGTTTCGCTTTTTGATTTCTTCAACGCAATCTCAATTGTATATATATATATATTGATTTTACAAAATGCCAGGTTTTTCGGTACGTAGTTTGGTTTATTGCTATCAAATTCAAGGATTTAAAAATAGGTAAAAAGGAAGAATTTTAATATTGAAATTTTTTTCGAGCGTCACTGATGAGTTTTGTAAAACGCGAGTCTGTCGTACACAATTTTAATCCTGGTATCTACAATAAGTTTATGTAAATTTCGACATCTTTATAAGTTCAAAGTTACCATTCTGCACAGAAGTGTCTAGAATATATTAACCTGTTTAATTATCAATAAATATCTAACATAATGTAAAAGGCTTGAATAAGTAAACTTATTTGGAATTTTATGGGTCTAAAAATGGCTCCATCAAACATCCTCCTGTAATCATTCCAATGACACTTCATCCTTGAATATATACATCTAGGACAGTAACTTACATATACGCCACCGAAAAGTTTGTTTACATTTTCGGTTTCGGTCTTTCAAGGGTAATTTAAATCACATACTAATGAAAAGTAAAATCACAAAAATACTGAACTCCGAGGAAAATTCAAAAAGGAAAGTCCCCAATCAAATGGCAAAATTAAAAGTTCAAACACATCAAACGAATGGATAACAACTGTCATTATCTACTTGTTAACAGCTTCTATAACGTAAATTCTCGGTCACGTTGGACCTAGTTAATTTTGCTTTCAAGAACATATAACAGTTTGCTTGTGTAATCTAGACAACATATTTTATTAAAAAGGAAGAAGAATTCGAACTTGTAAGTGGAACATTAACTGAGTGTTGCTTATCTGATGACCTTTATTTTAAACATCTATGTCATTGACTCTCTGATGAAGATTATTAATTGGCAGTCATCTTTTATATGACAATGCCATTGCAAAACGAAAGAGACAAAAGATAAACAGCATAATACCAATTACAAATAATACATACAAACTAAAACTAAAATCGGGGTAATATCATGTGTTCTGAAACGATAAACAGATCCTGCTCCATATGTGGCAACCGTTGTGAGTATCATGTATATACAAACAGATCTGACCCAGATATTCAATAACCGATATATCTAGATTATTTCGGTTAATTAACACATATTCGGAAGTTATTGTACATTTAATTCATGTTTTGATTTCAATTGTGTTTATATGAATTATTTTGTATTTTCAAAATGTAAACAAACGGTTGTTGTCCAATCATCCTTTATTCAACAATAGTAATTATCGCGTATGACAGTGAAAATGAACAACCTTGGCCTGCACATTGTATACACTGATAGGTATTCTATAGAGTTGCTTTTTTGAAAATTGAATATCTTAATGCAGATAATTTTAGGAGAAACTTAAGAGAGAATATTTTGGAAATATTCAGAAGTAACTCTTGAAATAAAGCTGGTAGAGTGTTGCCTAAATTTTCCTAATACTTAATGAACATATTATAAGAACAATAATATGCGTGCATTTTATTAATACACTGATGCGGACGGACATGGACGCGTAACGTTGCTGCACTAATGCGCATCGCGTTTCATTTTCTGTAAAGGATCTTAATAAATATTAGGAGTACAATCAACAGGAAAATGTACAAATTGCCGATTAAACTGCATACCAATCAATATTTACTTCTCATAAGTGGTTCCTCTTACAACGAAATTATCACAAACTAAAATTAAAGTCAGAAGACCATGACATAGGGCCCGAGGCTGGGTAAAATAATCTCCAAGAAATGATATGCGTGAATGCTTATACAACTGCAAATAAGATATCATATGGTAACCATTAGTTGTCCCTTTAAACTGCACTAATCAAAATCTTTAACTGATCGTTGCCACCACCGTCGATGCCTCCACCGCCAGAAAAAGCATACATATCTTTCGCTTTTTGATTTCTTCAACGCAATTACAATAAGTATTTGATATTTCCTGGATATATAAGCCAAGCTCAATATTGCCAGATCAATTTGGAATTTTAGTTTCTTCGAAATATCTAAATTCATAATATGATATGAACAAGACAGAAACTAAACCTTACCTTGAAATGATGATTTTCTAACCCATCCTGAAAACTTAAATGTGTAGTTTGCTATGTGTTGATTATTTCAAAATCATTGTTAACATAATTATATTAAATGTACAGCAGTTGGAAAAAAACTTCCTGATAACAACCGTATGGACGGTCAGGAAAGGAGTCTTCATTTTTATTTATTATGTTGAACGTCATTATTTATCTATTCTTTTATATTTTTTACTTTTAAATTTCTGCTATGTTAAAACGCACAAATGACTTTCAATACATGTGTAAGAGTTGTCTCCCATATAACAAGTCTACCCCTTAAATAGCTATACTTTTTAGTTCGTACTTAATTCAGTTACATGTAGTAACCTTTGAACATTTTTGTATTTTTTTTCAAATCAACTTGGATTTTGATAAAACTCTACAGCTATCTCAATTGTATATATATATATTGATTTTACAAAATGCCATGTTTTTCGGTACGTAGTTTGGTTTATTGCTATCAAATTCAAGGATTTAAAAAATAGGTAAAAAAAGGAAGAATTTTTAATATTGAAATTTTTTTTTCGAGCGTCACTGATGAGTTTTTGTAAAAACGCGAGTCTGTCGTACACAATTTTAATCCTGGTATCTACAATAAGTTTATGTAAATTTCGACATCTTTATAAGTTCAAAGTTACCATTCTGCACAGAAGTGTCTAGAATATATTAACCTGTTTAATTATCAATAAATATCTAACATAATGTAAAAGGCTTGAATAAGTAAACTTATTTGGAATTTTATGGGTCTAAAAATGGCTCCATCAAACATCCTCCTGTAATCATTCAAGTGACACTTCATCCTTGAATATATACATCTAGGACAGTAACTTACGCCACCGAAAAGTTTGTTTACATTTTCGGTTTCGGTCTTTCAAGGGTACTTTAAATCACATACTAATGAAAAGTAAAATCACAAAATACTGAACTCCGAGGAAAATTCAAAAGGAAAGTCTCCAATCAAATGCCAAAATCAAAAGTTCAAACACATCAAACGAATGGATAACAACTGTCATATTCCTGACTTGGTACAGGCATTTTCTTATGTAGAAAATGGTGGATCGAACCTGGTTTTAAAGCTAGCTAAACCTCTCACTTGTATGACAGTCGCTTCAAATTCCATTATATTGACAACGATGTGTGAACAAAACAACCAAAAACAATAGGTAAAATGTCACAAATAGGGTAAATAGTCTAATTCGGTAGGTCACATTCGTGAAAAGGGAACAGGATTGTAGTAACGACATAAGGAACATATCCGATATCATCTGTGAAACGGATATTCCATAACGGTCAACCAACTCGTGATGGCGTCCGTAAAATTTACAAAGTGATGATTTCAACTTACCATTTGGAAATCTTGGTTTAAAAATGAAAATCCACAATTGGGAAGCTGAAATCACCTCTTTTGTCGTAAAGTTTTGTTTTCAACCGACCTTCATAGTCAATTTCTAGATATAAGTCATTATCAAATGGCAAAATCAAAAGCTCAAACACATCAAACGAATGGATAACAACTGTTATATTCCTGACTTGGTACAGGCATTTTCTTATGTAGAAAATGGTGGATTGAACCTGGTTTTATAGCTATCTAAACCTCTAACTTGTATGACAGTCGCATGAAACGTCATTAATGGATGAATCTTTTATTATAAAGAGCGTTCACACACATGACACAACGACTTCCACTTCACGCTTGATTGGTTGGTTACGTTTTCAATTTGGGTTTTAAAACAATGTGCTATCTATTCAGATCTTAGTGCTATTTTAACACCCTCGCTAGATCAACGTATTTCTCTCGGTTCCCGTACGTTGGAGCAACACGTTACAATTTGTTTGCGTTTACTATAGGAACATATAACAGTTTGCTTGTGTAATCTAGAGCAACACATATTTTATTAAATAAAAGAGAAGAAGACATTCGAACTTGTAAGTGGAACATTAACTGAGTGTTGCTTATCTGATGACCTTTATTTTAAACATCTATGTCATTGACTCTCTGATGAAGATTATTAATTGGCAGTCATCTTTTTATATGACAATGCCATTGCAAAAACGAAAAGAGACAAAAAGATAAACAGCATAATACCAATTACAAATAATACATAACAAACTAAAAACTAAAATCGGGGGTAATATCATGTGTTCTGAAACGATAAACAGATCCTGCTCCATATGTGGCAACCGTTGTGAGTATCATGTATATACAAACAGATCTGTGAAACAGATATTCAATAACCGATATATCTAGATTATTTCGGTTAATTAACACATATTCGGAAGTTATTGTACATTTAATTCATATTTTGATTTCAATTGTGTTTATATAAATTATTTTGTATTTTCAAAATGTAATCAAACGGTTGTTGTCCAATCATCCTTTATTCAACAATAGTAATTATCGCGTATGACAGTGAAAATGAACAACCTTGGCCTGCACATTGTATACACTGATAGGTATTCTATAGAGTTGCTTTTTTGAAAATTGAATATCTTAATGCAGATAATTTTAGGAGAAACTTAAGAGAGAATATTTTGGAAATATTCAGAAGTAACTCTTGAAATAAAGCTGGTAGAGTGTTGCCTAAATTTTCCTAATACTTAATGAACATATGATAAGAACAATAATATGCGTGTATTTTATTAATACACTGATGCGGACGGACATAAACGCGTAACGTTGTTGCACTAATCCGCATCGCGTTTCATTTTCTGTAAAGGATCTTAATAAATATTAGGGAGTAAAATCAACGGGAAAATGTACAAATTGCCGATTAAACTGCATACCAATCAATATTTACTTCTCATAAGTGGTTCCTCTTACAACGAAATTATCACAAACTAAAATTAAAGTCAGAAGACAATGACATAGGGCCCGCGTCAGGGTAAAATAATCTCAAGAAATGATATGCGTGAATGCTTATACAACTGCAAATAAGATATCATATGGTAACCATTAGTTGTCCCTTTAAACTGCACTAATCAAAATCTTTAACTGATCGTTGCCACCACCGTCGATGCCTCCACCGCCAGAAAAAGCATACATATCTTTCGCTTTTTGATTTCTTCAACGCAATTACAATAAGTATTTGATATTTCCTGGATATATAAGCCAAGCTCAATATTGCCAGATCAATTTGGAATTTTAGTTTCTTCGAAATATCTAAATTCATAATATGATATGAACAAGACAGAAACTAAACCTTACCTTGAAATGATGATTTTCTAACCCATCCTGAAAACTTAAATGTGTAGTTTGCTATGTGTTGATTATTTCAAAATCATTGTTAACATAATTATATTAAATGTACAGCAGTTGGAAAAAAACTTCCTGATAACAACCGTATGGACGGTCAGGAAAGGAGTCTTCATTTTTTATTTATTATGTTGAACGTCATTATTTATCTATTCTTTTATATTTTTTACTTTTACTATAAATGCTTTTTTTAACAACCCATTTATTTTTTGCTGTTTGGTCTATTTTTTTTTTTATTTTATTTTACTATCTATTCTCTGTAACCCAAATAGAGACCCTCATAAAATTTAGTTAAGTGGTCCGTTATAATGAATTCCTGTTCTGCGTAGATTAAATACACATTGTATGGATTTAGAATTAATTTGGGTGTTTTCTGTAGTGTTAAGAATTTGATATAGATAGATTCTATAAAAAATTAAACAAATTCACTTTTATAATTTTTGTTGCTTTATCATTTCAGAATACACCTTTGTATGCATTTAACATATGTTTCTGTTAAAAAAAAAAAAAAAAAAAAAAAAAAAACCAATGTTCAATAATTTCCTTTCAAGCAGCAAAGCTATATCATGGAAATCATGACACGAAATTCAAGCATAACACGTATTGCAATTAGTATGTTTGCCGGTTAGGTTAAGGAATTTGAGAGTGTCAAATCAAATATTTTACATTAAAATATCTAAAAGTTAATTGCATTTCTATTTGGTTGTTTAATACCTTTTCATAAACGGTCCAACAGTTTGTTTTGAAGCTTTTTTTTGACATTATTATTGCATTTCATATTAATGTCAATTTCTAAATCACATGATTTGCTTTTAATGGTTATAAACAGCTTTTTTTGTGTTATTCCTTTTGATCTTGATCATCCAGATAAAGAGGATTGCTTTATACGTTTCAAACATTCATAGCTTCATACATTTTCTAGAAAATTTACCAAACATTATGAAGTTTGAGCCCAAATGTTCCAATTACTAATAAACTCATCATAGATACCGGGATTGAAATTTTATATTTGCATCAGACGCGCGTTTCGTCTACAAAAGACTCATCAGTGATGCTTCCATTAGATTAAAAGTTACTGTTCGTCTTCCAATTACTATTAAAAATAACACATCAAATATACGAGGCTTATAATTCGGTATGGCAAACGCGCATGTTGTTAACAAACGACTCATCAAAGACGCTCGAATAAAAAAAGTTGGAAGGCCAAATCATGATGAGGAGCATTTGGAAAAAAACATCAACAAAAATGTATACTAGTTACGGCTAATGTCATCTACGCCTACAGAAGAATCATTGAATGACTGTAATGGTAAAAACAAACATGGCCCAATGGGCAAAGTAATTCAATGATGGCAAAAACTAACATTGCCCAATTGGCAAAATAAGCCAATGATGGCTAAAACTAACAGGGCCAAATGTGCAAAGTGAGCCAATGATGGCAAAAACAAACATGGACCAATGAGCAAAGTGAACAAATAATGACAAAAACTAACATGGCCCAATGGGCAAAGTAATCCAATGATGGAAAAACTAACCTTGCCCAATTGGCAACGTGAGAAAATGTTGACAAAAACGAACATGGTCCAATAGGCAAAGTGAGGAAAATAATGTCAAAAACTAACATGGCCCAATGTGCAAAGTAAGCCAATGATGGCAAAAAGTATCATGGCCCAATGGGCAAAGTAAGCCAGTGATGGCAAAAACTAACATGGCCCAATGTGCAAAGTAAGCCAATGATGGCAAAAACTAACATGCCCTAATGGGAAAAGTAAGCCAATGGTGGCAAAAACTGAAATGGACCAATGGGCAAAATAAGCCAATGATCACAAAAACTGACATTGCCCAATGGGCAAAGTAAGCCAATGATGACAAAAACTGAAATGGCTCAATTGGCAAAGTACGTCAATGATGGCAAAACTAACATGGCCCAATGTGCAAAAGAAGCCAATGATGGCAAAAACGGAAATGGTCCAACGAGCAAAATAAGCATATGATGGAAAAACTAGCATGACCCAATAGGCAAAGTAAGCAATGCAATGATGGCAAAAATTGAAATAGCCCAACGGGAAAAGTAAGCCAATGATGATAAAAACAAACATGGCCAAATGGGCAAAGTAAGCCAATGATGGCAAAAACTAACATGGCCGAATGGGCAAAGTGAGCAAATGATGGCAAAAACTAAAATGGCCAAATGGGCAAAGTAAGCCAATGATTGCTAAAAATAAAATGGCCAAATGTGCAAATTTGGCCAATGATGGCTAAAACTAACATGGCCAAATGTGCAAAGTAAGCCAATGATGGCAAAAATTAAACATGGCCGAACGGGTAAGGTAAGCTAAAGATGGCAAAAACAGACATGGCCGAATGGGCAAAGTAAGCCAATGATAGTAAAAACAAACATGGCCCAATGGGAAAAGTAATCCAATGATGGCAAAAACTAACATGGTCCAACTTGCAAAGTAAGCCAATGATGGCTTAAACTAACAGGGCCAAATGTGCAAAGTGAGCCAACGATGGCAAAAACAAATATGGACCAATGAGCAAAGTGAGCAAATAATGATAAAAAACTAACATGGCCCAGTGGGCAAAGTAATCCAATGATGGCAAAACTAACCTGCCCTAATTGGCAACGTGAGCCAATGATGACAAAAACGAACATGGTCCAATAGGGAAAGTGAGGAAATTAATGGCAAAAACTAACATGGCCCAATGTGCAAAGAAGCCAATGATGGCAAAATCGGAATTGGTCCAACGAGCAAAGTAAGCAAATGATGGAAAAAATAGCATGACCTAATTGGCAAAGTAAGCCATGCAATGATGGCAAAAATTGAAAAAAACCCAACGGGAAGAGTAAGCTAATGATGATAAAAACGAACATGGCCCAATGGACAATGTAAGCCAATGATGGCAAAAACCAACATGGCCGAATGGGCAAAGTGAGCAAATGATTGCAAAAACTAATATTGCCCAATGGGCAAAGTAAGCCAATGATTGCTAAAACTAAAATGGCCAATTGTGCAAATTTGGCCAATGATGGCTAAAACTAACATGGCCAAATGTGCAAAGTAAGCCAATGATGGCAAAAATTAAACATGGCCGAATGGGTAAGGTAAGCTAAAGATGGCAAAAACAGACATGGCCGAATGGGCAAAGTAAGCCAATGATGGCAAAAACTAACATGGCCTAATGTGCAAAGTAAGCCAATGATGGTAAAAACAAACATGGCCAAATGGGCAAAGTAATCCAATGATGGCAAAAATTAACATAGTCCAATTAGCAAAGTAAGCCAATGATGGCTAAAACTTACATGGCCAAATGTGCAAAGAATGTCGATGATGGCAAAAAATCAACATGGCCGAACGGGTACGGCAAGCTAAAGATGGCAAAAACAAACATGGCCGAATGGGCAAAGTAAGCCAATGATGGCAAAAATTAACATGGCCTAATGTTCAAAGTAAGCCAATGATGGTAAAAACAAACATGACCCAATGGGCAAAGTAATCCAATGATGGCAAAAACTAACATGGCCCAATTGGCAAAGTAAGCCATGATGGCTTAAACTAACAGGGCCAAATGTGCAAAGTGAGCCAATTATGGCAAAAACAAACATGGACCAATGAGCAAAGTGAGCGAAAAATGGCAAAAACTAACATGACCCAATGGGCAAAGTAATCCAATGATTGCAAAAACTAACCTGGCGTAATTGGCAACGTGAGCCAATGATGGCAAAAGCAAACATGGCCCAATAGGCAAAGTGAGGAAAATAATGGCAAAAACTAACATGGCCCAATGGGAAAAGTAAGTCAATGATGGCAAAAACTGAAATAGGCCAATGGGCAAAATAAGCCAATGATGACAAAAACTTACATGGCCCAATGTGCAAAGTAAGCCAATAATAGCAAAACTAGTATGGCCCAATTGGCAAAGTAAGCCAATGATTGCTAAAACTAACATGGCCCAATGTGCAAAGTAAGCCAATGATGGCTAAAACTAACATAGTCGAATCTGCAAAATAAGCCAATGATTGCAAAAACTAACATGGCCAAATGTGCAAAGTAAGTCAATGATGGCAAAGACTAACATAGTCACTGTGCAAAGTAAACCAATGATGGCAAAAACTAACATGGCCCAAGTTCAAATTTAGACAATGATGGCTAAAACTGAAATGGCTCAATTGGCAAAGTAAGCCAATGATGGCAAAAACTAACATGGCCAAATGTGCAGAGTAAACCAATGATGGCAAAAACTGAAATGGCCCAACGGCAAAGTGAGACAATGATGGCAAAAACTAACATGGCCCAATGTGCAAAGTAAGCCAATGATGGCAAAAACTAACATGGCCCAAATGGCAAAGTAAGCCATTGATGGCAAAAACTGAAATGGCCCAATGGGCAAAGGAAGCCAATGATGACAACAACTAACATGGCCCAATAAGCAAAGTAGGCCTATGATGGAAAAAACTGTAATGGCACAATGTGCAGATTACGTCAAAATTATTTCCCTAATTATAACATTAAATGTTTTAATATTCATTATTAAATGTGCTTCTGTTTTTAAATGTACTACTCATAGATTTGATAAGTAGGGGATCAAAACTTTACCTCAAGATGAGGTCCTCTGAAGTATGTTATCTGTTCAGGTCCTTTGAACACAGGTCCTTAGAAGAAAATCATCTGCGCTGAAATATCAAAGGAAATAATCATAGCACTGTAAGTGCTGACAGCCAGCCAATCTCACTTGATCATAAAAAGCAGTTTATCCGTTCATGTATTATTACATTCAATCATCATTTCACGTTTGCTTTATTCAAAATATTAGAACATGTAGAAAGGACAGACATGCACCATGCTTAAGGAAACTCTTACTTTTGTTAATTCTATTCTAACAAATATAAAATGTTTATGCTTTTAAATGAAGGGAAATCAACATGAGTTAAAGAAAGAAATCAAAGATGTATTCATAATTCATTAGTTGAAGAGAAACTAACAGGATGGCAAAAAAAGTGCAACTTACTTCTTCCTTATATTATTAAATGATAAATTAATGAGATTGAAATAAGTCCCCCTTTGTCATGTTTTTTTTTTCTATTTGAACTTAATGTTATTCATTAACATAGGCAGTTTTGTTTGAAATAGTTTAGCATTTTATAACTAATAACCATGCCATTTCTTGAAAAAATAACAGTTTATGAATTGTTACATTATCTCTCAATATTTCCTATTCAGACTTTAGCTTAGTATTTAGTAAAGTCAATCTATGTAGACAATGTTTAAATACCATTAACATTACAACAGAAAGTTCTCTAATGTTTTGTGTTTAGGATCGCATCATATTTATAATACAAAAAGTCTACCAGGACTACAATGATGGAATTTGATAAATTTGGATTTAAATTATCATTTTCTAAAAAGAACTCAATGAAAACTGAGAAAAAAATTATATTATTGTTAAAACATGATTGTTTAAGGAAACAGAAAAAAATCATAACCAAAAATAAGTATATCAAGGTTAAAACGAAGTTTTTTATCATAAAATCTTGCAAAACAGGAAACCAGAATATTTGTCAAATGTAATCTATTTGAAACATCACTGATATGACTGTACTGTAAAAGGAAACTCACAAAATCTCGTTACCAGATATAAGTTATTTGAACCGAAAAATATGAGATGTTTATCAAGTCTCGAAAAACAGGAAACCAGAAATTATATCGAATGCAAATAAACTTACAGAAATTAAATAGTTCGTTACTTTGTGTGTTGGCGTTTGTTTTTGTTACACTTCGGTGTTCCTGTTGTACCGTTGTTTTCCTCTTATAGATGATGTGTTTCCCTCGGTTTTAGTTTGTAACCCGGATTTTGTTTTCTCTTAACCAATTCATGACTTTTGAACAGGATATACTACTGTTTCCTTTATTTATTGGCACATTTTCAGTATTCCTCTGGTTGTGTCGTGCCTTTCATGGCTGACCATATAGTATGGGTTTTGCTTATTGGTTATAGCCGTACAGTGACTAATGGTTGCTTAGTCAACTTCATTACGACTTCGCCGAATGGTTTGTTTGTCATGGCTATCGTACCACATCTCCTTTTTTCACAATATTCTTTCTTTTTATGAGTCCCAGTGTATGGTCAATTTGAGCACCTGAGATCACTCCCAGTTTTTGATGGTGGTTCGTGTTGCTTAGTCTTTAGTTTTCTATGTTGTGTCGTTTGTACTATTATTTGTCTGTTTGTCTTTTTTTTTATTTTTAGCCATGGCGTTGTCAGTTTATTTTCGATCTATGAGTTTGACTGTCTTTCTGGTATCTTTCGTCCCTCTTTTTTTTAAATTCAATTTAATGGGAAGATTGAAGAACACTTAATGCTATCTTAATGATATGTGTCGCTTTAAATAATAAATTATTATCTAATTTTACTGCGTTTTATAAGTAAAGAAAGGACCGAAAGAGATACCTTTTATGGCTGATCTATCTCAAAATAAAATACATACAAAATTGAGAATAATTGAAATATATGTTCAACATACATGTATTTAATGCAAAGAATAATTTTATCAGATCTACATCGGGATGTCATCATTTATCATACTGTATAATAATATATAAGAGCAAAGTCCTTTAAACCCCCTTTTAATATTTTAAAGAATAATGATATTTGCGTTAAGTCCAAAGGTGACTCGGGAACAGACATATGGTCACTTTTGGTCTTTGAACCGACAGTAAAGTCCCTGTGAATGTGGGCCGGGCGTCCGTTTGGTCGTGTTGAATGAATAAATACGCAGCCACGTCTGGTCAGAAAGGAAATTTGTCATCCTTTGTCTCGAGCAGAGATAGAGTGCCAGGCTGTCTGCACGTTAAGAACCATTGAAAGAACTCCTTGAAGGGTCCGTATGTGGGCTGTTGCATGGCTAAATTTCTATTTCTCTATCCAATATTCAATATACCCTTATTTTCTAGTGGCATTTCAATTTCTCGACATTTATTTCGTTTAAAGACCTGCCGGTTGTATTCATTATTGATTTGTTATCATCATGAGCATGCATGAAATATTTGACACTGAACGTAAAACAAACCACAATCAATAAATGTATTACTACTCTTAATATCAGTGTAAAAGTTAGATATACTTCTTCTGCTAGTGCTGTGGGGGTATATGTTGAATAATAGAGCAATGAGTAACCGATAAAGTAAATCTTGGTACAACGAAAAAAGATAAAGCAAATTAACAGTAATGATATAAAGGTTCCTCTCTGAAAATATATGTAATGAAAAAAAGTGATATTGTATGTATTTATACAAATTATAAAATACATTTACACCATGATTGCATTGGAAGTATAAGGATTCCCTACATTTATCATGATAATCATGATCACTATAAACGTATTTAAATATCAGAATGACTGCCCTCCCCCTTTTAACCATCGTAGATTACTGGAATCTATCGTTTTGCTTTAATTATAAATCATTGTGCAAATTATATTTATTGTATGATTATCTTATTTTAGTGGTGTTCAAACAATAATATTTTAAGGAAAATATAACCTAACAGTTTTATCTTTTAATGGAATATAAATTAATTTCCTGCTATAAGTTCAAATAATTTCATTTCACTTATTTTTTAACTTTACAAGATTTATTGTAAATTCTTATTGTGAACTATAAAAAGACAAAACTGTCAACAGTGTACGTATTCCAAATTCTACAAACCATTTAAATTATACTTTCTTGCAATCTTACATAATTAATTTCTAGCTGCTATTTATCTTAATTTAAATAAAAAAGTAACATGGCATTATTTTTTTCAATTTAAAATCGGTTAATGTATAAAGGGAAACAATTTTACTTGTTTTACATAGGGGCAAAATTAGCAGGTAAATGGTGCAAAATCAGAAAGTGCCGTATCAGCAGATGAGTGATCTAGACCCGTCTCTTTTGTTGTCTGACTTTATGTCCGCCAACTTACGTTTGTCAGGTCAAGTTTTTAAAACACCAAAACATTTATTTTTTTTGTTCTTTTAATAATATTTTATTAATCATAGATCTACATTTAACAATTTAATAATTTTGTCAGTAAAAATTCGCAGATATGTTTAAAAAGGACAAGACTAAGTGTGTTATCTGTTGATAAAATCAAAGGTCACTGAAGGTCCAGGGCAGTGTTCTGTTTGTTACATGTAATACTCTCTACAATTGATCGTTCTCCATTCACCGACCCAATGTTAAGTGATATTCGTTGTGACTGAAAGCCCAAAGTCAACTTATGAAATAAATCGTATAATTTCCAAAATCCTGTTTTGTCGATACTAAAATTCAGTGTCAGGTCTTATTTTGGAGGAACCTCTATTCAGATCTTGTCTTTTTCCTATATTTGTAATCAGTGTATATACTATATCTAATTGTACTTTGCATACACTAATAAAAGTGCGACTTTTCAGGGCTGCACGCTGGCCCAGTGGCATTTTATTGAAATCAGCTTTCTGATACCAACAATATCATGAATATACAGAACTATTACTGCCGTTCAAAAAGTGGTGCATCTGACACATTCTCTTTCACTTTTCTATCACTGATTAATGATATACAATTATATTTAAATCATTGTGATATCTAATATAAAATCAAACAGATTTATTTATGTGTAAAATACATTCGTGGTGTACAGATAACGATAGGAAGAGAATTCAATACTGTGGATTCATTTATTTTCGTGGCTACCAATTTTCGTGGATTGAGGAAAACTTGCATATTCGTTGATATCTAATTTCGTGGTCTTGGCAATGTCTGAATACATTCCTTTAGAATATTTGTAATTCGTTGAATATTTAAATTCTAGGTTCCCCTGTATCCACGAAATCCACGAAAGTTAGTATCCAACGAATATAAGTGAATCCACAGTATCTTAATATGTGTATTTTAAAATTATGCTCCTGTTTTTTTTATGAGAAATTTTCATATATTAGTATCTCGTCAATATTCTTTCTCTCTTAGAGCATCAGGATCATATAGTGCAATTTTTAGATGGGGAAAACATTCCATTCTTTAGGCACAACTTGATCTGTTATGTTTAAGTTTGTTTTTATGTTGTGCTTTTATAAATCTTTCCAGGGTTAAGGGAGTGTTGATAATTCGCAGAGAAGTGTAATCCTGTGACATTCTCAATGTGACTGTCCCAACGGAGGAGCTTATCTGTATAAACTGAGGAATTGTCGTTAGACGCTATATTTCGTTTATCGTTTTTAGAATAATTCCGGCCATTCGTTTTCTCTTTTGACCTTTTCCATTTTGTCATGCCGGGGTTGTTTATAACTTACTTTACAGAACTTAATGTTTTGCTCATCCATGCTTCCTAAGCCCTTTGGTGGCATCCATGCTTCCGAAGCCCTTTGGTGGCATCCATGCTTCCGAAGCCCTTTGGTGGCATCCATGCGACACAATATCACACACCTATACCCCTCCAAAAAAAAAAATTATCTTCAATTTTGACCCCCATTTTAAAGAAAAAACCCTTTTACATCCAAAATAAAATTTTACCAACATTTTTGTGTGATTTTAACTTCAAAATTAAGAAGAAAAAACACACTTTGCATTTATACCCCATAAAAAAATAAAACATTTTTTGTAAAGAGCACACCAAAACCTTAATCCTGGGTTTTTATAAAACTCATTTTTCCCTAAGGGAGTAGTATAGTACTTGAACGACTCCAGCCCCCCCAAAAAAAAATTTGACCCCAAAAATTACCCTCATTTCAAGTAAAGAGCCCTTAATTTTTATAAAAAAAAAAGCAAAACACCCAAAAACAGCAAATTTTCTTACTCCCAAAAAAAAAAAACAACAAAAAATTTCAAAAACAAAAATAAAAAAAGGTCGGGAGAACACACCGCGAAAAAATTCTGTTGGATTTTGGAGAAAAAAAAATCAATTTTACTTTAAAAATGAAACAACCTACAGCTCCTGATTTATCAATGGATATACCATTATATCCAGAATTACCTATAGAAGATGGACAAAATTATAGACTACAAAAATAACAGAAATAGAAAAACATTAATAAATGAGAGAGATAAACGAAAATCACTATACAAAAATATAAACGTGGAGTTAATGTTACTGATGGTGTTGATACAAGTTTAATTTCGACATCTGTTGTTTTAGCTGGTATAGGAATTGCTTTTCTATCTTTCTTCCCATACAAATTGCAGCTGTTGTATGTGGAAGTTTAGGAGGTCTAGTTAAATTAATTAGAAGAAAGTTGACAACAAAATCAAAAAACATTATGAAATTAAAACAATGGCAGAATGCAAGTTAAACAGCATAAAAGATTTAATATCAAAATCTTTAACTGACGGACAGATAAGTGCAGATGAATTTAAACTTATTTTAGATGAATTAGAAAAATTTAATGAGATGAAAAAAAAAAAAAAGTAATTTTAAAAGTTTACCAGATGATGAAAGAAAAAAACTAATTGAGGAAACAGAAAATAGAGTAAAAACGAATTAAAAAAAAATGGAAAATCTTTGATTTTCTTTAATAAAATCGTTATACGAATTTTAGTTGATAACGGAAATCCACCAAACTATGAATCAATTTTAATTAAATAAATGGATGAAGAAACAAAAGAAAAATTAGTAAAAATGTAAAAATAATGTTAAATAAAAATTTAATTATTTTTATCTTAAGTTGTTTTAACAGGTTCTTTTATTGTTTATTATCTAATATTTTAGATGAATAAAATGGCTGAAGGAGGTTATGAGTTTGATAATCCTGAGTTTAAAAATAATGATTATGATGAAGAAGAAGAAGAAGAAACGTCTTTTCAAGATGATGAAGAGTTTCAAAATAATATAAATAAGGAATTTGAAAAATCAAGAGATTTATCAGAAAATGACACTAAAATTCGCGAAAAGAAATTACCGAAAAATGATAAAAGATTTTATAACAAAAATAATGAATTATATTCAAACAAAATTACAAAGATTTTTTACCAAAGAAGATTTTAATGGAAGAACAATGTTGTATGTAAAAGATGAATATGGTAGGAAATTGCATTAACATATTATCAAAAGGAGTATTAAAATTTTATAAATTTAGCACTCTTCAAAGAAAATACGGTGTTAATTTTATTAGATATGTTTTAGGTGTAGACGATTATAAAATATCTGATAGAATAATAGAAGGTAGAGCAGAGTTTCAGAGAATGTTAAATGAAGCACCAATTTGTGAACTCAATAATATAGAAATTCCATTACAAGAAATATCTACACAACAAGAAGTACAAAATTATTAGAAACAGCAAGTAATTCAGAAACATATGTAAAAGAAATAGAAACTTCTTTTATAGAAGAAGGAGTAACTTACAAAGAAATGGAAACACAAACAGATATGACAAAAAGAGATGGATGGTGTAATCAGTGCAATGACATCAGTAAAGAAGAGATTGCAAATGAATTAGCAAAACTGAATGAAACAAATAAAGACTTAGCAAAAGAAAATACTAAATTAGAACAAGCTAAAGAAGACAATGATGAATTTCAAATAAATAGAATAAGTAGTCGAATAAGAGAGTTGGAATCTGAGAGAAGTGCAAGACTAGAAGTAATTAATATTAATAAAGAAAAACTACGTAGTCAAGTAAACAAAATTAAAGAAACAATAAATAAAGTGTTATACGAAGACAAAACATTAGGTGAAAGAATTAAAACATTATTCAGAGAACAAGGAATTACAATAGCTAGTATTTTAACCGCTTTTGGAATGATTATTGGTGTTATTGTTGAGGCATTTACTGGTGGAACTACTTTTCTCCTTCTCCTCCTCCTCCACCATCAAAAGGTGGTGTACAAGACTGGATAAAAAACAATTAAAAAATCTTGGAAAACTATTATCTTTTCTTGCAGGAAAATTAGCAGCTGCATTACCAGGTATTATAGGTTCTATTGTATCTTGGTTATTGTCTGTAACAAAAGACGTAGTAAATTGGTTTGCAAACAACTTATGGGCTTTGCTTGTTTTGGTTGTTGGTTTATTGTATGCTGCTGCTAGGAATATTTAAAAATAAATTAATAAATTTTATAAATAATAAGTGCTGTAATACCTAATACAATACTTACAAATATTATTGCTTGTTTATTATCTTCATGATCTTCATGTTCAATTTTTTTTATTGGATCTATTTTTGGTTCTTTAGGCTTTTCAGGTTTTATAGGTTCTTGTGGTTTTACAAGTTCTTTTGGTTTAAAATCAACATGATCAAAATTTTTATTATTTAAATCATCATTTAACCCAAGTGTTTGATTTTCTGTTGCAATTACAATTTTGTTGTTATAACCAACAATGGTGTCAATTTGTAATACCATATCACTGGGAGACATATATAAACCAAGTCCATAAGCATAATCAACTTTACTTCTTGCATATTTTAAAACATTTTCATAATTCGATATCTGGGTGGGTAAATCGATAGGACTATTTATTACATCTTGTACATTTGCTAAGAATTGTTTTGTGCATCAAATCCTGTTCCTACTTTTAATATTTCTACCCTTGTTTGAGATTGTGCCCTAATAATGCCCATACAAACATTCTAATACTTTCATTGATACGTTCAATACCTGCTTTTGTAAAACCCTCTGATTTATCTAATATAAATGTTGTCCAAGCCATACTTATATCTTTTGTATGACGAATTGTATCATGAATATTAAAGAAGGGACCATCCCTGAATGATGATATCTGTATTCACCACTTGGTTTATAATATTCAGAAAAGTTCCTAATCCTTTAGATGATGATTCTACTTTTGTCTCCAATCTGTATTTGGAGAAACATCAAATTCATTGCATAATTTTTGATATGCAGCTTTGTCATATGGGTTTTGTAATAACAGAAAGAAGAATCTGTTGGTAAAGGTGATTTAAGTTCTTTTAAAATTCTGGCAATGCAATAATATAAGTGAAATGTATAAAGTGATTTAGTAAGATTTGAAGTGTTTTGTATATGGTTATTGTAGGAAACACCACATCCTGTACTTGCACACCAGACTGCAAAGTTTAACTGACATTGCCACCAATCAAACGAAGAATGAATCCATGTATTCCATGGTTCGTTGGTGTGTAATGATGGGTTTTGATATTTTGAAATAAATCGGGAAAGCTGTTTTAAAGTTTTCTTTTGATTTACAAATATTATTTGATCGACAAGATTTATATCTTTTTAGAATACTTAACACTTGGATTATATGATACATTTGGATTATATTTAAATTCTTTTGTTATCATTTTTATATTAAAATGTACCACACTATTTCAAATATTGATAAGACAATTAACTTACAACAATACATTGATAACAGAGATGGAAATAAACGTATTGGTTTAAAATCTATAAGATATAGTGTAGGTTGGTATAATGTTTATGATGGAGTTATAAGACAAACAGGAGAAAGACTTCATAGGATTAAAGATGGTTATTATAGTTTCCAACAAATAGCGGATGAATTTAAAAAAAGATATTGTATTATCCGTAAATGAAACAAATGGTATTGCGTCATTAAACACTCCTATTGAGTTAAGGATAAATGAAGATTTGAAAAATATGTTAGGATTTAATAATGAACGTAAATTCGAACCTAATGAATTACATTATGGAAAAAATTTGTGGATTTTGCTATCCATAAATCATTATATATCCATTTGGAACAAGTTAGCACTTCTTATAATTATCTTGATGGTATGCCGAGTACTTTGTTGGCTGTTGTTCCAGTTGAAAATAAAGAGTTTGGTGAAGTTATAACAGCGAGATTTGAGCATCCGGAATATAAGTGTTTAGTAAATGATGTTATAACAGAATTGAAATTAGAAATAAGAGATGAAAATAATAACAAGATAATTAATCATTTACCAATTAATTGTGTTTTAGAAGTTATATAATTTATTTAATAAAATGAGCATACTTGGTGTCAAAAAAAAAAACGTAGATACATCGGAAATAAAAAAGGAAATATTAAATATGAAGAGTGAGCTTCAAACAATGGATACTAAGGATAAAAATTTACATCGGAGTGTCGCTGCCCTAATCATCAGAGTTTTAAATGTTGAAAATATAGCTGGTAATATTAAAATAAACCAGACAGAAAAATAATAAGTATAAATGCTGGAATTGATGGTCCAATACATGGAAATAAAAGTTTAATTTTGGTGATGGTGGTGGTTATTATTTAATGAACTTTCCAGGACAAATATTGGGTATTAGTTTAGTAAGTTTAAGAACAAGCACAGATATTATAGCCATTAAGATGATGGTTAATGATAAGTCAACTAGTTACAAAATGAGTTTGGATAATGGTGTCACACACGGTTTTAATAACTTTTATACACCTTTTGAAGTTAAGGCTGGAGATTTAATAAGTTTTATTAGTATGACTAATAATTCTTTATGTATCAATACTCTAGTATCAGTGGTAATTGAATTATTTTTATAACAAATTTAATCCTTAAAAATGTCGGCATACGGAAACAAATTAAATCCTTACAGAAAATAAGAGAACCCCGTGGTGTGAAAGGTATTCGCCAAAGTGTATCAATAACAAATAATCCTTCAACTATTGATCAAAATCAACAGCTATTAGTGAGATTCCCAATCTAAGCAATAATGATGTTATTGTTCCTGGAACAACCAGATTGGCATTTGAAATAGAACTCACATCTACAGACGACAATGCAACTATATATCAAAACATAGGAAGAACAATAGTTAAAAACAACAATTCGTATAAGTGGAAATGAAATTATGTCAATTGATGATAGTGATATTTATCATTGTTATGTTGATTTATGGAAATCTACATCTGAACGTTTAAATATGGCATACCAAGGAATTGGTGAAACAAACATGTTAAAACACAGAGTTGGTGCGGATGATAAATCATCAAACATAGGTGATGAAGCAATTGCAACTGCATATGGTGCAAGATTTTGTATCCCACTTGATTTTGAACTATTAGAAACTCATATGCCTTTTATCAAGCAGGTCTTGGTGATAGACTTGAATATGAACTTACATTTAATAATTATAGCAATGTTATTAAATCAACAGATACATCTGCAAGTTATACAATCAAAAACATTTGTTTAGAATTTGATATGGTTACTGATGCAGAATTAGCAAGACAGATAAGACAACAAGTTAATGGTAAGATGGTTATTTTGTACGATAGAATACTAAGACATAGAAAAATAACCAAAACAAATCTGATACATTGTGGAATATAAATTTAAATGTTCCAGCTAGAAGTATGAAAGGAATTCTAATGTTGTTCGAAGATCCTGAAAGAACAAGTACCGAAACTTATTATAATCCTAACATAACAAAAGTAGAAATGACAATAGAAGGTGTTCCAAATCAACTATACAGTCAAGGAATGAAAGCATATCAACAATGGGATGAAATAAATAAATTCTTTGCTTTAAATTCAAAAGAAATAAAACAACAGAAGAAGTTTTAAAGGATTTAAATTTATCCTATACAACATTAGAAAATATCTTACAACTAATTATGCATTATGGTTAGATTTACGTTCAACAGATGACAACTCATTACACGGTTCAGGTAGAAGAATTGAAAATGCTTCTGAAGGTATTACTATCCAAATAACTAAAACAGCAGGAGCAAATAAATTAATAAATGTTTATCTGTTTGTTATACAAGATGCACAAATTAATTTTGAAGATGGAAGATTTAAAGAAGTTAATTACTAGCGGTTCCCTTAAAAATGGAAACAAACGAGCGGAGCGAGATACACTCGATTCCTTTATGAATTACCAAAATATCCCCATTGTGCTATTATATGTGGACAAACAGGATGTGGAAAAACAGAGTTTGTTCTTGATTTATTAGAAGGAGAATATAGTGGAGTTTTCAAATATATAGTCATACTTTGTCCAACCATCCAATGGAACAAAGCATACAAAAATCGTGAATGGATTGGTGATGTTAGAAAACCAAAACAAAAATCTAATAATTGTTAATCCTATTGTTAAAGTGAGAGAAACAAACGGTTCCCTTTATGAAGAAGAGAAGCTACAAGAACTACTAAGAATGTTCTTTAAAAATATGCTGGTCATCCAACATTATATATCATTGATGACTGCAGTGCAACAAAAGAACTAACAAAGAAAAAGATATGCTGTCCGAGCTTGCATTTTCAGGAAGACATGCGGAACAATCAGTGTGGGTCATTTCACAGAGATACAACTCTGTTTTAAAAGATTTAAGAGAACAAACAAAATGGTTATGCATGTTCTACACAAAAGATAGAGATAGTTTTGATAATTGCCTAAGAGAAAATGATGTTATTCCTACTTTGGAAGAAAGACAAAGAATAAAGGAAGAACTTAAAAAAGAAACATCGTAAATTAATATTAAAGACAGATCAACCTACTGATTATTGGTTACTTAATTGATTTTTTAGCAATTCTCAAGTAATGCTTAAGTAATTCTTAAGTAATGCTTAAGTAATGCTTAAGTAATTCTTAAGTAATTTAACCAAAATAAGTAATTCTTAAGTAATTTAACCAAAATAAGCAAAATAATGCTTAAGTAATGCTTAAGTAATTCTTAAGTAATTTAACCAAAATAAGTAATAAAAAAAGCAATGCTGTTGGAAATACTAACAATTGCAACAAACACTGCAGTCTTATCATTGGTTGGATATGTTGTATTTAATTTTTAAAGTTAAAATAAATTATATCCGTTTTTGAAACGTATAAAATGAATGCTGAAGAATTATTAAGCGAGCAAATTGTGGAAAACATAAATATTGATGATGAAGCGATCGAAGTGAACGGTTCCTTCAAGAAAAAAAACGCGAGAGATTATCATCTGTTGTTGCTGGTGGGAGTAGTAAACAATATCTGGGTAAAGAATTACAACTGTCAGATATTGATAAAATGACAACAGAGCAAATAAACAAACTATACTGTAAATATGAAGCAAGATTGGGAGCTAGTATGACCAAGACATTAGGAAACTCTTTTATAAATTTATATGTCATGGGTGTATCAAAGTTTTTCAAAGTTGTTAATCCACCAATTTTAATACAAGACTTAGAGGAAGATCCTTTTATCAATAATGCTTTAACTAATACATGTTGTGAACTGTACTATAGATATGGAATGTATCTTGCTCCTTTTACTGCAATATTAACAACAGCAAGACATATCGAACCACTCGCTTCGCTCGATTTCCGAAAAAAGATGAAAATAATGACATAAAAATGATGAATGAAAATCCTGAACAAAAGAAAACAAAGAAGAAAAAAAGAAGTATTTAAAAACCCAAACCAAAAGACCCAAAAGAGTAGCTGCTGGTAAGAAAGGTGCAGAAGTAAGAATAAGAAATGCAGAATTGAGAAAAAGAAGTGGAAAAATTAAAAAGAAAATTCAAAATCAAACAAATAACAAAAGATTCTGATACAGAAACAGATTATGAATCAAACGAACATATCCCTTCTGTCAAGAAACACTCCAGTTCCCTAGTTGATTACAAATTTGTACTTTTTCCTATAAGTATTGTTGGATTGGGATTGTTTTTACAACCAAAGTAAGAAACCAGAAAGAATGATTAAAGAAATAACAAAACCAGAAAAACAAAAGAAAGAAATTGATCCTTTTGAATTTAATTAAATTTAGTACATTAAAATGACAACTCAAAAGACGGAAAACAAATAGCAAATATGTTATATCATGCTGGAGTGGAAACATTGTTAACAGTTGGATATGCAGAAATAGGTAAAAGGTACTAAGGAGACCAGCACCAAAAGTAGATTTTAATGTAAATGATGTTGTAATGTTGTCCATTGATATATTACTTGCAATGGCAACAAAAGATATGTTGATTAAGCAAGGTATTATACCTGCTGATATTATGAAGTAATTTTGTTTTTAGGAATCGCTTGTCGCTCTAATAAAATGGCAAGTGCTTTAGCAATGATGCTTGGTGGGGCAATAACAAATGCTTTTGCATTTTCAGGAGTAATTATTTATTTTCACATATGGGTAGTAATGCAAATGAAGAGAAAATAAGACATGATAAAGCTATAGAAAAATTAGAAAAAGCACAACAAGAATGGAATAAAAGAAGAACACAAAGATTAGATTTTTTAATGAACAATTACAAAAGAACATCATGCCGAACATACTTTTGAAGATGTTGACCAAGCAATGAAACAATACTATTACATTACAAGTAAACAATTAACTCCATTATCACCCAAACCTAAACTAAGTGATTTTTATACACCATCAGAAGATCAAAAAAATAGAGAAATTGCATTTGTTGTTGGTGGTATGGTTTTAACAGGTTTTGTTGTTTGGAAGTTAAAATAAGCGAGCGAAGCGATGATTACCTTGAAGAAAATGATACATTTAAATCTAAAAATATTATTCCTTTGATTAAAGTTTTTAAAGAGGGTTATAAAGAAATAACAAAATAAATTAAATTTCAGGACATGGTTTTCAAAACATATTCATAAATTTTGTCAGGTCTAATGAAAGCATCCCAACCAGGAGGAAACTTAGATAACTTTTTACCTTTAAACTTTTCCATTACTTCCATTTGTTTTGATGTCAAAGGACATTCTCCATCATCTCTTAAACAACATATCTGATAATTTGATAATTTTATTTTTCCTAATATAACTCTAGCATAAGGATCATCTTTCTCGGTATAAGCTTCAATCATTTTAAAATAAAAATTTAAATTATATATTTTTAATATCCATAAGGAAAACTTCTAATAAGATTTTCATTTTCATAACATACCATTCTTTTATCAAACATATAATCATAAGCTTTAACTTGTTTAACTGTTTTAAGTTGATGATCTTTTCCTATTTTTATGTTGTCATATTTTACAGTTTCATATTTTCATTTTCATCAGTAACTATTTTATTTTTTATCTAATGTAATCTTTTCTTCAACTTCAGCATTTAATCTAAAACCTTTACAACAGCTAACTAGTTTTTCTGTATCTAGTTTCATTGAATAATCTTTTGGACCAGCAGATATAAATTGTTTTATGTGATTAGCATTGTGTTTTGAAACAATTTCGTCTGTTAAATCACCTAATTTACTTCCCATCATATTTTCTACTTTTTTACATGCTTCAGAACCATCATCATTGTAAATACAAGAATCTGTATCCATGTATAAAACTCTTTCTTGTAGAATATCTAATAATTCGTATAATTTTAATCTAGCATGTGCTGTTGTAAATAAAGCTATATAAACATTTACACTTGGATTAGGTTTAGAATATTCTTCTTTTTCTTTATATTCAGTTAATACAATATTTTCATCTAATATCATGGTACTTATATCTTTATATTTTCATTAAATACTATTTTAGTTATATGTTCTAAAGTAAAACAATATTCTTTTGTGTAAAATTATCTCTCATACCAAAATGTCCCCATAAATTATTTAAACATATTTTAGCTATAAATCTTAATCCCGAATTGTGTTTAACTTTGTCAATATCTAGATTATAAGCAGCATTATCTATGATATATTGTATTTTGGTTTTACATTCTTTATCGTTCTCACAATCAGGTTTACAATATTTAGGATCACATTTACATCCTGAAGCTTCTTGTTTATATTTCATAAACGTATCTACATAAAGTTTAAATATATCTGTAGATGTTTTTTCAAAATGTTCTAGTTCATATATTTTTGTAATTTATAACCTTTTCTATTGCTTTATCTATTTCTATTGTAGACCAAGTTCCTACTATAACTCTTTCCTCATTAGAATGTATACATTTTCATTTTAATATTTTTACATTCTTTACATCTTTTTATTTCATGTATTTTATCATGTTTATTTAAAGTAGGATCATCTATGTGTTTACATTTAAAAGATATTTTATTCATACATGTTCTACATAATCCAAAAAGTAATTTATGTGTATTATCACTAGTTAATTGTTTATAAGGTAAAACAGGGTGATACAATCCTTTAGGTGGTAATATTTTACATTTCATTATTCCGAAATAATTATTTTTATATAATCATCTACAGAAATATCTGTATATGTAATAGGATGTCCTATAGGATATTTACAATATTTATTTACTGATGGATACAGAGAACAAAATCTACATATCTACCTTTTAAATCAGAAAGATTATTGTATAATTGAATAGTTTCTGTTCTTCCTCCATAAAATGCATCTCTTTTATCAATAGGTTTTAAATGTGGATCAACTTCAGGATATTTTTGTTGATCAAACTCACATTCCATATTGTATGAATTTTTACATTTGGTTTTAGATAATCTTCAATAGTTTTAAGTCTTTCTTTAGTTTGGTCATATAACTCTTTCATAGTTTTTTATTTCTATCTTTTTACATATTTCTTCAGGACTATAACATTTTGTACATCCATGCCAATAACATCCAAAAATTCATAAACATTACGCATTTTATTTTCTCTATCATAATAATAACCATCGACTTTATAACATTTATTATTAATGAATAATTTCTTTTCACCTCCTTTTTAGCATGTTGAATCATTATATTATATTCTAAAGAAATATACTCTAACCATTGTATTGATTTTTGTGAATGTACTTCTTTAATTGTCATCTTTTGTGAATTCCAATTGTTTCATTTGTTAACATTAATGTTTTAAATATTTTTGTACAACATTGAGCAATTGTAATATATTGAAATGGATCAATACAATTATTGGTTATATTTAAAATAATTTTTATACAATGTACAACCTTTTGACAAAATTAAAACATCCAAAAACAATAATAAAATATTTCTTTATAGAATTTAAATTTTTATCTTTTTTGTTTCATACCATTTGTCAAATTCTTTTTATTTTGGTAGTCATAGTATCAAAACCATAATATTTTTATCAGGATATTTACCTTTGTATTTTTGGTTTTCTGTTGTATTAAAATAATGTGGAAAGTATCCTTTGTTACCTTCAAATCCAAATGTTTTTGGGAAAGCAGCTAATCCACATAATGTAAAATTTATAGAATCTATGAATCTTAAATTTATTCCTTTAATAAATATAGCTGTTAATTTTAGTCCAGAAGAAATTATGTTATGTTCAATTTTATTTTTAACAATGTATCCTAAAATCGGTTGCATATCATAACCTTTTCCATAATGTGAAATAAAAGTGTAGTCTTTAAATTTATCTCTTATGAAATATTTACAAAAGTTTTCTATTACAGAATTTCCTATAGGGTTTCATATTTAATTTTTCTACATCACTAAAACAATCATCTATGTCTAATTTTAACAAGTTTAAATTATCAATATTGAAATCACATTTAAATACTTTTACATAGTTATTTTAAAACAATAAATATTTTCTAAATCGTAAGCTATACAAAATTCATTATATGTATTCCTGTTTCTTGATTTGCTTCAAAATCAAAATATATATATTTATTATTTTTACTTGTTTTGGTACTGATGGTTTCATATAACATAAGTGTTCTTCATTACTTTCCGTGTATTTTTCGTAACATATTAAACATATTTTTCACCACATTTATGGTTTTACCTGTATATGTTTTATTACATTTTCACAAACAAGTTGTTTTCTAATAGTTGTTACTGTATTATCTTTACATGTATGTTGTTCAGTATAACCAATTAAACATAATTTACAAAATCTACGTTTTGCTAAAAATCCTGTTATGTTTGTTATTGTATCAAAATGTTCATCATGATAATATAAATATATTTGTTCGTTGTATTCTTCATTACCATTATATAAAATATGTTCTGTACTATTTGATGTAAAAATAATTATTCTCATATTAAGATAATTTTCAAAAATTTTAAATCTTCCAAATCATTTCCTTCTTCTTTTATTTCTACTCCTGATTGTTCATGCAAATCTTCAGCTAATCTTTTTGTAATGGTCTACTTTCATTGATATGTTTTAATTGAGAATCTGTAAAATCTTTTAATAACTTATTTGAAGCTAAAGAAGTTACAATTGCCCTTGATAAACATATTGTATCATCATTTTTATTTTGATAATACTTCTTTTATTTATGACATCTAATATTTTAAAGCTTTACCTTTTCCTCTTTTATTGGGTATAATAGTAACTTCAAAAATAACTTCTTCTAAATTTAATTCTTCAGCACTATTTAATAATCTTTCCATTTGATCCATGAATAACTTTTAACTGTATTATATGTTCTTATAGGCCAGCTTTTATGTTTAGCAATTATGATTTCATGAATAGGTACTATTTTAATTCTTCCATTAGGGTAATCTTTTATAGAATAATCTATCATGTGATCAAAAGCATTTGTAAATGTTTCTTGTTTTTCATCCTTTAGACTAATTTTATAATTAAATACATAAATACTTGCTTTATGTTTATATTCTTTGTCAAAACAAGTTTATATGAATCTCCTTGCTTGGATAAAATTTTATCCTTTTTGCCTCCATTTTTAAGAAACAATTTTAGTTATATTTAAAATGTCTAAAATAAATCTAACAAATAAATTAGCAGATGAATTACATCATAGAGTTGTAAAATCTTTTCCTAAAAGACGTGTTTATGTTCATTCAATAGATCAAACATGGGCGGTTGATTTGATAGATATGCAACCATATTCAAAACAAAATAAACACTATAAATATTTATTAGCAGTTATAGATGTTTTAGTAAATATGGTTGGTTAAGCCCTTTGAAAAATAAAACAGGAGTAGCAGTGAGTGAAGCATTTAAAACATTATTTAAAGAAAGAAAACCAATATATATTTGGTCAGATAAAGGATCCGAATTTTATAATCGACAAGTAAAAGAATTGTTAAAAGATAATAACATAAAGTTATATTCAACTGAGAATGAAGAAAAATCCAGTGTAGTGGAACGATGGATAGGAACAATGAAACAACATATGTATAAATACTTTACTGCTAATGAAACTTTAAAATATTATGATATATTAGATAAATTAGTTAAAATTATAATAATACAGTACATTCTTCAATTAAAATGACACCTGTTCAAGCAAGTAAATTAAAAATGAATTAACAGTGTATAAAAATTTATATCCAGAAAAGGAAGAGAAAATTAAAAACCTAAATTGAAGTAGGTACTAGAGTAAGAATAACAAAAAAAGGGTAAATTTGAAAAGGGTTATACTACTCGTTGGACTAAAGAAATATTTGTAATTGAAAAGTTTTAAATACAATTCCTTTTACTTATAAAATAATTGATTTAAAAGGCGAAGAAATAACAGGTTCTTTCTATGAACAAGAATTACAGATGACTAAGTTTTAAATCTTTATTTACAAAATAAACACTATAAAATATATTAATAATCTCAGATCAGTGTTGTTCTTTCGCGCTCTAGCTGGAGCGCGGGGTTGAAAGTCACTGAGAAGATTGTGTTTCAACATGTATTATTGGTTGATTTTGAGTGCTCCAATACCGCCTAATCTCCTCACTATATGAAAGGACTACCTAACAATTCTTATTCTTGAGAGGAAGAAATACTGGCCGACATGAAAACCACAACACACTAAAAGCACACACGTCTTCTCACCACTGAGTCTGCTATATGTTTACATGTGATGACAACGTCGTCTAGGCAACATGTAAACATACTCTTGAATATTTCAATGATCGATTTAGTATATGTAAAAGTCATGTCCTATTAAATAGCACTTCACAAATGTAAAAAGCAATTTAAGTTGTAGTCGTATTGATCCGTTTTATTACTAGACTATATTGATAGAATTAATTAAAATCACAATTTACATTTTACCATTTCTCGAGGTTGGGGCGCACTGGGAAATTTTTTTTTTTTCCACACAGAATTCTTTCTCTGCCTGTTCTCCGGCCTTTTTATTTTTGTTTTTGAAATTTTTTGTTGTTTTTTTTGGGTGTTTTAAGGTTTTTAAAAAGTTAAAAAATTTTTTGGGAGTAAAGTTTTTGCTGTTTTTGGGTGTTTTTGCTTTTTTTTTATGAAAATTTAGGGCTCTTTTACTTGAAATGAGGGTAATTTTTGGGGTCAAATTTTTTTTGGAGGGGGCTGGAGTCGTTTAAGTACTATACTACTCCCTTAGGGAAAAAATGAGTTTTATAAAAAACCCAGGATTAAGGTTTTGTGTGCTCTTTACAAAAAAATGTTTTATTTTTTTATGGGGTATAAATGCAAAGTGTGTTTTTTTCTTCTTAATTTTGAAGTTAAAATCACACAAAAATGTTGGTAAAATTTTTATTTTGGATGTAAAAGGGTTTTTTCTTTAAATGGGGGTCAAAATTGAAGATAATTTTTTTTTTTGGAGGGGTATAGGTGTGTGATATTGTGTCATGCGTCCGAAGCCCTTTGGTGGCATCCATGTTTCCGAAGCCCTTTGGTGGCATTCATGCTTCCGAAACCCTTTGGTGGCATCCATGCGTCCGAAGCCCTTTGGTGGATTACCTTCATCAGGAACGCTCAAACCAAAACATTTGAAATGTGTTTTGAATAAAAACAACTACAGACATAAACATGATAAAAAGTAAAATGAAAAAAAAAAATAACGAACTTTGAGAAAACTTCAAAACGGAAAGTCTATAATCAAATGGCAAAATCTAAAGCTCAAACACATCATCCGAATGAATAACAACTGTCATATTCCTGACTTGGTGTGTACAGGCATATTTCGTTTGTAAAAAATGGTGTATTGAACCTGGTTTTATAGCTAGATAAACCTCTCACTTGTATAACAGTCGCATAAAATTACATTATATTGACAACGATGTGTAAACAAAACAAACAGACATAAAAGGTAAAAATGTCATAATTTACCCTTTTAAGTCAATTCATATTTTCTAAATTGAAACTATAATTGAAATACCTAAACACTTTCTTAATTTAGAAATTCCTAGGGCAATCTCGATTCTTGGACTACTTTCCTTGATGGTCATAATCCGTTGATCTACTCGAGTGTTTTTTGTATATTGATTTTACAAGATATGCTAGTGTTTGCAATGTCATTTTAGTTTCCATAAATTGCAATAGCAGGAATACTTTACTAGATTTTATCACAAATGTAGTTTGATCACAAATGAAGATATTCATGTATGATTCTATCTACAGGAGTTTAACATAAAGTGACTTTTTTTCACCTAGCTTTTAATGGTTATATAATTCATAAAGTCGAGGGATTGTTATTTCAATACTTTTTTTAATGTTCTTATTCAGTAGGCTTTGGCTTATCAGAATAGCAATTGCTCAAATAGTTTACCAAAATGCAGTTTGCATTGTTCTCCCACAAACTAATCAACTGGTCAAATATTTTGACAAATTGCTTCAAACTTCAGATAGTTGGTGTCCTTGCCAAGAAATTCAAACAAAATAATGCCTTAAAATAATACGAGTCCCTGGTTTAAAAAGGTCTAACTTGTACATGAAAACTTCTATCCTAATTATTTTATAAATCATTAGTTCAAAACATTGATTTATATGTCAATTATATATAATGTTGTGTTCTAAGAGGAAATTATTGTGCAAGTGTGATTTGGATAATAATTTCTATATTTTGTCTGTTTGTCTTTTTATTTTTAGCCATGCGTTGTCAGTTTGTTTTCTATCTATGAGTTTGACTGTCCCTCTGGTATCTTTCGTCCCTCTCTTTTCTCTAAGAATTACTACTTATCTGCTGGCATTTTATCGAAGATATCAAACTTATGATTTTGTATGGAACGCCGTAACTGTCTTATAGTGTAAATATTTAATGTGTTTTGTCGCTTTGTCTTTACGTCCTGTCATTTCTTCTTTATGTTATGTGTTAGTGCCTTTATTTCCTGACACTGCATCTCTCTGTTATGTCAAATTAATTATTTGTTTGGTCAAACAATTGTATGATATGTCATTGCTAATCTTTGTTGTGTGCACTAGGCTGTACATTATGTTGTACTACTATGTATTCTGTGAACAATTGGTACTCTCTATTAACGTTCATTACGTCATGTGCAAATGCCTATTACATTATGTGCAAACACCTATTACATTATGTGCATACAAATATTACATTATGTGCAATAGCCTATTACATAATGTGCAAACGGCTATTACATTATGTGCAAACACCAATTACGTTATGTGCAAATGCCTATTACATTACATACAAATACCCATTACATTATGTGCAAACACCTATAACGTTATGTGCAAACACCTATTACGTTATGTATAAACACCTATAACATTATGTGCTAACACCTACTATGTTATGTGCAAATGCCTATTACATTATGTGCAAACACCTATTATGTTATGTGGAAATGCCTATTACATTATGATCAAACATATATTACGTTATGTGCAAACACCTATTACGTTATGTACAAATACCTACTACATTAATAGCAAACACCTATTACGTTATGTGCAAACACCTATTACATTAATGACAAACACCTATTACGTTATGTACAAACACCTATTACGTTATATACAAACACCTATTACGTTAATGACAAACGCCTATTATTGCTTCGCATCACGGTGAGGAGCTATTAGTTTCAGTCGATATACACGCCATCTTGAAATAATTACTTATGACATAAATATTTTGATTGGTTGCTTTATGATTCGGCTGAGATACAGCAACAGCTATTGGCTTAAATGAGATAAAGAATTACAGACTTTTCTCGTCTCAGGATAAGACATCAAATGCCGGTATTTCAGTTCCGACCAAGTGTTATTAATTCATGTTCGTTTTATTATGCAAATATTGTACACTGAAATTCAATATTGAAATATCATTTTTTTAACACCTGTTTATTTGCTTTGTTAATCTGTAATATACACGATTTGTTTAGCTAAACAATGTTCCTATACAATGTTTACAAAAATGCTTTATCTGTATTTATAACTTCTGCCAATCAGGGCCAATCTGGGCACACCTACAGAGAGGCACACCTCGGGGTCGTGTTTTGTAAATGTTTTAAATTTCAACAAGTAAATCGAATTTTTTTTTTAAAAGCATGGGTATATAACGTACAACACTTAACAGCCAGTTTAAAATTTTAGAAAAGTTCATTTTAATTTATATACAAAAATTGATATTCCAAGTCTAAGACATCCATTTTATATCAATCAATATCTAAAAATACCACATTTCCAATACTAAATCAACAACCACATGCACACGTATTACCTTAAATTAGGATAGAGCGAAGCAGTCCACAGCTTTTTAAAAAGCTCAAGCTTGTGTTATGTGCAAACACCTATTACGTACTGGTAAACGGTTTTTGATAGAGATTAAAACAAAACACATCAATGATATTGAAAATTTAAAAAAATGACAAGTTTAGCCAAAATTGGCCACACAATATGTTTTTGGGGCGGACCTATATGACAAAAAACTGTAGGTGACGAATATGTATTGCACAACACTGTAAACGAGCATGTGCTACTCTGTCTGTAAATATGTTTGTTTTGTTTATTTCATGAGATTTTTATATAACTTCATATTCATTCAGTAAAGTTGCAATGAAAACAGAAGCTCGAAGAAGTTTATCGAATTCAAGGAAATATAAAACAAAAAAAAAGATGTGGTATGATTGCCAATGAGACAAATATCCATCAATGTTCAAATAAAGTGGATGTAAGTAGTCATATGCAACAGTATGGTCTTCAACAATGAGAAAAACCCATACCGTTTATAGTTGGTTATACAAGAACCCGATGTTTATTTTAGTATTAGACACCAAAATATAAACACTACAACATTTAGTTTATTGTCTGAACATAACGAATTTCATTTACATGTACCAAGCTATCGGGTGCCCTCCTTGGCAAAAGCGAACGTAAAAACAGAGAAATTCTTTCAACATGTTTGTTTGTTTGGTTGTAGCACAAGTACGTTTGTCAAATCTAAAGAGAACAGTAAATAAAAATAAACTATTGGCGACGAGTTTATTCATAGAATTCTAATTGGTCCCCTCTGGTTGATATTAAATTGTAGTTCTTCTTCATCTTCTAGTGGCAAAACCAAAATATCCTGGAGTTGGAATAGATTGGATGCCGGCCATCTTCCAGATCCCGAACTCTAGCTTTATGACGTATTGTTTACTATTACGTAACGTCAAAATTCCGTTGGCCTTTGGGCCTCACGGTGGCACTCAAAGGTAGTGTTTTTGAATAGGCCGGATAGGCCGTATGGCAGAGAAAAGGTTAAACACCAGAACGTTTCACATCTTTTAGCGCTAATACATGTATGTCCTAAATGACATCAATAAAAGAGGCGCGAAAGATACCAGAGGGACAATCAAACTCATAGATCGAAAATAAACTGACAACGCCATGGCTAAAAATGAAAAAGACAAACAGACAAATAATAGTACATATGCCACAACATAGAAAACTAAAGACTAAGCAACACGAACCCCACAAAAACTGGGGGTGATCTCAGGTGCTCCGGAAGGGTAAGCAGATCCTGCTCCGCGTGTGGCACCCGTCGTGTTGCTCATGTTATTACAAACCCGGTAAATAGACTAATTCGGTAGGTCACATTCATGAAAAGGGAAGGGGATTGTAGTTACGACGTAAGGAACATATCCGATATCATCTGTGAAACGGTTATTCCATAACGGTCAACCAACTCGTGATGGCGTCCGTAAAATTTACGAAGGGATGATTTCAACTTCACCATTTGGAACTCTTGGTTTAATAGCTTCCTTGTGAGCTGCAACCCTCTATCAAGAAAATCATGATAGGAAATACAAGCACGGGAATATTGTAGCAATTGGGAGATATATACTCCGTATGCAGGCGCTGCTGAAATGTTGCTACTTAGAAATGGAAAGTTCACAATTGGGAAGCTGAAATTATCTCTTTTGTGGTAAAGGTTTGTTTTCAACCGACCCTCATTGTCAATTTCTAGATGTAAGTCAAGATATGAGGCCGACTTAACTGTATCTGTTTTATCCTTTATCTCTAGTTCGATGGGATAGATGCGCAACATAGTCACCAAATTTTGATTTATTTAGTGAAAGAACATCATCTATATAGCGGAAAGTAAAGTTAAAGGATATTGCTAACTTCTTATCTTTCTTCCTAAGAAGTTCCTGTATAAAGGGGAAAATTGGTTGCTTATATAGGGAATCACTGAAGGTTGATTATATAGGGAATCGGAAATTGTTGAAGAATTGTTAATTAATACGGATCAAGGAAACTACACTGGAGTTGCATTCTTAGATTTAAAAAAAGCGTTTGATATTGTAAATCACTCAATTTAATTATTAAAATTAAAACTGTTTAAATTTGATTCTCTTTCTTTTGAATGATTAAAATCATATATATACGGGGCGCCGAATGGGACTTTTGTGGTTTTGTACTCGAAATTCAATTTTGTACGGACAAAAGTGAGTTTTGTTCAACAAAAATGAGTTCAGTTTAACAAAATTTGTAGCATACTACAAATTTAAATTTTGTCATACAAAATTATCTTTCAGTGGACAAAAGTTACTTTTGTAATGACAAAATTCATTTTTGTAACACAGACTTTACTTTTGTTACCTAATTTGAAAATTGGGCGACAAAAGTCAATTTTGTATGCAAATTAGTTTAGTTCGGATTCTGTGAACTAATTTGCATACAAAACTGAGATTTTGTCACAAAATTAAATTTTGTGTTTATTTTTGTGTAGACAATATTGAGTTTTGTTAAACAGAAGTGAAAATTTAACACAAAAGTCAATTTTGTGTCACAAAAGTCATTTTTGTCACAAAAGTCAATTTTTGTAGACAAAATTCATTTTTGTCATGACAAAATTCAATTTTGTGTAGACAAAATTGACTTTTGTGACACAAAATTGACTTCTGTCACAAAAGTCAATTTTGTGTTAAATTTTCACTCCTGTCTAACAAAACTCAATTTTGTCTACACAAAAAATAATTTTAATTACAAAATCACAGGATGCTAATTTAATCAACATGTTAATTGCGTACAAATTCAATTTTGTCTCACAAAATTGACTTTTGTGTTTTAATTTCCATATCAGGTAACAAAAGTCAATTTTGTATGCAAATAAGTTTATATTTGCATACCTATTTGACAAAATTGAATTTTGTCATGACAAAAATGAATTTTGTCTACAAAAATGAATTTTGTCATCACAAAATTGAAGTTCTCATAAAACAAGTCTGTATCACATAGTTTTGTAAGACAAAAATGATTTTGTTATGACAGAATTGAATTTTGTGTACATAAAATTGATTTTGATTACAAAAAGTTCAAGTCCCATTCGGCGCCCCGTAATATATCAAACAGGTCTCAAAAAGTAAAAAAATAAATACCAACATATCTTCAGGAAAAGTAACATTTGGTGTACCGCAGGGCAGTATTCTAGGACCTTTATTATTTCTTTTATATATTAATGATCTCCCACTACAACTAAATCATACAAAGCCTGATTTGTATGCGGACGACACAACTCTTAAACACTAAAATATGGTGTGAAAATAATGATATGATTCTTAATATTAAAAAATCCAAATCTATGTTAGTTGGTTCACATAGGAAGCTTCAAAGCATACAAGAAACATTGATGATAGAATACAGTTGAATTCTTTTACAAAATGTAAACAGTGAAAAATTACTTGACATCATAATCGATGATTGTCTTTCATGGAATCAACAAATAAACAAAGTATGTACTGTAATTTCAACTAAACTAGGTTTACTAAATCGGTTGAAGCATTATATTCCGCAAAAAAGGTTTATGTTTATTTTATAATGGATATATATTTCCTCTCTTTGATTATTGCTGTACAATATGGACAGAAACAAGTAATCTAAATATGAAAAAAATGTTAAAATTACAAAAAAGGGCAGCCAGAATCATTCTTAACAATGCATATGACAAACCGTCTAAAACTTTATTCAAACAATTAGGATGGTTAACTTTTCAAAAAAGAATCATATATCACAAAAGAGTATTTATTTAATGTATAAGTGTGTAAATAGTATTGCACCTGATTATCTTTGTCAATTATTGAACAATAACCAAAATGTTAATGCAAGATATTTTTTGCGTTCATCGGACAATAATTGTCTTTTCCGAAATGACGCCCCCACTTTTACCCAGGTTATACTGTCGGTTTAAAAAAGACCTAAAGTAATTATTGAAATTGTAAAATGAGTATACGATAATAAAAAAGCAATAAACAAATAACCTACGTATTTATAATATGGGCACGAATGATAGTTCCAGTAAAAAAAAAAAAATAAGCATGATATGGACACGTTGGGGGGATTGGGCACGTTTGGGTGTTTTGAACAGATATATCATGTTATGGAGGGGTATTTGCAAAAAATACTAGTCAAGGACTGTGAAATTTCCCGAGCCATTAGGCGAGGGAAATTTGGTCTCAAGACAGGTATTTTTCGCAAATACCCCTCCATAACATGATATATCTGTTTAATTACATCGAATAGATTTTGATTGAAACTCTGTACCGGTGAAGGGAAATATTTTTTACTAATAAGCTGTAATCCATCAACATGTTTATACCGCAGGAATTATACATGTACTTATACGCGTTAGCACTGTCTTTATGTAACGTCATATTCTAATAATGTTGGCGGGAAGAGGCTCATGAGGGCAAAAAAGGAATATCCAAAATGGCAAATACCACGGCATAGAGGGGAATTTGAGACAAATTCACCGGCAGTGGTGAAAAACATGCAAACTCGATTGAAACGAGAAAAAGGTTAGAATATGCGAAAAATACACTGGCTACCAACCAATCAAAATCCGGCATTTCATATAAGGTATAATTAATTAAAAAACTGGACACGTTTAGGCGTTTATACAAATGACAAGCTTTGTCGCACTTTTACATTAGGACATGTTTTGCAATTCAGTAACGTCATGTGGACACGTTTGGCGGTATTGGACACGTTTGGGTGGAAGGACACGGTCCTGAGTGTTGCATATATATTTTATAACTTTTGCCAGTCTAGGCACATCTCCAGAGTCGTGTCTGTATATTTGTAAATGTTTTAATTTTCAACAAGGAAAGTGAACAAAATTTTAAAAGCATGGGTGTATAACGCACACTGTTAAAGTAGAACAATATCATTTTCCCTGAAACTAAATATTTATAGCATTTTCAAATCAATCAATATCCAAATACACCATATTTCCAATACTTTATCAACAACCCCATGCACACCTTTTACCTTAAATAAGGAAAGATCGAAGCAGTCCACAGCTTTTTAGAAAGCTAAAGCTTGTGATTTTCTTAATTTTCTGTATCATTGATGCGTTTTGTTTTAATCTTTGTCAAAAAAGCGTTTACCAGAACGTAATAGGTGTTTGCACATAACGTAATAGGCGTTTGTCATTAACGTAATACGTGTTTGTACATAACGTAATAGGTGTTTGCACATAACGTAATAGGTGTTTGTCATTAATGTAATAGGTGTTTGTACATAACGTAATATGCAGTGATCTGGAAGGATTTTTTTTCTATGGGCCCAGGGCCCCCAAAAAATAAAATCAATGGGCCATTTTTAGAAATAATGGGCCATGTTGTCAAATGTCGTTTATAACAAAAATTAAAAAAATGTATATTTCAGCAAAAAGGTACTTACCTGTATGATTTTAATTGATATCATGGATATTGTTCCTGTGCTTTTGTAGTTTCAGTGAATAATAGTTAATTAAGTTCATGGAGATTTATGTGACCAAAGACATACAAAAGAATATATGTCTCTGATGTGACTAAGAATGACATCGTATAAGTTCATGAAACATCACTCAGAAATTAAACTTTTAATGACTTATAATAAAAAACTATAAAACTGAGCAATATATGACTAGACCAACACCACTTCAATGAACAGATTCATTAATGAGGAAATGCTGAGATCAAGAATAGACATCTGATCTGGACTGATTTTTTTTAAATCTGTACTAGTAATTATTGAAAAATCTATGATATTTGTTTAAATTTCATTCTTTTGAGAAAACAGGAAACTTGAACATACATGTTTATTAATTATCAAACCATACAGCACAATCATAGTAGTAACATAATAAAAGATAAAAGTAATAACTGTTACTCTGTATTAATATTGGCAAATACAATAAACTGAGTTACTAAAACTACGACAATGGTAGACTAAAAGTAGCTGACCTAGATTTTGTTGCATAAAATTGGAGAAAGAAGCAATGAACCTTAATAAGACAAGAGTGCACACGCTGAAATGTCTCGCCTTCTTTACTAACCACTGACATTAAGTTGATAGTCCTAAATATAAAGCTTTACTACAGCTATCACATAAACTTAACTTGATCAAAGAAAATGAGGTCAAGGACCAAATGAATACATGTACACCTTACAATCATTCAATACAATAAATATAGTTGACCTATATTTACGAGAACCTTTATTAACAATGTTAATACTGGTACCGTCGCCTTGTTCATGTTTATGTTCCTTTAACATTAAATTTGGGACTTTGTCGACTGCCATACTTTATTGCCGATGTTCCGTATTAGAGGACGTTTCAGGCATTTCCTCTGCAATTTTTATATTATTATTATTTTTCAAGAATAACAAAAGAGAGTAACGTTTTTTGATAAGACACAACAACAATTCGCTGTAGTCATGTTTATAAAATGTACAAACGAATCAAACGAACTTTACCGAAAAACAAAAAATTGACAGAGACAGTTAAGCACCTTTTATGAAGACACTATATTAAAAAAGGCCTTTGGGTTTTTCAATCGAAATTATAGCAAGTTTACATTAAAGATTATAATTTGAGAAAATTTCTCAACTGTACTAGCCAACTTTCACATAAATAAAGTTGTTTATTTTGAAAATTTAGATCATGGATGATGGTTAATTACGTTTTTTTTTTGGTAATCAGATATACCGCACATTGCTATCCTTAACATGAAGGAAAACACCCGAGACGTCCCAAAAATAGGTGGTGCTCCTGTCAGAGGGAACACAACACAGTTTTGTACACAAATATGGCGACATGAAACACGATCGGAAATCCATTTTACGATATCTAAACAGATATAGGAAGATGTGGTATGAGTTTAGATATGAAACGAAAAATATCGTGCGCCACACTGGCGCATACATTTGCCACTCTATGTGCCATTTCTGTTCCATATGCGCAAATGGCGCATGGCGCTCGACCTTCCCGATCACTGGGGCCCCGGCATTTGTACATAACGTAATGAATGTTAACAGTGTATCAATTTGTTCACAGAATACATAGTAGTACAACATAATGTACAGCCTATTGCACACAACAAAGATTAGCGATGACATATCATACAGTTGTATGACCAGACAGATAATTAATTTGACATAACACAGAGATGCAGTGTCAGAAAATAAAGGCACTTACACATAACATAAAGAAAAAATGACAGGACGCAAAGGCAAAGCGACAAAACACATTAAATATTTACACTATAAGACAGTTACGGCGTTCCATAATTTTGCCTACAAAAGATTCATCGGTTAGATTCAAATCAAAATATTTGAAATACAATTAGTACGAAGTTGAAGAGCTTTAATTGAGGAAACAAAATTACGAAAGGTCTTGCCAAATACTGCTCATACGTAGTATAATCCTCCGGGCAGAAAGTTATTAGTATGTTGAATAATTAAAAGTTTTGCAAAACATTTCATCTATACTTTTGATCATATCGATGACAAATTCATGTCAACACAGAATTTCTGACTACTAGGCTGGTGTTACACTCCTTATTTACAAAGGTAATCTGTATGATTTATACAGCTTTGAATGTGTCCCATCACAAAAGTTTTTCAAAAGTTTAATCATCTTGAAAATAGATTTCATTGTTCATTTCAAAACAGAGGACAATAGTGTAAAAATCATGGATATAATGTTTAAAACAAATTACTTATAAAATGAAGGGAGTTGATAGTTGACAGAACAAAACTTTGCTGAATTTAAAGTAAATTGTTTCCCTTTATAATTAGCAGATTATATATATATAGGAATTGCTTTAGATAAAAATATCAATATTACAATTAAGCACTAACTTGCTGTTAGAAACAAAGCTATAAATTATTGACCTACAAAACTATGTTGAGAGCTAATTATTTGAAAAATATATCTAAGATAGAAGTTTTCATGTCAAAGTTAGACCCTTTTAAACCAGTGACTCAGATTATACTAAGCCATTATTTTGTTTGAATTTTGTGACATAGACAATACTGGTAACTAATTGAAGATTATTGGTAAGTATAACTTTTTATTTCACTGCACTTACTTCACACTAACAACCTTTAACTTAAGCAAGTTGTTAACATATAAGACCAGTTGGTTAGTTTGTGGAAGAAGAAATCAAACTGTAATTTGGTAAACTATTTGAGCAATTGCTATTGAGATAGGTTTAGGCATTCAGGATAAGCCCAGTAACAGACTACTTGATAAATATATGATTTTAACCTTGTTGTTTTCTATATCAGAGGGACGGACAGCATGATTTCATATCAGCATCAACGTCCAGTAAGTGCACGTATATTTTGATACGTTTATCATTATTTTGTTTGTATTTAAATTGGTCAGTTTTCTAATATTCGTTATTGTAGAGTAAAGTATTTTTTCTGTACTGTGTTATAAGTCCACTCATCGAGGTTAGAAAGAAAGTGGTTCTTATATCGATACCTAATTTATCTCCACCAGTGAATGAAAATGGTTTAGTGTCAAACTTCAACTAATCAACAAACCATTATTTCCCATAATTAGATATCAAGCAGTTTTTTTCCATATTTTCCGTCTAAAACATAATCTTTAAACAAAAACTCTTTGATCTAATCAAATTAAAGAGAAACGACTTCTAACTTAGAGTATAATGACCACTAAGTCTTCTCTTACCATTTTATACCAAAAATAATATAATTTACATAAAAAAAGTTTAAATATTAAATGGTTGACTTGTTTGTTCATCATAAAATAATAATTTGATAGATACCAGCATTAAAATTGTTTAAGCCAAACAAACGCTTAGTACTATACAGGTGAAGGCCATTTGCATTCATCATTTAGTAACAAGATTCGTTCGCTCCATTTGTCAATTACAATGATAGATAAATATCTCACAATTACTGTTTTTAACATAATTTAAAATGAAAAGCTTGGAAAAATCTGTACTGAAAGCAAAACTATATGGGTAATTTAACCCATCTTTTGTTGTCAACATGGTTTTAAGAGATTTATCTTCAAAACAAATAGCTTTAAGTTTGATTGCCTTTCCAATACGTATGCATTACCTAATCTGTCAGCTTTGACATCAATCACGCAATTCGTACATTGAATAGAAATAGATGTAACTTTTCCATCAACTAATCCAACGCATTTCAATTTTTATTCTGCTATATCCGCCTGGGCATAGTGAAGTTGATGCTTTCATCCAACTGATATAGAATGAACATCCCCTCCCCCAACATCAAGCGTCTTCTTCATGTCACCAGTTTTGCTGATAATGTATATCTTGCCGTGAACACCAACGGCAATTTAATCGTCAATTAGTGCTATGCCACAACATATTCCAGGTACTTTAATCAGTCGCCCTTTTTTCATTGCAACAATATCTACTGTCTGAACGCACCGTTTATCAGGCAGTGTGACCCATTCTGTATTTTTATCTTCTTCCATCGCTATCCCCCATTGACGCCCGTCCATTTGAATTTTTTCCGCCAATTGTTGGCCTTTGACTGACATAACATATAATTTATAACCGATTTTATCACACACAAATAATCTATTGTCTTTTGTTACAATGTGTTGACCAGGTACCTTAAATCTTATATCTAATTGGAATTTTGTTGAAAGCTTTCTCTGTTGTTTCAGCAATTGTGTTTTGCTGAGTCTTAAATGGTTTGTATTTTATATCAAAGGGAGCCTCTTTGATTTCCACTGAACTAAATGATTTTACAACGGACAGCAAATCGGACCCCTTATACAAAAGAGATGCAGCTTTTGTGACGACAGGAATTCTGGAAGTTCATTGACAAGACCATTCAATTCTTCTTTTATATTATTTATCAACATGAATATTTGACCTTCAGATCCGTGTTTGGACACAGATTCAAACTGTTCAGAAATATTTCTTACCTTGTTTTTGCGATCACATATCTTGTTTATGTCATTTTTTACTTTAGCTTAGAGTTCAGTATGAACTTTGTCTATTTCAATCATTAAAGCCACTCCAATTTCTTGAATGCATGTCTGTAACCACTTTTGAAAATACTGCACCTCTTGTTGTACAGTCATCTTGCAATCATCAAGAGCGGATACGCTTTTCTCAATTTATCTGCAAGCTCATTTACAGTTATATTTAGCCGGTTGACATCAGTGACAATTTATTCATACATTGTTGAACTTTTGACCCCTTTCGCAGCTACTTCAATTGGAAGTAACTTGTCACATGATCGATGGTCACTAGCCATACAAGACCGACAGCACAGTAAATCATGGTCGGAGCAAAAATATTCTAAAACCATATCGGAATGAACTTTGCAGAATTTGCTTATATTGAATGCAATTCTGTCAACTGCATTTATCTATAATACTAAAATAACGAGGTCCAATTTGTTAGCCGTCACGACGTAAAAACGACAAATCAAAGAATTCAACTTTATATATAACTAATATAGGACAATGATGTTGATTAAAAATTTCACCATTCCAGACCCTTTTCTTTTCCACATAATTAATATTACCAATAATTAACAAGTTCCTGGTCGAATCCGATACCGATACCAATAGTATATGTCACCTGTTAAGTGTTACCTACTCTGTACGTTCCGCCCCTGTCAGGCGCACCACCAAACGGTGTATTTGGCATTTTCTATATACACGGGTCATAATCATACATAAACTTCGTAATTATATAGGCATTGACACTACTAAATTCAATCATTGTCACATGATGTTTCCGGTTGTAGTAAGAAAACCAGGACGGGTTCAAACAGAAAGATTTTGAAAGCAGAGAAAACTGTGCACCTTATAATCAACACGACTTTATCAGATGTCATGACAATATGAATACTACAAATCCAGGTTTAAAATAAGGCGTAGGTACTTCACTTCAGTCACGGATCCGCGATGTCGCAGGTGTGTTCTAGTATCTATAAAATGATGGGACGTGGAAACTTTCATGCTTCCATGAAAGTCTAAACATTCTGAACAGAACCCGTCCTCGCAGTCTGTACAATACTTTACAGCTTTGGTCGTTCTACTTCTTCTGTCACAGGTTCCATAAAACGTATTTAAGGATTTTGACGCCATTTCCTTGAGAAGATAATAAAAAATATTTAAGTTATTACTACACCAGACACCAATGATGTTCAAAAATCAGTTAAGAGCGGTCACCTTTTGTAGAATGGCCATAATGTGATTATAATTGTTTCACTCCACAAATTGCAGTTCTTTCAATTACATATATCTGATAGGTACGTGTACTCGGTAGAACCTCGCCCTTCCCCAGTTTCTCAGCCTCATACAACAAAGTTTATATTTTTCTGACATTTATATATATATATATATATATAAAATACGCCCAGATGAGACAGAAAAAAGAGATACAAGGTACATTAACTAAAAAAGTGGAAATTCAAAAATCACAAGTCGAAGATAAACTGACAAGGCCATGTTTGAAAACGTAAGACGACGAAAATGCAAGGTCCAAAAAACACTTCCTAAAACGCTATGACTGAGCAACATGATCCGACCACCAAAAAACTGTGTGCAATATCAAGTGCTCTGCAAGGAAGGGTTAGTAGATCCTGCTCCTCTAGTGGCTCGTGGTAGGAAGAAACTCGGGGATGTAGGGATTTGGGAAAGAATTAGTCTGATACCATCTGAATAGATCTTATTTACTTATATAAACAGGTATCGTCTCCCCAAACATTAACATCAAATTTGGACCATTCTTAATACATGCATTACAAAATGGAAAACATATGGCCTGTGATACCTGATGAGTATAGGTAGGGCTGTAGGTCCACACAGGGATTGTCTATACTGTAGAGATTATCCCTGGTCCATGCGACCTTAACCAAACTACTTTTTGTATAAAAAGGAACACAGAATCAGGTCTTTTATTCTTTTCTAGAATACACATACTGTTTAAATTTTTTGATTTGTCTTTGTATATATTTAAACTTTACTGTTTTGTCCATCTACTTCTTTTGATCTGGCTCGGCATTTATTCATCCCGCCATTGTGTTATTGTGCTAAGGTCATATTTTTATTCTTGTCTTTCATTTTTACTTTTTCTGTAGAGTGTCTTTATGCAATATCGTTTTCATTCTTGAAATGGTTATTTGTTTTTCTAGTGATTAACATTACAACATAATGTTGACTGCTGTACCCCAATTTTCGACATTTTTACCTAATTCAATGTACATGTATGTCTGCTTGTTTTGCTAACACATTGTAGTCAATATAATGGAATTCTATGCGAATGTTAAATAAATGGGATGTTTAGCTAGCTAGAAAACCAGGTTTAACCCACGATTTTTACATAACAAAACGCCTGTTTCAAGTTCGGAATATGGCAGTTGTTTTTCCATTCATTTAATTTGTTTGAACTTTTGATTTTGCCATTTGATAAAGGGTTTTTCGTTATGAATTTTCCTTAGAGTACTGTATATTTGTTATTTTAGCATACTTTTTAAAATTTTATACCAGATTTTTTGACAGATTATTTGTTATTGTTTGATTATTTCTGCTGATAGATATATCTTTGGATAAAAACCAAGTATAAACTATAGTTTGTAGCAACAAAAAAATATTTCTTTTGTTTGCATTTAAGTTCTGAACAGTTTGTTTCTTAGAACTGTACACGATCCTGTCTTTTGTACTGTTAATGTTGTTGCTGTTTAAAAGTTTCCATATCAGAGTGACCGACAGCATGGTTTCATATCAGTATGAATGTCAAGTAATTGCATGTATAGTTTGATACGTTTATCATTTCTTTGTTTGCTCTTGATTAGAGCATTTGCATTATTCACGTATTTGCTGGCGTATCCGTATCGACGTATCGTATCAAACTTATATGAGGAAAGGATAAATTAAGTTGAGTTGGTCCCGATTGATATATTTTATAATGCATTTGATTTTAATTTAATTTTAATAGAGGTCTAGGCTAAATCATTATTTTATATAAATCCGCCCGATACGTAGATTTCGATCCGTGCACGTATCAAGATATAGAATAATGCAAATGCTCTAATAGTCAGTTTCCATAAATACGTTATTGCAGAGTAAATCAGCTTTTACTCCGCCACATGTGTTATTAGGAGTAAACACAGTTACTGAAAACTAGTTTAGAGCCAAACGTCAACTAATAAACAAACTGCTGTTTCCCATACTTAGATCACAACCAATTTATTTCGAATTTCTCTATTTTCTATTTAAAAACCACAATTTTTAAACAAAGAACTCTTTGATCTAATCAATTAAGGAGAATCGATTTAGAATTTGAAATATAATGACCACTACGTCTTCACTGATCATTTTATACAATTTCAAAAAATCGAATTTACATAAAGAAAAATGGTTGTTTGTTCATCTTAGAATGATAAATCATAGATAACAGAATTACAATTGTCTATACCTGACACGTTGTGTTTTACATGTTAAGGCCGTTTTGATTCATATTCAGCAAACAGGACTTTCTTGCTTAATTTTTTAATTACAATGATAGACCAATATCTCGCTATTTAAGTGTTCAGCATAATTGGAAATGAAAAGCTTGGAAAAATCTGTACTGAAAGCAAAGCCATATGGTTTAGTCAACCCATCTTCTGTTGTCAACATGGTTTTAAGAGATGTATCTTCAATACAAAACAGCTTAAAGTTGGATTTCCTTTCCAGTACGTATACATTTCCTAATTTGTCTGCTTTGACATTGATCGTGCGATTAGTACATTGAGAAGAAATAGATGTAACTGTTCCATCTTCTAATCTCACGCATTTAAATTTTGATTCTGCTAAATCCGCCTGAGCAAAATGAAGTTGATGATTTAGTCCAACTGATATAGAGTGTATATCACCTCCTTCGACATAAAGTGTCTTCTTTAAGTCACCAATTTTGCTGATAATGTATATCTTGTCGTCACCACTGACAGCAATTTTGTCGTCAAAAAGTACAATGCCATAATATTTTCCAGGTACTGTGGATTCATTATTATTCGTTGGATACCAATTTTCGTGGATTTCGTGGTCACAGGGACACCATGAATTTAAATGTTCAACGAATTACAAATGTTCCAAAGAAATATATGCTGCCTAAAGTAAAACCACGAATTCGAATATCCACGAAAATTGAAGTTTTCCTTTATCCACGAAAATGTGTACCCACGAAAAAAAATGACTCCACAGTACTTTCATCTGTCGGCCCTTTTCCATTTTAATGATATCTACTGTCTGAACGCATGATGTTTCAGGAACTGTGACCCATGCTGTATTTTTGTCTTCTTCAATAGCTATCCCCCATTGACGCCCGTTCATTTGAATTTTCGTCAATTGTTGGCCTTTGTCTGAAATAACAAATAACTTAGAACCGCTCTGATTACACAGGAATAATCTTTTGTCTTTTGTCACACTCATGCCGACAATGTCTGCACCAGGTACAGCAAATTTTGTAATTAGCTTGAATTTTGTTGGAAGCTTTCTCTGTTGTTGCAGGAATTGCGCTTGCTGAACCTTAAATGGTTTGTATTTGATATCTAAGGAAGTCTCTTTTTCACTGAACCAAATGATTTCATAATGGACAGCAAATCGGACTCCTTATACAAAAGAGATGCAGCTTTTTGGGACGACAGGAATTTTGGAAATTCATTGACATAACCATTCAATTCTTCTTTGATATAATTTATCAACATGAATATTTGACCTTCAGATCCGTGTTTCGACATAGATTCAAACTGTTCAGAAATGTTTCGTATCTGTTTTCTGCGATCACATATCTTAGGTCAACTTTTGCTTTATCTGAGAGTTCAGTACTTTACACATTAAAGCCACTCCAATTTCTTGAATGCGTGTCTGTAACCTCTTTTGAAAATACTGCACCTCTTGTTGTACAGTCACCTTGCTACCATCAAGAGTGGATACACTTTTCTCCTTTTTGTCTCCAAGCTCCATTACAGTGGAATTTAGCGTGCGGACATCAGTGACAATTTCTTCATTTATTGTTGAACTTTTGATACCTTTCGCAGCAACTTCAATTGGAAGTATCTTGTCACATGATCGATGGTCACTAGCCATACAAGACCGACATCACAGTGTATCATGATCGGAGCAAAAATATTCTAAAACCATATCGGGATGAACTTTGCAGAATTTACTTATGTTGAATCCTATTCCGTCAACTGCATTTATATCTATTACATGATGGGACGTGGACACTTTCATGCTTCCGTGAAAGTCTAAACATTCTGAACAGAACCCGTCCTCGCAGTCTGTACAGTATTTTACAGCTTTGGTGGATCTACTTCTTCTGTCACAGGTTCCACAAAACATATCTAAGGATTTTGCCATTTCCTTGAAAAAACAAGAAAGAATATTGAATTACTAGTTATTACTACATCAGATACCAATAATACATCTGTCCACAAATCAGTTAAGATGTCACTTTTTGTAGAATGACCATGACTTGGCTATAAGTGTTTCTTTCCACCTATTGCAGTTCATTCAATATTCTGACCCAAATATTGCAGTTCTTTCAATTACATGTACCTGACCAAATTGCAATTTGTTAATAATGTTGAATTCAAGTCTTGTAGTATTGTAGGTATGCTATATTATATCACTTTGTACATTGACGACTTTTTGTTTTACAGCTTTTCTCACATTTAACAACACTTTTCCTTTATCACAAGTTTTTTGAATCGCTACTGGTTTGACCAGATTGCCGAAATGAATTCCCTCCTCAGTCCACATTCAGACCAAAGACAAATAGCATTATGAGGCTTTCGGGGAATGTAACGATTTAAGAAGTAATTGAGGTCTCTCTTAAAATGACAAATATTCAGAAGTATGCAAATAATTTTACAAGACAATTTTGAAGTATGAAAGACCTACGTTATGGTTTTTAAGGGAAACAATTAGTTTCATTTGTTGGTTCTTGATGCACGGAGAACCGCACAATGCTGTAAACAATAACAAGGATGAATTGAATATAAAATACGGGCACCTGCACTTCTCTAGTCTGGACGTAATGTCACCTCTAAGATGGGATGGCATCTATTGAACTGCTTTGATAAACAGTCACATCTGATCGGAGTATACTTTATGTTCGGAATGTACCACACACATTTCCACGTTGAAGACCCATTGGAATAATACTTGTGGTCTTTCATGGAAAAAGGGTCTGCAAAATCTTTCACTCTGCTCAGGAAGTCCTCATTTTTAGTGGTTCTTGTCGGCTCTCTGTCAATACGATAGAACTTATCAAATTGAACAAATGTTTGATTCTTATCGACCAAATAAGCATGGTTTTACACTAGTAATTTTTGGGGCCCTTTATAGCTTACTGTTCGGTGTGAGCCTAGGCTCCGTGTTGAAGACCGTACTTTGACCTATAATGGTTTACATTTATAAATTTTGACTTGGATGGAGAGTTGTCTCATTGGCACTCATACCACATCTTCTTATATCTATTGAAAGAAACTGAACATACGACAACAAATACCAGTTCTACGGTGAAATGAAAATCCTTTTTTCGTCAGGAATCCGATCTTGTTCTTGTGATCATCCGAGTAAACAGTACAACAGTACTTTGATTTAACGTACCGTTCAAGGAAGTATAATATGAATGGATTTACCTGCTGATTTTCTGTCTCGTTCTATTTAGGGAGCTACCATTTGATTTTTATGGGAGGCTTGGATGAAATTTGAAAAAAATAGGCAGGACAGGAGTTTTGAGTAAAAAAAAAGGCAGGATGAGCAACTTGGTAAAAAAAAAAGGCAGGATGACAATTTGTGTAAAAAAATTCAGGATAAACAAGTAAAAAAAAAGGCAGGACCGAATAGAGTAAAAAATAAAAAGGCAAGGCAGAGATTACAACTAAAAAAAAAAAGCAGGACAAAATTTTTCATCCTAGCCTCCCCATAAAAATCAAATGGTAGCTCCCTTACGTCTCTAGCTGGTCTTTTTTAAAGTATTTTTTTCATGTTACTCACATTAATGCTTACCTGAACTATTGTTTACACTTTGTCAAACTGTAATTATATATACACAGTACTACATTTATACATAGTTTACTATGCTTATAAAACAATCTATGCCCAAATTTACTTTCAATTTCCAATTTAGACTTAATTTAGGTTTTAGAGTCATTGCAGTTTGAGGATAGAAACTGGGAGACATTGAAGGCAAACTAAATCATAGGGACTTGACTACAGGTCAGATATATAGCCCGTTTATCGTCTACATGCATTTAAAAAAAAACGTATGCCCCTACTATCCAAAACCTGTGTTTTTTTTTTTTAATGCACGTAGACGATTAACGGGCTATATATCTGACCTGTATGGTCTATGTCAGCATTGGTCGCATAACTATAAACAGAATTTGTTTTAGATTGCCATCTTTATCATTCACCAAGATTATAATTCTTGTTAATTTATTTCAGAAGTTTCCAAACCTGAGAAATATGAATAAAAATCTCTTTACATGGATCATGGCAAATGAAGATTGAGATTTTAATAAATTATTAAATAGTCTTTTGTATAAAAATAAAAACCGCCCAGATGAGACAGAAAAAAAGAGATACAAGTTACATTAATTTAAAAGTGGCGGAAATTCAAAATTATAAGTCGAAAAACACTGACAAGGCCATGTCTCAAAACGTAAGACGACGAAAACGCAAACTCTAGAAAACACTATAACTGAGCAACATGAATAGCTCCAAAAACTGGGTGTAATATCAGGTGCTCTGGAAGTGTTAATAGATCCTGCTCCTCTAGTGTTACCCGCCATGTTGCTCATGGTAAGTAGAAATTCTGTGATAGAGGGACTTAGGAAAGAATAAGTTTTTTAAAAGCTAACTTCTACACCCTCTGAATAGATTTTACTTACTTACTTATATAAAAATAAGGAGATGTGGTATGATTGCCAATGAGACAACTATCCACCAAAGTTCAAATGAAGTGGTTGTAAGCAATCATAGGCAGTACTTACTTATGTATCCGATAACAACAAACAACAAAGAACAACACATGGTATATGTAGTCTGATTTAGTACAGGCGCACAAAGGGGAGGGGATTACAAGCTTGAACTACCACCAAGATGACCCCTTATTTGAACAAAAATATATGACGGCATATAATAAAGAGAGGAGGTCAAAATGTCACGGTGATTACTACTACGAACCATGGTCTATTTGTTTTGTACCGTTCCTACTCTGTGTTGTATAGTTGTCTTATTGGCATTTCATGCCACATCTCCTTATTTTATATTTACTCATCCTAAAGGAAAGAAGTGTCTGTAACTATATGATTTCATGCCGGTATTCACCAGTCAAGCGACGTTACTATAAAGATTTGATTTTTCATACGCGTATATACTTAAATCTATCAGAGGTGGTTTAGGAAAAGGGGTGGGGTGGGGTGGGGTGGGGGCGGCTTATGGAGCTTATATGATAAATGCATAGACTTTTTTAAAGTATCACTTTGGCTTGCCAGGGGGCCCCTTTTCTAAAATCCTTGATCCGCTCCTCAGCTCCCTACTTTTAACTAATTAACGTGGACCTATGCTATTGACGGACTGATTTTTTTCTTTTGTTTTAGTCTAGGGTTCAATATTAAGTCCCATTTTAATTTTTTAAGTGAAAAAAATTTCACTGTACGTCTTTATTATGAATCCGCTTCACGGTTCATTAAGACGCAAACAATTCATTGGTTACTGTTTTTGGCGGGTAATTGCTAGTGTTCTAATTTTCTTGGGGACCATGCAATATTTATCAGGTAGGTGGGACCGATGCAAACCACTCTTAGACCATGGAAGTATTATATTGACAGGAACTACAACGATTAATTAGCACTTATTTATAACCCGGGTAGCACTGTAGAAAAGATATGGAAACTGTCTTATTTGTACGCTGTCGTTAATTTCTTTTGTGACTATATATATATCTGCGATGCCGCGGTCATAAATTGACCAAAGATACTTCTTATCAATCACGTGGTTTTTATCCAGACAGATTAACATCAATACCTGTCGGAAAACACCTTTACTTATTTCAATCTCGTAGTTTGACATATATTCATGAACAACTTATTGATTACAAATCGACTGATGCATAAAAAATGAAAATCGGCCCAGAATTAATTATTCTACAACGATTCAAAATAGTGAATGACATTATTTTATTTCTTCAGGGGTTAAGTTAAAACTGTCAAAAGGGTGTGTTCCGGTTACCGCCGGGTCAAGAAAATTTTCTTAATAAATATATACACTGTGACGACCCGATTAATGTATATAGCAACTGACCTGGATTACCCTGGAAAGTAGAAATTTTCAGTTTTAAATGCGAAAATTAATCGGTCAAGGACTTAATATCACAGAACTTATACATAACAAATATAGTTAAAAAAAAAAAGACGCACCTCGTTATTTATAATTGTTTATATATATATAAGTGGGTTTAATTTTTTTGACATTTGTGAAATTCAAAACTGCTAAAATATTCGTATTTGAACGAATTTTATACGATAATATGCAGCCGGTGTCAGTATTTCTATTTGTCATTTATGAATGTGCCAATCATGACTTATGATTTGACCCGTATTTATCAATTTGAGGAAAAAACGAGACTTATAAAATGTTATGGGATAGCTAAAGCATCTCTGTCCCATAAAATATTTTATCACTATCTGTCCAAATGATACTAGTAAATATTATTGAACAGTTGCAGTACTTACAAAATGTCAACACATCGGGCTCAGCTGAAACATTCGTATACCATGGAAGTAATATTGAAAGGAATAACGACAACGCCAGTTCAAAGGTTTCATCTGCGTTACCGCCTGTCTTTCGATTACTCGTTAATCAGCTTACGATATGGAATGGTAGTTGATTCTCCGCATGTGATCGATCAAATCAATGACACTTTTCGGTCGTTTTCATGTTCACGGAAAATTACGAACAGACAAGTTGTTGTCGTATATACGTGCGAAGTAACCCGAATAGTCCACTCGTTACATTCCGCTGATGTACGCTGCCGAATAGAGTAATTCGTTCAATGTTGATTTTGGTCTAATTTTCCTATTTCTGTTTATTTCGATCTTTTAAAATAGTTTAAGCCGACAGCTAGCACATATGAAATTGGAGAACATGGGTGGATCGTTTTCAATTTTAATATTTACAGACAGTTAAGACGCCATTTCTTAAAAATTTAAGAATATGAGTGTACAAAAATATGCTTGGACCCCCTTTTATTAAATATGAATAATCCAAGTCATGCGTGTATACCAGTCAATTAAAATATTCACAAACGTTTCTATTCTTTAAACTAATTCGTATAAATGAATTTGCGGTTAGGCAGATAGGGTCCAGCTCATTTTGTCTGTTTGTTTTTATTTTTGCTGTAGCGTGTTATATTAACTGTATTAAAACACTTTTAAAATATATATTTACGAACTTATTATCCCGATTTTAGTTGTCCAGTTTCAATAATGTAATCAATGACATTTATTACATATACATAAATTTAAAATACTTAAAGGTAAATATCCTTTTTTAAATCTCGATAAACTTTGCACATTTCAACAGTAAAAAAATCTATGTCTTCATTTGTCTTCATTATTTTGTTATACATCATGTGAAACCTGATCGCATCATCGTTATTACCTGTTTTACTCGGGATCCGCTTTCAATCGGAAAATACTTTTAGATCAGTTTAAAACGAAAGGTAAAAAGCAAAATATGCAAAAATAAATACAATTTTCCATGTTTAACTGCTGTAGTGTAAACAATTCTCGTCCGTTTTTCAAGTTTTTTACATCATTCGATTTCTTTTTGAAGGTAGAAGTTTTATATAATACAGCGCCACCTTGTTAATTAATGAACTAGGATTTCCCTCAGGTACTTTATAATTACTGTACTCGATAAAATCACATGACTGATAAGAAATTCCAGATGCCATTTTACAACTGCGGTATCACAGATAGTAACCAAAGGGGTCTTCCCGCTGAGACTATAAAATCATATGACTTTAGTACAGAGCTCTGCATGCCATTAATACATGCTAATTAGTCGTTGTTATTCCTTTTAAATATTACTTCCATACGTATACCAACCAATGATCTGGATTTATAACGAAGCTTGATAATTCCTACATTTATTTCAAATCTCTTTGATCTTTAACTTTTATCAGAACAATCATTGCCACTGGAGAAAACAGTAATTATATAATCACAACTTGCGATATATATTACATATAGTGCAATTTCATCCGAAAAATAAATCATGGGGCATTTATTCAATTAATATGGTGCAAATTTCCATCGTCAATGTGTTTTTCTATAATATTAAGGATGTCTCGCACAAATCCATCAATCTATCAATAGGCACAAATATGCAGATGTAGGGTAACGGAATCTGCCGAGGTTTGCCGATTGCTGTTTCCTTAGAATTTATCACAACTTTCGATTTCTTCGTTTGTTTCCGTAATCGCGAAAGCAACCGAGAATGACGATAGTGTAGGGCACCATACGCTGGTGTGTAAATAACGTGCCATGTTTCAAGTTAATTAACATGTCATTAAATTGCGCGCGGCATCGCAGATGAAACGTTTGAAGTCGGGTCGTAGTAGTTCCTGTCAATATAATACTTCCATGGTGGAACTAACACAAGCAGTATTCAGTCAAATATCATAGCGAGATCATTGATTGCTTGGGACTAATGAAAACACTGAACTTTTTACAGCAATAAGAATAATCTCCTAGTGGTTAACATGGCACCCTTCATGAAGGGAGGTCGTGGGTTCGGTCACTAAACCAACTGAGTATTAAGGAATAAGAGCAAGGACTTATCTGCGTCAATATAATAATTTGTCTGGGTAGGGGACATGTCTCTGAATTGACACGATAAAGTCGCGCTAAGCGTAGCAGTGTAGTGCAGAGTAGAGTTCATATTCATATGACATTTACATGTTCTCATCATGATTTGTTTGTAATATTTGCCGCTGGGTGTTATAGACCAATCCATTATCTGACATCGCCTATAATTGATGGTCAGATGTGCTACAGGTTTTCGCTTGAGAAGCTGGACATACCGTCCTACAGAGTGTCTGTTAATCTATTACGGACAATGAGGCTAATAAATTCGCGTGGCTAAAAACACAGACGCTTGAGGGAATGTACCCATCCCCCTTTTTTCTAAATATTTATTGTGTGTTTTAATTACGTGGAAAATAATAATAGAGCGTCAAAATTTATAAACTACTGTTATTGTAATATCGTATGAAAAGGGCAACGACACATTTGATAAGTGATACCACAGAATATTTACACATAAAACATTTTTACAAAAAGGGGAGTTAATTCCACCAAGCGCCTGTAGCTAAAGCTCTTTATTTTCATGTTTCATATTTGGAGATTTTAGTCCTATTACAAATTTTCACTGGTTAGTTAAGACAGATTGTATTTCTATTTGATTGAAACATAGGTACTCTTAAGATTGTGTATACACTTTAAAGAGGTAAGGCCGTTTTCTCTTGAAATTATTACACAAATTTTCAAAATGTTCTTTAATCTTTACTAAACTTTACAGTTTTAGGTGCGGATCCAGGATTTTGAAAAAGTTGAGAGAGTTATCCATGCACCTTTGACATGACAATTTAATATGCAAACACGGCTATTTCGATTTTTATGAGACGCGGGAATCAACAGGACCAGATAGCTGAACAGAAGTGATTAAAGACTATAAATTTCCAACAATTACAAACATTTTGTTTTCTTTTGTACTAAGCTAATGTCTTTTAAGGAAAGAATTCTATCGTAAAATAATGATTTATTAAAATAAAGGCGAAAAATACCAAAGGGAAAATCAAAACTCATAAGACAAAGAGAGACTGACAAAATCGTGACAAAAAAGAAAAACGACGAAAAGACAAATGACAGTTTACAAAACACTACATAAAAGCCTAAAGATTGATTGATTGGTGATTGCTTTACGCCGCATCGGCACAAAAAGGCTATATCGCGGCAAAAAGCCTTAAGACATGAAAACCCATGCACCGAAAACCGGGAGTTATGCTACGGAAAGGTAAGACCTATCATGATCCACATGTCGCACTTATACATGTGTTGCTCATCAGGTGCGGCTCCAGGATTTGAAAAATTAAGGGCAGGGCAACATTAGGAGTAGGACTTGTAAACAATCATGCATTAACCGTATATGCAGCTCCGACCCATAAAGGGGCCGGGGCCCATATATATTGGTCCACATCTTAATCCTCCTTTGTTCATGGTAAGTATACACTCGGTGTTGAGTCTCATTCGGTTATGTCACAATGTAGGAAAATAGGACGAGAGAATGGCTATAACAATTGAAACATATCCTAGGTCATCTGTGACACAGATATTCAATAATGGTCAGCCAACTCATGATGGCGCAGGTAAAATTCCGAAGGGATGAAAGTCAACTTTACCACTACAAATCCTTACTTCAATGGCTTGCTTGTGAGGAGCATTTATCAAGGATCGTCCTGAACATGTGCTGCTGAAATGTTACTACATTACCTGCAATGGAAGGTTCACAATTGGAAAGCTGAAATCATTTCTTTTTGTTCTCAGTCGTCCCTCATCCTCACTTCTAGATGCAAGTCAAGATAATTATGAGACTTAACTATATCGTGGATATCTGTTTTTTCAAGTTCGATGGGTTAAATGAGTTATAGCCACAATATTTTTGATTATTTAGTGATACTTAATTGGCATCATCTTTATAGTGGAATGTAAAGGATAGTGCTAGCTTCTTTCATCAGTCTTCCTGAGAATAAAGTCGTGTATGAATATTAAAATAAGGAGATGTGGTATGATTGCCGATAAGACAACTATCCACCACAGTTCAAAGAAGTGCAATTACAGCCAACTGTATGGCCTTCAACAATGAGAAAAACTATATCGTAATGGTATTTAGTCTGCTTTAAAAGGTTCCCAACATGAAAAATAGACCTTTAGAAATTGTATAGAAAGCACGTAATATGTTATCGTCAGATCATATGTTTCCGTACGTACGTCATATGAATTCGTACTATGCATGCTTTTTCCTGAATGGAAATTGTGACGTCACAATGCATTCTAAATAGCACGAAAACCCATTTTACGAGGATATTTTCATGAAATTATAAAAAAGTATGGCCAGTGGAATAAAACATTCATTTCCCTTGGCTAAGAGAGATATGAAGATTTGTTCACCCAAGAAAATCATATCTCCCTCAGGCACGGGAAATAAATATAAATTCTTTCCATTGTGTGTAAATATTGATAGCGAAATCAACAGTTGATTGGTTGAGACGATCCCACGTGACATTGAACAAAACTTTATATTCCCCTCTAAAATGTAGGGACTACCTCCTGCGACGTTACGCGCGGTTAATGTACATAACGTTTTGAACGTTTTTCAGAATATCGATAGTATGATTTTTGTGTTCAAAACTGTTAGAGAAAAAAATGAACTTGTTATAGAAAAAATTATTAACTTTTGGTTGGTATTGCTTATCAATGTTTATGTCGTGTTTATAGTTATAAAAGCGGATACAAAATGTATTTGAAGTCAAATATTTACCAAAACCAATTGTATATCAAACATTTACGTGGAAAATAATAATAGAGCGTCAAAATTTATAAACTACTGTTATTGTAATATCGTATGGAAAAGGGCAACGACACATTTGATAAGTGATACCACAGAATATTTACACATAAAACATTTTTACAAAAGGGAGTTAATTCCACCAAGCGCCTGTAGCTAAAGCTCTTTATTTTCATGTTTCATATTTGGAGATTTTAGTCCTATTACAAATTTTCACTGGTTAGTTTAGACAGATTCTATTTCTATTTGATTGAACCATAGGTACTCTTAAAATTAAGATTGTGTATAAACTATAAAGAGGTAAGGCTGTTTTCTCTTGAAATTATTACACAAATATTCAAAATGTTCTTTAATCTTTACTAAACTTTACAGTTTTAGGTGCGGATCCAGGATTTTGAAAAGTTGAGAGTTATCCATGCACCTTTGACATGACAATTTAATATGCAAACACGGCTATTTCGATTTTATGAGACGCGGGAATCAACAGGACCAGATAGCTGAACAGAAGTGATTAAAGACTATAAATTTCAACAATTACAAACATTTTGTTTTCTTTTTGTACTAAGCTAATGTCTTTTCAGGAAAGAATTCTATCGTAAAATAATGATTTATTAAAATAAAGGCGAAAATACCAAAGGGAAAATCAAAACTCATAAGACAAAGAGAGACTGACAAAATCGTGACAAAAAGAAAAACGACGAAAAGACAAATGACAGTTTACAAAACACTACATAAAAGCCTAAAGATTGATTGATTGGTGATTGCTTTACGCCGCATCGGCACAAAAGGCTATATCGCGGCAAAAGCCTTAAGACATGAAAACCCATGCACCGAAAACCGGGGTTATGCTACGGAAAGGTAAGACCTATCATGATCCACATGTCGCACTTATACATGTGTTGCTCATCAAGTGCGGCTCCAGGATTTGAAAAATTAAGGGCAGGGCAACATTAGGAGTAGGACTTGTAAACAATCATGCATTAACCGTATATGCAGCTCCGACCCATAAAGGGGCCGGGGCCCATATATATTGGTCCCCATCTTAATCCTCCTTTGTTCATGGTAAGTATACACTCAGTGTTGAGTCTCATTCGGTTATGTCACAATGTAGGAAAAGAGGACGAGAGAATGGCTATAACAATTGAAACATATCTAGGTCATCTGTGACACAGATATTTAATAATGGTCAGCCAACTCATGATGGCGCAGGTAAAATTCCGAAGGGATGAAAGTCAACTTTACCACTACAAATCCTTACTTCAATGGCTTGCTTGTGAGGAGCATTTATCAAGGATCGTCCTGAACATGTGCTGCTGAAATGTTACTACATTACCTCAATGGAAGGTTCACAATTGAAAGCTGAAATCATTTCTTTTTGTTCTCAGTCGTCCCTCATCCTCACTTCTAGATGCAGGTCAAGATAATTATGAGACTTAACTATATCGTGGATATCTATTTTTCAAGTTCGATGGATTAAATGAGTTATAGCCACAATATTTTTGATTATTTAGTGATACTTAATTGGCATCATCTTTATAGTGGAATGTAAAGGATAGTGCTAGCTTCTTTCATCAGTTTTCCTGAGAATAAAGTCGTGTATGAATATTAAAATAAGGAGATGTGGTATGATTGCCGATAAGACAACTATCCACCACAGTTCAAAGAAGTGCAATTACAGCCAACTGTATGGCCTTCAACAATGAGAAAACTATATCGTAATGGTATTTAGTCTGCTTTAAAGGTTCCCAACATGAAAAATAGACCTTTAGAAATTGTATAGAAAGCACGTAATATGTTATCGTCAGATCATATGTTTCCGTACGTACGTCATATGAATTCGTACTATGCATGCTTTTTCCTGAATGGAAATTGTGACGTCACAATGCATTCTAAATAGCACGAAAACCCATTATACGAGGATATGTTCATGAAATTATAAAAAGTATGGCCAGTGGAATAAAACATTCATTTCCCTTGGCTAGAGAGATATGAAGATTTGTTCACCCAAGAAAATCATATCTCCTCAGGCACGGGAAATAAATATAAATTCTTTCCATTGTGTGTAAATATTGATAGCGAAATCAACAGTTGATTGGTTGAGACGATCCCACGTGACATTGAACAAAACTTTATATTCCCTCTAAAATGTAGGGACTACCTCCTGCGACGTTACGCGCGGTTAATGTACATAACGTTTTGAACGTTTTCAGAATATCGATAGTATGATTTTGTGTTCAAAACTGTTACTGAGAAAAAATGAACTTGTCATAGAGAAAATTATTAACTTTTGGTTGGTATTGCTTATCAATGTTTATGTCGTGTTTATAGTTATAAAAGCGGATACAAAAATGTATTTGAAGTCAAATATTTACCAAAACCAATTGTATATCAAACATTTTACCATAACGTTACAGTTAAAAGCGCGTGACGTTCAGCGCGGTGAATATCAATTTTCTCCAGTTGAATATGCTTTTTTATTCAAAATCCAATTCATAAAGAGAAAACGTACTAAAATAATACCAATATGGAATAATGACATTTATTTCTTTTGACTTGGGGAGATCTTCTTCTTCTTTCAATACAGAGTCGGACTCTTCTTGAGTGTATAATGACTCATGCTCGTATAATCATGAGGCCTTTCCTCCCCCATTATCAAAACCAGCAGTAACTATTTACAGTAATTATTATTTACAAATTAAAACTATATACATCTGGGATCTAAGGAGTTCTAGGTGTGAGAAGCTCCTGTCAAGGCCTCTGGTAGGATGGTAAGGTTGGCCTTGATATCTTCTAGTGTAGCAGATGTGGCTTTTTCCGGTAGTGTGTTCCATTCCCTGGTTGATCTTGGGAAGAAGGAGTACCTGTACTGGTCTTTTAGAGTACGGTGTATGCGGTGACCTCCTCTGGTCCGTGAATCTCCAGGTTTGTAGTAGTTTGATGGGTCAATATCTACCAATCTATTGTGTATCTTGTAGGCCATGGTGAGGCGGTCTTTGCAGCGGCGATCTTTAAGAGGCTCCAATCTTAGTCTCTCCATTAAAGAGTTGACACAACCTGGGGATACGTCTTGGTATTCATTGAACACGAACATAGCTGCCCTCCTCTGCACTTGTTCTAGATCTTTTTCAAGGTTTTGTTGGTAGGTGTCCCATACAGAGGAAGCGTATTCAAGAGTTGGTCTAACCATGGTGATGTAGGCATTGGCTTTGACTTCTGGTTTACACCGCCCTAGGTTCCTTCTCAGGAAGCCTAGTGTCCTTGATATTTTGCCTACCGTCTGGTTGATATGTGTCTTCCACTGTAGGTCGTGATTTGTGGTGGTGACTCCCAGGTATTTCCCATGCTCAACTGCATCTAGGGTGTGACCATGTAGTTAGTAGTTAACTTATCAGTGGGTTTCTTTTGTTGGTTATCCGTATCACGATGCACTTCTCGGGATGGAAATTCATCTGCCATCGTGACTCCCACTCTTGGAGTTTGTTGAGGTCGTCTTGTAGTGTCTGGCTATCCTTTCTGTTCTTTATTTTTCTATAAACTAGGCAATCGTCTGCAAATAACCTTGCCTCAAAAGTTGTTAATTGTGGCAGGTCGTTTATATAAGCCAGGAATAAGAGTGGTCCAATGACTGTCCCCTGTGGCACCCCTGAGATGACGTCTAGGGGTAGGATTTATGCCCTTCAAGCAGTACAGATTGTGTTCTCTTGCTTAGGAAGTCTTGTAACCACTTGAGTGTTACTCCTTGTGTTCCGTAGTGGTTCATTTTTGAGATGTCTTTGGGGCACTTTGTCAAAAGCTTTAGAGAAATCAAGCAGGATAATGTCTGTCTGTTCTGCTTGGTCTAAATTCTGCCAATTTCATCTAGTGTTATCAGGAGTTGGGTTTCGCAAGATCTTTTTGCTCTGAAACCGTGTTGATGGTCACATAGGATCTGGTGGTTGTCAAAGTAATCCATGATGGTGCTGTGAACAATATGTTCCAATAGTTTGCAGCAGATCGAAGTCAATGAGGCTGGTCGATAGTTTGAGGCTTTGTGTTTTTCACCTTTTTTGAAGACTGGTACAATGTTGGCAGCTCGCCAGTCGTCAGGGATGATTCCAGTGTCCAAGGATTTCTGGTAGAGGATGGTCAGGTATGGTGATATGTGTTCAGCTGATTCTTTAAGTATATAAGCTGGAATTTCATCAGGCCCAGTGGCTTTAAATGGTCTTAGTCCACGGAGTAGCTTGTAAACTCCGACCTGGCTGATTGTGATGTTGTCCATAGTTGGGAATGGACTTGGTCCCATATGTGGCATGTTATGTATGTCCTCTTTGGTGAAGACAGATTGGAATTGCTGGTTTAAAATTGAAGCTTTAGTTGGTGTATCGCTGTGGAGTAGTCCATCTTTGTCTTTGAGTGTAACAATTCCTGTGGATTCTTGTTTCCTGCTCTTAATGTAGGACCAAAATCGTTTTGGTTGCTCCTTGTGTAACACAATGTGTAACATAACAATAATTATCAAGGTGTATTCAAATATAACGTAACTGAAACAAATACATTTATCCTGCAGACATTTATTAACGTTGTGCACTAATATTATAGTACATATACCCCGCAGACAATTAATGACAATGTCCACGGCTTAATCAACATGTACCCTGCAGAGGTTAACTCCCGTTGTTGTGTCCCTTTGGTGATGGACGTGTTGTTTATGTTCTCTGTGCATTATTCTAGAATAGGATAGTTTATATATATCTTCAAAGATCAAGAATTTGGTGAGATCATTTCATACATTCAACAGCACCATATTGATAAAAAAGAATTTAAATACCTCTACAGATATTACTTCATAAACATGTATTGATTTTCAAAATCTGGTCACTGTGAACTGTTTTCAGAGATTCACTACATATCTTATATATAATGAATGATCTAACGGAACTTAGACAAAGCGATTTACTTGTTCACTCGAGTTTTATAGATAGCCAATTTGATCCTTTTGATGATCTCCTTTCGTCACAAAGACAAACTAACATTATCATAGATGTTCCTTCCAACACAAGCAACATAAGCAGTGATACTAGCATAACAGAATCGATAATAAAATTTATCCAAGAACAGGGGCGGATCCAGCCATTTTAAAAGGGGGTTCCTAACCCAGGATAAAGGGGGTTCCAACTATATGTCCCCATTCAAATGCATTGATCGTCCAAAAAGGGGTTCCAACCCCGGAACCCCTCTGGATCCGCCACTGCAAGAAGATCTTTATCTTTACCTAACGACAGTTTTGTGTCCAAATTAATTGATAAATGCCAAAACGCACACTGTGACATTGACGACATTCACTACGGACTTTTGGAAATTGCAAAAATGTCAACATAATTTTCCATATCTGAATGCAACTCTTAAAAGCGCCTGTGTACTAGAAAACCTAACGGGAATCAGTTGAAAATAAACTTGGTAGCGATTGCTATGCGCTTTATTTAGCATCACTCGCGGAGAATATACGGAAGATTTAAGATTGACACTTAATACTCGTTCGCATACGCAAAGTGCCCGAAAAATGTCGACAGCAGATGAAAATAACCAAACACAATCCAACAAAATCTCTCAAAACTTGTGTTTGAAAGAGACTCTCGTGCGCATAGAAAGAGAAATTAATACATTGAAAGGCGACTACACTCAAGAAATTGAATATCTTAATAAGACCGTCTCTGTATTAGTACGAGAAAACAAGGAACTGGTTAACGCTAACCAGAAAAAACAATGACCGGTTACGGAACTTTCAGAATCAAATTTCATCTTTGCGAGAAAACAACGAAAACTTAGCTAAAACCGTAAACAACATGAGTGTCGTTTCATATGAAGCGGAAATCACATGCAAATCTAATAAATTAGCAATTGAAAAGAGTTTAGGAACTTTCCGAAACAAACTTGATGAATACGAAAACAGCATTCAACAGTTAACGACCGATGTAAACAAAATAAAAAACGACTTTAAAACAGTAAAACTAGATGTTAAAGAACTACGTTCAAGCGTGAAATCTAAGTCATGTAGAATTAACCAGCTAAGCGATATACGCGCGCAAGGCGTAAGTCTCAAAACAAAGACAAACCTCATGAGTGATAAACTGAAAGAATTTGACGATGTACTCAATAAAGTAAATATTGATTGTTGTTCTCACGCGAAGTCAATTAGTGATTTGCGAAAGCGTATCATAAACACCGAGAAAGATGTCAAGGTCCTTGACAAGTCCACAAAATCGTACGCAGACATCCTAAAATCTAAATCTGAACAAGTTATAGCTTTAGCTGAAACATTCGATAATAGCAATGTGACCGAATCCGATTTGAGTCAGTCCACAGAGCCGATTCAAAGAAATTCCATTAATGAACATTCCATTTTCAGTTGTCAAATACTCTAGTTGACTCACAAACAAAACACGTCAGATCCTCTGATGTTACGAATTTGTCCGTTTGTACCTGTACAAAGTAATATTGTTAACCCAGCCTCTACTTCAATAGAAAAGAAAATCATGAACACCAACAACAATATAACTGGAAACGAACAAAATACAAATATACAAGTGCATTTTTCAACTTCCATGTGCAATCCCACAACCGTTGATAATTTTCGTGGTTGTTAAAAACAAGACAACGGGTATCCAGATTCTACGTAGGTGGTATCGACAAACACAATTCATGTGAAGAATCTATGCGTGAATATCTCGCTGCAAGAGGTGTTAATGTAACATTTTAGATATTTTGATAAACAAAATCGACGAACAGCTTCTGCGCAACTTAATATCGATGCTCAATGTGAAACCTTAATACGGGATCCGTCTTTTTGGCCTGAAGGCATTTTGCTGAAAGAATGGCTTCCATGGTCAGTTTTTCTATCTACAAAGACCGAATATCCATAAATGGCTTTAAACATAGCATGTTGGAACTGTCGCGGAATAATGTCTGCAGTACCATATCTACTAGAATTTTAAATGATAATAAGATTGATGTTATATTTTTATCCGAACACTGGCGTAGAAAATCACAATTCCACTTCCTTAATTCAATCGACAAACAAAACTATTTAGCATTTGGAAAATGCGCCGATGAACACTTCCCAGAAAAATACAGTTATAGCGCCCGTGGAGGTGTTGCGATCATGGTCTATAAAACTTTATCTCCGTATGTCACAGAATTAGTAATTGATAGCAATAGGATTTGTGGTATCGAACTAAAACTTCCTAATTTACCTAGTATATTTTTTCTGTCTATATACTTACCGGCAACTACACAACCTAACGAAGCATTCGTTAACGAACTTGAATACTTAATGGACACGTACAAATCGTATTCGAACCACGGGACGGTGTATATTCTTGGTGATTTCAATTGCAAGATTGGTGGACCACGATCGCGATATTCGTTTACCCAGGATCGCCGTAGTCAACTTCTTGAAAGTCTCCTTATTGACAATAACAGTATATCATTACATGTTCAGGACTTTGCCAAAGGTCCTGTATGTACATTTCAATCTTATGAAGATGGTCCTAAAACAGGGATAGATCATATAGTTACAAATAACGAAAATACACGAGATATTTACAATGTGTTTGTCCCAGATGAAAGCATATTTAACGTTTCTGATCACAAGCCTATCGCGTGTACTTTACTCATTGAACAATGTCATGCTGATAGTGACAACTTATACGAAAGTGTTATGTCTGACAAAGTCGCGTGGACCAAAGCGTTGGAAACGAATTCAGGTAATGACTATTCATTTGCTGTTTCACGATTTTTATGGTCTGTTCAAATGCCGTCACTACCAGCGACCAAAGAATATGTCGAGCTCTACTATAAGACTATTAAAGATGCTGTTCAAAACGCAGACAAGGAAACACTCCCACATAAGCAATTTGTGGAACATATAGAGCCGTATTGGACGAAAGTCGTAGATTTATCACACAAAACAATGCTAAATAAGCGCAGTTTATGGATACTGAACGGAAAAGTTCACGATAGAAGCGATCAATTCTTTGTTGATTACAAACATGCAAAACGGACTTTCAAAAATGAAATGGATAAAGCTTACATCGAACATATTATGAACATTGCCAACAGAATGGAAGAGTCTATCGACAACGATCAAAGATATATATGGTCGGTCTTAAAAAGCAGACGTAAACAGAAAACTTTTTGTCGCGAACTGAATTTAAATGGAATAACTCATACAAACGAAAGTGAAATATGCGAAGCATGGGAGGACCATTTTGAATCCATTTTTCAGTTTGATAGCAAGTTAACAAATTCAACAAACATAAATTTTGTAAATCATGAAGTTAATAAAATAATGCAAGCGCAAAAGGAAACTAAAGCTCCAATCATTCCATTTGAGTTTGAAGAAATTTTCAAAATTTGTAAGTATTTATGTAACAACAAATCTACAGGTTTAGACAACGTTTCATACAAGCATGTAAAATATGGTGGTAAAATATTGCAAAAACACTTATGCAATCTATTCAACCTAATAATACGAACACGTTATACTCCTCTAGATTGGAAAACTAGTGTAATTATACCGTTATTCAAAGGTGGAAATAAAAACAAAACTGATCCCAATTCGTACCGCGGTATATCGTTAACAAGCTGTATCGCCAAGATATTCGAAAAGTCTCTTTATCCTCGATTCGACTCCTTGCACATAAAGTTTCCACATCAATCTCAGATGGCATACCAAAAGAAATTATCAAGTATTCACGCTTCATTTAACTTACAAGAACCGATTCGTCATTATATTGAACGAAACAGTGACGTAATTGTTGTGCTGTTAGATAGCACGAAAGCTTTGACACCGTATGGCATGATGCATTGTTATATAAACTGCATAAATATGGTGTTACCGATGATTTATGGCTGCTTATAGATGAAATATACAGTGACATGCGCAGTTCTGTACTATTCAGTGGTAGGCTATCTCGTTGGTTTGAACTGAAACGAGGCGTTCGCCAAGGTGGCGTCTTATCAGCTCTGTTATATTTGGTATATATATAAACGATCTTTTAGGCGACATTGAAGACTTTAAATGGGGATGTGTTCTTCTAGATATCTGTGTAAGCAGCTCTGTTCAAGCCGACGACATTGCGTTACTCTCAACAACAGAAAAGGAATGCAGCACCTTATCAGCATTTGTCAGACATATAGCGAGTTGGGCATTCAAGTTTGCTCCTACTAAAAGCAACGTCTTACATTATTCAAAGAAGAACAAGAGTGTTTCAAGCAATCTTACTTTATATGATGACATCATACCACTCGTGACGTCTGCCAAACATGTCGGTATTCTTCTGAACTGTAAATTTAGATCAATGGACCAGACATTGAATGCTTGTAGAGTGTTGAGAACAACTGCTCTTTCAGTTCTAAATTCTTCAATTCATCCATCAATTTTAAACCCTTTGACGTATTCCAAAATAATACTTAAAAAATATGTTACAGCAAAGCTCTATATGGTTGTGAGTTATGGAACAATTTGACTCAAACAGAACTTACGATGTTAGAAAGATCTCACAGATTTGTGTGTAAAATTATCCAAGGACTTCCGAAACGAACCCGTTCTGACAAATGTACAAGTCTTCTTGGTTGGTTTTCAGTTGAAAGCATTATCAACAGATGTAAACTTTTATTTTTTGGTAGACTATGTAGGTTGAAGTCTTCTGCGTTACCAAAACGAATAATGATAAGTAGACTAATGGAATTCAAACATAAATGCGTTCCAGAACAACTTGGTTTTATACCTGACATCTATAAAGCAGCCGAAAAATATAACATTACAGATTATATTGTGAATTTTGCAAATACTGGTTCTTTCCCATCAAAAAAACTTTGGTCAGTTATTGTAAATCGGAATATAAAAGCAACGGAAGAAACATTGTGGTTTTACCGAATTTTATGAGATAATGACTTTTATATGTTTAGACATATTCATTCTGCAATCAAACCGCATAAAGCATGGACAATTGCTAAACAGTTTCCTGAACTTCGTGTCTCAGCCAAGTATGTTATTGACTTATGTTCTGTAGTACGTTATGAAGATGAACATTTAGTTTGCGACAAATGTGGCAAGTTCTTCTTGAATATCGTTGAACACTTACTGGTATCCTGTGATTTTATACAAGACAAAAGAGATGATCTATGCAAGACATAATTAACATTAATCCCATTCAGTTCAGTGTTTTTATGGACAGTCTTTCGGCACATGAATTCACAACAACAATTTTCTCGTGCAATACGTCATATGAATTAGAAAATAACGAATTAACTTTTTCTCTTAGACTTGTGTTCGTCACGTGGAAAAAATCTGCAGAGATTTCTACAATCGTTAGAAGATGTGTCCGTTATCGCTATTATTGACAGTGCTCATGTTTTCTTATATTAACTTGAAACAGTAACTTTAATTTTTGGATTTTTTAATTTTCTGATTTATATATTTCATGTACACCAAATCTCTATGATAGAGGAAATAAATTTACATATGGGCCATTGTTTAAAGATGATTAATGACCCACTGGACTATATAAGATCCCGCAACAGACTACAAGGACACAATTCAATTACACCAGAATTCGTCAGATCTCGGCCAGTGTCACAGTGAAATTGAACTTTCGAACTATCTTTGGAAATTTTGTAATTACGTATTAAATTCTAATTGCTTAGTTTTCTCTTTGACTTCATTACATAAGTCAAATTTGGTGCCGTTTAGACCACGATCAACCGGGAATTCCAACCACTACAACGACAGAAAGGAACCACGTAAGTTGCAATTACATTAGCTTTTATTCTTTCCAATGGATAACCAAGATGCTTCTATGTCAGCACAAAAGTAGAAATAGCTTTCAATGGTGTCGCAAACGAATTACATGGGTTAAGGGAAGTAGTTAATTTGCAAGGCGATGTCGCTGCCGAATTAAAAGGCTTAAAAGCAGCCATTTGTTCTCAAAACGTAGTTCAAGGAATTACTCCTTTTCAAAACCTGTATTAAGTCAATTTAAAATATGCTTTACTTTTTAATGATATGGAACGGATTTAAGAAATATCTTTTCAAACATGTAAAGGGGCTTGTTCAGATGACATACAAAGGTATTTAAGAGATCGTCGGATACAACTTGGGAACAATTAAAAAGAATTAACTTCAAGGTTTGAGAAATCACGGACCCTCAACATGCGTCCACTCTTTGAGGCAATTAAAACAAAAGGAGACGAGTCTGTTCAAATTGATGCAGAAAATTTATTAAATTTGGCAAATGAAGCATACTCAGACTTAGACGGACATAATGAAGCTATAGAAAGGGAATTAGTAGGCATTTTATAGATGGTTTAGCTCATTCTTATTTAAAATGAAATTAATGAAGGAAAACCCAGCTTTTTGCTTTGGCAGTTAAAAGTGCCATGACTGCACAAAATTTACGAAAAGATTTACTTTAAGGTAGCACAATACAAAGATTTTTTCACCCCAATCAGACAACTTTAAACTGATGTAATGTTATTCAAAGGTGGAAATAAAAACAAAACTGATCCCAATGCGTACCGCGGTATATCGTTAACAAGCTGTATCGCCAAGATATTCGAAAAGTCTCTTTATCCTCGATTCGACTCCTTGCACATAAAGTTTCCACATCAATCACAGATGGCATACCAAAAGGAATTATCAAGTGTTCAAGCTTCATTTAACTTACAAGAACCGATTCGTCATTATATTGAACGAAACGGTGACGTAATTGTTGTGCTGTTAGATAGCACGAAAGCTTTCGACACCGTATGGCATGATGCATTGTTATATAAACTGCATAAATATGGAGTTACCGGTGATTTATGGCTGCTTATAGATGAAATATACAGTGACATGCGCAGTTCTGTACTATTCAATGGTAGGCTATCTCGTTGGTTTGAACTGAAACGAGGCGTTCGCCAAGGTGGCGTCTTATCAGCTCTGTTATATTTGGTATATATAAACGATCTTTTAGGCGACATTGAAGACTTTAAATGGGGATGTGTTCTTCTAGATATCAGTGTAAGCAGCTCTGTTCAAGCCGACGACATTGCGTTACTCTCAACAACAGAAAAAGGAATGCAGCACCTTATCAACATTTGTCAGACATATAGCGAGAGTTGGGCATTCAAGTTTTCTCCTACTAAAAGCAACGTCTTACATTATTCAAAGAAGAACAAGAGTGTTTCAATCAATCTTACTTTGTATGATGACATCATACCACTCGTGATGTCTGCCAAACATGTCGGTATTCTTCTAAACTGTAAATTTAGATCAATGGACCAGACATTGAATGCTTGTAGAGTGTTGAGAGCAACTGCTCTTTCAGTTCTAAATTCTGGAATTCATCCATCAATTTAAAACCCTTTGACGTATTCCAAGATAATACTTCAAAAATATGTTACAGCAAAGCTCTTTATGGTTGTGAGTTATGGAACAATATGACTCAAACAGAACTTACGATGTTAGAAAGATCTCACAGATTTGTGTGTAAAATTATCCAAGGACTTCCGAAACGAACCCGTTCTGACAAATGTACAAGTCTTCTTGGTTGGTTTTCAGTTGAAAGCATTATCAACAGATGTAAACTTTTATTTATTGGTAGACTATGTAGGTTGAAGTCTTCTGTGTTACCAAAACGAATAATGATAAGCAGACTTATGGAATTCAAACATAAATGCGTTCCAGAAAAACTTGGTTTTATACTTGACATCTATAAAGCAGCCGAAAAATATAACATTACAGATTATATTGTTATTTTGAAAATACTGGTTCTTTCCCATCAAAAAAACTTTGGTCAGTTATTGTAAATCGGAATAAAAATGCAAGTGAAGAAACATTGTGGTTTTACCGAATTTCATGCGATAATGACTTTTATATGTTTTGCAAGTGAAGAAACATTGTGGTTTTACCGAATTTCATGCGATAATGACTTTTATATGTTTAGATATATTCATTCTGCAATCAAACCGCATAAAGCATGGACAATTGCGAAACAGTTTCCTGAACTTCGTGTCTCCGCCAAGTATGTTATTGACTTATGTTCTGTAGTACGTTATGAAGATGAACATTTACTTTGCGACAAATGTGGCAAGTTCTTCTTGAATATCGTTGAACACTTACTGGTATCCTGTGGTTTTATACAAGACAAAAGAGATGATCTATGCAAGACATAATTAACATTTATCCCATTCAGTTCAGTGTTTTTATGGACAGTCTTTCGGCACATGAATTCACAACAACAATTTTCTCGTGCAATACGTCATATGAATTAGAAAATAACGAATTAACATTTTTTCTCTTAGACTTGTGTTCGTCACGTGGAAAAAATCTGCAGAGATTTCTACAATCGATAGAAGATGTGTCCGTTATCGCTATTATTGACAGTGCTCATGTTTTCTTATATTAACTTGAAACAGTAACTTTAATTCTTTGTTGTTTTTTTTTTTTTAATTTTCTGATTTATATATTTCATGTACACCAAATCTCTATGATAGAGGAAATAACGTTACATATGGGCCATTGTTTAAAGATGATTAATGGCCCACTGGACTATATAAGATCCCGCAACAAACTACAAGGACACAATTCGATTACACCAGAATTCGTCAGATCTCGGCCAGTGTCACAGTGAAATTGAACTTTCGAACTATCTTTGGAAATTTTGTAATTACGTATTAAATTCTAATTGCTTAGTTTTCTCTTTGACTTCATTACATAAGTCAAATTTGGTGCCGTTTAGACCACGATCAACCGGGAATTCCAACCACTACAACGACAGAAATGAACCACGTAAGTTGCAATTACCTTAGCTTTTATTCTTTCCAATGGATAACGAAGATGCTTCTATGTCAGCACAAAAAGTAGAAATAGCTTTCAATGGTGTCGCAAACGAATTACATGGGTTAAGGGAAGTAGTTAATTTGCAAGGCCATGTCGCTGCCGAATTAAAAGGGTTAAAATCAGCCATTTGTTCTCAAAACGTAGTTCAAGGAATTACTCCTTTTCAAAACCTGGATTAAGTCAATTTGAAATATGCTTTACTTTTTAATGATATGGAACGGATTAAAGAAATAGGTTTTCAAACATGTAAAGGGGCTTGTTCAGATAACATACAAAGGTATTTAATAGATCATCGGGATACAACTTGGGAACAATTAAAAAAAGAATTAACGTCACGGTTTGGAGAAATCACGGACCATCAACATGCGTCCACTCTTTTGAGGCAATTAAAACAAAAAGGAGACGAGTCTGTTCAAATTGATGCAGAAAATTTATTAAATTTGGCAAATGAAGCATACTCAGACTTAGACGGACATAATGAAGCTCTAGAAAGGGAATTAGTAGGCATTTTTATAGATGGTTTAGCTCATTCTTATTTAAAAAAGAAATTAATGAGGGAAAACCCAGCTACTTTTGCTTTGGCAGTTAAAAGTGCCATGACTGAACAAAATTTACGAAAAAGATTTACTTTAAGGTAGCACAATACAAAGATTTTTTCACCCCCAATCAGACAACTTTAAACTGATGTAATTTCTTTCATCCAGCTTTAAATTTTATAAATGAGGTACCAAAAGAAAGAAGAAAGATGAATCTTTCAAATGGTAATTATTTCATTATGACATGATTATTACATAATTAATTATTATGTAATTACTTGCTATATTGTGATGTCCACACTTGAATGAAATTAGCTTCTTTGTTATTCATACCATCCCAAAATATTTTATAGATTCTTGTGCAACACAGTTTGAACTCCAAAGAGTGTCTCAGATTTTTCCTATTGTATTTCATTCTCTCATAAACCTTCAATGAAGTTTGCAACCTCAATTCATAAGAGATCACTACATTAAATTGGGTATAACATTTGTTCTATTGAAGTTTTTGGAAATCTTAGACACCCTTTTGAAGATAACTGATCAAGGTACAACATGTGTGAAAATCAGGCATATAGGGGCACCCATCTAGGAGCTAATTTCATTTAAAACTACATTTTCATGACAAAAATGAATGTGTCACAATTGAATAAATAAGGATTTTCCTACTTGTACCCCATTAACTTCAATATAATTCACACATGTATCATGGGGATACTTCAGGATTGGCCTTTAATCATAAATCAATTAGGTTATGACCAGTAAGAAAGCATTCCAATTCAGCAATTCTAAATATATAAAGAAAATGCACACCCTATGCATCAACAATCAGATCTGGGGAAATGTTATATCATTATTGACCTTGCTGTAAGTCAGTTGCTACTGATATGGTCAAAACTACGCCCACTATGATAAACCTTTCCTATTAATGATCTCAGAAGTTTAATTACACATTGCATTTACTTTTTTCAATATGGATTTTATTCTTTTAGTACATAAAATGATATATTTTGTTTTTGCATTGTTACAAAAAGTAAGTTATGCATGTGTACACAAAATGATCAGTTGGTCAGTCTAGAGGATCCTTGTGGGGATTTCTAGAATTATAATTGTATACAATGACACTATGGTGTTTTACACAAAGTAGATTTTTTTCATTTTTTGCAGTTTGAAAATGAAATATTTAATTTGTATTTTCTTTTAAAAAGAATTCATATTTAAACATTCTCCTCAAGAAATTCTAGTATAAACATCAGCAACATTTATTGTTGTACAATTATATTTGTTTAATATCTGTACATTTATACTTTGATTCCCTCTATAGCTCCAAATAGTTGTTTTGCTTTTTCTCCTGGCAGCTCCAATACAGAAATGTATTTTTATTTGGAATTCATTAGCTTCATTTTTCCATAAATCCCTAATCCACCTCTTTTTCATAACTGTTATTTTTATTGCTGGTCAGTGGTCGTAAAGCTATCAATTGATTCTATTGATTAACCACATAGTACTGCCCACATGTTCTTATCTTGTTTCAGTCAGACACGTGCATTTGTTTATAAAACTAATTATCATCAAAACTCATTAACAGTGCAAGATATGTAAATAATTTTTTCTTCTGTGGTTTTTGAATATTAAGAAGTAACAAAAACAGCTGAAAATGAAATTTTGATAAAATTTAATTGCTTTTGTATTGTGCTACCTTAAGGACGGAAAGGGTAGACGAACCAAGGTATAAAACGACGAGACCAATGACATTAAATAGACCAAGACGGACTGAACCTTTGAACTCTCATGAACCAATGGAAATTGATCATTATCGTGATGCAAAACGTTGTTATTCTTGTGGTAAAATAGGTCATGTATCACGTAATTGTCGTTCTGGGGAAATTTGAGACAAATTAATGCCGTAGAAATGCAAACATATCACGGGAATTCGGGTAGAAACAAGGAGATTAATTATTATTCTTGTGGTAGGATAGGACGTATAGCACGAGATTGTCGTTCTAGGGGAACATATAGACAAGTAAATGCAGTTGAAACGAAACCATATCAAGGGAATTCGGGAAGAAATAATGAGATAATTTGTTATCAGTGTAATCAACGGGGACATATTAGGCCAAATTGCCCAAATAGAAAACCTAGGACTGTTAACATAGTAGAAAACTGGGGTGTATATCAGGAAAACTAAAGCGCTCTTGTCACGTTGAATTCGGTGATAAGAGTAAAAATGAAAAGAAATTACCTACTTATTCTATGAATGTTGCAGGAGCTCCAAATTCAACTTTAATTAAAATTCAAAATCAAAGATATAGAGCTCTCGTAGATTCAGGCGCTAGCGTTTCTTTGATACACAAAAGAATTTTTGAAACTTTGAGGGATAAACCAAAATTATTAAAGAAAACGGCTAATTTACAGTCCGTAAATGGGGGGTTTTTACATGTAGAAGGTTGTGCAAACATCACTTTTAAAATAGGCAGTACAAAAGTTACTCAATTATTTTATGTTGTTAAAGACATGAATAGAAATGTTATTTTAGGAAAAGATTGGTTAGTTCAAAATGGAGTTAGGTTATATTTTGATTTAGGATGTTTAAGAATTCAAAAAAAATATGTTCCTTTAGAAGAAGATATTCATGTGGCTTCAATTGTACGATTAACCGTAAATGCCGTATTAAAACCACAAACAATTAATGTTAAGAACAATCAAGTTTTGGAAGTACTAATTTGTTAGAAATCTCACCTGTAGCTTCAGGGTATGTTAGTACAGAACCGGGATTAATGATAAGTAATACGGTGGTTAATTTTAATAAAAAAGAAAGTTCCCTTTGATGATTGTTAATAACACAAATAAAACAGTTAAATAAAGAAGAGGTTGTGTAGTAGGTAAGGCTTCTCATTTAGAAGAAATAAATTTAGTCAACGTTAATCAATCACAAGGAACTGCAGGACCCGAAAAATTAGATGAGTCTGAAATAAGTGTACCGCAAGAATTTAAAAAGGATATACTTAGAATGATTAGGGATAATGAAGATATTTTTGCAACTTCTGACAAAGATTTGGGGTGCACTGATACAGTGCAAATGACTATTGATACCGGGGATCATCCACCAATCAAATTAAAGCCTTATAGGGCCCCCTTAATCAGAGAAAAATAATAGATAAGGCTATTGAGGAATTATTAGAGGCTAATATTATTAGGAAATCTAGGTGGCTTTGGCTGCGCCTATTATTATCGTTTCTAAAAAGGATAAAACATCAAGGATGTGCGTGGACTATCGCCGTCTGAACGCAGCCAGTAAAATTTATTTCTTTCCGTTACCCCTGATTGATGACTTTCTTGCTTCAGTAGGTAAAGCCAAGGTAATGACTAGTCTTGATTTAAAGTCAGGTTATTATCAGGTCAAGGTCAAGGAGTCAGATAAGGAAAAGACTGCTTTCGTATGTCACATTATGTCACACATTGTGTTACAAATGCCTTTCATCGCAATAAGGACGAAAGTTCGGTAAAATACGAGAATCTTCCTTCTTTTATGCTATTTTAAATTCAGTAGTTCCTTGTTAAGTTTTCGGTAACCATCACCACACATCTATAGTTCATAAAATTCTGTAAGTCCAACATCTGGATATATAAAGTTCATAAAATTCATTAAGTTCAATATCTGGATATATTTACACATAGTTCATTTGATTCATAAAGTTCAATATTTCTGTATATATAGTTCATAATCTTTCCACCACCATCATAGTATGCTGTTCCTCAATATTGGATAGGAACGCAAGCCTTTGTACAATTCTATTTACACAGTTCATAGGGTTGCTTTAAATTATTTACATGGTTCGTCATCTGCTAGTGAATTCGGTCATCAACGTTGTATGGTTTACAATCTAGTCCCTTTACGAAGTAGTTGACGTATCTAGCTCTGGGTACATCTTCCTCAAAAGACTTGTCGCATCGGTCTTCGGCTTTGCATCGTCTTTGAATAATGGTGCAGAGGGAATCTTCTCTCTGGAATCAGGTACTTCTGTCCCAACCATTTGGGTTGACACCATTTGGTACCCATCGTTCGTGGCATTAGAACCTGAACTCACACCTTTTCTTTTTGGCTAACCAAGACTTGCTTCTAAAAAACTTACAGTACAAAAATATAGCTATTCCAATGAATATCGCACCCAAACCCATGGATAGACCTACTCCCCAATTTGGAAATTCAATGTCGTTTTCAATTCCCTTAAATTTCTAAGTTTTTCAATCAGAGCATCCATAGGGATTTGCTTAATCGCCTTTAGTTCTTTTGGTAGTTCAAGCTTAGTAAAATTTGGTAAAGCAGCATGAAAGGGTCCCCATAAACTTGTATTCAGTACTTGAAAGGTATTCAAAATTTATCATACGTTTTTCTGTTAAAACGTACTTTCCATTGATAAGTAGGTAATAAGGTTAAATGATCACTCGTAGCAGTACAAGTCCGCTTTAAATTAATTATAGTATTAGGAGGATTAATTATCTGATCCGTCAACATGTTCGTATTGTCATCACATCTAATAGTGATTCTAAATGCATTAATAGTTGTAACTGCCCACATACTATCTGTCAAATAAGTTGCCAAATGCAAAACTGTGTTTGGTCGTACTTTCACTGTACATCTTGTTTTCCAATTTTCTTTATTGGCAAATAAGGCTATAATACATAATTTACTTAAATTAACTGGATAAACTGGACTTTTAATTTCACAAAAATTAACTAAAGGATTTGAACACTTATCAATTTCATCGGTATTTAGCAGCATATATTTAGTTTTTTCCTGGTTTGCAGCAATAACTACTGCTTCTAATTCATACTGAGCAACCATGTTGCTCGAGTCAGATTTTTTATCACTTATCGTAGTAGGAACAGGTAAGTTATGAATCTTATAAATGTCATAAGTGTCTCTTATATCTAGTAGTGGTAACGTAATGATAATGATTATTTTGTTTTCGTCCAATACTGTACTACAGGTCAAAAATTTATAAAAATTCCAAACATCTTTAATTTCATCACCAGGTATTTTTAATGTCGCCGGTAGTCTTCGTTTTATGTCAGTCAATAGTACTCTTAAATTACCGGGTGAGATAATACTAGGTGACATGTGTCCTAAGGACAACATGTTTAATTGTAATTGTAAATGGTTTAAATAATCCCCTGCTATGTTCATGAGGTCTTTTATTTCACCTATTATCATGTCCATATGCAAATTAGAATATAGCAAAGTGCTCTCGACCAATGAAATTGTAGGATTTGGTGTTTCTTAATTGTGAAGAATGAATGAAATCATGTTCTTAGTAAGGGATTATCCTATTGTTTAGGCCTACTTACAGTTTAAAACAAAGAGTTTCTATAAATGAGTTACAAATGCCCCGAAGCACATTTATCAGCTTGAAAGAATTTGTGATTAAAACTGACTAAAAGTTGAATTTTGAAAAAAAAAAAAAAAAAAAAAATTAGATGAAGTTTACAGGTGCAGTAACATTGGTTACTGGATCCGCAGTTGGTGAGAATATTAATTTCAATATTCTGATAAAATTCTAAAAAGGAATTTAGTTTAACTTTTGAATATATTTTAAACTATTTTAAAGACATTGTATTGAACATTTCCTGACATAATGAAGTAGTATTTGATGTAATGGACTAAAATATTGGCTGTAAAATAAAATTTATTTGTAACTCATAGTTTGAATTTATTGATTTGAAATGAAATAAACAAAAACAAAAACGCTAAAATATGACATGATTTACATTCATACTCACAATCAGGAAATATTTCTTACCATTTCATTGTACTGTTGTGTCATCTAATGCATAAAACATAATTTATTATATTTTCCAAAATTATAAGAAGGTCCTTACATCACTAAAACTAATCCATAAATGAAATCATGCCTTAAAGGAAGTCATGCATTAATTACAAACATTGCACTGACAATGAAACTAATTCTTAAATACAACCAATCAAGAGATTATTTTAGCCTTGAGCACTTTACAATATTCTAAGTTTGTAGAGAATGATAATCCTTACTTCATGATAAGTACTCGCTAACGCTCGTACTTAATCATGAAGAATTATCATTCTCTTAATCTTGTAAATAACTTCCCATAACTTCAATTTGTTTTTCTAAATCCGTAGCAAAAGTTTTAAGTCTATTTCCAAGATCTTGAACACTTTCAATCAACTCATTAGCCTTATGCCTATTTTCAGATACATGTGTTTGTGTGGTGTTTAAAATAGTTAACCCATCTTGAACAATATGACGAATTGCATCTTGATTTTGTGCTTAAGTTTTGATATTTCTTCGAATTTTTGACAGGTCGCTGTCCGATACAGTACCAAATAAAAAACTTAATGCCTTGCCTATAATGGGAAATAAACTGCGTTTAGTTCTAAATTTTGCCGTCTCGTCATAATATAAAGATTTGTAATCATTAAATTGTGATCGTAAATAATCTTTAGTCCGATTTAATCCTCAACCTCCCTTTGTAGACTCAAGATAGTAGCCAAAATATGTTTCTTTTCTGGGGTGTAGAACATAGAAATTGTGTGAACCTTTTGTGTAGCGATAAAAGCCTTGTTTAAGTCTTGTTCTATTTTATTTAGAAATAATTCAAAAGGATCCAAGTCCACGACAAAAGTAATGAGCCAATTTGACCTTGTTGTTGATATTTCCTTAATTTTCTGGAACATGACATTTTCTTTGACAATGAATTGGCCGGTTAAGCCAAAAAGAACAAGTGAGAACCACCACCACTTCATCACCGATTCTTCCTAAAAATAAGGATACAGATATAGATTATTATAATATATTTTATTTGTATTGTCTTAATTAATTTAAAAGTTCGTAGGGAAGTCCTGAATAAAAGATTTGTTTGTTTGTCTTTACAACTTCAAATTTTATCACAAGATTAAAAATGCGAATTCTGTGCATCCTTCTGGCTCCATCTAAGATGACCTCCTGATAATAAATACCAAAGCGATTGGACCGTCTTAACCATCCAATTGCTTTGAAATTTTCCACGGTCCACTTTCTCAGATGCTCCAGGTAGGGTATATTATGAATTTCCGCAATTTTTTTTCTTCTTATTATTATTTCTGTAAATTTTGAGGGTAACCCACAATAGTTGTCAATTATTATCGCTTCTGATAAATTAATTAATTTTTGTATGGCAAGGAATTCCTCGTTTAACGGTTTATTTTGCTTGGCCCTGTCTAACCTGAAGTCCCGGCGGTCTTGTACCTCCTGAAAATGGTTGAACATAAATTTACAATAGATGTTCCACCATAACTCGGGAGGTAATAGTTTCCACATAGGGAGTGAGTTGAGCCCCGCATAATTATCTTCATTGTCTGCCATTCTGTAATATGAGAATAAATAATAATTTTAATACATATTTAATAAGTTTCAGAAATTCTTAAGTGATTTGCATCCTACCTACTACCTATAAAGCCAATTAATACCTACATAATACCTATTAAAGCCCTTACTAAATTTTGTACATGTTCTTTGATACCAATTTTGTTTCGTTAGCCCCATTATCAGTTGGTTTCCGATTATTTTTTATTTTAACCCTATTTACAGACATGTTATCTTCCATGTCGGAAATTTCAGATTCATCAGGCGAAGAGTGACTGCTGGGCATTTTATCATCAATGTCAGAGACTTCAGAATCAGAAGACGAATTTTCTACTTCTTTTATGATTTGATCATCACTTCCTATTTCACTATTATTTACATTATCTTGTTCTGAGAAAATTTCTTCCCCCTTAATTTTTTTTTTAGATAATTCCATTAATGGTATATCATCTTCTTCATCAGAATTTTCCCTTTCCTTTTTATATCTTTTTGCAATTTGATTAAAGATCTCGGCCAGTGTGACAGTGAAATTGAACTTTCGAACTATCTTTGGAAACTTTGTAATTACGTAATAAATTCTAATTGCTTAGTTTTGTCTTTGACTTCATTACACTTGTGCTCTGTGCTGATGATATCTTCCATGTATTTTCCATGAGCAATCCTGGATTCTTTCTGTAGCTTTGCCTTGAGAAATTTGTAACGTTTCCAATCTTTAGTGTTTTTAGTTCTTTTAGCCTTGGTGTATGCTCGCTGTTTGCTGTTGCTAATTTTCCGTAGCTGTGTGTTCATCCATGGGTGACTGTATCTCTCCTTAGTCTGTTTAGTTGGTACGTATGTGGTCATTACATTCTTGATAATGTTCTTGAAATTATTCCACATTGCGTTGATGTCACTGAACTTGGTGGTTTGAAATTCAGTGAAGTTATCAGTAAGGCTTTTCTTAATTCCCTCCATATTTGCTTTTTTCCAGAGGTTGATGGTTCTACTGGTTGGTTTTGGTCTTGTTACTTTTGCTGCTAGGTCTAATAGTACCTATAATAGATATGCGGCTAGCCATCGGGAAATCTGATTTCCTTGGATGAACAAATCTTCATATCTCCCTCAGGCACGGGAAATAAATGTATAAAATAGTACTAGTATTTCATTTCTTTTCTCTTTTCATGTTAAAAGTTAAATGGAATTTTATTGGTAAATATAAGTCATGTTTTTTTTTCAAATATCCGCGGCAACATGTTTAATGTATCATTAAGAGAAACGAAATTTTGCTTATGTTTTTGTTTACATGTACAAAATTGATTTTTATCCGTCTACCAGATTTGTGACATTTTCTTATATTCATCAAATGTATGACGATTTTTACTGGTTTTTCCCGTTTGCCTTTTCCAAGGATTTTTCCTCCGTAAACTTGAAGTGAATAGCACGTGACAAAAATCACATGACTATTAATAAATGTTCAAAATGGTGGACGAAAGTTGGTTATCAATTTGTGCAGATTTTTATCAAAAACTATCGTATTAACAAATATTTGCTTATCACTTTAAGTGTAAATAGTTGATTATTTATAATTATTTGGAGTTAGTTGTTTGAAAAGGACTGCCACTAACTATGGATGAGAATACAAGCCTTATATCGGGGAGAAATAGAGAAACTGGTCAGTCGGTGAACGGATCAGGATGTAAAGTGAAAGTAGCAGAGGCTGCCGTTCTCATGACAATAACGCTAGAAAGAATAGCATTCTATAGTTTAGCAGGAAATCTGGTGTTGTTTTTAAATACAAACCCATATGCATGGACATCGTACAACGCTGTGTATGCCTTGTTATATTTTTTTGGAATCTCATATTTAATGTCTTTTTTTGGAGGTTTAATTGCAGACACACTGTTAGGCAGATTCAAGAGTTTGCTATTGTCCTTGCTCCTGTACTTGGTTGGTTATCTTTTTCTGCCGTTATTACGGAGTACACCTCAAAACATACATAAACATCCTGAACTAGATCTGCCGAAACTTTGCAAACTTAGTCCTTATATCAACATGATCAATATCTCACATGGATTAATAGATATAAATCACCAGAAGTCACCATTTGATGAAAGTTGTTCTGGCCTGATGTTTGGAGTACTGACTCTAATTGCTATTGGAAGTGGTCCATTCAGATCAAATATTGCTCCTTTCGGAGCTGATCAGGTATAGAACATTATCAAGGGTCATGATGGCGGGTTCTTCATTATCTGTATTCTTTAATTTTTAGGGCCATTTTTCTTTATTCTTTATTATAGATTTTGACTTAATACCTATTCTTTATATTTTAGCACTCCATTATCATGATTATCATGATTATTCTCTATTCTTTATTTTTTTTTGCCTATTGTCCTCTATTCTTATATTTTTTGCTGTTTATTTTGCAATTTTTGTCAAATCTTCTCTATTCTGTATACCCCATCCAGACCCTCATTACCTGTATTGAAAACTGTTTTTGAAGTAATTTTATCCTGTCACTCTTTTTGAACTGAGTTGAAATTAAACTTCCAGTAAAATAATATATAAATATATAGACCAGACTGGAAGAAAACAATTTTCAGATTGTGACCTAGAAAATATAGACTTACAGAACCTTCATGACCTATAATTTGAAAGGATACTCTAAATACACATATTTTTTCTTTGTAAGAAGTCCTGCATGTGCGGATCCAGCCATTTTAAAGAGGGGGGTTTGGTTTCCAACCATATGTCCCCATTCAAATGCATTGATTGTCCAAAAGAAAAAGGGGGGGGTTGGGGTTCCAACCCCCTGGATCTGCCACTATCCTGGCAGATTATTGTTTTTCTCTTAGCCATCTATCCTTCTTTTTGTATACTTTTACCATATCTGTGCTGAAAACTGTTGACAGATGTTAAATATAAATTATCGTCTATTTATTTTTTGGATGATTATCAACAGTGAATATAATATTGAACACATACAAAGTAGTGAATAACATGGTTTATTGTGACAGTCATATTACACTGTATACATGGTATACATTTATAAACCATTTTAATAAAATAAAAACTTTCTCATCTTTTAATAATAAATAAGGATCGAAACAACATAAGTGGAAATCACAAGTTAACTATCACTTATTTCATAAAATTAAGAATGAAACAGACAGTTTGTACATATTTACATGTTAAGGGAAAACTCTGAGAGTTATTTACAGTTTAAAACTCATTGTTTAAAGTTATTATTGGGTCAGTAAGAGCACAATCATGGGAACAGTTGTTGTAAAGTCCTTAAGGGTCTCCCTGATAAATGAACAACTCAATTTTAGAATTTGTACAGATTGTGCACCACTTGCATGACTTGATAAATATTTAAATATATTTTTTTATAAGGTTTTTTGTTTCAGGTTAAAGGTGAAAGTCAGCAAGCTAATTTGACATTTTTCAATTGGTATTACTGGTGTGTTAATGTTGGTACACTGATTGCATTGTTAGTTATTACATACGTACAACAACATGAAAGTTTTTATGACGGATACTTGTCTGCATTGATTTGTCTGGCTGTGGCAGCTTTCGTATTCCTTTGTGGTAATTATAACATCATACTTTTAAAGCTGGATTAATCCAGGTTTATCTACTGTAGATTTATTATTATTTGTGGGATACATAATTTCCAACTTTTCAAAATCTCTATGGGGGATTTTAAGCGCAAAAGGACTTTATGCTTCACTTATATTGTCCTAAGTGTTCTTAATCTACTACTATATTGTTTGAATGAGTATATATGTGCTTAAATACCCTTATAACTCATTTGAATACCTGTTTTGAGGTGTTCTGTTTATAAAATAAAGAATTTCAAAATTTAGGTCAACACATCTCATGGGGGATATCCCCCATAAATCGGGATAGTTGGCAGGATACCATTTTTCGTGGATTTCATGGGTAAAGGTGAACCACAAACTTGGATGTTAAATGTACATGTAGTACAAATTTTCTATAGTCTTTAATGCAGACTTTGGCAAATCACAAAATTGAATATCTTTGAAAATGCAACTTTTTCCCAAATCCACGAAAAATTGGTACCCATGAAAATAAACGTACCCACAGTACTGTAAACTGATGACGAAAATTTTCAACCAGATGAAAGTGTTTATTCTATTCAATTTAAAAAAAATTATATTGGGTTACAAGTATAAAAAGTCTGTAATGAAAGGTTCTATGTATAACATATATATATATGTGAATTTTAAATGCATAAAATAAAGAATCAATGCACAATACATTGTAAAACAACAACAAGCAGGAAACAACATCTTGAAACTTTCATAAACAAGTACTTGTATATATATCATTAAAACTACTCTTAAAAAATTGCACTTTTGAAAGTGAATCATATACAAATTTCAGGTCTTCGCAGTCCCAAATACATACAAGGTTAATATATTTAGCAGATTAAAAAAAATTTCCCTCCGACCAAACCTATTTTTGTTAAGGAGGAAAACAAAAAAATACATACTTTTAATCTTCCCAGACCCAAAGGGTCTCATCACTTGGCATCTGCGTCGTCTGTTTACTTTTTTTAAAACAAAAATTAACTTCTCTGAGATTATTAGGCCAATTGGAACCAAACAAGGCTACAATTATCATTGAGGTATCTAGTTTGAAAAAAAATGTGTCTGATGAGCCTTCCTGCCAACCAACATGGAGGACATGGCTCAGAATAGAAGATAGGTGTAAAATCAAGTTTTGTTTATTATCTTGAAAACAGCTATAGATAGAACGAGAAATCTATTCTAAGTAGCAAAAAGTTCAGGATGTTGAGATTAACGTAAGTGTATCCATTTACACCAAAACTGTCAGATGACTCATTGTAGGAGTTATTGCACTTAAATGACAAGATTCACCCATTTTTTTTCTTCATTTTTATTTTGCGGTCGTATATTGGTATCACGTCGTCGTCAGCGTCGTCCGAAGACATTAGGTTTCGGACAATAACTTTAGTAAATGTGAATAGAAATCTATGAAATTTAAACACAAGGTTTATAATCACAAAAGGAAGGTTGGGATTGATTTTGGGGGTTATAGTCCTAACAGTTTAGGAATTAGGGGCCAAAATAAGCATTTTGCAAAAAAAAGTATGGGATAAACATTTTTTTTTGTTTTTTTTGGGGGGGGGGGTCAATTCAACAGCATAGTGTATTGCACAAAAGCAAAAAATTGAATATAAATTCAAATCATACATTGTATAACCAATTCTAGGTTCTTTGACTACAGTTATTCTGTGTCAGAAACCTATTATGTGTCAAATATTTAATTACAATCCAAATTCAGACCTGTATCAGACGCGAATATTGTGTCCATTTTTGCCCCAACTGTTCAGGGTTGGACCTCTGCGGTCGTATCCAGCTGCGCTCCCCGAAGCAATTTATTGTCTATTATTTTAAAAATATAAGAGAATATATAGAAAAAATGATCAACAAGACATGATCTACAATTGTCAACATGGCCAAAAACGTCAGTGGACTCCTTCTTGGACATGTAGGAGTAACCATCCCTGAATGACTATTTTTACCATTTTTGTATTTTTAGCCAAAATTATAATAGATAAAGAAAATTTGTACATAGTACATAAAAAAACTGATTGTCAGGACAAGACTTACAGATAAATCAACATGGAAGAAATCATGGATTTTTGGCTAAAACTATAATAAATTAAAAAAAAAAAGACTAAAAAGCAAAAATGATTAGAAAGACAAGATCTGCAAATATATAAGCATGGTGAAGTTTTCAATCAACTCCTAAATGAGTTATTGCCCGTACATGATAATTTTTTCCATTTTTAACAAAACTATATTTGATAAAGAAAACTGTATAAACAGCATAAAGGAGGAGCAAGATAAGATCTACAAATAAATCAACATTGCAGAAATTGTCAGTTGAGTTATTGCCCTTAAATGACTATTTTTACTCCTTTTACAAGAAGTATTACACAAAAAGAAATGTCAACTTAACTGTCAAAATATATGTCCAATCTTTTATCTTTTCTTTATCCGGAAATCTTCTCGGAATCCACAGAATATTATATCCAATAGGTCACAATCTAGTATGATGTAGTTTGTAAATAAAAGTGTCAATCCAACTGCTGAGAATATTAATGTCTATCGATTTCTATGTCTATAGCTCTGTCTGTGTCTAACTTTAGGGTCTGCATTCTTATATATATACTCAAACGGAAACTTCTAGATAACGCTAGATGTTTAAATTACGCATCTTTTGTTATGATCATTCTGGAAACGTTATGTAAGTGAAATAGAAAGTTCTAATCATTCCATGAGTATCAATGATTGTTCCAGTGATTTCTAAACTGCATAGTTGTAACACAATGTGTATTATTTTGTACACAATATAAAAAAATATAAACATTCTTAGGCCACACAAAACAAATTAGGCCAACTAAATAAATATGATAGTTACAATATCATAACAACTGGAGATCAACAACTTAGGGGAGATAACTCTGTAATTTGCTATCATTCTAACCTAACTTTATCATATTTTTCTGGAATTACCAGACATGCAGAAACGAAAGACCTACCATTTCTAACTCAGGATAAGGGTACCCTTCAAAGATGGGTGGTTAGGTCAGTGGGTTTTTTTCTGCCATGTTTTGAAATTTTTCTAAATTGTCCGATTCTTACAGAGACTGGCACTTAATTACTTTCCTTTCTAGTCTACTAAAGTGTGATTGACTACTCTAGTGTGATTGACCTACAATGTAATAATGTCAACCTCCATTTTTTTTTTACATATACATTATGTTCATCTAAATAAAATAGCAATAGATCCTACACTGTTTGAACATTAAAATATAAATAACAAAATAAATGTGGAAAGATTAATTCGTCTTACAGCATGAACAAAATACACTAGTCTTAGATAATAAATTCATATTGATGCTTCAATGTGTCTTAAAACAAATTATTTTATGAATGTAATAGGTTCCTGTAGTTATGTGTACAGACCAAGGACAGGCAGTGTGTTTAAGAATATATTCACAGTCTTATGTGAAGCATGCACCAAATGTTGCAGGAGACGAAAACTTGATTCAGGGTAAGTGTATCCCATACTCGGCATGAGCATTGTCATTTACTATATATATAGTTTCATGAATATTTTTAGCTTTCAGTAAAAGGAGCTATATTCAATTAGAAAATAATTTAAAAATCAGAGGAAAGAGACATTATTTTATCGACTACAACACTCATTTTAGAATGTTAACAAATTTTACTCATATAATCAGTTCAATTAGAATTTTAAATAGAGGTATTATATAAGAAATTTTTGTATTAAAATCACTTGTTTGAGGTGACTGTAATATATTTACCTTAGTTCCACTTAGCAATGCTTAGGCAGTGCTAGTGAAGTTGCTATAAACTTCTCATGTAAAAATGTAAAAGAACTAAGTTTGATAGTAATTAAAGTATAGTACTAGCTCTTAAAATGAAATCAATAACTCAATTGCATTTTAAAGTTGTTTCTCCCCCCACCAAATATATATATGTAAGACTCTAAAGTGAGATGGGGACGCTACAACGCATTGGTCACGCTAAAGTGCGATTGAATGAGCTAAAGTGCAATGGTTTGATACACTAAAGTGCGATGGTCTAGGCTTTTCAATGGAATACGCTAAAGTCTGATGCCTCAAAACACTGAAGTGCGTTTTTCCGCGAAAGTGTGTTTGATCGCGAATGTAGGGACGTTAGCAACGTCACATACCGTTTGTACAAACAAAAATGGACATGCCGGAAAACGAGAATGTTTGATGAAGGGATTTTATTAGACAAGAAAAGAAAGAAGAGAGAAACAAATGATCCCGATCCGGATTATTTTTGGTCGGTGCTGGAAGCAGTTAACTTGATTTGTAAAAAGAAATTTGATGAAAACTGCTAGAGTTCCCAAAAATTAGATTTAATTTAGAAACTCTTTCTATGTTTGTAATCCCATGTCTTGTACTTGCGTGATTCTAATTGAATTATTCTATAAACATTTTTTTTCAAAATATGGTTCGTCATATCTGTTAAAGAGATGGATATTCATCAACTAGGCAGTAACCTAACGACTACAGGTGTAGTATCATAATATGATTGCCAATGAGACAACTCCCTATCCAAGACCAAATGTTATTAATGTAAACAACTATAGGTTAATGCATGGCCTTTAATGCGAGCATTGGCTTAAACTCATATAATTATAGTATTCTATAAAGACCAAATGGCCTCAAAACTACCAGTGTAAAACAACTCAAACGAGGAAAAAAACGGCCTGCTTTCTATACAAATCAACGAACGAAAAACAAATATAGAATAAAGCAACAAACCACTACCACTGAATTACAGGTTCCTGGCTCGAGACAGGTTGATAAAGTATATACTAGCTACTGCAATGTAACCATTACACATTTTAAATAACTGTCATACTTTAGATAAAAATAAGAGGATGTGGTGTTGCCAAGGAGACAACTATCCACCCAAGACCAATTGTCATTGGTGTATGCAACTTATAACCATACGGACTTCAACATGGAGCATTGACCCACGCTGCAACGCAAGCTATATAGGGCCACACAATGACCAGTGTAAAACAATTGACAATGGCTTGATTTGTAAAGAAAACAATAATGAAAAACTTATAGGAACACAGCAACAAACAAAAACCATTGCCTGAACCCAATTTCGGTTACACCATCTCACTTTGGCATGTCATACCATCGCACTGTAGTGTGTCATATAATCGCACTTAAAAAAACAAAGAACCATCGCACTTTAGCATTTGACACCATTGCACTTTAGCGTAGACCATCGCACTTTAGCGTGACCATTGCACTTTAGAGTACCGTCGCACTTTATAGTCCTACATATATAAAGTGCACATAAATTTTTGTAAAAATACAGTACAGTGCATTTCCCTTCAAAACATTCTTGTAAGAAGGAGATCTTGTTCTTTGGAGGTTTGAAAAATTGAAACAAATGCTTTAAAGGATCATTGTCTCATGTACATTCAACCCATATCCCTCCTGTCTTGTTGATGTGGATGACCTGCCATAATAAACAAACATACAATCACCTCATTTATTCAGGTCATTTTCTCCATAGTATAGACATATTTATATATCATGTATATAGAGGTTAAATACTTATCAAACAAACTTTATTTGATTAACTTACCAGATATTAACCCCTTATGAAACATTATACTATTTATTGTTTATATAATTGCAAAACTGCAGAATAAAGTTTTATTTGTTGCTAGTAATTGAAATTTAATTCGGTAAACATGGTAAGCAAATGCTGTTCTGGTTACATTACTTATATGTTTGGAGCAACAATTAAATCTGAAATGACTTTCATCTTTCATTTGTCTGTCCTTCCTTCCCTCCTTCTGTCTGTCAATCCATCCACCCACACATAAGCAATATGATTTGTCTGTCAAAATTCTCTTCAAGTTAAAGAGTTCTATTTATTTTGTAGAATAGTTTTACTAGTACTGCAGTGGTTCTGTTTATTATTATACCTCACAGGTTTTGTATGTTCATCGGTCCGTCCATCTGTTCCTCTGTCAGTTGGACTGTCAGACTGTTCATCCGTTCATTCATCCAACAATTATGTCCCCTCACACATTTTTCAGGTACTACTGAACAGAATGACTTCAAATTTGGTCAGCAATATGATAGTGATGAGTTATAAGGTGTGAGCAGTTTCAGACACCTACTTCCTGTTTGCCTAAACTTTGATTTTACAATATGTTGAATGAACTTAGAATTTTGAATCACACATTTCTCCAGTTTTTAAACAGAATGACTTATAAATTTATCAGCAGCTTGATAGTGATGAGCTGTAATGAGTGAGCAATTACCAGATCTGTCAGACACCCAGTTCCAGTTTACCAATACTTTGAACTATTCAATATGTTCAATGAAGTTAAAATTTTCGTCACACTTTTCTTAAAAAAGCTGTGAGCTGTAACATGTAAGCGCCTTTCAGATCTGTTAGATACCCTCTTCCTGTTTACTTATACTTTGAATTATAAGTAGGGTATACTTAACACAATAACGCCTGCAACTTTTTTCTTTACAAAATTATCAGATGTTGAACCTTGTTCAATTTGATGTATTATTTTTTGATAGGGTACATAGTTTGTCAATCTTTATGAACAAATTTTAATTTTAAACTTTGTAGTCCAACAGGAATATATTATAGTCCCCTCGACCTCCTCAAGACTTCCATTAATCTGTTTCCTTAGTTAAACGTTCTATACACCTTATCGCTATTCCCGCTTGACCCGAGAATCTGTCCCGCTTGAACTTTTGACGTCATACAACAATCACTTTTCCATTGTGGCGTCAGATATTTTCTATTATGATGTTAAAATTTTACAGGAACTTTTGTGATGTCCAGTAATGGCGGACAAATAGCGATAAGGTGTATTGCATTTTTAAAAGAAGCACAAGTCAGTTCTGTACTTAATAAAATTAAAATGTTTTAAACATAAGTAAAATATATTGCATGCATACATGAATATTAGTGGTTTTGTCCTAATGAGGAACATCAAAAATATTATTTCAGTTTATAGCACCATTTAAAAGATCTAATATTTCTAACAGAGAACAATTTGGTTTTACAGTTTAGGTGATGATGCTATTGAACAGCCTTCATCATGTTTGGACTTTGCTATGTATCGATATGGAGGAAACTTTCAGGAGGGAACTGTAAATGAGGTTAAAAAGGTCCTCAAAATTATATGTGTGTTCCTGACCATGGTTCCATACTGGATGGTTTACTTTCAGGTAGGAGTAAAATACTTTTTATAAGATTTTATCAAGGATCCATACAGAAATTCTACTTGCATTTGTTGGTGTTGAATATCAGGGGTTTGGAAATATAAAAATTCTTCACCTCTCCCAGGACAAGGAATATACAAAAATCTACCTGCACAGAACATTTTTGACTTGATATTTATTCAAATGAAATGTGAAAAACGAAAACAACATGAGTACATAATTGATATAAAATCATTTGCCAATTCCAACATTTCAGCAGTCAGAACTGCACTAAGCCATTACACAAGTTAAGGTTTGAAACAATCATTTAAAGTCATCCATAGATCAAGACAATCGCTGGATTGTCTTATTTGACTCTTTATTGTTATATATTCCTAAATGGAAATGACTGTAGATAGCATCAAGCTTCTATGTATAAATGACAAACTCATCTAGACTTGGGGGTGAATAAAAGCTTGATACACGATAGGGCACTAATCAATCAATTAAGATTGTATGATGGATCAGACTACCGTCCCTGGTCAAACTGGGGGAGGAAACTGATAAGTGGTCATGTGGTCAAACTTGCTGTACTTTTTACAGTGATCACTAACCTGTCAACAATGAGGTTCGTGCAAGGTCAGTTCGACTTTGATCTTAATTTTCTAGGATTGCCAGTTTTTGGAAGGTTAGTGGTTCTCTCTAGATACTCCAGCTTCCTTCACCAATAAAAACTGGCCGCCATGATGTAGCATAATGTAAAGAAAGTGGTGTTTAAAACAACCATTCAATCATAAATTCTACATCATGTCTAATGGGATGATATTTTATTCTTATCCAGTTTATGACCATACAGGATATTACTATTATCTTGTTTAAACAAACTTATTTTGATTAAACTATCAGATAGTGAATTGTTATAAAACATTGCACTTCTATTGAATTGCAAAATAAATTACAGTGAAACCTGTCTAAACCAAATCTTGCATAAACCGAAACCTGTCTAAACCAAACATGTCCAGTCCAGTCATATAAAATTTTATGCGTTGTGAACCTGATTTAACCTTACATCTGCAAAACTGAACAAAATCTTAAGTCCCAAAAAGGTTTGATTTAGACAGGTTTCACTGTACCTGATAAACAAATAACCTTTCATAATCAAAAGTATTTAGGGAGCTACCATTTGATTTTAATGGGGGGGGCTAGGATGAAAAATTTTGTCCTGCTTTTTTTTTTAGTTGTAATCTCTGTCCTGCCTTTTTATTTTTTACTCTATTCGGTCCTGCCTTTTTTTTTACTAGTTTATCCTGAATTTTTTTACACAAATTGTCATCCTGCCTTTTTTTTACCAAGTTGCTCATCCTGCCTTTTTTTTTACTCAAAACTTCTGTCCTGCCTATTTTTTTCAAATTTCATCCTAGCCCCCCCATAAAAATCAAATGGTAGCTCCCTTACATATGAAATAAAAGCATCAGAATTAGGTACAATATAACATTTATTGGAAGATTTACAACAAAACTATACTGTAAAAATATCTCTCTTGATACTTTCTTGGTTGATACATTGTATTTTCATTTTTTTAGGTATATAAGATTAATGACTTTTAATGAGATGAAAGCATTGATTTATCAACCTATGAATATTTATATAGTTACCAGAGTCTGTAGGCCAAGGTTAATAGGAACTTCTTATTAAAGGATCAATAAACTTTCTACCCTTTAAATAAAAGTTATTAATTGTATATTTGCATAACATATTTATTTTAATGTTGAATATAATTTTAAACTTTCATCTTATTGATTTTCTTTGATAAATAGTGCAAATTGTTGAATTATTTTACAACTTATAAGGCCCAAATAATATAGTTGTTTTTCCTGCCTCCCTGCCTTTATTAATTTTCATGCTTAACCTAACACATTAAATGGACATTTTTGGTTATGCACACTTAAAGTCCAGATATATTCTATTGGGCACTGGTTAAGTCCTGGACATTACTCAATACCTGGGTATCATGTATGTATTCTATGGAAAATAGTTTTTTTTTTAATAGAATCATTTTACCTACATTGTTTTGCTAAGAGACAGGAAACAAGCATTGTTGAATGCCGTTCGGTTGCCTACAATTGCTTACATCCTCTTCATTTGAACTTTGGTTGATAGTTGTCTCATTGGCAATCATACCACATCTCCTTATTTATATATATATATATATGTTTGTGGTATACCAACCCTTCCCGCAAGTTCATTGTTTTCTGTTTGGTAATAAATTAATATAAAGATCCATTTATATATATACAAGTCTAAATTGAAAACAACGTTCAAACCTATGATTGCATTGGATAAAAACCGCAATTTTTATACATGTGCATGTAAAACAAATTTCTTGGTAGAGGGGTCTAAATACGGCACAAACAACATTTTCCAAAAGACCAAAAAAGTGAAAAGTATATTTTAACAAATCACATTTGACTAACAGGTGGAACAACTGATGTTCTTAAACCCTGCTGACTGCCATTGACGATTGCCAAATAAATTGATCACGAGATGTAACATGGGTCTTAATTATTAGTTTAATACCAAACAGAAGACAATAAACTTGTGGAGAAGATGGTATACCGCAAACATGAGGTGCAAAAATTTGTACACCATATCCCAATTTTGACATTTAATATCTCTTCAGTGATTTAGGGATCGAAACTGTATTTGGAAGGCCATATAATTTACCTCAATTTAGGATAGACTCTTGAATTTTAAAGAGTCGAAATAGGATGAACGGATCATATAAACCAGAAGGAAAATATAATACAAGCCCAAACGAAAAAATATAAACAAGTCTAAATTGAAAACAACGTTCAAACCTATGATTGCGTTGGATAAAAACTGCAATTTTTATACGTGTGCATGTAAAACAAATTTCTTTGTAGAGGGGTCTAAACACAGCACAAACAACATTTATATATATATATATTTTGGCCTAAATTTAGTTTAAAGTTTTACCAGGAAATGTTACTAAAGACTTCAGCAAACCAGAAGGTTAGTTTCTGGTGTCTTATAATAATTAACATTTGGACCCTCAATAAAAATGTTGTCGTTATTAAACCATTCATAGAGACCCTCATTTCTATAATAAATCAAGTGATTTTTTTTCTCTTGCAGATGGAGACAACATTCTTGTTACAAGGACTTCATATGAATTTGAACTTACCAAAAGAAAGTACTAATGTAACAGTTGACTGTAACCCCCAGAATTCCACAGGAAATGACAACCCTGATGACATCTCTGGCAAGCCTCCCAAGGTACCAGCTCATTTTATATCCATCTCTCAGCACATAGCAGCAGGCTTACCAACTACCAGCTTGTATTAAATTTAAAGATATGAAAATGACACTTTATAAATTTTTTGCTTTTGAAACGCTTTTCTGGGTTTACATTCATTAGGAACATTCAAACCGACAAATTTGAAGCCTAATAATGTACATGAATATGTCAGGGAAAACCTTAGGCTTACATTATGTTCAAGCTTCTGATTTCCCATTTTATTTTTTTTTTTTTCACTTTAAGAATTTGAAATATATTAACCTGAAAAAAGGAAGGTCTAATAACGATGATAGAAATTATAGAAAATGTAATTTTGCAAATTTTTAGCATTTGAGACAAATCTCATTATCTGCTTGAATGTCCGTTATTTTTTACAACAGTGTGAACTTATATATAAATTCTATTTAGCACATGTAAATGTTTTAAAGTCAATTACATGTTACAGTTTATGGGGAACCACTTAGTGTCTTCCCTAGAAAATTTTCATGCATGGTCGGTCCATGGTGAATTTGCAACGCGGCACACAATGCTTCTTTTTCAGAATTAGTTACACTACATAATTTATATGTTTAAAGCCATATACCAATCTAATTGTTTTATTATATAGGTACAGCAATTCATATAAGTCATGGAACTTTAAAGTATTTATCACAGATGAGAGGAATTAATGAAAGACCTTATAAACAATAATGAAAATAATCCAGTCTGCAATAGTTATTTACAAATTAATGTCATGTACACATTATTTTGTTGATATCTTCCTCTGTTTCAACTTTCCAAAGGTCACCACACATTTTTCAAAATCAAAATCTTCCTCCTTTGGTCCTTCAATTGATATCTGCATTAAGCAATTCAGCACTTTTTGGCATAGTCAGGGCTTTGCTCATGGTGATAATTTTCATCTGTCTGACTACAATTTGATGAAGGAGTAGACTTCTCTAACCAACTTGTCAAAAAAGTTGGTTCAGTAAGGCGACGTTTCTTTGATGGTTGCTTGGTTATGGTTGTTAAAATGATGATTGTTCTTCGAATTTTGCTGATAGAATGGTTTCTGCATCAACAGCAAGTTGTTAAATAAAGCTTTGAATGTCATCATTGCTTCACAGAGATTTTACAGGAAACAATGAAAAAAAGTTTATTTGCGTTAATAAAGAAGTCGTCAATGAAGAATACCTGACATATGGACATACAGATGACATATTTGGCAATTACCTGTTTGGAAGCTAAGCTGACATTTTATTTTATGACAATTAACTATTTTTTTAAAATACATCCCTGTCCGATTTATTTATAACGCTTCATAAATGTAAAAATCATATCTTGCCAAAGTGAAAGAAATTTAGCCCAACTTGTGTAAAAAACGGCAAATGAATCCACTACACTTAAGCTTGTGACCCATTGAAATAAAAATAGAACAACACAAGTTTATTAAAACCAATATTTCTGTAAATAACTACGTATGTTTTGAAAGTTTTTCTATCAGATCTTTCAAATATTTCATAAGACACATCTTTTTCTCGGCCCGGTGGCGGTGATGTGTATTCTTTGATATAATCAATCAACCGCAACTAATCTAAAAATAACTGATTGTTGTGACCAATCAAAAATAATTCATCGATGTAACTATAGCTGATGAAATAACTGCAAAACTTTATTAAAAAAATGTTTTGTCCATTCTCTATGAAATTACGTTAGTTTTATTTTATAATACCAATACTTCTTGTAAACTAGTGTATAATAAATCTTGTTAAATTTTATTATTGATTTGTGTCTTTTGTTGGCTACAATTAAAGTTGATTTTCTGGTCGTAACAGAAATTGATCCCGGACAAGCCCCCAATTTCTGTTACGACCAGAAAATCGACTTTTAATTGTAGCCAACAAAAGACACAAATCAATAATAAAATTTAACAAGATTTATTATACACTAGTTTTTAAGAAGTATTACACAAATAGAAATGTCAACTTAACTGTCAAAATATATGTCCAATCTTTTATCTTTTCTTTATCCGGAAATCTTCACGGGAATCCACAGAATATTACGTCCAATAGGTCACAATTTAGTATGATGTTGTTAGTAAATAAAAGTGTCAATCCAACTGCTGAGAATGTTGATGTCTATCGATGTCTAAGTCTATGTCTAACTTTAGGGTCTGAATATATATATATACTCAAACGGAAACTTCTAGATAATGGTAGATGTTTAAATTACGCATCTTTTGTTATGATCATTCTGGAAACGTTATGTAAGTGAAATAGAAAGTTCTAATCATTCCATGAGTATCAATAATTGTTCCAGTTATTTCTAAACTGCATAGTTGTAACACAATGTGTATTATTTTGTACACAATGTCAAAATATATAATAGGCCACACAAAACAAATTAGGCCAACTAAATAAATATGATAGTTACAATATCATAACACACAGACGCTGCATATCTTTGTGTCAACAGTTTATTATTGTTTTATTTCAGCTTGTTGCAGCATGGTTATCAATATTTGACATTATATTTGTGATTATTCTTATACCTGTGTTTGATCGTATAATTTATCCACGGCTAGCCAAGGCAGGGCGTCCTATGGGATTTGTGTTACGTGTAAGTCTTGGGATGATGATTGCTGCCAGTGCGGTATGTGTGGCTGGAGTTGTAGAACATTATCGCCTAAAGTCAGTTTATCAAAATGATAGTATGCCTTGCTGTACACATACAGTTCAACAAAAAATAGGTAAGATATATTTGATATTGTTCTGTTGTTCACAGGCATACTGTGGGATCATTATTATTTGTAGGATACAGATTTACATGTATTCCTAATTAAGGTATAGGTAAACCACAAATTTCTATAGGCTGGTACATGCAGACAAAACCACAAAATCAAAGATCCATGAAATGCAATTTTTTCGGCAATCAAAGAAAGTTTGAACCCAAGACGATACATGAGCTGCATCAGATAGAAATCGACCTTATGCAAATGAATATCAATACATCTGTTAACTTATTTCAGGTCGAAAAAATCTTGATGCAAAGTCTGTGACTGTTTGAAAATTGAGTTGATATAAGAACCCTACAAAGCAGACCATAAGTCATCTTTTATGTCGTATTTGAATGTTCCAAAATCATTCAAAGTCTTATACATATACATGTATACATCCACTTGCATAAGGTTTTTGATATCCGATGCAAGTAAGTGAAAATTACATCACATGGAATTCTTAAATATCATTGCTTTTAGTCAGTCTATGAAAATTTCAGAATGATTTGTTGAATGCATACAAAAATAGATAATCACCCAGAATTGTTTTGGCCATTGTTTGCCAATTCTAATATTTGTCAACAAGCAGTTCTGAAATTAATATAAAGTCAACAGTGCTTTTCATGAAGTAAATACCTTACATGAAGTCAACAGTGCTCTTCATGAAGTAAATATCTTACATAAAGTCAACAGTGCTTTTAATGAGGTAAATATCTTACATAAGATGTGTGTTCTGGGGTTGGAACCCCTCCCTCTTTTTTTTTAAATTAAAAAAAAATATGAACCTTTTATGGTGTTCTGGGGGTTGGAATCTCCCATTTTCAAAATGGCTTGATCTGTGCCTGGTCCGGTTGTTGTTTACATCCATGTCTTTTGCAATAATTGGTCCCTGGTGGATAGTTGTATCATACTACATCGCCTATTTTTGTCTCGCCTGCCACAAAAGACGAAGTATTGCGAGACATAGGGATTACTATCCCGCGGTTTAAACTATTTGTATAAAGCTTCATATTTCAGAAGGTAAAAGACCTGGATGCTTCATACCTTGTATACAGATACCTTATGTTAGGAAGTTTCCCTCTGTCGTACATCCATTGTCCTTGACTTCATTTTAATGGTTCAGCTAATGCTTTAAAAAAATTGAAATTTTTTTTGTCATGTGAATTTCTCACTTATTAGTACAGTAGGATAACTATATTTGATATATGGGATCCTTTCAACATCTACATGTCCGTCATACAGGGCTTCACCTGACCTCGACCTCATTTCATGGGTCAGTGATCAAGGTTAAAGTTACTTGATTAGGTCCGTTTCTCAAGATAACATAAGCAGTAGGTAAACTATATGTGGTGTATGGAAGGATTGTAAGGGGTACATGCCAGTCTGGCAAGTTTCATCTGACCTTGACCTCATTTTCATGGTACATTGGTCAATGTTAAGTTCTTGTGTTTTGGTCTGTTTTTTAATTACCATAAGCAATAGGTCAATTATATTTGTTGTATTGAATATATGTAAGGTGTACATGTCTGTCTGGCAGGTATCATCTGACCTTGACCTCATTTTCATGATTCATTGGTCAATGTTAATTTTTGTGTTTTGGTCTGTTTCTCTAAATACCATAAGCAATAGGTCAACTATATTTGGTGTATGGAATAATTTTTAGGTGTACATATCTGTCTGACAGGATTTATCTGACCTTGACCTCATTGTCATGGATTTAAAAAAAAATTAAGTTTATGTGATACTTGTAGTTGAACCTTTATCTTTTATTTAAGACTTTCAACATAAAATCAATGGTCAGTAAAGCAGGCGACATTTTAGCATGTGCACTCTTGTTATATCTAGAGGAGAACTTAAATTAATTGTTCCTTTGAAAAATTAATTTCTAGCTAATTGCACTATTAACTATATAAAACAGTGCAAAATATACCATATTTACTTGTAGGGCGTACTGTATATAATGCAGCAGAGATGTCAGTCTTGTGGCAGATACCACAGTATGCACTGATTGGACTGAGTGAAGTATTTGCCTCAATTGCAGGTAAGTAACTGTCCATTGTTAGATCAATCAGAAATAAAGTATCTGCATTAGATATGATAAATGTAGATTCCACTTCTTAGCTCACCTGGCCCGAAGGGCCAAATAAGCTTTTGCCATCACTTGGTGTCCGTCGCCTGTCATCATTGTCCTTCATTGTCTAAACTTAACCAAACTTGGCCACAATCATCATTGGGGTATCTAGTTTAAAAAAGTGTCTGATGACCCCGCCTGCCGACTCTGACCTTGTCCTTTGACCCCTATGATAGTAAAACCGCATCCAATTCATGCCAGGCTCATATCTTTTGTACTGTAAGCATACCTGCCAACCTTTGAAACCTTCAAAGAGGGAGATCTCCCCCTCAGCTATAGACAGCTGAGGGGGAGATTTTGCACAAACGACATTTTCAAGTTAAATATATGACCTGTTTACATATTCATCTACAAAACACCAATTAGAGTTAATAAATATACTTTATTTCTTCAATTCATGGTTATAATCTATACAAATCCTTGATCTATACAATGTGGGTTTTTTTTTTAAGCCTTTTTCAATACCTCCGAGTCTCATAACTCATAACATTCCATATTTTGATTTTGTTGTGAGTCTCACACTAAGCATGCTTTCAAACATCATACAGACCACCAGAAGAAATCGAAAAGTTGATTGAACATGATGTGCAAAAAGATTCATTTGAATCATTGCCAAGTGAACTTGGTCGTAAAAATTGAAAATCTTTCATTCAAATGTGCTTGACATTTCGATTTGCAGTTATCTATTTCTTCTTTTTTAAACTGCCGCTTGGACCAGACAAAGACCTCTATCTTGTTGGAGTTGACATAGCAGAACTGAATTTTGATTACTTATATATTGAACATAAAAACTACTGACCAAAGTTTTCAAATGATCGCCGATTGTTTATTTATTTCTAATGAAAGTAATGAAAAACTAGAGAATTATGAATGCAGGTTATTCCAGGTCAAAATATCTGAAAGCGGGAGATTCTATACTCCCGCGCGGGAGCGGACCAGCAAGCAGGAGATTTCCGAAATTTCTTTGTTTGCGCTGGAGACTCCCACTCAAAACGGGAGGGTTGGCAGGTTTGTGTAAGACTTCGGTTAACCAAACTTGGTATGCAGTTGCATCATGGGCTTTGGGTGTGTCAAATACCAAAGTCAGTTTCCTCTGACCTTTGACCCCTAATATAGTTAAACCTTTGTGTCATGTGTGTAACTCTTGTACCATACAACTTAGCTTGACCAAACTTGCTATGCGGATACATCATGGGATGGGTGTGTGTCTTTTATCAAAGTCTGCTCACTCTGACCTTGATTTTGACCTTTGATCCCTGTGATAGTAAAACATTGTCTGAATTGTGTTTGGTGCACAACTTTTGTACTGTAGTACTTAGATTGGCAAACTTTTATATGCAAAAGCATCATACTGATCTTGACCTTGACCTTTAATTTCTTAATTTTTATATACAAACATCAGACTTTCATGACTTTGTTCCTAGGTCAGTATGATTCTTTCAGATTGACCTATCAGTAACCATGTGTCAATCTAACACAGAGGCAATGATCATATGAAATGAATGGCTGAAAACAAAAAATTTCAAAATAAAATTGAGAAAGGAAACAGGGAATGTGTCAAAGAGACAACAACCCGACCAAAGAGCAGAAAACAGCTGAAGGCCACCAATGGGTCTTCAACACAGCGAGAAAATCCTGCACCCAGAGGCGGGCCTCAGCTGGCCCCTTAAAGAAAATAAAATATATACTAGTTCAGAGAAAATGGATGTCACACTAAACTCCAAAACATATAAGTGAACTAAAATTAAAAAAACATACAAGACTAACAAAGGCCAGAGGTTCCTGACTTGGGACAGGCACAAAAGGGGTTAAACATGTTTTGTGAGATCTCATGTATGCCTCAATACTGAATTTTAAAGCAGCAACAACTAAAATGCAAGTACGGAGGGTATTACTCCGCTATGGGGACAGCTCTTGTTTTTATCGTTTTTGCCTATTACATGTATCTTGAAAACTAAAAGAGATAGATAGAAAGTTTAAAAAAGGAAAAAATGATCAGCAGGACAAGATCTACACATATGTCAACATGACAGAAAATTGTCAGTTAACTCTTTATATAGTGATTGCCATTTAATGATGATTTTTACCAAAAATTGGCCTTTGTTGCATGTGCAGGTGTGCGACACAGGCTCTTTAGAGCCTCTAGTTGAAGATTGTCAGTGTATTTTTTCTTGGCAAGACTTTACTTGGGGTTTTGGGCTAGCCAATGTGGCTCTATTTCACCACTGTATACTAAGATCATGAAGATGGGGATAATTCTGAATTTAAGGCATATTTATTTGCAGAAAGTAACAAACACTTATTTTCTCATTTTCCATCAACTTTTCTCATGTAATTTGCCTTTAAATGACAAAATGAAATACAGATATGAATTGAAGCTGATAAATTCAATTCTATTTATTACCAAATTTCTTTTCAAATCATTGGGCAGAGCTTAGGTTTTACTTTGCTTAAGGACAGACTATTTGAAGATGTGTTTGATAAGGATGTTTGCCGTTATAATAATCATTACTGATTTCTAATCACTTATCAGTGTCATCAAATGGATATATACAAAAGAAAGAGTGTATGATATGGGACGAATAAAATAAAAATTTATGGCATTTATATGTGTTTGAGCTAAAGTATTTTAAAGTATCGGCTTTTGCATTATTCTGTTTAAAACCTATCTAATTGTGAGATTAATATTAAATGTGATTTATAAAATTATAAATACACCCTATATTTCCTTTCTTAAATATGATCATAATATACAGCTTTGAAAAAGGCAAAGAAAAAAATAGGCAGAAAAGATAGATAAAAAGATGGTAAAAATATAAAACAACCAAAAAGAAGGAATCCCACTCACCAAACCCCTTAACAAAACGACATATGCATATTGAATTTCAACTGCCGTCATCATAGTTATACTTTCAGATCCACAATTTCCAAACTGTGACATTTTTTACATGTTTTTAAACTCCGTTTTACAAGAAATTCAACAATTGTGTCTCACTATTTACTTTACAAATTTGCACATAGTGTTTACATATTTTAACCAGATCAATAACCATAACTGGATACTTCATTGATGAGTTTATCCCAAAACACTTGTCTATAGATGGACTGGTTTATGATAAGCAAACCGGTTAAGCCCGCCCAGTCAAGTGAAATAAATTAAGTAATAAGTATACACACAGAAAGTTCATATGTAAGATATTCCTATTAAGAGCATACCATACAGAAAAGATCTCTTATTGATGTTTCCTTAAACGTTTGATATGCAGGATATGTAAATATGCAATGAACAATTAACCTTCATGACTTACTTTAAATAAACCTTCATGACTTACTTTTCTAGATATTATGGCCCATTTGAGGTAAAAACACTAATTTTCATATTTCATTACTTTGCCAGGAAAAACAAAAAAAGACTCTTTTGATAACTGGTCTAATTACTGAGGGTGTGGATGGGGGTTTACAGAATAGAGAATAATGCCAAAAATATAAAGAATAGAGAAAAATGGACCAAAAATAAAGAATAGAGAATAATGAGGTGCTAAAATATAAAGAATAGTGAATAATGAGGTGCTAAAATATGAAGTATAGAGAATAATGGGGTGTTAAAATATAAAGAATAGAGAATAATGAGCAAAAAATATAAAGAATAAAGAAAAATGGCCTAAAAAATTAAAGAATACAGAAATGAAGAACCCCCCATCCATACCCTCATTACTCTGCTGTATTGTTACTTATAACTTATTATTGAAACAATAAACCATTTTGTCATTTCAGCTTTAGAATTTGCCTACCTGATGGCTCCCAAATCTGCTAAAGGTATCATTATGGGATTGTTTTATTTGTTCACCGGAGTTGGAAGCTTCATAGGATTTGCATCAATGGCAATCTTTCAGGGAATTTGGTTTGGACCATATGATAGTGGAAATATAAACTGTCGTCTGCCATGTACAGAAAATGGTGGAAAGTTTGACATCAAACTCAAATGCCATTTAGACAATTATTTCTTTTTCCTAGCAGGCATTGAAGTCTTAGGGCTACTGTTGTTTTTGTTTGTTGTAAAAATTTGCCGTATTCAAAATGAAATTTCTGCAGTGGTTCGTCAGAAATCTCAACCACAGTTAATATCCAAAAGATCAGTAACTGAAAGACTGAAATCACCTGTTTCTTTGCAAAGGCAGTCAAGTTCAGACATCAGTGTCACATGAAAAGACTGTAAATTCTATTTATTTTATAAAAATACTAAAGAAGAATTCATCGAAAGGGAAATGAAATTTACTTTCATGAAATGAAATTCTGAAATGAAATAAAACATACTATTTCATAAGAAAAATGTACAGTGAGTAAAGAAAAAATTACTAAAATTATCAAATTCACCTGAATTTTTTGATTGATGTTATTGAATAGTTATTTTGCATATATCTACAAATTATTAGTAATTTGAATCTTCAATGAATGATACTTTCTCCAGTCGTCATAAGTACTTTAAATGTGAGTCTTCTATTGATGAGGTGTCTCTTGCACACTAAAGAAATGAGAATCCATAAACAGAGACTGCTACCCACGGTAGGATGTGAGTTGTTTGTGAAAGTTGTATTCTTTTCCACATACATCCTCAGGGTTGTTCCTAAATTTATCTGGTGGGGATGGGAGCACTCAAATAAATTAAATATGGTTGCATTTTCCTTAGAATTTTGTAAGAACTATCGTATAAATTAAAAGAAAAGTTATATTTTATGTGTGGCAGGGTCTTCAAAAAGTGCCTCCCATTTCCACCATGCATTTAACTTTGGAACAGCCCTTAGATTAAGTCTCTAAAGACGTGTATAGCATCTGTCAAACCATTTAATGATTTCCATGAAATTCTTATACCATTCTATTATTGTGCAGCACTGATTTTATTTATGTATTATATATTTATATACTTTTCCATGTAAATATTTCACTAGGATTTTTATAAAAGTTTGTTTACATAGACAACGTATCTACCTTAAAGCTGAATAAATTAATGAAACTTTCAAGAATCTCTTCCGTGCCTATTGATATTGTTCACATTATTGCCTAGGGTCATGAACTAATTTCTGTGAAAAGGGCCAAAAATTTACATGAACAACTTTTAGAAATGATCAAAACTAGACTATAGTTGTGCCCATATGCAAATTATTCAGACATTATTTCATACAATTAGACTATCTTATCTTATAAATGTATAACAATATGCCAGTCTAAAACAAGATTTTTAGTCAAAAATGTATTTTGTGTGAATTTTGAGATAAGTGTCTACAAATTCTTGACAAATGAATATTTCTGAATAATGTGTCAGAAACTTATCCTATCCCATCAGGCATCATTCTTACTTCCAGTTAAAATATACTTGTTTTTCAGTCCAGTTTTACTGTACAATGGAATCAGCTTAAATGTATACCTTCTAATTGCAAAATCCTGCACATGGCAGGTGTGTGTGACTCAAATCTTAAATTACTAGGATTGCCAGATTTCCTGCCAAAAAAAAAAAAACTAGCTGCCAGGATTTAGCCAATAGTGCTGAAAGTGGCTTTAAACACCCAACAATTAATCAATCAAAACAACTTGGAACTCTTCCCTTTACCACCACCATTATGTGTATATGAATTGAAACAATAGGTACACATAATGTCATATGTTAACTTCTAAATGTAGTTTTGTTTTTATTCTTGCTTGGTTGATTTCTCATTTATATATACCTCATATTGCCTTTCATTTGTCTTTTGCATTTTTATATTAATGCACCGTAAACTTTTTTACTCATTGTTTCCATGTTTTAAATATATAAAATCAAAAATTATATAATCATTGTACATTATTGTTTGTATTGTAAGGTCACACCAAATCAAGGTGTTGATCTTTGAATTTTTTATGCTAAAAACTAGGTGAAAGCCAGTGAAATTTTTATTAATTTTCTACTGAAATAGGTATATACAGAGAATTTATAGGACTCTCTAGGAACATGCTTGCACAAATAATTTGTTGCAGCTTTTGAAAGATTGTTAAAATATGGTGCTATCTAATGTTGAGCTGTGAAGAGCATTTCTTGCATAATTGTATATTTTATACCATGTAGTTATGGTAAAGATTATTTTTAATTATCAAAATTGTGATAGATGTAATGTTTTGTTATAATCAAATTATGAAATGTTTCCTAATAAAATTTTAGAATATCATAATGACTTTGAAACTTTATAAAGTCCTTAGAATCAATCTACTTTCTTCTTATAAGAAAGGACCATTTTTTCCAAGCTTTATCAGTTCTCCAGTTAAATGATAATTTTGATATTCTACACAATGTGTCTCTGTGCAAATAATTTGCAAAATGAGATTTGAAATTTATTTTGTATGGCCTAACATTTTTGGTGTTTGTATAATAACTTTTGTTTTAATGGATTGATTATTTTGAAATTTGAACCCAGTGATTACTGTCCACAACGAAAATAGTTTAAATGGTTTTAAAGGATAATGGAAACTTCAATTCCTTATAAAGATCACAGAAGGGAACAGGGTGGTTGTAAACATTTTGAGATGTATTTTTGTTGCCAGTGCTTAGACATCTTTGGAAAAATAACTAAAGGACAAAAGACCATACTGCCTGTAGCAATTAGCTTGGCAAAAAAACATACATTATTGTATGCTATAAAAGTGAAATAATGCTAAAAGAGAAAACCATCATCCTAATTTATACTACAACAATGAACAAAAACAAATAATGCAGACAGCAACCAACAGTAACCACTGGATTACAGGCTCCTGGCTTTGGACAGACAAATATAAGTGTCAAGAGTTTTAAGATGTTTGTTAGTGTTCCACCCTCCTCTATAGGAACAGACTGTTAAAGTCCTTTGGAAAGGGCTTGACTCATGATTTAGGTACTATACACAAGAACAAATAACAAAAAGACAAAAGACACAAAGTACTTGCAGATACTGGAGGCTGGTGCCTTCAAACATGTTTATTGTAAACCGAAATTTTCGCCATCTTTATTTCGCGATTTATTAACACAATCTAATTTCGCGCAGTTTTGAATTCTCGATATCCCAGTGGCCTATATAAATATTTTCATAAATGCTTAAGAAAGTGAATAGCTTTACATGTAGACTTGCTACAATTTCCTTAATTTTCTTTCTTTCTTACTAATTTATATTTTACCGAAAACTGCCAGTATACTAATTGCCCTCGGAGAAAGGCAGGTCCATACAATTGAAATATATTAGTTATAGCTGTAAAATTATTAAAGGGGTAAATTGAAGGAAAATTAGGAAGAGACATGTAGCAAGTCTACCTTACATGTATCGTAAATCAAGTGATAAAATCAATCAGAAATCTTTTGTTTTCGGTTCATTAATGTTAAAGGAGATTAAAAGTTGTGTCATGTTTGCTTGTAAAACACATACACAATAAACAGTAAAGAAGATCTAATTAAGATTGAATTAAATGCTGTCAAGATTAATGCTAATTAATCGAACTTTTAATCTGATTAATCAGTGTAGCAGATACAATGAGGTAATTATTTTAAAACTGATTGACAGGTGTCATTTACATATCTGTAGCGAGTGTTGTTTACAAAACAATATCCGTATTGTCCGCTTGCTTGGGATGTCTTCCTTGTTTTAAAAGATTAACTTGAGTAAAAACAGGATTTCCATCATTGCTTTTCATTTAGAAATATAGTTATGATTTGAGGAATAGATCTATCTTATTATGGCACCCTCAACGGAGTTGGGTGACATATTGTTATTCACGTTTCTTTTTTCTTATTATTATGTCACCCGATCGACAATGTCGGGTGACATATTGCTTTTCCTCCGTTTCTTTTTTATTATTATGTCACCCGATCGACAATGTTGGGTGACATATTGCTTTTCCTCTGTTTCTTTTTTTATTATTATTATTCTTCCACCTAATTTTGTCCGGCAGTTTTTTGGAGCCAATGGAACCAATCTTAATGATAGTTAAGTATAATGAGGAACACAAAATTTCGGGTTGCAGTAGGTCTTAAGAACATAAAATGGCTGCCGTTACCATGGAAACGGAACAAATGTGAAAAATCCAGTTTTGGTTTTGGTGAATTATTTGGATATGCTTAAACTTAGAATCATTATATTTTAATACAATGTAGGTGCCCACTATTTACTGGTTTTGGATGATTTTGGCAATCATTGGAACTACTGTGTTGCCATGGAAACTACACCAAAATTTCAAAAATATCAAAATGCTCCAAATTTAATGAAACTTCACAGTAACAATGAGCAACATTGGTAGATGTGCAATTTGGCGTTGGAATTTCCAAAATGTCTGCCGTTACCATGGAAACAATGCAAAACAGGTCAAAATGCTCCAAAACCTAAAAGTAGCATTTACTTTCTTAAAATGGTAGGTCAAATCGATTGAACTTTTGATGGTATGTTCCTCCCATGTACCAATGTGGTATCTGCCATTCAATTTTGGGAATGGTCTCTGTTACCATAGGAACCATCAAAAATGTCAAAATGTCAAAATTTCAAAATGCTCCAAAATTTATGAAACTTAATATGATTGTTGACTGGCAAGTCTGGATGAGACTTTGACTTTGGAATTTCCAAATGGCCACCGCTGCCATGGAAACTGCAAAATGTCAAAATTTTCAAAATGCTTTGAAATTAATGAAACTTAATATTATTGTTAACTGGCAAGTATAGATGAGACTTTTGACTTTAAAATTTTCAAAATGGCTGCCGTTGCCATGGAAACGACAAAAATGTGAAAATTTTTAAATGCTCTGAATGTACTGAAAATTTACAGGAGATGTTTAGCCATGCATATATGTGCATTCACTGTTAAATTTTTTTGAAATGGCTGCCGCTTAGTGGCAATGGGGGAAAGGTGACATCCGCTATTGCTTGCAATGGCAAATCTAGTTATTATTATTCTTCCACCTAATTTTGTCCTGCAGTTTTTTTGGAGCCAATGGAACCAATCTTAATGATAGTTAACTATAATGAGGAACACAAAATTTCGGGTTGCAGTAGGTCTTAAGAACATTAAAAATGGATGCCGTTACCATGGAAACGGAACAAATGTGAAAAAATCCAGTTTTTGGTTTTGGTGAATTATTTGGAGCTGTTTAAACTTAGAATTATTATATTTTTATACCATGAAGGTGCCGACTATATACTGGTTTTAGATGATTTTGGCACTCATTGGAACTACTATGTTGCCATGGAAACAACACCAAAAATTTCAAAAATATCAAAATGCTCAAATTTTTTTGAAACTTCACAGTAACGATGAGCAACATTGGTAGATGTGCAATTTGCGTTGGAATTTCCAAAATGTCTGCCGTTACCATGGAAACAATGCAAAACAAGTCAAAATGCTCCAAAACCTAAAAGTAGCATTAACTTTCTTAAAATGGTAGGTCAAATCCTTTGAAACTTTGATGGTATGTTCCTCCATGTACCAATGTGGCACCTGTCATTAAAATTTGGAAACGGTCTCTGTTACCATAGGAACCATCACAAATGTCAAAATTTTCAAAAATTTCAAAATGCTTTAAAATTGATGAAACTTCATAGGATTGTTGACTGGCAAGTCTAGATGAAACTTTTGAAGTTGGAATTTCCAAAATGGCCACCGTTGCCATGGAAACTGCAAAAATGTCAAATATTTTCAAAATGCTTCAAACTTAATAAAACGTGATATTATTGTTAACCGGATATTATAGATGAGTCTTTTGACTTTAAAATTTTCAAAATGGCTGCCGTTGCCATGGAAACGGCAAAATGTGAAAATGTTGTAAATGCTCTGAATGAACTGAAAATTTACAGAAAGATGTATAGCCATGCATATACATGATATATGTGCATTCACTGTTAATCTTTTTTTAAATGGGTGCCGCCTAGTGTCAATGTGGGGAAGGGTGACATCCGCTATTGCTTGCAATGGCAAATCTAGTTATTATGGCACCCTCAACGGAGTTGGGGTGACATATTGTTATTGTTCGTTTCTTTTTTTCTTATTATTATTATTATTATTATTATTATATTTATTCTTCCACACTTTTTTGTCCATGCTATTTCTCAGAATTGGCTTGAACAATATTGATGGAACTATACCATAATGTAGACCACTATATGAAATTGTGCAGTGGGGTATGGCATCATCAAGATGGCTGCCGTTACCATGGAAACTAATAAAATGTGAAAAAATCAAGTTTTTGGTTTTGGTGAACTGTTTGGATCTGCTTAATCTCAGAATCATTATATTTTAATACAATGTAGGTGCCAAGTATATACTGGTGTTGGATGATTTTGGCAATCATTGGAACTACTATGTTGCCATGGAAACTACACCAAAATTTCAAAAATATCAAAAGCTCCAAACTTAATGAAACTTCACAGTAACGATGAGCAACATTGGCAGATGTGAAATTTGGCGTTGGAATTTCCAAAATGTCTGCTGTTACCATGGAAACAATGCAAAAAGGTCAAAATGCTCCAAAAACTTAAGGGTTTTGGGAATAATTTTGGTATGCTTTAACTTAAAATCATCAGTTTTTTATACCATATAGTTGTCTACTATATACAGGTTTTGGATGATTTTGACAGGCATTGGAACTAAAATGTAACCATGGATACAGAAGCAAAAATGTCCAAAAATCTCAAAATGCTCAAAACTTAATAAAACTCATTATAAATGGTAAATGGTAAGTAAAGATAAGACTTTGGACTTTGGAATTTCCAAAATGGCCGCCGTTGCCATGGAAACTGCAAAAATGTGAAAAATCGAAAAATGCTCAAAACTTTCTAAAAAATTTACAAACAAATATGTTGTAATGTATTTCTGTGTAAATTTTGTTTCAAATTTTCAAAATGGCTGCAGTTTAGTGGCAATGTGGGAAGGGTGCCATCCGCTATTGCTTGCAATGGCAAATCTAGTTAAGTCGCCAAAACGGAGTTTTGGAGACTTTATGTTTTTGTCCCGTTTCTTATTATTATTATTATTATTATTATTATTATTATTATTATTCTTCTTAACCCTAATTTGTCCGACCATTTTCTTCCAAGCCTTACATGATGGAAACTTTATATTTGGTATGATGTTGGGGTAGTGTCCCTAGGGTGCATTCACTATTTTTTATTTGAAATGGGGGTCAACTTGCCACTATTTGGGGGCCGGAACATGGGTGGGGTCATTTTTCGACTATTGATTCGCTACTGGTAGAACCTTTAAGTTTTGTGTAATACAAGAGACCGATGTCCAGGTGTCCATTCCACATTTTTTATTTCAGCCCGAGGTCATCTTGGCATTATTTTAGGGGGACAATTTTCATGGAATATTCTAGAACAATAGTCATGTGATTAGTCATGTGATAGTGTTGAATTATTCCTATGTACTTTTTATGTTATATAATGATAGATTATTACAGGTAGCACCATATGTAGCTGTTATTCGACTTTGGTATTTTTAAAATGGCCGCGTTACCATGGAAACTGCAAAAATGTGAAAATTTTTAAAATGCTTCAAATTTAATGAAATTTTACAGAGATGTTAACGAGTGTATGTAGATTTGGAATTTGACTTTGGAATTTCCAAAATGGCCGCCGTTGCCATGGAAACAACAAAAATGCGAAAAATCTAGATTTGGTCCAATCTTTATGAAACTTGACAGTAATGTGACCTGTCATGTGTAGATGTGTCATCTGACTTTGGAATTTTCAAAATGGCTGCCGTTACCATGGAAACTGCAAAAATGTCAAAAAATTCAAAATGATTCAAACTTAATGAAACTTTACACAAATTTTGACTGTCTTATGTAGATGTGGCATTTGACTTTGGAATTTCCAAAATGGCCACCGTAACCATGGAAACACGAATGCCTAAATTTGAAAATTGGTCCAATTTTAAGGAACTTGTAAGTAATGTGACCTGTCATGTGTAGATGTGCTATCCGACTATGAAATTTCAAAATGGCTGCCGTTACCATGGAAACAGCAGAACAATGGTTGGGGCCGTTTTGGCGACTTTTGTGTTAGCATCCTAACACAGGATTACTTGTTATTAAGTCGCCAAAACGGAGTTTTGAGACTTTATGTTTTGTCCCGTTTTATTATTATTATTATTATTATTATTATTATTATTCTTCTTAACCCTAATTTGTCCGACCATTTTCTTCCAAGCCTTAAATGATGGAAACTTTATATTTGGTATGATGTTGGGGTAGTATCCCTAGGGGTGCATTCACTATTTTTTATTTCAAATGGGGGTCAACTTGGCACTTTTTGGGGGCCGGAACTTGGGTGGGGTCATTTTTCGACTATTGATTCGCTACTGGTAGAACCTTTAAGTTTTGTGTAATACAAGAGACCGATGTCCAGGTGTCCATTCCACATTTTTTATTTCAGCCCGGGGTCATCTTGGCATTATTTTAGGGGGTCAATTTTCATGGAACATTCTAGAACAATAGTCATGTGATTAGTCATGTGATAGTGTTGAATTATTCCTATGTACTTTTTATGTTATATAATGATAGATTATTACAGGTAGCACCATATGTAGCTATAATTCGACTTTGGAATTTTTAAAATGGCCGCCGTTACCATGGAAACTGCAAAAATGAGAAATTTTTTTAAAATGCTTCAAATTTAATGAAATTTTACAGAGATGTTAACGAGTGTATGTAGATTTGGAGTTTGACTTTGGAATTTCCAAAATGGCCGCCGTTGCCATGGAAACAACAAAAATCCAAAAAGTCTAGATTTGGTCCAATCTTTATGAAACTTGACAGTAATGCGACCTGTCATGTGTAGATGTGCCATCCGACTTTGGAATTTTCAAAATGGCTGCCGTTACCATGGAAACTGCAAAATGTCAAAAATCAAAATGCTTCAAACTTGATGAAACTTTATACAAATGTTGACTGTCTTATGTAGATGTGGCATTTGACTTTGGAATTTCCAAAATGGCCACCGTAACCATGGAAACACGCATGCCTAAATTTGAAAATTGGTCCAATTTTTATGAAACTTGTAAGTAATGTGACCTGTCATGTGTAGATGTGCTATCCGACTATGAAATTTCAAAATGGCTGCTGTTACCATGGAAACAGCAGAAGAGTGGTTTGGGGCCGTTTTGGCGACTTTTGTGTTAGCATCCTAACACAGGATTACTTGTTAAGTCGCCAAAACGGAGTTTTGGAGACTTTATGTTTTTGTCCCGTTTCTTATTATTATTATTATTATTATTATTATTCTTCTTAACCCTAATTTGTCCGACCATTTTCTTCCAAGCCTTAAATGATGGAAACTTTATATTTGGTATGATGTTGGGGTAGTATCCCTAGGGTGCATTCGCTATTTTTATTTCAAACGGGGTCAACTTGGCACTTTTGGGGGCTGGAACATGGGTGGGGTCATTTTTCGACTATTGATTCGCTACTGGTAGAACCTTAAAGTTTTGTGTAATACAAGAGACCGATGTCCAGGTGTCCATTCCACATTTTTATTTCAGCCAGGGTCATCTTGGCATTATTTTAGGGGTCAATTTTCATGGAACATTCTAGAACAATAGTCATGTGATTAGTCATGTGATAGTGTTGAATTATTCCTATGTACTTTTATGTTATATAATGATAGATTATTACAGGTAGCACCATATGTAGCTGTAATTCGACTTTGGAATTTTAAAATGGCCGCCGTTACCATGGAAACTGCAAAATGTGAAATTTTTAAAATGCTTCAAATTTAATGAAATTTTACAGAGATGTTAACGAGTGTATGTAGATTTGGAATTTGACTTTGGAATTTCCAAAATGGCCGCCGTTGCCATGGAAACAACAAAATGCGAAAAATCTAGATTTGGTCCAATCTTTATGAAACTTGACAGTAATGTGACCTGTCATGTGTAGATGTAACATCCGACTTTGGAATTTTCAAAATGGCTGCCGTTACCATGGAAACTGCAAAATGTCAAAAATTAAAAATGCTTCAAACTTAATGAAACTTTACACAAATGTAGATGTGGCATTTGGACTTTGACTTTGACTTTGAATTTCCAAATGGCCACCGTAACCATGGAAACACGAATGCCTAAATTTGAGAATTGGTCCAACTTTTAAGAAACTTGTAAGTAATGTGACCTGTCATGTGTAGATGTGCTATCCCACTATGAAATTTCAAAATGGCTGCCGTTACCATGGAAACAGCAGAACAATGGTTGGGGCCGTTTTGGCGACTTTTGTGTTAGCATCCTAACACAGGATTACTTATTATTATTATTATTATTATTATTCTTCTTAACCCTAATTTGTCCGACCATTTTCTTCCAAGCCTTAAATGATGGAAACTTTATATTTGGTATGATGTTGGGGTAGTATCCCTAGGGGTGCATTCGCTATTTTTATTTCAAACGGGGTCAACTTGGCACTTTTGGGGCCGGAACATGGGTGGGTCATTTTTCGACTATTGATTCGCTACTGGTAGAACCTTAAAGTTTTGTGTAATACAAGAGACCGATGTCCAGGTGTCCATTCCACATTTTTATTTCAGCCCGGGGTCATCTTGGCATTATTTTAGGGGTCAATTTTCATGGAACATTCTAGAACAATAGTCATGTGATTAGTCATGTGATAGTGTTGAATTATTCCTATGTACTTTTTATGTTATATAATGATAGATTATTACAGGTAGCACCATATGTAGCTGTAATTCGACTTTGAATTTTAAAATGGCCGCCGTTACCATGGAAACTGCAAAATGTGAAATTTTTAAAATGCTTCAAATTTAATGAAATTTTACAGAGATGTTAACGAGTGTATGTAGATTTGAATTTGACTTTGGAATTTCCAAAATGGCCGCCGTTGCCATGGAAACAACAAAATGCGAAAAATCTAGATTTGGTCCAATCTTTATGAAACTTGACAGTAATGTGACCTGTCATGTGTAGATGTAACATCCGACTTTGGAATTTTCAAAATGGCTGCCGTTACCATGGAAACTGCAAAAATGTCAAAAAATTAAAAATGCTTCAAACTTGATGAAACATTACACAAATGTAGATGTGGCATTTGGACTTTGACTTTGACTTTGGAATTTCCAAAATGGCCACCGTAACCATGGAAACACGAATGCCTAAATTTGAAAATTGGTCCAACTTTTAAGAAACTTGTAAGTAATGTGACCTGTCATGTGTAGATGTGCTATCCGACTATGAAATTTCAAAATGGCTGCCGTTACCATGGAAACAGCAGAACAATGGTTGGGGCCGTTTTATGACTTTTGTGTTAGCATCCTAACACAGGATTACTTGTTATTATTATTATTATTATTATTCTTCTTAACCCTAATTTGTCCGACCATTTTCTTCCAAGCCTTAAATGATGGAAACTTTATATTTGGTATGATGTTGGGGTAGTATCCCTAGGGTGCATTCGCTATTTTTATTTCAAATGGGGTCAACTTGGCACTTTTTGGGGCCGGAACATGGGTGGGGTCATTTTCGACTATTGATTCGCTACTGGTAGAACCTTAAAGTTTTGTGTAATACAAGAGACCGATGTCCAGGTGTCCATTCCACATTTTTATTTCAGCCCGGGGTCATCTTGGCATTATTTTAGGGGTCAATTTTCATGGAACATTCTAGAACAATAGTCATGTGATTAGTCATGTGATAGTGTTGATTTATTCCTATGTACTTTTTATGTTATATAATGATAGATTATTACAGGTAGCACCATATGTAGCTGTAGTTCGACTTTGGAATTTTTAAAATGGCCGCCGTTACCATGGAAACTGCAAAAATGTGAATTTTTTTTTAAATGCTTCAAATTTAAGGAAATTTTACAGAGATCTTAACGAGTGTATGTAGATTTGGAATTTGACTTTGGAATTTCCAAAATGGCCGCAGTTGCCATGGAAACAACAAAAATGCGAAAAATCTAGATTTGGTCCAATCTTTATGAAACTTGACAGTAATTCGACCTGTCATGTGTAGATGTGCCATCCGACTTTGGAATTTTCAAAACGGCTGCCGTTACCATGGAAACTGCAAAAATGTCAAAAAATTCAAAATGCTTCAAACTTAATGAAACTTTACACAAATGTTGACTGTCTGATGTAGATGTGGCATTTGACTTTGAATTTCAAAATGGCCACCGTAACCATGGAAACACGAATGCCTAAATTTGAAAATTGGTCCAATTTTATGAAACTTGTAAGTAATGTGACCTGTCATGTGTAGATGTGCTATCCGACTATGAAATTTCAAAATGGCTGCCGTTACCATGGAAACAGCAGAACAATGGTTGGGGGCTGTTTTGGCGACTTTTGTGTTAGCATCCTAACACAGGATTACTTGTTATTATTATTATTATTATTAACCCTAATTTGTCCGACCATTTTCTTCCAAGCCTTAAATGATGGAAACTTTATATTTGATATGATGTTGAGGTAGTATCCCTAGGGTGCATTCGCTATTTTTATTTCAAATGGGGTCAACTTGGCACTTTTTGGGGCCGGAACATGGGTGGGGTCATTTTTCGACTATTGATTCGCTACTGGTAGAACTTTTAAGTTTTGTGTAATACAAGAAACCGATGTCCAGGTGTCCATTCCACATTTTTATTTCAGCCGGGGTCATCTTGGCATTATTTTAGGGGTCAATTTTCATGGAACATTCTAGAACAATAGTCATGTGATTAGTCATGTGATAGTGTTGAATTATTCCTATGTACTTTTATGTTATATAATGATAGATTATTACAGGTAGCACCATATGTAGCTATAATTCGACTTTGGAATTTTAAAATGGCCGCCGTTACCATGGAAACTGCAAAATGTGAAATTTTTTAAAATGCTTCAAATTTAATGAAATTTTACAGAGATGTTAACGAGTGTATGTAGATTTGGAGTTTGACTTTGAATTTCCAAAATGGCCGCCGTTGCCATGGAAACAACAAAATGCAAAAAGACTAGATTTGGTCCAATCTTTATGAAACTTGACAGTAATGTGACCTGTCATGTGTAGATGTGCCATCCGACTTTGGAATTTTCAAAATGTCTGCCGTTACCATGGAAACTGCAAAATATCAAAAATCAAAATGCTTCAAACTTGATGAAACTTTATACAAATGTTGACTGTCTTATGTAGATGTGGCATTTGACTTTGGAATTTCAAGATGGCCACCGTAACCATGGAAACACGCATGCCTAAATTTGAAAATTGGTCCAATTTTTATGAAACTTGTAAGTAATGTGACCTGTCATGTGTGGATGTGCTATCCGACTATGAAATTTCAAAATGGCTGCTGTTACCATGGAAACAGCAGAACAATGGTTGGGGCTGTTTTATGACTTTTGTGTTAGCATCCTAACACAGGATTACTTGTTATTATTATTCTTCTTAACCCTTATTTGTCCGACCATTTTCTTCCAAGCCTTAAATGATGGAAACTTTATATTTGGTATGATGTTGGGGTAGTATCCCTAGGGTGCATTCACTATTTTTATTTCAATTGGGGTCAACTTGGCACTATTTGGGGCCGGAACATGGGTGGGGTCATTTTCGACTATTGATTCGCTACTGGTAGAACCTTTAAGTTTTGTGTAATACAAGAGACCGATGTCCAGGTGTCCATTCCACATTTTTATTTCAGCCGGGGTCATCTTGGCATTATTTTAGGGGTCAATTTTCATGGAACATTCTAGAACAATAGTCATGTGATTAGTCATGTGATAGTGTTGAATTATTCCTATGTACTTTTTATGTTATATAATGATAGATTATTACAGGTAGCACCATATGCAGCTGTAATTCGAATTTGAATTTTAAAATGGCCGCCGTTACCATGGAAACTGCAAAATGTGAAATTTTTAAAATGCTTCAAATTTAATGAAATTTTACAGAGATGTTAACGAGTGTATGTAGATTTGGAATTTGACTTTGGAATTTCCAAAATGGCCGCCGTTGCCATGGAAACAACAAAATGCGAAAATCTAGATTTGGTCCAATCTTGATGAAACTTGACAGTAATGTGATCTGTCATGTGTAGATGTGCCATCCGACTTTGGAATTTTCAAAATGGCTGCCGTTACCATGGAAACTGCAAAATGTCAAAAATTCAAAATGCTTCAAACTTAATGAAACTTTACACAAATGTTGACTGTCTTATGTAGATGTGGCATTTGACTTTGAATTTCAAAATGGCCACCGTAACCATGGAAACACGAATGCCTAAATTTGAAAATTGGTTCAACTTTTAAGAAACTTGTAAGTAATGTGACCTGTCATGTGTAGATGTGATATCCGACTTTGAAATTTCAAAATGGCTGCCGTTACCATGGAAACAGCAGAACAATGGTTGGGGCCGTTTTGGCGACTTTTGTGTTAGCATCCTAACACAGGATTACTTGTTTTATTATTTTTCTTTCGCTACTGGTAGAACCTTTAAGTTTTGTGTAATACAAGAGACCGATGTCCAGGTGTCCATTCCACATTTTTTATTTCAGCCTGGGGTCATCTTGGCATTATTTTAGGGGTCAATTTTCATGGAACATTCTAGAACAATAGTCATGTGATTAGTCATGTGATAGTGTTGAATTATTCCTATGTACTTTTTATGTTATATAATGATAGATTATTACAGGTAGCACCATATGCAGCTGTAATTCGAATTTGGAATTTTAAAATGGCCGCCGTTACCATGGAAACTGCAAAATGTGAAATTTTTAAAATGCTTCAAATTTAATGAAATTTTACAGAGATGTTAACGAGTGTATGTAGATTTGGAATTTGACTTTGGAATTTCCAAAATGGCCGCCGTTGCCATGGAAACAACAAAATGCGAAAAATCTAGATTTGGTCCAATCTTGATGAAACTTGACAGTAATGTGATCTGTCATGTGTAGATGTGCCATCCGACTTTGGAATTTTCAAAATGGCTGCCGTTACCATGGAAACTGCAAAAATGTCAAAAAATTCAAAATGCTTCAAACTTAATGAAACTTTACACAAATGTTGACTGTCTTATGTAGATGTGGCATTTGACTTTGAATTTCAAAATGGCCACCGTAACCATGGAAACACGAATGCCTAAATTTGAAAATTGGTTCAACTTTTAAGAAACTTGTAAGTAATGTGACCTGTCATGTGTAGATGTGATATCCGACTTTGAAATTTCAAAATGGCTGCCGTTACCATGGAAACAGCAGAACAATGGTTGGGGGCCGTTTTGGCGACTTTTGTGTTAGCATCCTAACACAGGATTACTTGTTTTTATTATTTTTCTTCCACGTTTTTTGTCCAGCTGATATCTTGGAACTTTATGAACCAATGGTGTTGGTACTATACCATAATGTTACCCAGCATGTGCAGATGTGCAAACAGGGTATGGCATATTCAAGATGGCGGCCGTTGTCATGGAAACTGACAAAATGTGAAAAAATTTCAAAATTCTAAATCTTTCATTATAAGACCCAAGTGGATGAAACTTTATGGAAGTGTTACCTGATATGCCTAGATGTGCATGCAATATTAAGAAGTTCCAAAATGGCCGCCGTTGTCATGGAAACAGGGCGAAAGTTTAACATTGAGCCTATGGTCAAATATAAGCTGCATTTTCTTAAAGAATATTACATATTGATAAATGAAACTGTATTGATATGTAACATGGCATGTGGCAATGTGGTGTCTGCTTTTGAAATTTTGGAAATTTCTTTCGTTACCATGGAAACATAAAAAATTTCAAAAATTTCATAATGCTCCAAACTTTCTGAAAATTTACAGTAATGGTGACTGGCATTTGTAGATACGATATTTGACTTTGGAATTTCCAAAATGGCCGCCGTTACCATGGAAACAGCAAAAATGTCAAAAATTTCAAAATGCTCCAAACTTAATAAAACTTTACAAAAAGGATAATTTGCATGCGTAGATGTGCTAATTGACTTTGGAATTTTCAAAATGGCTGCCGCTCGCCTGGCAATGGGGGAAGGGTGCCATCCGTTATTGCTAGCAATTACAAATCTAGTTTAAACTTGGTGTTATACAGTGGTCCTATACATGTACTTACATGAATGGTTTTCATCTTATGAATAAACTCATCATAAATACCAGGACTAAATTTTGCATCTACGCCTGACGCGCGTTTCGTCTACAAATGAATAGAGTTTCTTGAAATTTTCGCGATCGTTTTATTTTCGCGTTTCAAAGCTTACCGCGAAAACAGCGAAAATAAAACTGCCGCGAAAACTTCCGGTTTACAGTAACCCATCACATTGGTAATGTGCCTATCCCAAGTCAGGAGCCTGTAATTCAGTGGTTGTCGTTGGTTCATGTCTGTCCTGTTGTTCCTGTGTTTCTGGCAATGTTAAAAGTTAACAACAGTTTGTTATGTTGTTCCTGTGGTTCAGGCTATGTTAAAGGTATACAACAGTTTGTTATGTTGTTCCTGTGGTTCAAGGCTATGTTAAAGGTATACAACAGTTTGTTATGTTGTTCCTATGGTTCAGGCTATGTTAAAGGTATACAACAGTTTGTTATGTTGTTCCTGTGGTTCAGGCTATGTTAAAGGTATACAACAGTTTGTAATGTTGTTCCTGTGGTTCAGACTATGTTAAAGGTATACAACAGTTTGTAATGTTGTTCCTGGCTATGTTAAAGATAAACAGCAGTTTGTTATGTTGCTGTGGTAGGCTATTTTAAAGGTTAACAACAGTTTGTAATGTTATTCCTGTGGTTCAGGCTATGTTAAAGGTTAACAACAGTATGTAACAACAGTTTGTAATGTTGTTCCTATGGTCAGACTATGGTAAAGGTTAACAACAGCTATTTTGTTCCTGAAAGGTTAACAACAGTTTGTAATGTTGTTACTGTGGTTCAGGCTATGTTAAAGGTATACAACAGTTTGTTATGTTCTTCCTGTAAATCAGGATATGTTAAAGGTTAACAACAGTTTGTAATGTTGTTCCTGTGGTTCAGGCTATGTTAAAGGTTAACAACAGTTTGTAATGTTGTTCCTGTGATTCAGGCTATGTTAAAGGTTAACAACAGTTTGTAATGTTGTTCCTGTGGTTCAGGCTATGTTAAAGGTTAACAACAGTTTGTAATGTTGTTCCTGTGGTTCAGGCTATGTTAAAGGTTAACAACAGTTTGTAATGTTGTTCCTGTGGTTCAGGCTATGTTAAAGGTTAACAACAGTTTGTAATGTTGTTCCTGTGGTTCAGGCTATGTTAAAGGTTAACAACAGTTTGTAATGTTGCTCATGTGTTTCTGGCAATGTTAAAGGTTAACAACAGCTTGTAATGTTGTTCCTCTAGTTCAGGCTATGTTAAAAGTTAACAAAAGTTTGTAATGTTGTTCTTGTAGTTCAGGCTATGTTAAAGGTTAACAACAGTGTGTAATGTTGTTCGTGTGGTTCAGGCTATGTTAAAGGTTAACAACAGTTTGTAATGTTGTTACTGTGGTTTATGTTAAAGGTTAACAAAAGTTTGTAATGTTGTTCGTGTGGTTCAGGCTATGTTATAATATTAATGTTGTTGTGTGGTCCGGGCTAAAGGTTAACAACAGTGTGTAATGTTGTTCCTGTGGTTCAGGCTATGTTAGTTATGTAAAAAGTTAACAACAGTTTGTAATGTTGTTCCTGTGGTTCAGGCTATGTTAAAGGTTCAACAACAGTTTGTAATGTTGTTTCTGTGGTTCAGGCTATGTTAAAGGTTAACAACAGTTTGTAAGTGTGTAATGTTGTTCCTGTGGTCCATTCTATGTTAAAGGTATACAACAGTTTGTTATGTTGTTCCTGTGGTCCATTCTATGTTAAAGGTTAAGAAAAGTTTGTAATGTTGTTACTGTGGTTCTGGCTATGTTAAAGGTTAACAGCAGTTTGTAATGTTGTTACTGTGGTCCAGGGTATGTTAAAGGTTAACAACAGTTTGTTATGTTGTTCCTGTGGTCCATTCTATGTTAAAGGTTAACAACAGTTTTTAATGTTGTTCCTGTGGTCCAGGCTATGTAAAGGTTAACAAAAGTTTGTAATGTTGTTCCTGTGATTCAGACTATGGTAAAAGTTGACAACAGCTTGTAATTTTGATCTGAAGTTCAGGCTATGTTAAAAATAACAACAGTTTGTAATGTTGTTACTGTGGTTCAGGCTATGTTAAAAATAACAACAGTTTGTAATGTTGTTCCTGTAAATCAGGCTATGTTAAAGGTTAACAACACTGTGTAATGTTGTTCCTGTCGTTCAGGCTATGTTAAAGGTATACAACAGTTTGTTATGTTGTTCCTGTGGTCCATTCTATGTTAAAGGTATACAACAGTTTGTTATGTTGTTCCTGTGGTCCATTCTATGTTAAAGCGATACAACAGTTTGTTATGTTGTTCCTGTGGTCCATTCTATGTTAAAGGTATACAACAGTTTGTTATGTTGTTCCTATGGTCCAGTCTATGTTAAAGGTATACAACAGTTTGTAATGTTGTTCCTGTCGTTCAGGCTATGTTTAAGGTGAACAGCAGTTTGTAATGTTGTTACTGTGATTCGGGCTATGTTAAAGGATAACAACAGTTTGTAATGTTGTTCCTGTGGTCCATTCTATGTTTAAGGTATACAACAGTTTGTTATGTTGTTCCTGTGGTCCATTCTATGTTAAAGGATAACAATAGTTTTTAATGTTGTTCCTGTGGTCCATTCTATGTTAAAGGTATACAACAGTTTGTAATGTTGTCCCTGGGAATTAGGCTATGTTAAAGGTTAACAACAGTTTGTTATGTTGTTCCTGTGGTCCATTCTATGTTAAAGGTATACAACAGTTTGTTATGTTGTTCCTGTGGTCCATTCTATGTTAAAGGTATACAACAGTTTGTTATGTTGTTACTGTTGTTCTGGCTATGTTAAAGGTTAACAGCAGTTTGTAATGTTGTTACTGTGGTCCAGGGTATTTTAAAGGTTAACAACAGTTTGTAATGTTATTCCTGTGGTTCAGGCTATGTTAAAGATTAACAATAGTATGTAATGTTGTTCCTGTGGTCCAGGCTATGTAAAGGTTAACAAAAGTTTGTAATGTTGTTCCTGTGGTTCAGACTATGGTAAAGTTGACAACAGCTTGTAATTTTGTTCTGAAGTTCAGGCTATGTTAAAAATAACAACAGTTTGTAATGTTGTTACTGTGGTTCAGGCTATGTTAAAAATAACAACAGTTTGTAATGTTGTTCCTGTAAATCAGGCTATGTTAAAGGTTAACAACACTGTGTAATGTTGTTCCTGTCGTTCAGGCTATGTTAAAGGTGAACAGCAGTTTGTAATGTTGTTACTGTGATTCGGGCTATGTTAAAGGTATACAACAGTTTGTTATGTTGTTCCTGTGGTCCATTCTATGTTAAAGGATAACAATAGTTTTTAATGTTGTTCCTGTGGTCCATTCTATGTTTAAGGTATACAACAGTTTGTTATGTTGTTCCTGTGGTCCATTCTATGTTAAAGGTTAACAACAGTTTGTTATGTTGTTACTGTGGTGTAGGCTATATAAAAGGTTAACAAAAGTTTGTAATGTTGTTCCTGTGGTCCAAGCTATGGTAAAGGTTAACAATCTTGTAATTTTGTCCCTGAAGTTCGGGCTATGTTAAAATAACAATATTTTGTAATGTTACTATGGTTCAGGCTATGTTAAAGGTGAACAACAGTTTGTAATGTTGTCCCTGTGAATAAGTTAATGTTAAAGGTTAATAGCAGTTTGAAGTGTTGTTCCTGTGGTTCAGGCTATGTTAAAGGTTAACAACAGTGTGTAATGTTGTTCCTGTGGTTCAGGCTATGTTAAAGGTTAACAACAGTGTGTAATGTTGTTCCTGTGGTTCAGGCTATGTTAAAGGTTAACAACAGTTTGTAATGTTGTCCCTGTGAGTTCAGGCTATGTTAAAGGTTAAGAGCAGTTTGTAATGTTGTTTCTGTGGTTCAGGCTATGTTAAAGGTCAACAACAGTTTGTAAAATGTTGTTTGTGTGGTTCAGGCTATGTTAAAGGTTAACAACAGTATGTAATGTTGTTCCTGTGGTTCAGGCTATGTTAAAGGTGAACAACAGTTTGTAATGTTGTTACTGTGGTTCAGGCTATGTTAAAGGTCAACAACAGTTTGTAATGCTGTTTGTGTGGTTCAGGCTATGTTAAAGGTTAACAAAAGTTTGTAATGTTGTTCCTGTGGTTCAGGCTATGTTAAAGGTGAACAACAGTTTGTAATGTTGTTCTTGTTGTTCAGGCTATGTTAAAGGTGAACAACAGTTTGTAATGTTGTTACTGTGGTTCAGGCTATATTAAAGGGTAACAACAGTTTGTCATGTTGTTCCTATTGATTAGGCTATGTTTACAATATTGTTATGTTTTTCTATGAATTCCACTGATCAAAATTAATAGGAATTATATCCAGTATCTAAAACACTGTTTTATTCTTGCCGCATGTTCATACTCCTGTTCTGAAATCAGGAACCTGGACAGTGGTTATCTCCAGTTATATCTTAATGCTTTAGAAAATTTTGTGTTTACCTCAGTATTATGTATACTATTTGTTCATTTTTTTCAGAACTTTTCTTTTGACACTATTGGTGGCATTGGATTGCTCATGAACTTATATACATCAACATCTCTTTTTGTTCATTGTTCATTGCTCATTGGAAAAAGTAAAATCCATCAAACTTGTTTGATTTTATTTAGTTGAATTAAAGTTATTATCATAGATGCTAGCTTAAAAGAATGAAATTTGGGAGTAAAATTCAGGATCCAGAAGGGGGTGTTGACTTATTAAAGAGATCCAGCCACCTGAGGAAAAATCCAAGTCAGGTAAAGGTGGTCAGATATGAATTTCTTAAGACAAACTATTTTGGTGAATGCCAAACCTACATAAAATTTTACAAAATTTTAAATCACCTATCCTGCTAAGGAAGAAAATTTAACAAAAGAATTTGTGTACTCTGTAGTATATTTATTGGCGTTTCTGTTTTAATACACTATCACAGACACACACATATATATCATTTCTCTACATAAAGACAACAACAATCTCTTTTAAGTACCATTCACAAGTACAACATTTCAAACTGAGAATTACAAACATGTGAACATTATTTTAGCAAATAATAAACAATAAAATTCTTTACAATACATCACATGATTTTCATGTAAAAAATAACTGAATGCTAACAAATAATATATGGTTATCCTCATTGATACAATAGGGAAAGAAAAAACAGTAAGTTCAATTGAATCAAAGTTCATAATCAAGTCTCGGTATGAACAAATATAAATCAAAGTTTCTTATCAAGTCTCGGTATGAACAAATATAAATCAAAGTTTCTAATCGAGTCTCGGTATAAACAAATATAAATCAAAGTTTCTAATCGAGTCTCAGTATGAACAAATATAAATCAAAGTTTCTAATCGAGTCTCGGTATGAACAAATATAAATCAAAGTTTCTAATCAAGTCTCGGTATGAACAAATATAAATCAAAGTTTCTAATCAAGTCTCGACATGAACAAATATAAATCAAAGTTTCTAATCAAGTCTCGGTATGAACAAATAGAAATCGAAGTTTCTAATCAAGTCTCAGTATGAAAAATATAAATCGAAGTTTCTAATTGAGTCTCGATATGAACAAATATAAATCGAAGTTTCTAATCAAGTCTTGTTATGAACAAATATAAATCAAAGTTTCTAATCGAGTCTCGGTATGAACAAATATAAATCAAAGTTTCTAATCAAGTCTCGTTATAAACAAATATAAATCAAAGTTTCTAATTGAGTCTCGGTATGAACAAATATAAATCGAAGTTTCTAATCAAGTCTCAGTATGATTAAATATAAATCAAAGTTTCTAATTGAGTGTCGGTATGAACAAATATAAATCGAAGTTTCTAATCGAGTCTCGGTATGAACAAATACAAATCAAAGTTTCTAATTAAGTCTCGGTATGAACAAATATAAATCGAAGTTTCTAATCGAGTCTCAGTATGAACAAATATAAACGGAAGTTTCTAATTGAGTCTCGGTATGAACAAATATAAATCGAAGTTTCTAATCACTTCTCAACATGAAAAAAATGTAACAACAAAACTTAGCATCCATAAAACAACAAAATTAAAAATAAACATTAATAATGCCTCTTTTAAATGAAACTTACACAAATCCATATTATCATCAAAACTCAGCCTTGGATATATTCATGTTGATCAATTCATAATAACAATGCCATAAAATTAATCTAAAATCTGTTGTAATTTGGAAAACATTAAGGATTCCAATTTATCTAAATTAGAAGGGCATTTTGACAAATAACGTCTAGTGATGCTGGAAGTCTGGAACATTAGAAATGAAGAAATCCTGTCATTGTTAAAAACTAAGCACTGAATCTACTGAGACTTTGGTCATTTGTCTGTGAAAACCTTCCAGATTAAATGCCAAATTATCTAAGGGATAAAATCATCTTACAGATGATAAGCTCTTAGATTTTACTGACTTATTAGTTCATAAACCTGATTTATCAAGGAAGATGGTCAACTTTATATAAAGTAAAACCAACGGTCTAGTATATATAAAAAGCGAAAAGTGGAAGTTTTTTTTGGAAGTGTGCAAACGAGGATGGGGGTTTTACTTGTAATATATGGAGACTAGAGGGTTCCTTACCATCAATTCCTACCCAATGCAATATGCAACTGATTTCTAATTCTCAGCTGTCTTGAGAATCTCAAAAAATTGTTAAGCCTTAGCCTAATTGTTTAATGCATAGTCACAATAGTTGATTTTCACAAGAATTTAAAACACATTTACACATCATAAAAATAACAGTATGCATACACAAACACATTCATATGTTTGTAGTTAAAAACATTGCGACAATTATGTATTTTTTTTCTCTGCACAACACAGAAAGATCAAAAGGTCTTTGCAATGTAACAGCATGTTCTGTCTAGCTACGTACATTAACACCTGATTTCCCCCCGTCTAAAAAATCCCATTTATTTTTAAACATCTCACTCTAAATTTTAATGCATGCTTAAACAATGCCTTGTTTATGGTTGTTTGTAAGTCTATTTTTCTCAAGAATCAGATTTTTGGGGATTGGGATGGTCTGTTTTATTGTACAATATTTTTGGTAATTTCTGTTATTCTTTTTATGTTTAAATTATTTATTACAATATGTACTGAAATACTTTTGAAGAGATGTTCAGTCTATTAAAGACAAATCATATTATGGAAATAAATCAAGTCTAAAGACACAAGACACTGTGTGGAATAATCAAAACAATAAAAAAATCATGTGTGTGTAATTGTCTAGCTATATTTATGAAGTTTTAGGCATAGTCAAAAATCATTTGAAGCAAATCTAACATGTGAAATTAAGGTTTTTAGAAATAATTATCTGGTATTCTTTGGTGTTTGATAGGATCTACATGTATATCATGTATTAGGAAACGATAAATAACACTCTATTGCACAAAAAACAATAAACAATTAATTAAAGTAAGAGAACGGAAACCAATTTCGGGACATACATATGTACAGACAGACAAGGGTAACACTTAATGCCCCCTCCGCTGCAGCGGGGCATAAATAAGTTGCTGGGATAACATAACATACATAAAATTATATTTAAATAATATTAGGTTTCAGCTCAGATCATTTGATTTGCAGGGCATTGTACTAGACAATAAGACTTTGTAAATTACCAGTATTAGCCATATATAGATCATATTTGATTACTTAAGGAGCTATATGACCAAAATAGAAAATTCTGTCTTAGGTCCACTTTATCTGAGGAGTTGGAGGCTTCGTTTCTTAAAAATTTCTTAATTTATCAAAGCAGAATTTAAGAAATGTATGTTATAAATCATGTCAGAATCAAAGCACTATGATGTCATACATTCTATTTCTGCTCAACCAAAAAAAACTCATATCACTCCAGTAATGTGATATGGAAAATTATCATACAGAAAAATTTAGAAAATAGTGATAATGCAGAATATATACGGGGCCAGTTTTCCTTCTTATCTACACATAAAGGTCTTAATGGGGTATTCTTTATTTTTTGGTCTTATATTCTTTTCTTTATATTTTAGCTCCTTATAATTCTCTCTTCTTTACCTTTTTAGCCTATTTTTCTCCACAATTTACAATTTATTTTTTGTCTTATATTATTTATTTTTTTACCAATTGTTCTTTATTCTATAAACCCCATCCAGACCCTATTAATAAATACATGTGTAACAAATCAATTGTCTATTTTGGCAACAAAATCACACATATTTGACAAGACATTGCATTTTGGTAGGAACAAATAATGATACAAATTATTATATCAAATTACCCTGTCAATAAATTATATCAATATATATAATAACAATGAAAGTTCATTATTTAGAGAGCAACCTATATCAAAGTTAACTTTATATATGATTTCTCATTATATAAACAGCTTAACAAATCAAAAGTCAATTTCAATTCACTACTTTGAGTGGTTTTCTAATTCAGTCTCGTTATAGAATTCACAATAGCTTTTCAGATAAATTTGATTTCTAAACAAAATATAATCAATATATTAATTTTCGTTCAAATCCATTCATTCAATCTGCACACCTCATGCCCTTTCATTCTAATTAACATCCATTCATAACAGAATCAGGCGATAAGCAGCCAAAACATAAACAACACTGCCACCCATAAGAAAACTTTCGACAGGAATTGTTCCTCTGTGTGATGTGGTGAACCTGGTGCAGCTGTAAATAAAAGAATATTTTTGGAATTTGAATAAAAGTTATCTCCCTTCTTACAGAGCTAATGAAGTAAATTTTGACATATAATTACATTGTTAAGGTGGTACCAAACACCTTGACTAAAATTAATTTGGCTCGTTTAATTTTCATAAAATTTTGACAAAATATTTACTTTGACCCTTTGACAAAAATATAAAATTTCAAAAAACTTGAACCACACACTTTATCGGAAAAAATTCATTGGATATATAGCAGTTTGACAAACACTAATTTTGATCATTGAGAAGCTTAATATTTCCTTAACAATAGAACGTGATTAAAACATTCAGCTGATTTATACAGAGTTACCTCCCTGTAGTATTATGTACCACCTTAACTTTTCTTAAGCCTTAAATATACATTGTACAGCATGTACAGGATAAATTAATTCAATAATTTGTTGGTTGTTACTTTGAACAACTAAATATATATGATATATTTGTAAATGCTGTAAATAACATGTTTAAAAGTTATGTCCCTTCTTTCAGAGCTTGTGAAGTAAATTTTGACATATAATTACACTGTTAACTTTTCTTAAGCCTTAATATATATATATCGGTATGAAATGTTAAACAATTTAAGAAAAACAATATGCTCGAACAAAATATCAGCCATTTGCAATAACTTTAAACACAGGTAAATAAAATAATTTTGTTGTTAGGTATACGTATACAGTTACAATAGAGAAAGGAAATATTTTAACAAAATAAATAATTTTGATGTTCATAGTCTGAAGTGGAAATTTATATTAGTACCAAACACTTATCAAAGCTGGTATATAGACCAGATATAACCCTGAATAACATTAAATAACAAAAAAGCATTACAATTAGTATCAACAGGTCAAATAAACAAGAAAGTACGATTTGAGAGTACTGCAGTTACTGACAGCTAGTTAAAAGCCAAAACAATTAATAATAAAAATCATGCATTAGAGACTAAAATCAACTAAAACACATCCCAGGGATTTAGTATTTTAACGTCATGGACAGTCAAAGAAGACATGACTAGTGCAATGCCAAAATAAATGTATCGACAGACAGTAGGACAGTTAGGAGTTTAACCTCTTTATAGATCAAAATGAACGTGGGTGTGTCTTTAAACATCCCGCTTGAAAAGAATACAAATTTAGTAATGTTTTAATTTGCTGATGACAAAATCGATATTAGTGCCAATGTAAACTATATTCAAAGATCTAATTACAACATTGGTAAGATAACCTGAACTAATAAGTTTATTTAAAGGTTCGATGAGTTTACATGGATCATATAGTGATTTCCGTGCTTTAAGTACAATATTACCGTAAAATTTAGGATGTGAAATACCGTTTTTTAATCAGTTTTCTACAGGTACAGCCAAATTTACTAATCAAATCTTTGTATCTATGAAAGAACTTAGCAAAAGTTTTCGTAATTTATGGTAACGAAATCCCTGACTTAATAATTTACTAGTGATGCATTGATTACGTTCGTTAAAATCTATGACATCACTACACACACGGGCATAACGAACGAGTTGGGATATATACACACCGTATGATGGAGCCAAAGGTAGTATTAAATAATTCCAATACTTAGTTGGTTGTTACCCTGAATTACCAGATATTAGTAAAGGCTGTAAATTAAAATATTAAATTCTAATAAAAGTTACTTCCCCTTTTTCATAGCAAATACAGTATTTTTTTACATATAATTACATTTTTTCTAAAGCCTTAAGTATACAGTACAAATTCATTTCAATAGTTTCTTGGTTGTGACCTTGAACAACCAGATATTTATAAAGGTCATGACAAACCTTAGATGTAATAACAAGAGAGCGGTTAAAAGATATGATCCACAAATTGTTTCAATACATTTTTGTGTGTGAATCCTTGATCTTTAAGATATGTCCTCATGTCTAACATTTGAGTCAGGGACAAAAATGTGGTAATTTTTTAAAGATCAGACTGAATAAAGTTATGGCTATTGTCACAAATACATTTATGACAGTTGAGAACTTAAACTTTTGCAATGAGAGATCTTTTGTAAGTGAGCAAGCGTTCAAGCACCACACCCCTTCCCTACCTGTTACTCAAAGGGGAAGAGCTTATAGTTGCTTGCTTGCTTAGTTTTTGAGAAATTAAGGTTCTTTTCAAGGAAATTTAAGCTAAAAGATTTAATAGTCAATATTTTGAAGGGTTTTTCACTTTGCCACTCAGCTCCAATTCATTTAAATGAATTTTCATAATATATCTACTGTAAGTGTAAATTCAGAAATTTTTGCGAAATCTTCATATTAAAAAAATTTATATAATAAAATGAGATGGGTGTCAAAAAAATAAAAACTCTCATTTAACGTTTTGATACATGTAACATTACAAATGTATTTGTATATAGCATTTCTGGAAATAGCAACAATTAAAACCGCATTTGTGTCTATTGTTGACAATCTCAAAAATAAGTGCATGCAATATTATAAAATACAATAATTTCTGAATTCTCAGTATGCAGTAGAATGTTAAACAAGGCTTAGATGCATGATTTTTTTTTTATTAGTTGTTATTGTCTTTGAACTAGCTCTCAGTAACTGCAAGTACTCTCAGATCTGTACTTAGTGTCTTTTTGTTGTGGGGATGTATAAGTACCCTGCCACGTCCACTCTGTGTTTTTGTTAGATGTATTTCTATTTGTATCCATCTGATGAGTTAAGCCTTCTTCAACTGATTTTTATAGTTTGTTCTTATGTTGTACTGTTACACCACTGTCCCAGGTTAGGGGGAGTTGGCGCCTTCAAACTGATCTAACCCCGCCACATTCTGTATGTGCCTGTCCCAAGTCAGGAGGCTGTAATTCAGTGGTTGTCATTTGTTGCTGTGTAAGATATTTGTTTTTCATTCATTATTTTGTACATAAATTAGGCCGTTAGTTTTCTTGTTTGAATTGTTTCACATTTGTCATTTCGGGCCTTTTATAGCTGACTAAATGCGGTATGGGCTTTGCTCATTGTTGAAGGCCATATGGTGACCTATAGTTGTTAATTTCTGTGGTGGCATTTGGTCTCTGTTGGAGAGTTGTTTCATTGGCAATCATACCACATCTTCTTATTTTTATATTAGAGATTTATTAAAACATGATAATAACCAGAGACAAAATATTTTGTTAACATACCTGGAGCAGGTCTTCCATCGTTAAAATTAAATGCTGATGCAAATATTCCAAATGGAAAAGCACCAATGCCGAAAGACATCTGGAATCCTCCATCTCCCAATCCAAATCCAGGAAAAGCCTAAAAATAATATTACTTATATGTATCAGTCTGTTAACATAGTCAAAGAATTACCGGTATAAAATTTAATAATACAGAATGTTAGATTATCAGATATCATAGGACTCTTATAATTGTGATTGCTTACTCTTCCTCTACTGGTGTGATAAAATGAAACACTTTGTTTGTATAATTATGAAATAGTGCTAAAACTGAAGGTTTTTTTTTACATTTCCAATTTCAAATCAATATTTCTTTAAAATCACGGAAGGTTTCATGGTGTATTTCTTAAGAAATGACAATCAAGAGTTTGATTTCTAACCAGATCAAATGTGAAAAGTTTTAATAACTGCTATATGTTGCTTTGCTTCCAAACAGTGAAAAGTTTATACATTACATGTATTATATAACCCAGCCCACCAAAAAACACAAAATAATGAAAATGATTTTGATTTTCTAGTTCCCACCACTCTGGGGAAGTAAATATCTACCTATGGATTCATTAGAAAATAAAATACTCCTTTGTAATTTCATTTCCCATGGAAATTCGATTTTCCCATGGATTCAGTTGAAAAACGTATGTGCTAAAGTGTCCTTTAAAATTTGCACCCTGCCATTTTCAAATCCTGGTTGGAACATTGTCTTTCAATGAACAACTAGCATTTGGCTGTTCACTTTGCCATATGAAGTATAAATTTTCTGATATTATAAATCACTAACTGTACCTTTAAAAATGGTTTTGTTTAAAGAATAACTTGTCCAAACTCACCCCTCCATTATTTTCTGGTTCTGGTCTTTGACCTGGAGGTCTTGGTGGTAACTTTTCTCTACAATTATAAATATGATAAAAATGACATGAGTCATCATACCAGTTAGCTATTGAGAAAGGTTGATATAAAAAAATTGATAAAGATAAAAGATTTTGTGGGCAGTGTTAAATATGCAGGTTGAAGACGAGTTTCATTTTTTAATGGAATGCACTGCATACAAAAAGGAAAGGAATTTTATTCTTAATGAAGCATGCATTCAATGTAAAAACTTTCCTTATATTTCAAAGTATGAACAGTTTATTTGGTTGATGTCCTGTGAGTCTAAAAATTTAAATATTTCAATGTCAAGATTTATTAGTACTTGTTTTGAAATAAGAGAAAATTTGCATTCCAGAAACTAAATATACATGTAGTAATGATGTAGTTTATTTTGATGTATTAGAGAGGGTTAATATTCTATTTTATTTATTTTCAAACACCATTTGGTGTGGAGTATAGTTATTTAATCAGTAATACGTGTATATCTTAAAAATTACTGTATAATTAATACTATATATATATATGTATATGCTCAGAAACAGGCCCTTTAATTGGATTCAATAAATATTCTTATTCTTATTCTTATCAAACTACAAATGTAATATACATTTACAATAATATATACAAAATTCTTCTACAAAAACATGAAATACATTGTTCAAGATGAATTGAAGCAGTAGTCATGGTAGTTATATTAATAACTGAACTACTAACAGGCAGCATGAAGTTTTTTTATTTATTGGTTCTTTGGTTTGCTGCCTCGTTTACAAATGTACATATATACCTCACACCCACTGGTACTTAAATTTAAATCAAAGAGCATGATTGCTCTGAGAGATACGATTGCCATTGTTTTCATTGATACATGTATTAGTATTATTTTCAAAAATAATTCAACTGCTCATGTAAAATGTAATTTACGTAATCTGAATAGTTATTCAACTTTAAAATAGCCAATCATCGATACAAGTGTATGAATAATGTAATTATTGTGTTTTATTTTGTACTATCATTTCCAAGTTTACTTTCCACAGCAGTCACTGAGAGTGAGAGAAGGTATTTCACTGTACCTTATCGCCTATTTTCCCACGTGAATTCTAGGAGGAATCCCATTTCCAACTCTTTAAATATTTAATTTCCTTTGTGTCAGTGGGCATGACTCCTTTCCGTACACATTCCTCTGTTTAAATTGCGATCGCTTTTAATATAATACGACGTCTATCGACAGAACGAGTTAATCTTTCTCGACGTATCGTCGTATTTTGATTCAGAATAAGGGAGACAACTTGAAGCGATAATATGGAAGACTCCATTTCGGCTGAAGGGGTGTTCTAGTTACACCTTTACGTTGTGGACTACATTTATTTTAATTTAACAAGTTTAAATGATGCATATGATTTAAAATTATGCAACAACCATAACCCTCAATAGCAGACATACATAGAAAGGATCTCATGAGTTTCAAATTAATGAAGTTGGGAATCCAGAGCAATCATTCAATCTGATTCCCCTTGAAGTCAAGAAAACTATACGCATGCGCATAATTACCTAAACAAACCCTAGACTTGTGATTTGTAGCAAAGACGTATATTCAATTTTAATTAAACGACCTAGATGGTTCTCCATTTCTTTATGGAAGTACAATATCAAATATCAGTTTCATAACGGTGACATATAAGAAAAACTCCACTTCAGTTCTTATATTACAGAAATAGATTTATCGGAATTCAGAGAACTCTCGCATTTTATCAAAACTGGGGAATTCCCTCTGACGTGTTTCTAAATTTATAAAAACACTATATATAAATAATGCTCAATTCTGATTTTCCATGTTGTTAAAAACACGCATATAAGTCAAGAAAAATATCGAAACATGAAGATTATGAGAAGAACATTATAGGACAGTTGTTTAAATTCAATCCTTTTGTTTGTTTTTACCTTTTAAAGCAAGACAATCTTAAGAATCTGAGATGTTCCTTAATGTTTAGAATAAAACGGTTGGCGTGAGGGCATGGCCCTGAGTCAATGGTAAAAGTCTACAGATTGCTTGAAAGCAATTGTATCCCAAAATTTATATCACCATACTCTCATATAAATCTTTGTTCTTTTGAATTACTGGAAATAACATTATTTTTACAATTTTTGGCATTCATCAACAAACATAACTGCAGTCTATGATTTCAAACAGTCAGTTACTTTTTGCAAGGTACATAATTGTACTATAATTCACTGTTAAACCTACCTTGGGTCAGTTTTATCTGTTGACCCTCTGCCATAAATAGGTATTACTTTATCTTTATCTATACCAGCTTTACAAACTGGACACAGCTTTCTGTTAGGTCTTGTTTCTAACCACTGATGTAGGCATGGCCAGCTGAAAATGTATTGGATCTTTTAAGTAGAGATATGGTGAAATTGTACATGTATGGTATCTATTGAACACTGCTGTAGCAAATAAAATTTCTTTTATTTTATTCTTACTTTCTAAGTGATAATAATTATAACATGTACAAGTTAACTTCCACTGTATCAGTAAAATTTAAGATACATGTACCAACTGAGCTAAAGGAGTACTCCACTAGCGCAGCTAATGAAGGGCAGTTATATATTTACTAAGTAAGGGGAAGCACCACTACCAGGGGCTGCTCTGGCTCCAAAAAAGTTGGAGCCAAAAAAAATCGCCAGCTGCTATATTTTGTCGCCAGTTTGGAAAAGTTTAGAGCCAACTTTAGAGTCTTGATTTCCTCTACCAAAATTGAAACCATGTTCAATTTAAATTTCTTATGCACTGTATATCATTTAACTTTAAGTAATGAATTGTCATGTAATGTATTGCTCTGTTATATTATGTTTTTTCTTTGGAAGCGGATTACCTGTAACAACAGATTATGACACCTGTTGTAATCATTGATTAGCTTTTGGTCATAAACAAAGTCATAAACTTGTCGCCAGGTAAACATGGTAAAATTTCGAACAATTTTTTTTTTCCTTTTACCAATTTTAAATGATGATTACCGTAACGGTGAGTGAATCAGGAAATGAAAATTTTGACATGGGAAAATGTTGGTGCCAGCAATATCGCCAGCAGCTGTATTTTGTCGCCAGATGAAATAAAAAATCGCAATTTGCGACATTGGCAAACCACAGCGTGGTCCCTGGCTACAGTTTCCCAAATTCAAGAGTCATTTTACTATAATATCATTGACAATATCTTCATCACTTCCTCTGAAAGAACATGTACATGTATTCCTTTTAACCATTGGTTATTCTTTTGGGTGCCTATTTTGTAACTGGAGAGCACGATAATACATCCAAAATTCAAAATTCACAATTGTACCAGCCAGGATTCAACTCTAGAACACCTAGCACAGTAAGCCATTGCTCTACCAACTGAGCTTAATTAAAGGAGTACTCCAGGAGCTGACTAGTGGTATCTTGTCTGTTTGCCCCCAATACACGTTCCCACCCTACACTTTCGCACCCACACCTTCCCCCTCTGGGTTCATTCACCCCCTATTTCTATTTGTTTGAATTATTAGTTCTTTTTTAAATATATCAAATAATTTACACTTTCATGATTAAATTTCAGGAATTTTTAAATAAAATATTTTTCATTTTTTTGGTGATTTGATGATCAATTATTTTAATTATGTACATGTATAATATGTGTAAATTGATATTGACAAAGCCAAATTTGGTATTATTGTTCTGTGTATTTTAAAATCATGATTATTGTTATAACTAGCTTTGATGTAAATACTGCATGTAGTTAGCTTGGTATGAGTAAACTCAATGAAGGTTTGGGATCTTCCGCCTTTCTTTTACAAGTCTTAGATAAATGAACTTTGCCTTGATCATCACTGGGACACAATATATTGTACAACAGTCCCAGATCATCATGATTAGTTTTGTCAAAAGAATTGATTAAACACAAAAGGAAACCTGTTTACGTTTTTAAACATGTTAAAATGTCACTTTATTTTGAAACAATAAAAAAACTATTTATAGCAATACACAAACTTAAACACGATTAAATATTTATTCCACACAAAAACCAATAAAATGGGTGTGAACAGACCCACAGTGCGAACATGTGGGGTGGGAACATGCAAGGGGGCGAACGTGAATGGGAGCGAAACGTGATTTTGGGCGAACAGACCCGGATTCCTGAGTGGTGTACATGTAGCTAATGGAGGGCGGTTATCATGGTTATATATCTACTAGGTAAGGGAACATTATGAAAAAGTGTGGCTGAATCAACAATATCTGAACAGGTACTTTGGCTGACATGACCTGTGGCTGTGTGGCTGAAACGTCTCGAAAGCTGATAATCCCCACTCCCTGATCTGGATTTACGAACTACAAATGTATCTCTAGACTACATTAGATATGTTTGACTTATTCTCAACTTATAACAATGTAAAATTAAATAATAAACTTACCAAAACAAATGACCACACATGCTGACAACAGCATCTTTAGCTGTGTCAAGACAAATGTTACATTCATAAAATGTGGAGTCTTCGTTTTCTGGAGTCTCAGATTTGTTCGGCGGAACATCACATCCGCCTTCCGCTCCTTCTGGTGTCTGCGTTGTTGAACTCATTTTACTTTACTCAATGGTTTTCATTTCAATAAAAATATATCAATTCAAGTTTTAACACACAAAACGACGAAAATGTGTTTACATTCTGTTTCTAGAACACAGGAAGTCAATTTTGTTGACGTTCCATTACACATGCGTATAACTGATTTTTAAGATAAAGTGTTAGTTCTATGTTGCCAAATCAATAGCAAATAAGACGGACAAAAATCAAAACGGTTTTATTATATTTTTTTAATCTTAAATCTTATTCCCTTTATGACGTACCCAATACACTTATGTGTTCTTATGATATGACATTTTTGGTTTTTTTTTTTGTTGTGTTTATTAAATAATTTCCAACTCAGTCATATAAGGGGAGATAACGTAGAAAATATAATTTTATGAAGGAATGTACAGTAAATATCCCTTTCTTGTTTTGTAGCAAGAAAACAAGTTCCATGACCCAAAATTTTCTTTTTTCTTCTATTGAATGCACATTAGAATTGCTATCTTCTCATATTTTATTTTGAATTCTATCTTTTTCCACGAATTATCTATATAAAATCTGAAAATTTTACACAACATGAAGCTAGAAAAAAAGCTCTGTGATCCATAATTTTTATGATATTTTTGATAAAAGCATGATATAAACTACATGTTGTCTAAATATTGAAAAATAATTCTATCATTTTTAATTTAGACCTCCATCTATCTTACACCATGGTAATTCGAATGAACAGTCTTGCATCTAAGCCCTTCAGAGTGAAAATTTCATATCTTCTCCCAATGGTTAATTAGAGCAGTAAATCTGTCGTCTCATGCTGGTAATGGGACAGATAATATTACTTAACAAACAGATGTTTAAAACAAACAAAAAAACTGAGTTTCTCTTCATTAGAGATGATATTACACAATGTGTCCAGTTTCTGATATTACCACTCCAGGACAGGAACAATGAACTTGATTGAAATTTTGTTTTATTTTAACATTTTTATAACAAATCATGGAAATTAAATATTATAAAGGATGAAGGAAAGTTTGTGATGTAATATTTCCCTACACATTAAAAAAGAAATTGAAATTTTAATTTGACTTCCTATAATTTTAATTTGTATTATATGTTTATATTTGTAATCAACTAAATTTTAATATTCACATTTATAAATATTGGTAAGTGTTGTGTATTTACTATTAATTCCTTCATGCAACAATTACCACAAATTATCAAGAAAACCAAACACGTGGTATTCATCAACATACAAACTTATAATTGAAGTGACAAATTTATTTGAAAATTTTGTGTTTTCTAAGAGGTGTATCTGATAAGCTGATTTTCAATCCAACATCATTTTGATGTGATTTCTTAGACTTAGTTTTAGAACTGAAAAGGAAAAAAAAAAAAAAAAAAAAAAAAGAAAAGAAAAGAAAGAGATCTGTGGAAACGCAGAAATCGAAAATGTTTTGGATATTAGAAGAAAATTTGCCAATAAGCCTTAAAGGAGTGCAAACGCAGACTATTAATTACATTTCATATATAAAAAATTGTCTTAATCTAATTATTTTCTTTAACAGATTACAAGCAAATGACTACAATGACCCATTCTTTTTTTCTTCTTAAATTTATGGAAGTACTTTATAAGAGATATAATATAAGTTATATGATCTTATATGGTTCGCTACTGACCCCCTACGGATCCATAGAGGGTTGGTAAAATCCATAGGGGGTGAGGCCGTGGATTTTTTTCACCCTCTATGGTCCGTTGGGGGTCAGTAGTGAACCGAATAACGAATTTATCGCCCGCGAGAAATAAACAATGAAACACAACAACATTAATAGATGACGTCACCATTAACAGTAGACGTGACGTCATGAACCCCCTATGAAATTTACTACCCCCTTACGGATCCATAGGAGGTCATCATGTGACGGCGTTAAACCAATCACAACGCAAAGCCAGAAATTAGTAGTACTTTTGCTTATTTATATTCATAATATGTAAATGAGAATTGTACCATGTGATAATAGTTTGAACTGGACTGGCTTGATATCATTAAAATCTTTAAAACACGGATATTATAAGTTGCCCGTCACAGAGTCCTTGTTTACAATCACTCTGATATTTCCGTAAAGTTGTCAGGCGGTCAAAATCAAAACAATGAACGCGAATTTAGTGAATTTTTCGTGTTTTCGTGAGTTTATTCTTCTTGAAATAGGGGCATTTTAACTTTACTTGGGAACCTAGAGTTCAACGACTACACATACAAGGTTTGGACTTGCTTAATCTTTGGACATTCAAGTTTCAAGTTTCATCCCTGCAACCTGTTTTTGTAATGACCTTGTTAACCAATTTTCAACACGAAGTTTGCAAATTTGACGTTTCAGCCATTTCAGCCTGTATTTTATACTGCAATGTTAAAAGTCTCTCGCTTCGATTTTTAAAATAGCTCAGGAACCTTGATTTTTGCAACGACAGTCATTATGTTTTGTTTAAATGGTGTATATTGTTGTGTATATTTATTTTCTGTCCCCGCAACCTATCTATCACTTAAATTAAAGTTAAAACAGACATTTTTTTTCAAAATTCCCTATCATTTCAATATAATTTCCGTGACCCGTATCCGATTTCTTTAGTATAATATTCAAATAAGCAAAGTACCGATGATTTCTGGATATGGTGATAATTTACCCGCGGTGCGATAAATCCTCATAAAATGACATTAGAAGAAAACTTGCCAATAAGCCTTTTACATGTAAAAGATACCGATTTCTCAGCTTAATCTAATTATTTTCTTTAACAGCTAGGTTACAATTAAGCAAATCATACCGCACAATGACCCATCTTTTTTTCAAATTAATGGAAGTATTTTTTAAGAGATATAATTTGTCATATCTATTCAAAACTTCTATGATTTAGCTTAATATTTGTAGTGACACAATTTTTATTAGCATATAATCGTTTCAAATATTCAAATTTCGCATTTCGGCACGCAGCTAGTTTGTTATTTTTTTAGATACTTTACTTGATATCGGTAATGACCAGATCTAGTTTCAAAATAATAAAAATAATATGAAAATGGTTAAAATTCTTACTATACAGTGTCAAGTAGCTTCAATATCTATTTGGTTTAATCGTCTGAAATTGTTGCCTTACAACACATCAAATCACCATTTTCATGTTTTTATCTTCCTTATGATAAAACATAGATGGCGCTGTAAAGGATAAGGTTTGTCAACAGTCTTAGTCGTGGTTGTGAAAGACCAGCAAGGTCATCATCAGACTGACAAATCACCCACAAAGTAAGTTATGAAAAGTTGAACATATAGACATAAAAGTAATTCATTTATTGAATATTTGTATGTTATGAGATTCTCCAGTATGTACATTGACGACCATGACGACATCACTCCCAAATGTCTACTTTCACTTTCGCTTTGCTTTTCCTGGGTGCCTATAAAGTGCGAAACGAAATAGAAACGAAAAGAAACGAAACGAAACGAAAAGAAACAAAACGAAACGAAAAGAAACGAAACGAAAAGAAACGAAAAGAAACAAAACGAAACGAAATCAACATAAAACGAACGAAGCGAAATAGGAACCAACGAAAGAAAAGAAATGAAACGAAATAGGAATAAAATTTAAATCAAATTGAATATTAAGCCGATTATATTTATAAATATTATTTATTGTCTAGTTTGATACAATTTCTTTTAAAATTGAGAAAAGGATGTAGCTTGTGAAGCAAGATCTACTCGCCCTTCGGACTATCGGATATATTACCCTGTGTCTGGTGCCTTGGTTCACATTAAGTTTGTCTTCAGTCTAAAGTTTTGCATTTCCATGGCGATAAGTTTTTTCGTGATTTGTAAGTTCCAACGTTCTTTTAATATCGCCTAGCTACCTCTCTCAAGAAGACAATCTTCCTATATCTAAATAATTTGTCATCAAACGGATGATATCTGCTTTCAAGAGTGGTCTCAGTCATGGTGCTTATGGGAATTTGTCGTTTGGAAAATTGTTATCTGCTGCTTCTCCGCTATTTTGTGGTTTTTCGTGAGGGTGAGGCAACACTGACTGGCCTCTCGGAATTAACGTTCCTACAGTTGTCATCCTGGCTGTTTCATGGTACACTGGAGCATACAAGTTTAAAACCGACTAAGGTACGGACCATTTGACTTTTTTGGGGAGGGGAGTCTGGTCTTTTCATGTGGACCGTCAAATGGTCCGTCCTAATCGTGTCTGTCTAGTATAACATATAACTTAGAGTTCATAATCAAATATTATATATTGTGTTTAAGTCGTTCCTAAACCACAGCTTGTTAACGATTACGCTGAATTTCACAGTTTTTGTCTTCTCAATTTTAAAAGAAATTGTATCAAACTAGACAATAAATAATATTTATAAATATAATCGGCTTAATATTCAATTTGATTTAAATTTTATTCCTATTTCGCTTCGCTTTTCTTTTCGTTGCTTTTCCTTGCTCAACAACGTGTTATCTAATCCAATTTCCCTGAAAAGTCAAATATACGACCAAATATTATCATTCCAACAAATGATTTGATAATTTATTAATTATTCATGATTTTTTGTCAATTACACATACAAATAAAATTGAGAATGGAAATGGGGAATATGTCAAAGAGACAACAACCCAACCAATGAGCAGACAACAGCCCGACCAATGAGTAGACAACAGCGAAGGCCACCAATGGGTATTCAACGCAGCGAGAAAATCCCGCACCCTGAGGTGGTCCTCAGCTGGCCCCTAAATAAAATTGTGTATTAGGCTATTTCAAGTTCAGGGAATTTTATATAATAACTTTATTAAGCACAAATTACAGCAATAAGAGGGTTAAAGGCATAACAATTACATGTATGAACAATATAAAGATGACATACACAGTCTGACCATTGATGTTTTCGTGCAGGGGTTTAGTATCATAAATATATCCTAGTAGATTTGTATAGATTTTCAAGTTTTCTGCACATTGATATCCTTAAATATCAGCTTTAAGCCACAATGAAAACCTTTTTGGCGAGTGAGCACAACAAAGAAGCAAAATAGCTTCACAGTGTGTCGAGCTGTTGGTAGCTTACTGTATCTACACACCGAAAACTGAATAATCATTTTATCTTGCTTTTTTCTGATCTTTCCCCCCACCCTTAGACAGTTTTAAAGGCTTGACAAAAATAAGCTTAAATTCGTATGAATGAAACTTCAAATTTAAAAAAAAAGTTGAATATACTTTATATACTTGAATGGCTAAGTTTTACTATAAAACAAGTGTACGTGAACTTTCTTGAAAAAGATAATCCTTTATATTATCAAAATCTTCATAAATGTGCTGCTGTTGAATTATTGTCTTCCTGTAGACACCAATTCTCCGATATTTTCCTGTATGCAGTGACCTTAACTATGAGACCTCTCATTAGAACTTCAGCAATGGCACAGTGCATGTGTGAGGGGAAAGAATGTAATCAAACGTGCACTGGAAGGTAAAAGTAATAACTGCAGCTGATTCTTAAAGAACAAATTTAATACAACAAGTCATTTAACAATTGTTAAGGAAAAGTTTAATTAACAAATTGGAACTCATGGGAAATACTGAAAATAAATATCATGGCTATTTCAGTTCACTTATTTGTCATGAGCTCCACATGCTCTGTGTTGATTGTTTATCAATGTCAGGATCCGGTAAACTTCAGCAAAAACTTGAAAGTTAATTAGCTTGTGATCAACAATCACTGAATGAAATATTATTTGTCAATAATATGTTATAGATTTGTAATGAATATAAAAACATGTATACAGGACTTAGTTTAGTATATATATATACATGCATTGGTTCAATAATTTCGATAACATTAAAATTACAAGAAAGTCGTTTCATATGACTTTAATAATGTCTCCTCAGACATTGTAACATCACTGATTATTTCGAGTTCTACCCACGTCTTAAAGCTGTGATACAAAAATTAGGAAGAAGGGTGATATGGGCGTAGGGAAGGATGATAATTATAATCAACAGTGTTATTGGACATATTTCCAAACCAAAAACATCTATTAAACAAGCCTCTGTGGTCTGAACCCAATTTTGTCTCTGTTGACATAATGACGTTTGCAACTTTTAGTCTTGATGTCAGATTTTTTTCTGTTGATCAGTCTATTTTACGAACCTTATTAGTGATCATGTCAATCATTTTGTTGAGTTTCAAAGGTCAGTATACTACCATACATATATAATTTCATTATAGTAGAACTTTTATGACACACTTAGTTATACTGTAAACTTACAGTTTAAATGTATGAAGTGAGGTTTTAAGTTCAAATGAACCCAGAAAAGTTCTTGAAGTAATATGACCTCACTCAGACAATGTTTTGATCCCAGTGCAAGTTAAAAATTGCTCTCTGTCATACTTCACACTATTAATCACCATTGAAGCAAAACTTTTTGACATTGATGTATAAGTAAACATTTAGCAATGTTTAGATACAGTCTGGAGTTAAAAAGTCACAAATAACTTTGTCATACTATCATAGAATTTTATGAAACTATGACTGAAGCTTTTTATATCATTAAGAAATAATGTCTGAAGCATAATATGAAAATACATTTTTTTCATTTTTAGTATTTTTAATACTGCTAGATGGACATATCTTATGCAGTTAACATTTACATACAGTATGAGAATATAATTTTTAGACATAAATAACTTTGTTAAACCTTAATTGAATGTTACATAATAAACCTGGATAGAAGCTTTTTCAAAAACAAGCATCCTAATTTTGTTTATGTAAAAATGGACTTTTGCAAGTCAACATTACAATTTTACACAGGACCCTTTACAATTCTTTTTATCTAATTAACTATGGTTTTGAAAGCCATTTTTACTCAATTGAATATAAAAATAAGAAGATGTGGTATAATTGCCAACGAGACAACTCTCCACAAGAGACCAAATGACACAGAAATTAACAACTATAGGTCACTGTACGGCCTTTAACAATGAGCAAAACCCATACTGCATAGTCAGCTATAAAAGGCCCCGAAATGACAAATGTAAAACAATTCAAACGAAAAAAAAAATGGCCTAATTTATGTACAAAATAATAAACTAAAAACAAATATGATATACAGCAACAAACCACAAACACTGAATTACAGGCTCCTGACTTGGGACAGGCACATACAGAATGTGGCTGGGTTAAACATGTTAACGGGCGCCCAACTCTCCCCTAACCTGGGACAGTGGTGTAACAGTACAACATAAGAACAAACTATAAAAATCAGTTGAAAAAGGTTTAACTCATCAGATGGATACAAACAGAAATACATATAACAAAAACATAGAGTGGACGTGGCAGGGTGCTGATTTTGAGGTATTAAAATACCTTTTAAATTCTTTTTATGTATTATACAGTTTATAGAAAGGAGGATTTCAAGAATCGGCTCAACATCCTCATGTTTGGTATCCCCAATAAATTGGAAAAGTTGGCATGAGATTTTGTTTAACATTTCAATTCTCTTCAAATAAGTTAAAAAAAACAAACACTATCAGCCTATGAAAGTAGTGGCCGGTTTTAAATGTGACATCATATTTAATGTACTGCGTCTTTGCTGTTTATAAAACATGTGTAAAATGTGCCTTGCTAGTGACTATGAATTGTTCTTTTGTGTTGTGATATATTTGCACAAAAGAAGCAACTTTCAATGATGACACAAGAGAAAGAATGTTTATGATACTTTTTATGCCTAAGCTTATAATGTCATAAACCTCTTCATTTACCGGTATCCCTAATGGTAATAGTGAATATAATGTAAAAATAAGACCAAAATCTATCAAATTGATTGAAAAGTTGGAAAACCATTTACATACATTTAAATGTCATGAAATAGCATTGATTTTATGTGGAGACTAAATTACTATTCAATCAATTCATAGTAGTTTTACAACATTGTATTATTGAATGGCAGTGTTGCAGAAGACATGTTACTAACAGGTAAATTTAAACATACAACTCATTATAAAGGAATCTTTCAAGTTCTAAATACATGAAATATGATGCGATATATAAAATAAAATAATTTGATATTTTAGAAACACAGAAGACGTACCAGTATTTTAGGTATAAGAAACCGCCCCCCAAAAACCCCAAAAACCAAAAAATAGAAACAACAACAGTAAAAAACAACTTATATTATATATTGGATACACCCAGTTCTATAAAAGGAAAAAGAAAAAAGCTTACACAAAAGAGCCATTGGAGCAAAGAAGCATTCACAAATTATAATTCAGAAAGGTCCTTTTCAAACTAACCAAGTTGGGAAACAGGTAGTCTGGGGTCAATAGAAAAATCTTACTCAGAAAAAAAGTTTTAGAATATTGTTGTAAATAGAAAAAGCTTATGAAGTTATCAAAACATTAGATAATTTAGGGAAATTTTCAACTGAAATAGCTGTGGAGAATTTTGTTTAAGGTCAATGAACCTGCATGTTTCAGCTTGTTTACATATATTGCCACTCAGTGTTGACATAAACATTAAATTGAATGTCATGTTTTTATCATATCTATATATTAACATGGTATATATCATGTATATGGATCTGTTTTAGAGAAGAGATTTTACAAATACTGGTACATTTGATTCAATGTAAATGCATTTTTAATGATTTCAATTATCCTTATTTGAATTTTAAATGACAGTTTTATTTGTAAGACTATTGATTTTGGAAACAATGATCTTGATTTACTTTATATATTCATTAGATTGTGACAAGGATTGTCAGTTTTCATGCTGAAGAGTCTAGGTTCTCTCCAGGCACAATAGCCAATAGTGCTGAAAGTGACAATAAACACCAATCAATCAATCAATTTTTCATATGCCCCAGCAGAAAAAGGCTTTATCAAGAAAATGAACTTGATATAATGGGATAATAGAAAATGAACATAAAATAAAAAAAGTAATGGGATGGAAAAATAAAGTCTAACAATGGAAAACAATATTCTGCACAGGAGCAGATTCAGGAGGTGGTCTTATGGTAAAAAAATTAAGGTTTTTAGTACATTTTTCCGGTGATGCTACCTTCCAACTCCCTCTTTTTTTGATGGGCCCCTCCAGGCTTCCCATTTTGAAATTCCTAGATTTGCCACTACAGCAGTCATAGAACTGAAATAGAATAAATTTTTAATAAGAATTAAAAAAAAGCACTTGAAAATCCATAGCAAAAAACCCAACCTGGGTATCCATCTAGCTTAGATTCACACCTTCTTGCAGGTTTATCTCTTTTGAGGAGAGTTAGAAAATGATTTACATCACAGAACAACAGGTTATTATTGGAACTCTTTATAACTTTCCATTAAACTGAATTGAATCGTTAGTATATCGATTTGTTCATTGATTTTACCGTTTATACTTTTCACAACAGAATGCTATCTTGTAATATTTGTTAGATATTGACCTTTAGATTTCCGGTTCTTTATTGCGTCTTTTGATATTGGCATATCTGTAATTAAAATCATTAGACATTCAAGTTGTAAGCCTAGTCTTTGTTCCAGTATTTTCAGTGACCAGCTAGAAATAAGTAGTTTTAGAATACATGTATATACATACATGTTAAAAAAGTAAGGTAAGTGACAACTCCATTTATATGTGTTATCTTTTCCAATCTCCAAAAAGGGATATATCCCTCAGGGGGAAATTTTCTGCGCTAGGGTGTCACATACTTATCTTAATATTAACGTAAATTTTTATAGATTATTGCTTGCACTTATTATTGTTGAAAATGGACACAAATGCGAGATTGATTATTGTGATTTTAGGAAATGCTGCATACATAGAGGCATTTTTATACGACAGCAAAAAATTTTGCGGTCGTATATTGGTATAACGTTGGCGTCGTCGTCGTCGTCCGAAGACACATTGGTTTTCGCACTCTTACTTTAGTTTAAGTGAATGGATCTCTAGGAAATTTTACCATAAGGTTCAATACCACAAAAGGAAGGTTGGGATTGATTTTGGGGTTATGGTACCAACAGTTAAAGAATTAGGGGCCAAAAATAAGCATTTTGGTAACTTCCAGACATAACTTGTATGTTAGTGTATGGATCTCTCTGACATTGTACCACAAGGTTCCATATCACAAAGGAATACTGGGATTGATTTTGGGGTAATTGCCTCAAAATTTTAGGAATTAGGGGCCAAACAAGGGCAAAAACAAGCATTTTCTAGTTTCATGACAATAACTTGTGTGTAAGTGTATGGATCTTTCTGAAATTGTACTACAAGGTTCCATATCACAAAGGGAAAGCTGGAATTGAGTTTGGGGTAATTGCCTAAAACGTTTAGGAATAAGGGTCCAAAAGGGCCAAAATAAGCATTTTGGAAAATGACGCTATCAGCGGCATGTTTCGATACCATTGACCAGAACTTACGGAAGTCGATTATATTTCTCCGCCTCCGCACTCGGTTTCATATTTACTATTTTACATACTAACTGGAATCTGCTTGTATAACGCTACACTCGAACAAAGTGTTGTAGTCGGACAGGACCAGTTTACATACTTTATTTTATTTACCAAAAAATATCTTGACCTGTCCATATGTTTTGTTATTAAATGGTATTTGAGCTATCCCTTTGTTATATTTTTCATATTTATTCGAGCTTTCACTTTTATGCACATGTCTTACAATCGTAAACAATCGGTATGTATAAATAGATCCGTTTTGTTATGGTGCGACTTTTACACTCCAATGATCAGCAATCGCTGTACAAAATAGTTCTAAATAATAACAGCCTTTCATGCCATTTCAACTTTACAATCATTAAAAAAAGAAATAATCTGAATCATTTTGATATCCATTGGATGGATACTGGTCTTTATCCAGATTTACGAAGATTTTAATAATCGGAAATTAGTAATACGGTTGTACCCACGCGGTGCGTATGAATCTTTGTTTACAAAGTTACAGCAGCAGAGTCTGTAACTGTATCATTATTAATTAACTACACTGTTATTGTACTTAATATGATGAAAACAGGGGCGGATCCAGCCATTTTAAAAAGGGGGGTTCCCAACCCAGGATAAAGGGGGGGTTCCAACTTTATGTCCCCATTCAAAAGCATTGATCGTCCAAAAAGGGGTTCCAACCCCCGGACCCCCCCCTCTGGATCCGCCACTGGAAAACTGCCTATGCAATATAAGGTGTCAACTCGGCTAATATAGATTTTTTTCTAGTTTTTTAGATCGTAAGTCACGATAAACTCAAACTGCAAGTAAACATTTGTTTGTAAGACAGTTTTTATTTACTCACCATAAACAAGCTGACACGTTCAGTATGGCATATATTTTAAGCTAAAGACGATCCCATTCATTTAAAAAGCAATTTGAAAGCAGACGATGGAATTATTTCAGGTTTGGGGAACGAGTAAATTATCACAAAGTTCATTTCTTGACGACCTCATAATTTCACGATGTCGATGGTACAAATCGATTTTTACTGTTTACTTTCGCTTCTCATGTTTTGTAAACGGTCTTTTATTTTTAAGCCCAAACCAGGCATATGCATTCTATAATTGTGCAAATCTTCGTTCTTTGGTCATTTGGCTTATGGATAGTTGTATCAATTTCAACTCTTACATTATTTTTTTAAAACAATATTTGCATTACACATGCAATGGCAGTACCTTTCCAATTACTATTTATGTGTTGTGTCTAAATTTAAGTTGTAACACTTTATAGTGACTGGAAAGGGTAGAAAAATTCATCAGATGAGAAAAGGCTGAAGATACATGGAAACGGCACCAGATCATTAGATATTGCATCTCATAAAAAGAAACTGAGATTTGGATAGTTCCACTTCAAGGTAAAATGTTTATCTCTTGTGAAATGAAATAAAAAATATTATAACACTGAAGTTAATTAATAAAGATACTATTATGTGTATTTCTGTATTGGCCTTGTTATTGGTCTTGGTCAGCTGTATTGGCATTCGGCCGCCTCAGGCCAATACACCAAGCATCGGACCAATAACAAGGCCAATACAGAATTACTTATGTAATACATGTAATAATATTATAGAATGACAGTATGGTTCAATAGCGGGAATCAGCCCCTTAACTACTTTTTACATAAATATTAACTTCTGGCTTCAACGCCTTGTTCGTCTTGTCTGGAGATCTTGTTGTAGTTCCAGTTTGGTAAGCATTTTGGAGACGTATCCCGTCCGTCCTCTCTTGACTTGTAATTTCTGGTGATACATTTTGCCGCTTGACGTATCCTTTCAAGCTTGTTTATTTTTGTTACCGTGTAGGGTCCCATACTATGGCTCCATATTAAATTATAAGATCCAATCCTGAAGGTCTACATGCGTATATCATTGTTCTAATCTGACACAAATTTCAATAACTGGAATGCTACCCAAGTTGAATATATGGTGACCCACGAGAACAGCATTATCACTATTGAAATTGTGTTTAATACCATGATGGTTCAATGTCATTAACTTAAATGGAGACAGATATGGTTAAAGAATGAATATCAATTACATGGGTCAACATGGTCAAGGCAGAGTTGTTATAAAATAACAATATGGCAGAGAAGTGGTTTCAAGTTTCATATAAAGCGACCTGACTGACATGAAATAAAAATCAAAGGAGTATCCCTATTTGTCTAATCTTCAAAGTGAAATAAAACTAGTAAAACAATATTATACTATTGTCTTAATCTACAGAAATATAATTTGCTTCAAGTAACAGAAATAACTAGGTCACTAGTAACTTATTTAATGAGTATGTTGGGTACAAGAGCTTGCTTACAACAGGCTCTTCATCATCATTGGTTTGAAAAGGATACTAGTAGTCTGTATTCTTGATTTAGAAAATGTAATTGCAAGAAAAAATCACATTACTTAGAATACTTTAGATCATTCAGGTAGTCTTTATTTATATGTACAAAAGAACAACCGGTAGTCATTGGATATTGTAGATCATTCAAATAGTCTTGACCTATTTATTAGTACACAAGAACAGCCAGTAGTCATTGGATATTGTAGTTCATTCCGGGAGTCTTGACCTATTTATTTATACAAGAAAAACAACCAATAGTCATTGAATACTGTAGATCATTCAGGTAGTCTTGACCTATTCATTTGTACTAAAAAAAAACAGCCAGTTGTCATCTTCACTTCACAAACACACATATACGAATATCAATATGCTTACGAGACATGTTGCAATGTTAAAATAATTACGATATGTGAAAATCAAGACTTGCATAAAAAATATCACAATATTAGAGACAGTGGCGTCATTTTTCCTCAGAGCTTTCAGCTCTTTGATTCTAGTTTCCAGACAATTACTTGTGTTCAAGTGTATGGATCTCTCTGAAATTGTGCTGCAAGGTACCATACCACAAAGGAAGGCTGGGATTGATTTTGGGGTAATTGCCTCAAAATTTTAGGAATGAGGGGCCAAAGGGCAAAAACAAGCATTTTTCTAGTTTCAGGACAATAACTTGTTAGTAAGTGTATGGATCTTTATGAAATTGTTCCACAAGGTTCCATGTCACAAAGGAAAGCTGGGTTTGAGTTTGGGGTATTGCCCTAAATGTTTAGGAATTTGGGGCCAAAAGGAGTTTTGATCCCAACAGTTTAGGAATTAGGGGCCAAAAGGGTCCAAAATTAAACTTTGTTTGATTTAATCGAAAATTGAACTATAGGGGTTCTTTGATATGCGAATCTAACCGTGTATTTAGATTCTTAATTTTTGGTCCCGTTTTCAAATTGGTCTACATTAAGATCCAAAGGGTCCAAAATTAAACTTAGTTTGATTTTAACAAAATTGAATTCTTAGGGTTCTTCGATATGCTGAATCTAAACATGTATTTAGATTTTGATTATGGGCCCAGTTTTCAAGTTGGTCCAAATCGGGTCCAAAATTAAACTTTGTTTGATTTCAACAAAAATTGAATATATGGGGTTCTTAGATATGCTGAATCTAACCATGTATTTAGATTTTTGATATTCGGGCCGGTTATCAAATTGGTCCACATTGAGGTTTAGAGGGTCCAAAATTGAACTTTATTTGATTTCATCAAAAATTGAATTCTTGGGGTTCTTTGATATGCTGAATCTAACCATGTATTTAGATTTTGGATATTGGAATACCACAAAGGGATGGTAAGAATTGTCTTTGGGAGTTATGGCTCAAAGTGTTAAGGAATAAGATGCAAAAAAGGGGGGAAAAGGGTTTGCAGGTTAATGGACAATTACTTAAGTACAAAACATAATTTAAAAGGCAGTGTAAGGTTGGTAATTGAAACTCATTTGAATATCTCACCTAAACTGCTTTTAAATTATTTATATTGAAATTGCCAAAAACTTTATTATTAATAAATTCCATTGAAATTTGCCAATAACTTTAGTTTAATGAACTTCATAGGAAATTTGCCAATATAAAATATTGCTGATGAAGCTTTTATGTTTATCTCACCTAAACTGCTTTTAAATTATGTATATTGAAATTTGCCAAAACTTTATTATTAAATTTCTGATTTATATATAAAAGCAAATAATAATGATAAGGCAAGAGATACACACCAAACAGGATGTGTAAATTAATATATTAAGTATTGTGCAATAGCAAGAAATTTTCAGTTGCACAGTATTGCACAATAGCAAGAAATCTTCAATTGCACAGTATTGCGCAATAGCAAGAAATATCCAATAGCACAATATTGCGCAATAGCAAGAAATTGTCAATTGTACAGTATTGCGCAATAGCAAGAAATATTCAATTGCACAGTATTGCGCAATTGCAAGAAATATTCAATTGCACAGTAGTGTGCAAAAGAAGATACTTTGTATAAATTGCTTATTTCTTGACCAATTTCAATGGGGTTTTATTCTTGAATTCTTGGGGTTCTTTAATATGCTGAATCTAACCGTGTATTAAGTTTTGGATTTTGGTCCCCATTTTAAATTGGTCCACATTGAGGTCAAAAGGGTCCAAAATTAAACTTTGTTTGATTTCATCAAAATTGAATTATTGGGGTTCTTTGATATGCCGAATCTAACCGTGTATTTAGATTCTTAATTTTGGTCCCATTTTCAAATTGGTCTACATTAAGGTCCAAAGGGTCCAAAATTAAACTTAGTTTGATTTTAACAAAAATTGAATTCTTGGGGTTCTTTGATATGCTGAATCTAAACATGTATTTAGATTTTTGATTATGGGCCCAGTTTTCAAGTTGGTCCAAATCGGGGTCCAAAATTAAACTTTGTTTGATTTCAACAAAAATTAAATATATGGGGTTCTTTGATATGCTGAATCTAACCATGTATTTTGATTTTTGATTTTGGGCCCTTTATCAACTTTGTCCACATTGAGGTCAAAAGGGTCCAAAATTAAACTTTGTTTGATTTCATCAAAAATTGAACTCTTGGGGTTCTTTGATATGCTGAATCTAACCATGTATTTAGATTTTGGATATTGGACCATTATAGGTGAATGTCCAATTTAAAATTTTTAAGTTCTTAGACCACATTCATTCTGTGTCAGAAACCTATGCTGTGTCAAATATTTAATCACAATCCAAATTCAGAGCTGTATCAAGCTTGAATGTTGTGTCCGTACTTGCCCAAACTGTTCAGGGTTCGACCTCTGCGGTCGTATCAAGCTGCGCCCTGTGGAGCATTTTATTGCGACATGTATTCCATTGAAATATTTTAGAATAATTTCTGAACTTACAGTATAAGATAACATATTTTTATTCCAATTAAAGGGCCCATGAAGATCAGAGTAATTTATTACAATCAGATTTTTAATAATTGACACAGTTAAATTTTGACAATCCTATATAATTATGAATATAATCAACAAAACTTTAAATACAAATGTATATGTTGCAATTTGCAGTCGAATTATTAAAATTTAATATATTTCTAGTATGAATCCAATGAATTAGCAAGTTAAAACACGATGTCAGATACTATGGACAATCAATTGTCAAGTTTTACAGGACTGATAACTACTTTAGATTGAGAAGTCCAATCATAGATCTGGATGACATCTGGAATATTGATATGTTGATGTTTTTTTCCTACAAATAAATGTTAGTCTCTGTTATTGAGTACAATTCATTTTGAAAAGGGAAAACCATACTGAATTTATAAGTTATAATGTGTTTGGTCAAATGCCAATACCTAGGTTATTAAAATTTAAATGACATTGGATGAAATGCATAACTTGTAATTAGATAAAAATACCAGTGATATTTTAAATACAACATTTACAATGTATAGTATATATAATCATGATAATATGGGTCAATTTTACATATAAATAGAATCAACATAACAAAAACAAAAGGAGATTACTTTTTTAATGGATTTGTTTTGAATGACTGTTGATAAAAAAAGAAATGTGGTATGATTGCCAATGAGACAACTCGCCACCAGAGACCAAATGACATAGAAGTTATTACATCATTTTGTCAAGGTAAGAAAAACATGTTTTATTTTAACTGTTACCCTCTGAAAAGAAGTGAAATTTTGAAAACAAATATGGAAACTGTTGCAAATGTATCATGTGAGTCAAGTATAGCCAGGGAAAGAATTAGAACATTGAGATGCTTTCCACAAACTTTATCAAGAAATTTGTTCTTTAATGATCCATGTGTTATAATATATGGTACCACATGCTTTTTTATGCCCCCACCATAGAGGAGGGGGCATTAAGTTTTACCCTCGTCTGTCTCTACTGTAACATATGTATGTACGTCCCAAAATTGGTTTCCATTCTCTAACTTAAGTTTGCCTCAACCAAATGTTATGAAACTTATACACAATGCTTATTACCACAAAACACAGATCAAATTTGAATTTTGGTGATGTCACTTTTACCGTTTTAGAGTTATGCCACTTTACAAATAGAAAAATTGCTGAATATTTCGTTTCCATTCTCCAACTTCAAGTTGCCTCAACCAAATGTTATGAAACTTATACACAATACTTATTACCACAAAACACAGATCAAGATTAAATTTTGGTGGCATCGCTTTTACCGTTCTAAAGTTATGCCCCTTTACAAATGGACAAATTGCTGAATTTTTCGTTTCCGTTCTCTAACTTAAGTTTGCTTCAAATAAATGTTATGAAACTTATAAACAATGCTTATTACCACAAAACTCAGATGTAGTACAAACTTAGGTAGCGTCACTTTTTCAGTTCTTGAGTTATGTCCCTTTATAACGTTGTATGCAAGCGGGGGCATCATCTGTGTCCCATAATCAATTTTTGTTTACTGTTAAAGCTTAGTTCAGGCCAATGATTTTCTCTTTAGAATTATGTCACATTTTGTCCTATAGATCACAATTTGATATGGGTTTTGCTCATTATTGAAGGCTGTCCAGTGACCTGTTAGTCTTTTAGTCTACGACAGATAGTTGTCGCATTGGAATTGGCAATCAGACCTCATATCATTATTTTATATCGTTCAAAAGTTTTTTTAAAAGGTTAGTAAGTTAACTTAACCAGTCATTTTGTATTAAAACTTGTAACAATAATCTTGTTAAACAATTATTACTTCTACTTTCAGTAAACGTGTAAGACCAACACAACACTGATTAATCATGAAGATCAAGTTAGAAACCTTGCTCCAAGAACTTGGCAGTCCTGGCAAGTACCAAATCTGTATATTCCTGCTTCTGGCTTTAAACTACTTCCCTGTTGTCTTCAACCATATCGTCATGGCTTTCATTGGACGTCCACCTCAGTATAAGTGTTATAATGCTAGCTATGAGGATCCTACATATATGCTAAACTTTTCGTCAACAACTGATAACAGTTTTTGGAAAAATGAGAAAACTGAATATGGTAAATGCAGTACCAAGTACTTCCTTAGTGATAGCACCAATGAAAGTGAAATATTCAACTGCGATTCCTCTCCTAATGGAAAATGGAGATATGTTGGCAAAGAATCATCTATTGCATCAGAGGTAAATATAGAAAAGACTAAAAAATATGTAAATCAATACTTAATTTTGCTAGAATTTTTGTGTCAGCATATTGGACAACTTTAAGTTTAGAATACTCATTGATTGATTAATTGTTGGTTATTAGCACCACTTTCAACACACTTGGCCAAATTATGGATTCCAGTTATTATTGGTAGAGGAAGCCAGAGTTTCAGAGAGAACACCACCAACCTTCAACAGAAAATAAAATACTGATCAATCATATAAACACCTGGTCTTTTTTAAATAGTTTGAAATAAACAGCAGCTAGAACAGAAAAAAACAGACACAGGGTCAAAATAGATTTACTGACCTTGTGCCAAAAATATTGTTTGAACAGAACTTACTTTTACTGACTTATTGGAAAGAAATATTTACTATTTTACAGATATCCTTTATTTGAACAAATAATATTGATCTACAAACAAATGATGGTTTTCTGACTCTTGAAATTACGTATTTATTGCTACAGGTCCATTTAAGAAACATAAGAAAAAAGTCAGTCATTTTAAAAATGCAAAAATTATCTCTGAAACAGACTCACTGCGTTAAAATTTTTAACTTGACACTGTGCTTTTTATTTGGTATCAGTAAGAATTTGTATAGTACATAAACTATAAGTTAAAATAATTATATTACATGGTTTATTTAATTTCAGTGGGACCTTGTTTGTAGTAATGCCTACTTGTCACGGCTGGCAACAACAATTTATTTTATTGGCGTGATGGTTGGTGGGTTAATCTTTGGTTACCTTGCCGACAAGTTTGGACGGAAGAAAATTATGCTGGTTACTCTGTTCACACCAGTTACTATTGGCGTGCTGACAGCTTTAGTCAAGTCCTACTATTTGTTTGTTGGTCTGAGATTCCTACAGGGAATTTTTATTCAGGTAATGTTTACCTTAGAAAGTTTACATCAAATGTATAATTACTATTGACTCAAATAGTTGGGTCGATTTGGATTCAGGGAAGCAGTTTTGATCAAAACATAGCAGACTGTTTCCACATATTAACATGATTATTGACATTGTTGAGTGAACAACAGAATATATTACGGTTTATGTATCCTTTTGTTGTTTCAATGCTAAACATATGGAAATTTTATGGACAATCCACAGCCTTTCCTCTTGTACTGTTATATTTGACACTTATGTACTTAATAGATAGTGAACCACTTCATGCAGTGTCAGCAATGATTTCCCTAAAACAAGTTTTATAAAAGTTATTACCTGAAACAAGTACAAATATGGACCCATTCAAGTACACCATCTAGGGTGCGCTTGGCTTTTGTGATTCAGGTTTTTATACGACCGCAAAAATTATTTGCCGTCATATATTGGTATGACATTGGCGTCGTCATCGTCATCGTCTGAAGACACATTGGTTTTCGCACAGTAACTTTAGTTTAAGTGAATAGATCTCTATGAAATTTTACCATAAGGTTCAATACCATAACAGGAAGGTTGGGATTGATTTTGGGGGTTATGGTACCAACAGTTAAGGAATTAGGGGCCAAAAAGGGGCCATAAGTATGCATTTTTGTAACTTCCAGACAATAACTTGTGTGTTAGTGTATGGATCTCTCTGACATTGTACCACAAGGTTCCATATCACAAAGGGAATGCTGGGATTGATTTTGGGGATTATTGCCTCAAAATTTAAGGAATTAGGGGCCAAAAAGGGTAAAAAACAAGCATTTTTCTAGTTTCATGACAATAACTTGTGTGTAAGTGTATGGATCTTTCTGAAATTGTACTACAAAGTTCCATATCACAAAGGGAAAGCTGGAATTGAGTTTGGGGGTAATTGCCCAAAACGTTTAGGAATAAGGGGCCAAAAATAAGCATTTTTCTAGTTTCCAGACAATAACTTGTGTTCAAGTGTATGGATCTCTCTGAAATTGTACTACGAGGTACCATACCACAAAAGGAAGGCTAGGATTGAGTTTAGGGGGTGATGAATCATAGGGGGTTCAAAAAATTTTTGGGGGGGGGGATTTTTTTTATCTTTTTTTTTTCTTTAAAATTTTCCATTTTAAGTTGGTTATTTCTGATTTATATATAAAAGCAAATAATAATGATATGGTTTGATTTCATCAAAAATTGAAATATTGGGGTTCTTTAATATGCTGAATCTAACCGTGTATTTAGATTCTTAATTTTTGGTCCTGTTTTCAAATTGGTCTACATTAAGGTCCAAAGGGTCCAAAATTAAACTTAGTTTGATTTTAACAAAAATTGAATTCTTGGGGTTCTTTGATATGCTGAATCTAACCATGTATTTAGATTTTGGATATTGGACCAGAATAGGTAAATTAAAATTTTTTAAGTTTTTAGACCACATTCATTCTGTGTCAGAAACCTATGCTGTGTCAAATATTTAATCACAATCCAAATTCAGAGCTGTATCAAGCTTGAATGTTGTGTCCATACTTGCCCCAACTGTTCAGGGTTCGACCTCTGCGATCATATCAAGCTGCGTCCAGCGGAGCATTTTATTTTTATTGTAAAGGTTGTTTAGGGCATTTTGTAAACAATAAAGACTAGAACAACATGAACAAACAAAATGAGTAATCTGTATTTCAAATGTTTTAATGAAAATCTATGTTACAAAGTCTTGTGATTTTTTTGTAAAAATCTTGGCTTGAGGAGCCACAAAATCCACAGTTTCTCTTTAGTATATGTATGTACAAAATTGCATATTTATTTTATTCAGTACTTTTGCTGTTTTGATATTATTGCACTTTAAGAATTTCTTAATACACAGGCCTACAGAATGGGTCATAAATCTTTAAAGAAGTTGAACATTTTGATAGAAAAAAATATGTGAAAACTCCATTTTTTGCAGTGTATTTGAAGTTGCAGTCTGACATAGCTCTTGTAATTATAAAGGACTAAAATATGTACATGTTTTTCAATTTGATTAAAAATCCACATTTTTGTATCAAGAAAATGTTACTTTAATTCAAGTAAAATTCTTTAAATGAAAATATGTTTTTTTCAAGTCATGTAAATATTCAGATTTTATGCTTTATAATCATAAAAATTTGGACTGCAATAAAAAGATGCTGAAATAGAAGAAAAATACTGAACAATTTTGATATGTCATTTATGTATTAATGTCATACTCATTTGTTTTTGTGTTGTTGGGTTACTGTCTTATTACCACTTACCTATCATCTCCTTTCTCTATCTTTAAATCATTTGCTTATAACAGGGTCTACAAACCACGACATATGTAATGGTGATGGAGTTATTCCTCCCCCAGTATAGAGGGACTGCTGGAGCTGTGTTGGAATGTTTCTGGGGTGTGACTGTCATTATGATGGCGGGTATAGCTTACCTACTACAGGACTGGAGAAATATACAACTAGCGATATCTGTTCCTAGTGCTCTGGCACTAACTTATATATGGTAAGTCACATTTTAAAATAAGGAGATGTGGTATGATTGCCTATGAGACAACTTTCCACCAAAGTTCAAATGAAGTGGATATAAGCAATTATAGGTAACTGTATGGCCTTCAAGAATGAGAAAAACCCATACCATATAAATGGCTATAAAAGGCCTGGACATGAAAAATATGAAACAGTTCAATTGAGAAAACTAATGGTCTAATTTATAACAAAACAATTTACGAAAAACAAATATGACAAACATGAACTAACAACAACCACTGAACTAGATGCTCCTGACTTTGGACAAGTACATAAATAATGTTGCAAGGTTAAACATGTTCGAAGGCGCCAACCCTCCCCTAACCTGGGACAATGGTGTAACAATACAACATAAGAACGAACTATGAAAATCGGTGGAAAAGGGTTTAGCTCATCAGATCAATACAAAGCAGAAAACATTCAACAAAAGTGTAAATTTTTCATTTGTTTTGGTTACTACTGCAAATCCATGATTGCTGGAAAAAAATCAAAATCTTTTTAATGTGATTGGAGAAATTTTATGTAGCAAAAGTCTACTGAAATCATGAATGTAAGCTGTTATTATTGCCTACCTGATCAAATTGTCGCATTTTTCGCAGTATTAAAACATTGCAATAATTTTTGAATTTACAGTAATTTGTTTATTTTAATGTAGATTCAGGAATGAATTATAAGTAAAAATAAAAAGTACTCTCCTAAAAAAAAAAAAACAAACAAAACAAAACAAACAAAAACAAACCAAGCACAAAGAAACTTAAAGTGAATTCTGAAATTTAAAGACAGTATTGTATCATATGCTATATTAAATTTTTTTGTTTTCTTTTTATAGGTTGGTACCAGAAACTTTGAGATGGCTTATGATAAAAGACAAGATTGATCAAGCTCAGAAAATAGTAAAGAGAATCACTAAGTTCAACAACCTGTCCTTCCCTGCTAGAACAATGGATGAGCTCCAAATCCAGATTGAGTCTAAAGATTATCAACCAGGGCGACAATACATGTTTTATGATCTTCTGCGTACACCAATTCTACGAAAACACAGCTTGATTTTGTTTTATTTATGGTAATTATTTAGAGATTTTATTACTACTTCCAGTAGGATACAAATTATCTTTATTCAAGATTGTTGAATCTTCAAATTTTAGAATTGAGAGTTAATTTTAAAATTCAAAAATATGTGAAGTTTTTTACGCGCTTTAAATATTTTAAACAGCAAAAGTGTGAAAATGTCATATTACTTTTTAGGATCAGCTGTATGTATGAAAATTCCAAGAATAGGAATTTTTCCAAGGGCTTTTCATATTTTGTAACATGAGATTGTGAAAATGTAGTGTTACAAATAATGCATAGTAGAAGCTGTTACTCCAATGATTTTGGTGTAATATTTTGTCTAAACAGTGTGATGAAAAATTATAAATCATTGAAAAAAAAAATAACTGCATGTTCAGAGGAAAACTATTTTTCAGCTTCAGTTGATGATTTATTATATGATTAAACACATTTTTTCTAGAGGCTATTGATGTGAAAGCTTGGCTGATTAAAGGGGGTGGTATAAAAAAAATTTTTTGGGGGGGTCAATTTTTTTTCCTCGAGATTTAAGAAATTATCAGTTTTCCAAAAAAAAAATTGCGGGTCACAATTTATTTTGCTAATTTTTTGTATATAGCCTGAAAACAGAGTTATTTAGTATTGCGCAACAGCACAGTGTATTGCACAACAGCGAGAAATCTACAATTGAACATAAATTCAAATCATATAACCAATTTCAAGTTCTTTGACTACATTTATTCAGTGTCAGAAACCTATTATGTGTCAAATATTTAATTACAATCCAAATTCAGACCTGTATGAAGCTTGAATATTGTGTCCATTTTTGCCCCAACTGTTCAGAGTTGGACCTCTGCGGTCGTATCCAGCTGCGCTCAGAGAAGCATTTTTTTTTAAAAAATTCAACTTTCTTGCAACTGAAAGATTCCATTCTTATGTATTGTGCATGAATATAACACAATGAAATCGACATAGTGTTTACAATTGTTCTGGCAACATGGTACTGTAAATACAGAAATTATAGCATGCATTTATTATTCAGTTTTTGAAGAATGGACAAAACTGTGAGATTTATTATTGGGATTTCAGGAAAATCTGCATACAGAGATATATCTGTGTATCAAATTCAGAATGCAAGTTCTTATTATTGGAATACTCACCCAGTCGCATTATTAGCATTAATTGATAAAAACCCTGAAATAATTTCTGAATTTACAATATATCAATATGTAAACCAAGGAAAGAAACAGACCAATCACGTTCCAATATTATAGATATGCAAATGATAAAAGATTTTTGTACGTATCAGGTTTTCTGTGTGTGTTGGGTATTATGGGATGACATTTAAGATAGCAGGTCTGGCAGGGAACCATTATTTAACCTTTTTCATCAGTGGATGTGTTGATCTGGTAGCCTTCATCATGGTTATATACCTGATCCAAAGGTAATTATTCTTAATATTTCTTCAATACTAGCTCTGTTCAGAGTCACTTTTGTATACACTTTCTTTTATTTCCCACATCAATATGTTAAAGTTATATCATGAGGGTCTGGATAGTGTTTACAGATTAGAGATGATTGGCAAATCGTGCAGACTAAAGGGCCAAAAAAATAAAGAATAGAGAAAAATAGGCCCAAAAAAAAAATGAATACAAAAATCTGTCTTGTCAGATCACCTTCCTCTTGTCCAACTGTAGTAATACCAGTGCATTTTGAATCTCAATTCACATGTCACCTCTCATTGCCTCTCTTATTAGGTCAACTTTTCTCTGGGCCCAAGAATAACCTTTATTTACAGGTTTGACTGTATATACAAGGATAATAGTTATTACTAATAGCTGGTAAATGAAAAAGAAAAGTACACAAAACCAAAATTTTGATAGTAGAAATAACCTTAAAGTCCTCTTATTACATATGTACAGAAAATTCCTTACACAAAACTGATAATATTTGTTCCAATACTGTACAATTGTCAATCTTTTATTAATCCTGTACAGATTTGGAAGAAGAATTCCTCTTTTGGTGTACTTTGTTATTGGATCTGTTTCATGTATAGTTGCTGGATCCATTCCTATTGCACTAGCAGGTAAGTTGTTCATATTGCACTAGCAGGTATGTTGTTCCTATTACACTAGCAGGTAGATTGTTCCTATTGCACTAGCAGGTACGTTGTTCCTATTGCACTAGCAGGTAGGTTGTTCCTATTGCACTAGAAGGTAGATTGTTCCTATTGCATTAGCAGGTAGATTGTTCCTATTGCACTAGAAGGTAGGTTGTTCCTATTGCACTAGAAGGTAGGTTGTTCCTATTGCACTAGAAGGTAGGTTGTTCCTATTGCACTAGCAGGTAGGTTGAGAAAATTACACTTTATTTTTGTATGACACTTCAAGTTAAGCAAAGAAAGAAAGTTCTTGTAGAAGGTCAGTGGTTATCTCTTGGAACTCTGGCTATCTCCACCAATAAAAACTGACCACCACAAAATAGCACAATAGTGCTGAAAGTACCAAATACCAATCAATCAACCAATCTTTTAGACTTGACAAAGTATTTGTTTTTTTCTTACAAAGAAGTGTGATTACAGATTTTCATAGCACTTTTCACAAAACATGTACAAGGTATAATTATAAGGAGGGGCCTTGCCTTGTTGATCGTTCAACTACTGTATCACTATCTTGTCACTACTAAGGTTCTGAGTTCCAACTCCCTGTCGTGCCCATCTACCAACCCTATTTTTTCAGCACTTTAGCATTAACAGGTATTTATTCAAGTCAATGTTGTTAAATAAAGGCTCTATTGTTTTTATTATTTACAGCAGCTAATGAATAATTAAAATTTAAATAGGAAAATGGTGTTTTGTGTAATTGATTATAGGTAGATATATCTAAAACAAACAGCTTGATTTGATTTTATTTCCAATGAAAGCCGATCTAAGTCTAAACATACGAACTATCCCATGTTATCAGAAAATAAAACTCAACTAACAGATGCTTTTTGGTTTAAGGATGTTTGCTACTGTGTTTCAAAATAACAAGCTTTTTAGAAGACTGTTATCATGGTTATAAATTGATAGTATATAAATAACAGACCTAAAAAAGGAAAAAAAAAATGATAGGTCCATGTGCATGTTTTTGAGATATAAGCCATTGAAAATTTGGTGGGAAATGATTCTCTCTAGATTTTTCATACAGTTAACATTGGCAGTTTTTTTCTTTCAAAAACTATGAAAAAATAACGATTTTATAAGATTTTCAAATATGGCTTTTGAAACTATATGTAATAAGATTATGAAAAGAAAAGTAGGGCTTAGTGGGAATTTTTTTTAATGGCAATTAATTGATAAAATCAGGATTCCGAATATCTGACAAAAATTTCAAAAATAAGAGGAGCCAACATCCTTTAGTGTAAACTACACATCTGTATTTAAGGAAATATTATTTTTGTTTTCAGGAGCATCAGGGACTGCTGAGAAGGTGTTTGCTATCATTGGGAAGTTTGGAATGGCTGGTGTTTTCAGTATTATATTTGTTTACAGTTCTGAGCTTTACCCAACAGTTATCAGGTATGTCAGTTCTCAAACAGTATAATTGTAAAAATAAGGAGATGTTGTATGATTGCCAATGAGACAACTACCCAACAGAGATCAAATGAAGTGGATGTAAGCAATTATAGGCAACTGTATGGCCTTCAACAATGAGAAAAACCCATACCACATAGTAAACTGTATAGGGCCCCGAAATGACAAATGTGAAACAATTCAAACGAGAATACTAACGGCCCCATTTATGTACAAAACAATGAACAAAAGATAAATATGATGAATAGCAACAAACAACAACCACTAAATTACAGGCTCTTGACTTGGGACAGGCACATACAGATTAAATGTTTTCATGACAACAGGTTGATTAAAGCAAACATTCAAAAGTGAAATTCAGATGCAAATACAGTGTCATAGAAGAAAAGATTATAACTAAAAAGTTACTATTCTTTCATTTTAAAAAAGCCTTTTTACAGACATATTTTGTTTCTCAAATGATTTTCATTAAATTACATAATCTAAGGTCTGTTTATCTTGAATTATCTTTTGTTCTCCATTTTTTTCAAAGTGTCATAATTTTTTAATAAACTAAGACCTGAATTTAAATCCTGTGTCAAAATAATTAATTCTGTAAAAACTGTGATTAGTAAAAAAAATCTAAAATTGAAAAGAAACTGAATTCAATTAATTTTACTTAAGGGAAACATTGCAACTGTCCCATTAAATGTGTTTCAAGAGCAAAATGTATATTAGATATTTAGATTTTCACAAGTAGTTAATATTAGGACAGCTGACTATGAAATGCATGAAAACTATATTCCTACTGAAGGTAGATGGTTCTCACTGGTCACTCCGGCTTCCACCACCAATAAAAAATGAATGTCATGAATTAGCACAATAGTGCTGAAAGTGGCTTTTAACAAAAATCAATCAATCAATCAGTCATGAAAAATATAATTTGACACTTGATAATGTATAATACTTAAACAGATATTAACTTTAGAAGTCTTTATTTTTGTAGGAGCATAGGAATGGGAACATGTGCTTTCTGGGCCAGATTGGGCGGAGTTGTGGCCCCTCAGATTCTGGTTTTGGTAAGTGATCTGTTATATAGGAACTTTAGAATGTAAATTGTGCTTTTTAGTTCAGATTGGGTGGAGTTGTGGCCCCACAGATTCTGGTTTTGGTAAGTGATCTGTTTTATAAGTTTATAAAAATTGAAGTTATGCTTTCTGGGCCAGGTTAATGTGCTGGTAAGTGATTTGCCATGCTTTTATTATTCAGGAAACAAGAACACCTATTTCAACTTTTAAGAACATTATTTGTTTGCAGCATTTCCTGAAATCGTAATAATTATACCCCCGCTTTAAAAAAGTGGAGGTAAACTGTTTTACCTCTGTCTGTCCATCCGTCAGTCCATCTGTCCATCCGTCAGTTCGTCCGTCCGTCCCATGAATATTTTTCATCACATCTTTCTCAGGAACTACATTACAAGGATTTCTGAAATTTGGTATCAGGGTTTATATGAGTCAGCTATACCGTGTGATACGTTTTCAGATTCATCACTCAACAACTTCCTGTTTACATTCTACTTTTAGCGGGGCTGGGGTATCATTAGTGAGCAGTAGCTCACAGATTCACTTGTTGATCTCACATATTTGTCCATTGTTCAACAATCACAACAATAAAGCCACACGTTTATCTTAATTCACAGTATTTTTGCACATAGTACTAAAACACAGACTAAGTCAATATTGCAATTTGCTGAACTCCTAAGAACTAAGTATTTTCCCAAATTCTTTTAACTGGAATATTAAAAGCAGGACTTAAGTGATAATATACTGAATACACTTATCACACTTCACAGAATTATACATTTTGTAATGACTTACATTTCAGGGTGATTTTACCCACAAATCTGTGTCTGTGATAATATTTGGAGTTATTTCACTTGTTGCCAGTCTACTGGTTCTATTTTTGCCTGAAACTGCAAACAGGAAGTTACCAGACACTATTGAGGATGCTGAGAGTATTGATGCTTTCAAGGGAAGTAATGGGTCAGAGGAGGAACCAGTTGAATTATAAAGAGATTGAGAAAGCAGATATTTGATCTAAGAAAAAAATGTTTAAATTAAACAAATTTTATTTGTGGGAACTTTGGAATTATATTTGTAGCATACATTCTTTGGAAATTTGATAAAAAGGCTGTCAGCAGATTGAAGAATCTGCTATTTTGTCACAAAGTGCTAAAGATTTATAGAATTTAAATTCCTTTGATCAAATCAGTTGGTTTTTATGAAATAGATATCTAGACAGAAAATTTAAATATATGAATTATTGTCAAAGCTGGTTAAGGCTGTAAATTTTGCGCATTTCATTTTTCTGAAATTGATGTTTTGTAGTAGTGAAAAATTCAATATGTAGAAATTGAAATAAGTGATTATCATAATTGTGATATATTGAGGTTTATGTAAATATTGTTACTTAGCTATGTTTTTGTATTTGTAGTTTGTGTAAATGAGATTATATATATATTTTTTATTATTACCTCAAAAATATGAATTCCATGAAATGAATAACATGTTCTTTCATAATCCTTAGGACATTTTTTTAACTCACATAATAATGATTTTAAACAAAATTGGTACCAATAACATGTTCTTTCATAATCCTTAGGACATTTTTTTAACTCGCATAATAATGATTTTAAACAAAATTGGTACCAATTTTCAAAACATACAAAGGTCATTGGTTTTCTCTGGGCACTTGTGCTTCCTCCACCAATAAAAACTGACCGCCACAAAATAGTCAACAGTGATGAAAGTGGCGTTAAACAACAATCAATCAATCAATCAAAACATTATGTATACTCATTTTGGTTTGGTTTGTTTTAAATGATAATCTTTCTTGGGTTATTTAAATTTCAGGAAAGTTCAGGAGGCACTCAAATTAATTAATTATTGGTGGTTGCATTTTAGTTAGAATTTTGAAAAAGTTATAAGTAAAATGCAAATTTAATATTATGGGTTGTTGAGGTCTAAAAAAGTGTCTGCCATGCCCTCATGTGTTTAATTCCGGAACACCCCTTAGACATTGTTAGTATCTTGATAGCTTTATTTATACCATTTAAATTTGCTAGAGGGATAGTAAACACACATCAATCAGCAGGTTTTTCTTTAAGTCATTTTTTTTCCTGTTATAAGCTGATAATGAGAGGAAGTGAAAGTTTCAATTGTTTTTTTTTTATATTTGAAAAAAAAATGTAAATGTGATTTTTATATTTTTATGGCTTTTAAGCATATCATTTTTGAAGATTACTATATCTCTTTATGTTATGTGGGAATATGTATATAATTGTTAATTTAATAGATATTTTTGTATCAATGTGTAAATATTTTATGAACGCTGTTCTGGGGAAAGCAATGGTATTTCAGTCACGTATATACAAATTTTTGAAAAGAAGGTACAGAGTTAAAGATCATCTATGATTTTGAAACGAAAGGGAGTTTCTCTGCTACAATCTCATCATAGGTATAATAGCCCTGAGATAAGACGTAGCTGAGAAATTTCTTGAGTTGAAAGACCATAGATAATCTGTTTATCACTATTTTTCTAGTATACATCAATGATTTTGGCTTTTGACGTCTTTATGTTTCAACTCTACTCTAGAAAAAAGAGATGGAAAATTACTACACAAAAAGGTTAAAGCAAAATAAGAAAAAAAGTGATGATTTACATTTTTTAGACAATGTTTTGTCTCATGGGTATGGTTTAGAAATATTGAAAGAGAAATAAGTGTATTTTACTCTTGTGACATGAATTCCATTGGTTTCTTTTCTTAAAAAAGGCAAAAAATGCCAAAATTAAACAAAAATTAAAAATCAGTGCATTTTACCTGCTCCTGCAATTATTAGCAAATTGTTATGGAAACTAAACAGAGTTTAATGTGACAGAAAGTTCAGCTGGTTTTCTGCACTGAAAAAAAAAATCTTGTCAGAGGTGATAAAATAAAATTGAATCAGTGTAGGATTTAATAAAGAATCGCATTGGAAGATTAATAAGAATCTCAATTTATGATTAACAAGAATCTCAATTTAGAATTTAATATAAAGAATCTCAAAGTAGAATTTAGAACAAATAGTAGCTGGTTTAACATAAAAAGCTAGCTTTGTTCAACAGCAAACAAATCTATATTTGGAAATTATTTGCTGATAAAATGATCCTCTGTCAGATTTACTATATAACCAGAACAGTGTTTTTTGTATCATTACAGTAATCATAGTTAATTTTGTCAATTTACTCAAGAATCCTCTATAACCCTTCAAAACTCCAGATTTACAGTATTATACCTAAAAAGATCACATGGGATATCCCAATCTGAAATCCACAGAGCGATCGGAAACTGGAGGAGTAATTTTTGAAATGTTTGTAACGGTTGGTAGGTAAAAACAGGATCTGATTCCCACAGAGTATAATTCCTCTGTTGGAATCGCATTCAGATTGTACTTACCCACCGTAACAAACTTTTCATTACTTGCTCCGTGGGATTTGGATCCCTATGTGGTTTTGGAACAGGATAACCTGTGTGAAGATTTTCAGTCAAAATTTACATCAGACTCAGATTTATTGACTACAGAATACCAAATCAATTGTTTGCTTTATCAAGTAACTGGAAAGAAAAATCAACTGCTTTTATCAATACATATGAATCTACGTTAATGGAGAGATTATTTTAAGAAGACAAAGGAATGAAGGCCTTGTGATGTCCATTTTAAGGGGTTAAATTCCTTGTCTGTTATAATGATAAAGTTGACTATGATTGTGTAATATAATTGTCTGTAAAATAATCATTGTGTTTCATGAACAAGATATTGGTTCCATCTGGGATATATAAGTACAAACATTTCCTTCGAATTCCTTTGAAAATTACAATTTTTGACAACAGTTAAGAAAATTTCTTTGAATCAAACATCTCAACTAAAAAAAAATTCTTTGTAAAAATGCTTCAGAAATGTTTATATTAGTTTCATTGTAATCATCATTTGAAGTGCTTTACCTGCAGAGAACTTTTTTAAGATTTAAATATCAGCCCTCAACAATAAAGAGAAAAGATATCAATGGGCAATCATAAATCATATGTCAAATAAAAACATACAGCACCATTGTGAAAATAGAGTTCTAAAGAGCCTGTGTCGCTCACCTTGGTCTATGTGCTTATTCCATAAAGGACACTCTCCAACATTGTAGACTAGTATAGAATTCATAACAAAAATCTGTTTTGTTGATCTTGTATTACTGATCATTTGTTATTTTTAGTTTCTCTCTATCTTCTTTAGTTTTTGCACAAAACACAAAAGAGTGTAAAAAGAATCCTCATTTAAGGGCAATCACTCCTATAAAGAGTGACAGTCTACTTACTATATCGCCAAAATTTCACTTGCCCCTTTGGGCCAGGTGAGCTAAAAATCAAACAACCAAAAAACGAAGCATCAATAACAAAACACTTAGAAAATATATCTCCCTCATGCAAAGCTCTGATTCCTTGTCCAGATTGGCTGTATGTTAGTTCCTTTTTGGTTTGATTAGCTCTTCAACATTTGTATTGGGGTTTGGATTTTCAAATATTTTGACCTCGAGCATCACTGAAGAGACATTAATTGTTGAAATGCGCATCTCCTGCAGTAAAATTTGTACCAGTTATGATATTAAAAAACTAGTTTGAACAACACAAACCCCACATAAAATCAGGAGATGAACTTTGTTGCTCCGGAAGGGTAAACAGTTTCTTACAATCAGTGACACCTATCTTGTTAAAGATATCAGTGGAGCCTTATATTAGAGTGGTTGGAAGAAGTACTATTTATAACAAGAGATTGTCAAAAAAATCTATGGTAAAACAACTAAAATAACTTAAAAGAAATAAAAACATTTTTCATATTGTGCTTTTTTTTCAATTTTCTTATTTTGTTATTAATTGTCAAGATTTGATTTTGTAGGAAATTGTTTGGCTTCTGTGAAATTAAGGAGAAATGCTAAGGTTTATAATTTATATTAGCCTTGATGTGAATGAATTGTTTTAACTTGATTGCTAAGATGATTGAAGGATTTTGATTTGTTGTAGCTTATAGGTGAAGGGAGTATGTTTAATGATATACATATTTTTTATACTATTTATTTTTTTTTATTGCATGTATTTAATTTCGTTTTCCAATAATGCATAATAAAAGTTTTCATTTTCATGAATTGTTTGAGTATTGATTAAACTCATTTGATCCAATGAAAAGAATTAGTGAAAAATTATAAAAAGAAACGGATGAAACAAAAGACTTTCTCCAAAACATAAAATTCAAAAAATTCAAAAGGTAGACAATAAATATGGAGAACTCAATATTGGGAAACAAAAACTGTGTGTGAACTCCAGTTTCTGTGTCGCTTTTGACACTCATTAAAGTCAAAGTCAAAGTCAAAGATTTTATTGATCTAAAACATAACATAAAAAAGAATATATAAAGAGATATATATAAAATCGTGTAATTTTTCGATTTTTTTTCCTTCTATCTATTTGACTGTGGAGGTACAGTTTCAGATACTAGTAATACAAAATCTGGATTGTCATCAACACACAAACAAAGAACAAACATTAATCATTACAATCAATCATAAATCAATACATAACATAAAATAAAAATATATAAAGAGATATATATAAAATCTTGAAATTTTTCGATTTTTTTTTCCTTCTATCTATTTGACTGAGGAGGTACAGTTTTAGATACTAGTAATACAATTTATATAATATATTACATAAAATAACTTAAGTTATTAAACGTCTGAACTTGTACATCTCATTAAAACCTTTATGCAACATTTACTGACATCATAATCATTACTTCGAAATATGAAATAGAATTTTTCAATGTCAGATTATTGAAAGATGGTAAAATATCTGAAATATTCTAAAAAATTTCATTCCTCAAATCATTGAGTTTGGTACATTTTATGGTAAAGTTTAATTCATCTTCAACTTCAAATTTACATAGGGGGCATAATCTGTTTTCTAAATCAATCTTTTTATGTCTGCCTTTTCAATCATAAGGATACTATTACTTATCCTTATTCTTACAAAGTTTAAAATATCAGCTCTGTCTATATCTAATTTTAAAAAGTTCTCCATATCAAATTTCTTCTTCAAATCCTTGTAGGTTCTTAATTTGTTTCCTCTTTCATCAATAACACTTTTTGAAATGGAATGCTCCCAAAATTTTATGAAATCATTTTTCAGTTTTTTATATATAGCAAAAGTTAAACGATTTTTATACCACTGCAAAAATTTTTGGGATCGTATAATGGTATGATGTCGTCGTCGTCTGAAGACACCTTGGTTCCGAACAATAACTTTAGTTTAAGTGAATGGATCTCTATGAAATTTTTTAAGAAGGTTCAATACCACATAAGGAAGGTTGGGATTGATTTTGGGGATGATGGTCCCAACCGTTTAGGAATTAGGGGCCCAAAAGGGCCCAAAACAAGCATTTTTCTAGTTTCAGGATAATAACTTGTGTATAAGTATTTCGATTGCTCTGAAATTGTACCACAATGTTTAATACCACAAGTAGAAGGTTGGGATTCATATTAGGGGTTATGGGGCCAACAGTTTAGGAATTAAGGGCCAAAAAGGGGCCAAAAAACAAGCATTTTTCTAGTTTCCAGACAATAACTTGTAAGTGTATGGATCTCTCTGACATTGTACCACAAGGTTCCATATCACAAAGTGAAGGCTGTGATTGAGTTTGGGGTTAATTGCCCAAAACATGTAGGAATAAGGGGCCAAAAAGGGCCAAAAACAAGCATTTTTCTAGTTTCCAGACAATAACTTGTGTTTAAGTGTATGGATCTCTCTGAAATTGTACTACAAGGTTCCATACTACAAAGGAAAGGCTGGGATTGAGGTTTGGGGTTACTGCTCCAAGGGTGGTTTCAAAAATTGAGGGGGGGGGGATTTTTTTTCCAATTTTTTTAGGGGATTCATATTTTTTTCAAAATTTTTCAAATTTCAAATTTTTGAAAAGTTTCAAGAAGAAATCTTCAATTGCACAGTATTGTGCAATCGATCTTTGACCACATTTATTTTGTCTCAGAAACCTATATCATGTAAAAAATTTGATCACAATCCAAATTCAGACAGTATCAAGCTTGAATATTGTGTCCAAATTTGCCCCAACTGTTCAGGGTTCGACCTCTGCGGTCGTATCAGGCTGCGCTCAGCGAAGCATTTTATTACTAAATGAATTTTGATTTTCCCAGACATGTTTAAATCCAACTTTTTCAAATAACAATTTAATTTTTGTTCTATACCAGTTATTATTAACACTTGATGAATAAATCTTATTTATTAAACTATCTGGATTTGAATTGACTACATGATGCCAGTAACCTACACAAAGTTTGATAGCATCAACAGAACATGGGATCAAACCCAATTCTCCCAAAACTGCCAAATTTGATGCAGTTTTGTTAACTCCTAAGATGTATTTAGCAAATTTAATTTGTACTTTTACAGGTTGATATAAAAAATATCTAGACTCCATGGAAGCATTATTTGTCAACAAAGTATCTCATCATGTTACTCATCAAATGTAAAATCCAGTGATGAGACACGAGGAAGAAAAAATGGATAGGATAGTTAGTAAAGTAAATAAATATATCTCTGATCATCAGATAATGATGTTCCCTATTTGTTATATATGTTGATTGCCAAAGAAGAGATATGAGAGACTTGGTATTTGCTGCTTCCCTACGAAGCATGTATTATTTAGGAGTAAGAGCAAACACTGATCAGTTAACTAAAGTATGATCTGTCGTCTTGTTAACTGGTACCTATTAAACTAGCATGATAAAAATCCAGCTCAGCATGTCTGTCTAATACAAGGTCCGATTCATAATCATATCAAATCAAAAGGTTCTCGTCCTGATATTTGCCACTGGATGTTAAACATCAATCCATCCATCCATCTTTTCGAAGATGTGAGTTAAATATTCCTTAGGTGAAAAATCTTAATTATTTTCACTGTTTCATCATAATCTTTTATAAGTAGTTGTTTGTTCTGTAAAACTAGTTTACATTGCCTGCACCAAGTCAGGAATATGACAGTTGTTTTTCACTTGTTCCGTTGATTGAGAGCGTTTGATTTTGTCAGTTTTTATGGACTTCCCCTTTTTGAATTTGCCTTGGAGTAAGTATTTTGTTATAATTTTTCAAACCATTTTAACACATTGACTTCAATAGTTTTGATATTCAAATAAAATATCCAATAAGAAAGAGAAGCAACAAGACTCAAAAACAAAGTCAAAATTTGAATCATTTATCAGTTTTCTGGTTCCTGACTGTCTAATTTCTTTTAACAATACAATGCTGTTTTATATAGGGAATTTTCGATTATTAAAATGTGGACATCATTTTCAATTTTTAATCTCGCTTATACTCTGGTTGCTTGTCCGGGTGTGGGGTTACTTTTTGTCCTTTCTGGATTAATTAGCTCTTACTTTTATATCATGATTTGGATTTCCAAATATTTTGTCCTCGAGCCTCACTGAAGAGTTATTAATTGTCGAAATATGCATTTATGTAAAATTATTGAAGTATATTCATTTCTGTGTAGCAATATCCCAGCAACGCCTGCGTATGGAGTTTATCTCCCAGTTGATACGATATTTAAGGGCTTGCGTTTCCAATCATGATTTTCTTGATAGAGTTTACTAGGATTGCTATGATGTTGTCAGTTCGTTTTCAACTTATGAGTTAGACTATTCCTTTGGTATCGCCCCCTCTTTGTTACTGCTTACAAGGAAGCTTTGTTTCATGGATTCCAAATGGTAAAGATGAAGTCATCCCATCAGGACGCCATTAGGATTTGGTTGTCCGTTATATCTGTGTCACAGATGACCACTGATATAATTCACTTGTTATCAAAGACCCTTCCTCTCGATAGTGACATTATTAAATGAGATTGTTTACTTGCATTAGCCACACGACGGTGCCATTTCTGAAGTAGAAACTACCTACGAGCCTTCATGAGCAAAAGAGTTCACCCCTGCTCTTTTTTGGTGTTCATGTTGCTTAATCTTTAGTTTTTTTTTAATGTTTAGTTATTTTTTGTTGTCCTTTCGTAGGTTTTATTGTTGGCCATGGTGTAGACTAGTTTTGAATTTAAAATACTCCATTCGGTCCTTACTATTTTTTTTCCATTTTCCTCTTTTTAGCTCACTTTTCCTAAAAGGAAATGTGAGCTTTTGCCATCACTTGGCGTCCGTCGTCCGTCCGGTGTAAACTATTTAAAAAATCTTCTCTGAAACTAATGAACCAATTTCAACCAAATTTAAGCTGAATAATCCTTAGGGTATCTAGTATAAAGTTTGTGTTTTATTTTCTGTTTCGTCAAAAACATGTCCGCCATGGATAAATAACTTGTAAGTGTATGGATCTCTCTGACATTGTACCACAAGGTTCCATATCACAAAGTGAAGGCTGTGATTGAGTTTGGGGTTAATTGCCCAAAACATGTAGGAATAAGGGGCCAAAAGGGCCAAAAACAAGCATTTTTCTAGTTTCCAGACAATAACTTGTGTTTAAGTGTATGGATCTCTCTGAAATTGTACTACAAGGTTCCATACTACAAAGGAAAGGCTGGGATTGAGGTTTGGGGTTACTGCTCCAAGGGTGGTTTCAAAATTGAGGGGGATTTTTTCCAATTTTTAGGGATTCATATTTTTTCAAAATTTTCAAATTTCAAATTTTGAAAAGTTTCAAGAAGAAATCTTCAATTGCACAGTATTGTGCAATCGATCTTGACCACATTTATTTTGTCTCAGAAACCTATATCATGTAAAAATTTGATCACAATCCAAATTCAGACAGTATCAAGCTTGAATATTGTGTCCAAATTTGCCCCAACTGTTCAGGGTTCGACCTCTGCGGTCGTATCAGGCTGCGCTCAGCGAAGCATTTTATTACTAAATGAATTTTGATTTTCCCAGACATGTTTAAATCCAACTTTTTCAAATAACAATTTAATTTTTGTTCTATACCAGTTATTATTAACACTTGATGAATAAATCTTATTTATTAAACTATCTGGATTTGAATTGACTACATGATGCCAGTAACCTACACAAAGTTTGATAGCATCAACAGAACATGGGATCAAACCCAATTCTCCCAAAACTGCCAAATTTGATGCAGTTTTGTTAACTCCTAAGATGTATTTAGCAAATTTAATTTGTACTTTTACAGGTTGATATAAAAAATATCTAGACTCCATGGAAGCATTATTTGTCAACAAAGTATCTCATCATGTTACTCATCAAATGTAAAAATCCAGTGATGAGACACGAGGAAGAAAAAAATGGATAGGATAGTTAGTAAAGTAAATAAATATATCTCTGATCATCAGATAATGATGTTCCCTATTTGTTATATATGTTGATTGCCAAAGAAGAGATATGAGAGACTTGGTATTTGCTGCTTCCCTACGAAGCATGTATTATTTAGGAGTAAGAGCAAACACTGATCAGTTAACTAAAGTATGATCTGTCGTCTTGTTAACTGGTACCTATTAAACTAGCATGATAAAAATCCAGCTCAGCATGTCTGTCTAATACAAGGTCCGATTCATAATCATATCAAATCAAAAGGTTCTCGTCCTGATATTTGCCACTGGATGTTAAACATCAATCCATCCATCCATCTTTTCGAAGATGTGAGTTAAATATTCCTTAGGTGAAAAAATCTTAATTATTTTCACTGTTTCATCATAATCTTTTATAAGTAGTTGTTTGTTCTGTAAAACTAGTTTACATTGCCTGCACCAAGTCAGGAATATGACAGTTGTTTTTCACTTGTTCCGTTGATTGAGAGCGTTTGATTTTGTCAGTTTTTATGGACTTCCCTTTTGAATTTGCCTTGGAGTAAGTATTTTGTTATAATTTGTCAAACCATTTTAACACATTGACTTCAATAGTTTTGATATTCAAATAAAATATCCAATAAGAAAGAGAAGCAACAAGACTCAAAAACAAAGTCAAAATTTGAATCATTTATCAGTTTTCTGGTTCCTGACTGTCTAATTTCTTTTAACAATACAATGCTGTTTTATATAGGAATTTTCGATTATTAAAATGTGGACATCATTTTCAATTTTAATCTCGCTTATACTCTGGTTGCTTGTCCGGGTGTGGGGTTACTTTTGTCCTTTCTGGATTAATTAGCTCTTACTTTTATATCATGATTTGGATTTCCAAATATTTTGTCCTCGAGCCTCACTGAAGAGTTATTAATTGTCGAAATATGCATTTATGTAAAATTATTGAAGTATATTCATTTCTGTGTAGCAATATCCCAGCAACGCCTGCGTATGGAGTTTATCTCCCAGTTGATACGATATTTAAGGGCTTGCGTTTCCAATCATGATTTTCTTGATAGAGTTTACTAGGATTGCTATGATGTTGTCAGTTCGTTTTCAACTTATGAGTTAGACTATTCCTTTGGTATCGCCCCCTCTTTGTTACTGCTTACAAGGAAGCTTTGTTTCATGGATTCCAAATGGTAAAGATGAAGTCATCCCATCAGGACGCCATTAGGATTTGGTTGTCCGTTATATCTGTGTCACAGATGACCACTGATATAATTCACTTGTTATCAAAGACCCTTCCTCTCGATAGTGACATTATTAAATGAGATTGTTTACTTGCATTAGCCACACGACGGTGCCATTTCTGAAGTAGAAACTACCTACGAGCCTTCATGAGCAAAAGAGTTCACCCCTGCTCTTTTTTGGTGTTCATGTTGCTTAATCTTTAGTTTTTTTTTAATGTTTAGTTATTTTTTGTTGTCCTTTCGTAGGTTTTATTGTTGGCCATGGTGTAGACTAGTTTTGAATTTAAAATACTCCATTCGGTCCTTACTATTTTTTTCCATTTTCCTCTTTTAGCTCACTTTTCCTAAAAGGAAATGTGAGCTTTTTATATCACTTGGCGTCCGTCGTCCGTCCGGTGTAAACTATTTAAAAAATCTTCTCTGAAACTAATGAACCAATTTCAACCAAATTTAAGCTGAATAATCCTTAGGGTATCTAGTATAAAGTTTGTGTTTTATTTTCTGTTTCGTCAAAAAACATGTCCGCCATGGATAAAAATAGAACATAGGGGTAAAATGCAGTTTTTGGCTTATATCTCAAAAGCTAAAGCATTTAGAGCAATCTGACATGGGATAAAAGTGTTCAAAAAGTCAAGAACTACCTGCCCTGAAATTTTCAGACGAATCATACAACCGATTTTTGGGTTATTGCCCCTAAATTGATAATTTTAATGAAATTGTGCAGTTTTTGGTTATTATCTTGAATATTATCATCGATAAAGATAAACTGTAAACAGTGAAAATGTTCAGCAAAGTAAGATCTACAAATAAGTCAAATGTCAATAATTGTCAATTGACCCATTAAGGAGTTGTTGCCCTTTAAAGGCAATTTTACACAATGTGTTCCTCATGATTGTTAACTTTAAAAAATCTTCTCCTTTTAAAATACTGAAGCAATGTCAGCTAAACTTACGCTGAATGATCCTTAGGGTATCTAGTATAAAGTTTGTGCTTTATATTATGTTTCATAAAAAACAAGACCGCCATGGCTAAAAATAGAACATAGGAGTAAAATGTGGTTTTTGGCTTATAACTCTAAAACCAAGGTATATGAGCAAATCTGACAATGAGTTAAAGTGTTCATTAGGACAAGATCTACCTGCCCTGAAATACAGTTCACCTTCTTGCTCCCCACCGCCTCGGAGTGCCAGCTCTGGTGATGCTTCTGTACGACGGTTCTCCAGTCTAAAGCACCAGGGATACAAGAAACCTATACAAACTTCATATCCTGTGAATACAAACCCTCTGAACTTAATTATTAAAATGTCACGCCTATGATACAAGAGAACCATGATGTTTTCAAACAGATTAATATTTTTTTGTCAATGTAGTTAATGATGAGTAGTTATATATTGTCTCTCTTTAACTTAAAACTTGTACATCATGTACATGTATTCAAATGATTTGATCTTTCTTATTCCTAACTTGCAGACTGCTAGTTTTGTCTAAGTTATATCCCTTGTCAGTCGGTGTACACTTGGAACAAGCAGATTTTGCCCCCCCCAACAAAACCATAAATTAGAGTATTCCGAAGCAAATCGTAAAACGCCCCACCTTTTGGCTTCATTTGTACATTTGGCACCTGTTTGAAATTATTCGAAGTTTTATTTATAAAATATTTGGAGATTGTTTAATTCTTCTGTTGACGCATAAATCTTACAACGGTAACGAAGCGGAGGTAAGTCATGATGTCTTCGATTGTCAAACCTACTGAAAAGGGAAATATCTCTAGACAAAATCATCTAAATTATGGATGCATCCCATGCGCTGAAAAGAATGAATTGGTAAGCCTAATAAAACTTTTGACCCAAATTTCATAGTTGACTAACCATAAAATGTGATATTTTGAACACAGTACATTCCCAGGTTAAAAGTTTATGGTCATGTACATCAAAGTTTATCATGAAACAATATGTTTGGCATAGTACCAGTTTTGACTTATTACAATAAACAAAGAATGGAAACTGGGAATGTGTCAAAGAGACAACAACCTGAAAATGAAACGGAAAATAGCTTAAGGCCATAAATGGACCTTCAACACAATCCATAATCCAACACGCAGAAGAAGGCTTGATCAGGGCCTTATTCATTAATGTATACTAGTACAAAAAAATGGACGTCGCTACACTTCAAAACAGATATGAACCAAGATAAAAAACAAACATACAAGACTAACAAAAGCTACCTAGATGTTCCTGAATTAGGACATGCACAAAAGTTCAGCAAGTTATACATGTTTTGTGAGTTATAAACCTATCACCAATATATATTTTGTACCTCTAGCTAATGTGGAATAAATATAAACACACTGATACATACAGGAAGTCTATTTAAAAAATAAAAAACAATAAATGTTTGTTCTTATGTTGTGCTGTAACACCACAGTCCCATGTTAAAGACAAGGTTTGGATACAGTACATAAATTTTATCCCTCCTTGCACAACTCAAAATCCAATAATTTCAGAGGTTGTCATTTGTTGCTGTGTTTCATATTTGCTTTTCGTTTATTGTTTTTAGCTCACCTTTCCTAATTGCCATGCAATACTCTTAGAATTCTGGATACTGGTTTGTGTCCACACTTATTAATCATACATTAAAAACTTAAAAGCAAAAGAAAAACTTTGATGAAAATTAAATAAAAAACTACAGGTGAGCGATTCAAGCCCTTGAGAGTCTCTTGTTTCTAATAACATCATCTAGCTCCTGCCTGCTTGAAACATGTTCCTTCTCTCAGTATCCTTTCCTTAATTATTTCAACACTCCAGCAGCACGTGTATATGGAATATGCATCTCCCTGTTTATAAGACATCACAGAACTTGCGTTTCCAATTTTACATTCATTTGGCAGCTGCTGGCAATGCAGCTACAGAAACAAGGGTTTGAAATGGTAAAGTGGTAGTCAACTCTTTGAAAATTTTACGTAATTTTTTTAATGTAAACGAACTCATCATAGATACCAGGATTAAAAGGTGTAATGACTACTCAACTTAAGCTTATCCTAAATTGTTAAAACATTTCACAAGGTTTCCATTGTGCATCAACTTCCGATAAAAACTGAAAACAACACTAATATCATGCTGCGTTCACACGTAATTCGATTTCGATTCGCATTAACTAATTTGAATTAGTTTAATTCGCATTCGAAACGTTTTACGTCCACACGTAAATTCTAATTCGAATTGCAATGCGCATCAAATTTGCTTTACTGTCCGAACGACGTTAACTTTTAATTCGTATCAACAAAAACGGATTTCTAATGTGAATTGGTTAATGCGAATAAGCCAATTCGAATCAATTCGAATTAAAAAGGAAGAGTGTGTGAACGCGATTAGCGAATTCGATTCGCATTCGATTCGAATTCAATTCGAATTAAATGTACGTGTAAACTAGGCATAAATTTCATGCGTCCAAAGCGCTTTCTGGATTTACCTTCATCAGGAATTTTCAGAGCCGAATATTTGAAAGCCAATGAAGTGTAAGAACCGATACAATTGAAGAGCTATTAGCCCAAACAGTACCTGAAAATAATAGACAAATCCATCTAAGGTCAACTTTGCCCTAAGGGAGTTGAAAGCTTAGTTTCTTGATAATTTATATATTTATAAACGGACAATTTAATGTTTGTTACATTTAGTTACTGATGTCTTACTCGTTTCGATTTATGTCTGGTGATTTATGTTAATTTAAAACAAATACTTTTATCCACTGTAAGCTGACTATTTAGGTGGTGACTTTATAACTGTAAAGGAATATATTACCAATTTTCGTGATTTGCATATGTTAATAAAGATATTTACTTTTCCTTAATGATCAGAAGTTATGGTCATAATCAGGATCCGGCATCACCGGTAACCGGTGTTTCGCGCAAAAGAGTAGCACCAATAAACAAATCAGAGCTAAATATCTAATCAAAACGTATGTGTTTCTCGTTCTCCCGTGTACAGGGCTACTTTTCCGCCCTCTAAAGTTGCAGTTTAAAAATAAATCTGTATTCATTTTTTCTCAAGGCAACACTAGTTTACCGATATTCGAATCTCATAAATCAATTTAAAAGGTACAAATCAAGAAAAAAACAAAAAACAAAAAACAAAAAAACAAAAAAAACAAAAAAACAAAAAACAAAAAACAAAAAAACAAAAACTGAGGAATTTGAAAAGAATTTATTTAGTAACATTTAGTAAGTATTTTCTAAATCGTTAAAAAAATATAGTATGAACATACTAAGAGCTTATTTTAAAATGTATATGAACAGATCCGGGATCTTTAAAACATGTAAAGATTATTCATTTAAACCCGAATGCCAATAATATGAACCGATTCGAGCATAGCGAACATGTGAGTTCATCTATTCATAATAACAGTATCTTTAATAAAGTCAGTGTTAACCAGTTACAATTTATTTACAATTAAACGTTATGTTGATAAAGTCGATGACAGGTAAGCAATGTTGTCATTGTAAAATGTATAACCTGCATTCTAGTTTGAAGACCACAATCATATTTGCATATCTAAATTAAAGACGGAAAGAAAAAAAAAAACTATATCAACTAGATGCATGTTAAACACAGCTCAAAATATGTTTATCACTTTGATAGTTGCTACAAAACTTTAATTAACTTAGATATTTTGGGATATTTGTAAACACTACTGTATTCAGATAAATAAATATATATAAAATATCTGTCATAAAAGACAAGGTACAGATGAAAGGTAAATCAATATTTGTACCAAACATTCTCATATGCTGACTTTCTTATCGATCCAGTATTGAGCAAAGCAATATTTGAATTAAATACGAGGAACTTCAATGGATATACTTTTAATGATATATTTTTACAACAGGTTTATTTAAACTTCCTGAGCACATTAGTTGACTTTTTGTTTAATTTCCTGTTGTTCAGCCTTTATAAAAATAAGGAGATGTGATTTGATTACCAACGAGACAACTATCCATCAAAGGTCAAGTGAAGTGGATGTAAGGAAGTATAGGCAATCATATGGCCTTCAACAAGGAATAAAACCAAAACAGTTTTCTATGATGTGTTTTGTAGACTGTTGTTTGTTTTTTGGTCGTTTTTGTTTTTTTGCCATGGCGTTGTTAGTTTATTTTTGCTTTATGAGTTCGAATATTCTTTTGGTATCTTTCGCCCCTTATCTGCAGTCTTAATAATCTTTTTTTTCCTGAAGCCTGTATAAAGAGAAGGGAAATGTGGTATGACTGTAACTTAGAAAACTGCCAATTAAGGATAACAGTAGATTTTAATGACCGAATTATATGTATCACCAGTAAACTACTAAGTCACGATTTCCGTTAACAAGGTTACTGAAAACCTTTACTTAAGTGTCCAAAAGATATAAAGATTTGCCAATATGCCAGTAGAGCTTTGCGTGATGTGACCTTGTTTTACTACGATGTGGATCGAATGACTATTTCGGACATAATTACAACTTTTGCACACACAGTTTATTGACTTTTGCTCGGGTGTTATTGCAAGTATTATGCCGACAACTGGTAATAAACTGCGAAATGTGTAACTAGCTATATTGATTTAACAATCAAAAATGTTCAGTGGAGGAAAGATGTGAAATTATTTAAATTTTGGCTCCTTTCTCTCCAATGTTTGAATCATTTAGAAGATTATAAAATTATGTCTACCCCCTCTGATGATATATCAATATAAAGTTAATTTAAACCATAGTTTCAGCAGAATCGAATCTATGCCGATTGTTAACCATGCGAATACAAAACAACACGATCAGGATTTCCTTTTACTTTGTAATTATAAAAAAAGTAAAATATATATATAAAAAATAAAAAAAATAAAAAATTCATTGTAAAATTCCATTTTTTTTCTGTTAAATTCCCTCGTTTAAGCTATATTATCCTGCACTTTCTATTGATAAGTTAACAATGTTTTTCTTCTATTCAACAGATATCCATGCTTTGTAATGAGAATCCGACCAATCAGAAAGAAGTATATATTTGGCCTGATTCTTCTTGCTTTGTTTTCACTTATACTCATCATACAGCAGTTACCAAGTAAGTTCAGAAATATATTTTGATATCGAAAAACTGATTGCATTTGAATGTTTATCTGTGAGAAATATGAAAGAGCTAAACAACCTGGAAAAATAGTTACAATCTGCAGGAAAAGCACGTAATGGTTAATTACTGAAATGTTTTTGTTTGTTGAATATTTTTGCATGTTATACTCCGCTTCATTCATTTATTATTTGTAAAACGTGTGTATAAATGTTATATTACGCTGTATATTGTTCATCATGTTCATTGAATATTTGTATTGCGTAAATCCAATATGTAAAATCTGTATTTGCTTACGGAAATGAAGTATTATTATAGAATTGCTTTACCTTTAAAGAAGACACACATTTGACGTATATTTTGTGTGAATCACCTGTTCAGAACACATAACTCGTCATATATACCAGGATATAAAATGTGTACGCCAGACGCGCATTTCGTCTAGAAAAGACCCATCTGTGACGCTCGAATCATAAAAGTTTAAAAGGCCAAATATAGTAAAAAAATGATGAGCGCTGCGAACCCGATAATAATAATATGATTTTTGTGTTTAAATGGTGGATGCATTTATTACAATCAAATTAAGGGAAGAAACAACACTAACAGATGTATCTGTTTTAAGGAAATAGGTACAACGGTGTGAAGAGATACAATAAGCTGTAATAAATCTGACAATTTCAGAGGCAAAAAAAAAAAAAAAAATTTCGTTCTGAAGGTTGTTATTTGTGGTAACCGGTGTTTCGCGCAATAAAGTAGCACCAATAAACAAATCAGAGATATACATATCGAATCATAGCATATGTGTTTCTCGTTCTCCCATGTACAGGGCTACCTTTCGCCCTCTAAAATTGCAGTTTAAAAAAATCTGTATTCATTTTTTCTCAAGGCAACACCACAGTAGTTTACCGATATTTTTTTTTGTTTAAATGGTGGATGCATTTATTTCAATCAAATAAAGGTAAGACACAACACTAACAGATGTATCTGTTTTAACGAAATAGGTACAAAGGCGTGAAAAGATACAAAAAGATGTAATAAATCTGACAATTCCAGAGGCAAAAGGAAAAAAACTATAAACGACCCCTAAAAGTACAGTCTACATAACACAACATCGAAACTTTATATTGTGAAATACAAACCATTAAAGATATAGAACTTTTGTAAATCAGATGGTCGATTAAGTATGAGTCAGTACAGTGGACATTGTTTCTGTATGTTTTTCAGGCATTGAAAGCGAAAATAGGAATTCTGAAATATTTGACATTCAACAAAAACTTTTTACCACTTACGGTTCTCTTAAAACAACAAGAGGCTTAATTCAAAAAAGAGATATTGAAAGTGTACCCAAACTATTGCAAGAAGTAAAATCAAACAAGTCTGCATCAATAGTAAAAGTCAAACAACGAGGTCTATCGCAAGGAATAATCAAACGTGGAGGGCGACGTTTTATTAGATCTGGTGGTTCACTAAGTTTAGATTTGAGAAGACAGCCCGCCATTTTCGCTGACGAACTAGATCCAACAAAAGATTGGTGGAAGGCATTTATAGAACTTGCAGAGTATTTATTATTTTTAAAAGAAAAACTTAAGCTTCAACTTTGTTTGCAAAGGGATACAGGCATGTGGAGCTAGAAGTTACAGGTGTTATACTCTAAGTTTAAAGAATGTCGTGTAACCACAACATGCACAAACTGTAAATTTATAGCTATATATCAAGTTAAAATACTATATTTTGATTGGGAAGCTGAAATTTCAAGTGCTTCAGTTAATGCCCGAAAATCCTTAAGTGTAAGAAGCCTTCAATCAATCAATCAATCTTACAATCAACCATCAATCAATTTTTATTGTCTTTATGGCCTTGTCACACAATAATAACACCGATCTCCATGCATACATATAACTGCTTTCTTCTAACTAATAGTGATAAACACGGCATTACAAGTTAATCTTATACAGACTGTAATATTTATTGATAAACTAGTATCGAAGCATATTCTTGAAAAACATAAGTGTTAAGGGTGTAGTCCGTGTATGACAATACATATATAATCTGTGTTTTTGCTTTATTTGACCCTTGAGAACTGTCTATTGTTTACCTGCAGTTAAAAGAAATCCACCTCTCAATTACGACGTTATTTCGAGAGCAGAATTCAGAGATAAAGAAAAACTAAACCTTGACGTCGCGTATTAGCAAGTTTCATATATCATGGAATATAAATTCTACATATACCATTTTTTTCAATATTTAGACACAATTCAACGAATTCTAGATGCATGAATAATTTCATGGAAATCAGAAAACCCTCCAAATTAATTATACTTAAATTAAGTTACTTTGATTGAATTGACTATTTAACAGTCAATATTTTAAATTGCATAGTTTGAATCAGAAAATTGCTTGCGAAACGTAGCAATTTTGGCGTGTCTTATGTTGATAAAACAAAATAAGGACACATCTGTCCCAAAATATAGGAAAGGAAAAGATAATAACATTCAATTATTACTGGATTGTCTTTCTTTCTGTAATATATAGCCTTTCTTGACTACATCTGAACTGATATTATGCTTATCAACAAAATAAATTTACAATGCCCGGCATAAACATCTTTCACATGCTTCTAAATAGGACTGGAATATTTCAGAACTCTTATTTATTCTCTCGGTAAATTTATCCCCCTAATCGAGTTGAGTTGGTAGTTTTTAAATTAATCATGTGGGTTGCACATAATCACATAAAATTGGATAAATTGAATTAAATATTTCAGTGATCTGAAAGCTGTTCAAAAGGATTTTCGTTGTTCTTATATGCAGCCACGTGGTAACTGGTGGGATTGCAACTCATATCCATATAAAATATTTGCAAATAGACCGTGCTTAGTTTATTCTTTTGGGTATGTTGAGTAGAAATATATATTTGGAAAAAAATCAGTGTGGAGTAAAACATTTAAAATCTAGATAGAAATACCACATCAATATCTCCACCCGACGAACAAAGACATGTGCATGAGTTAGCAATCAGGAAAAATTAAAATGTACAACACGAGATAGGAAACTTAGCACATGCGTATAAAGTGTAAGAATATCAAGAGTCATAGGCAAGATACAGACTCATTGGATATTTTGTATAGAGGGCGGACAAGTTTTGGTTTGTATCTGCATCACCTTTTTACAATGCGGAATATTTAATCACATTAACGGTACCAATGTTACTGCACCAGATTCGCATTTTGACACTAAATGTCTCTTCAGTGATGCTCAAGGACAAAACATCTAAAAAACCGAAACTTATAAAAACATTGAAGCGCTGATCAAACCAAAGAAGGACATAAAGAGTAGACAAATCTGGACAAGGAACTTTACATAAGGGAGTTACATTTCGTTATTTAAAAAAAAATTCAAATTTATTAAAAGCCAATTTCAATAAAAAAAAAATCCGTATTTTCGTGCCAGTAACGAAGTATTGGCTACAGGGGTGGTGATACTTTCGGGGACGTACAATTCATCAGCAGAGGTATCGACGCAGTGGTAGTATTACCATTAATTATACCAGGTGTATAGCGCACCACAACTCTCATTATATTTTATATATTTGCTCACTACATGTTTGCTCAATACATGAACAAGATAACACAAATTTCCAAAAAGTATCCCCCCCTTGCGAGAACCGTACAAAACAAACTACAGCAGACAACCGAATATATGTTTTGGTAAAAAATATATCATAAAGGAATATTAAAGGTGGTGACAACTGTGGATATCAAAATTTATAACTGGAACAAATTCACAGTATCAAAATTTCATTAATTCATATATGTGTTTTTACAAATATTTTTTGCACCCAAAATGATATTTTCTCCAGAACATATACAACTTGAAGAGATTTCCGAACGTCTTCCAAAAAACCCCATATATAGTTGTTAGAACTAATAGTTTTAATATACTGTGTTGATGCAAATACGCGAGAATAATAATGCATAACAACAGAAACAACAGATTGCAGATTTTTCAAATAATGTAATAAAGCATATTCATACAAGAGAAAATACTGCTATCAAGCACTCCTCTGTGTGTACTTTCACACGGAAAGCTGAACCCCAAACACGTATAGACAAGGATGTATGAACTACCTGAATACTTATTTTTCATTATTTCCATTTTAGAATTGGAAACGACTTTCGGTTTGACGATGCAATGGCAACACTTGGATGTGAGGTTCATTCGTTTGATCCAAGGTAGTTGTATGCTAAAAGTTGGTTACTTTTTAACCAATATTGTAGCCATTTTACAGTTTTTAAAGCTTTGAAAATCTGGAATAGAAACGACCGACATCGGAAATTCGGTTTTGACATAACTTTAGTTGAACATCCTGAATACTTGTTCTATGTTAAAGATATATTCCAAAAACAAACCTGTATATCATTCATATACGATATCGAAAATTTGTATCTAATAATAGCAGAGAACCATTTCAAAATATTCAAATCCTAGAACTGGTCTTACCAGGAAAGGGCAATTAAAAAACAAATAAAAACATTTATTGAGCATCGTAATGTTTAGAGTGTTAAATGACGAACAGTATTGCAGTCTTTGATATCTTTTGCCTCTCTTTGACATTTTTTTACTTAAACTCAACAATAAGCATCACAACTAATTATATGAGATTATTACAAAAATGCTGATTTGAATTTTGGAGATTGACTTGGGCCATTTGGGGTCTTAAATACCTACAAGAGACTCAAAATATATTTCCCCAAAATGCATAATGTATAGTTCATTGTGTTTAAAAATGAAAATAAGAAGCTTTAAAACGTTTGAAAGTTTTAGAATACATATATCAGGACGACGCAAATGCTGAAAATTTCCAGGATTTGTGATACTGTTAGATATAGGTCATCAAAACGAAACACAAACACGATATGTTACTAAACATTGTATGATTTTAAACAATAATATTTAACCATATCCTGAAAAGTGAGGATACATGATATATTTGGATGTGATGCGGTACATGCGTAATACTTTATGACTCAGTCAATATTTGGATTGGCATGGACAAGAACATAAAAATGGCCTTTGCCTATTAACACGTTTAAACCCGCTGCATTTGTTTGCACCTGTCCTAAGTCAGGAACCTGATGTTCAGTGGTTGTCGTTTGTTGATGTGGTTTATAAGTGTTTCTCGTTTCTCGTTTTTTATATAGATTAGACCGTTGGTTTTCCTGTTTGAATGATTTTACACTAGTCATTTTTGGGGCCCTTTATAGCTTGCTGTTCGGTGTGAGCCAAGGCTCCGTGTTGAAGGCCGTACTTTGACCTATAATTGTTTTCTTTTACAAATTGTGACTTGGATGGAGAGTTATCTCATTGGCACTCACACCGAATTTTCTTATATTTATTTAGCGAAAAAGGAGATGGTTTATCATTGCAACTGAGACAACCATTCACTATAGTCCAAAGTGTGTGGATGTAAGCAGCCATACTTTAGGTCACTGCACGAGATTGACAAATGAGCAAATCCTTCACCGTATAGTCAGCCATAAAAGACCTCAACATGACAAAATATACAACAATTAAAAAAAAATAAATAAAAGATTTACAATTAAATACTTATATTTGTTAATATTTTATGATTGCACAGTAAAATTTCAATGCTACTAGACTGTAGACTAAATTATACACTGAAGCATATTCCCCTATATACGTCTTTTTGGTTTTGGTTTTGTTGTTCAATTGCTTAATCTTTAGTTTCTTAAACATTTCGTTTTATTGAAATCCAATCAGTAAAATTCATAATGCGACAATAATTTCAGTATGAATGTTAGTGAACATACAAGAGAAAGTGGTGTAGTTTTTCACACGTTTGGAATAGGAAGTCATAACGATGATTTATTTACTCCGAGGACAGATGAATATACAAGAAAAGAACAAAAAAGTACATGGAAGCTTAAAAAGCTGTCAACAATCCTTTCAAACCTGGACCATCAAAATGTAAGCATACAACTTTAAAGTAATCAACTATCAACAGGTCAACTGGAAAAATTACGAAATTAACCTTATCCTTGCAATGTATTGTATCAATGTTATTTTGTATATATTGCTAAATATGATAAATAGAACAGACATATTTTTGTATACATACATAAAACCTTGAATCGGGCAAAACGAACTCCACCAGGGGCAGGGGGGTTGATTTCCATTAATTTTACTCGTCGTGTTACTCATGTTAAAATATGTTGATGAGTCATATCAGTTGACTGCGGACCATACAACGGCACATTGGTAAATTTTTCTTGTTTTAACCCTAATATAATACAAAATTCGTTTGCAATCGGTAAATCATATACATTTGTTTATACACACATATAAATGGGTATAGTTATTTTCATATTATAGAGAACACGTGAAGTATCAACTGTTATTTACAATATATAATTTAATTGAAAAAATTATAAGCTTTCTATGAGATATTGCCATCATCAATTGACGTCCGTCGTCGTCGTGAACTTTTAAAAATAATTTTCTCCTCTGCAACACCTGGGCCAATATCAGCCAAAATGTTGATGAAAGAGCCTCATGGTATTTGATATATGTTTTTTTTTTACTTGTCAATCAACAAACATGTCAGCCATTGCTTAAATAAAACACAAGGATACGTTGAATTAATTGTGTAATATTTGAAAACCATAATAGAAAGCGAAAATTTGTGAATCTTTATCGACTTTTGTAGGAGTAATTGTCTTCAAATGACGATTTAGGACACAGATTAGCGGGTTTAATCACTATCCTCAAAATAATTAGAAATAGACAGAAAATGTGAACAACAAAAGTCATCAGCTATATATGATCCAAAAAAGCTAAACAATTGAAATCATCAATTGACTACTTATATGAGATATTGGTCCGAAATGAGAACTTTGAAAACTTTTAATGTTTGTTCTTATGATCTTAAAAAGTATGATAGATAGATACTAACACGACAAGAATGATCAGTAATAAAAGATATACACATTGCAAATGTGACAGAAAAAGAGTGGCGGCAGATACCGAAGGGGTATTAAAACTTACATAAGCAACACAAAGGATGCCACATGTGGAACAGAATCAGCTTACCATTCAAGAGCACCCGAGACTACCGCGTTTTGTAGTTAATTTCGGGTTGTTCATTTTTTAGTTTTCTATGTTGTGTTTTGTATACTTTTGTTTGTCTTTTGATCGTTTTTCGTTTTTTTTGCAATGGAATTGTCAGTTCTTATTCGATTTTGGAGTTTGAATATCCCTTTGGTTATTTTTGCCTCTCTTTTAATAGCTTCCTTGTAAGCAGCATCCCTCTATAAAGAAATCATGAAAGGAAATGCAAGCTCTGGTATATCGTGTCAACTAGGAGATTTGTACTCTAATTGTGGGCGCTGCTGGCATTTTGTTACATAGATATGAAAAATTCCTAATTGGGAAGCTGAAATCATCTGTTTGGTAGTATTTTTTTGTTCTCAACCGACCCTCATTGTATTTTGTTTTCTTGTTACATGTTGCCAACTCTCATTTCTTTTCTTTTTACATTTGCTGATTCTCATTTTTGTTTTGTTTTAATGTTTTTCCGATTTTCATTTTTCTTTCTTTTTACAACTCGTTGATTCTCATTTGTTTTTCTTTTTGCAACTCGTTGATTCTCAGTTTTCTTTTTTTAATTCTTCCTGATTCTCAGTTTTTCTTTTTTTTTTTAAATTCTTCCTGATTCTACTTTTTCCTTTCATTTGACATGTCAGTGATTCTTAATTTATTTCCTTTTAAGTTGTTTTTTTTATATATTGATGATTCTCATTTTTTACCTTCAGATGACTCTAGACATTCTTAAAATGGACATTGAAGGTAATGAGTGGGATGTATTAGAAAACATTATACAGGAAGATCTTCTTTCCAAGATAAAACAATTAGAGGTCGAATACCACATTTTCCCAGATTTCCCAAAGAGAGAGAAGTACGTAAATCTGCTTAACACTTACCAGTGTTTGTGGAAGCTTAATTTCAGACGATATTACAAATTCGTCAATCATTTTACACCGAAGGAAAATATGGCACATTTGCAGGCAAATGTCGCATACGTTAATGGCTATTAAACAACTGATTGTTACGTCACTACACATCTCTTATAAAGGCTTGAGATGAGCTTTCTAGTTCAGTTTGGTATACTTCAGACATATTAAACAGGTGCAAAATGTATTTGAGTGGAATCAGTTAACCAGTCAACTACATCTTGAGATCCGTAGATTTACTTTATAATTAAATGATTGAGTAGAATAGACATTAAGACAAGTACATTCAGTCAGACATTATTAAGGTTATAGTTTCACTGTAGTTACATTGTAAAAAATAACTAAAAATGGAAGATGCCAATGAAAATTGGATAGCAGGGTAAAAAAATTGTTCGTTACTATTGAAACTATTTTGACTTTCCACTTATAGTGTAATATTACTGCAACAGATGCTCATTTCGACAATTAATGTCTGTTCAGTAATGCTCGAGGCCAAAATACAAAATAATCCTAAACTTAATTCAAATATTGAAGAGCTGAGCAAACCAAAAAGAAACTAAAGTATAGCCAAATCCGATAGGAATCAGAGCTTTGCATGAGAAATTGTTTAAAACTACAAACTGTATTATTATATTTGATAAGCATAAGTGTGATTATTCTGCTCATCCTTGGTGCCATATTTGCAAATAAAAATATTTGTTTCGTAAAAAATGTTGTTTCGGTTTTTCTACTTGTCATTGATTTGTGAAAACTTGATAGAATGTCATTTATTTGTGAAAGCTTGGCAGAGTATTTTTAACTGACACAGCTGGTATAAGAATACAGTCCACTGCAATGATTTCGAGCAATGTAAACCCCACTTGTTTCGATACATTGACAGATTATGTCTTACTCAGGGTGTAGAGTCAAACAGGAAGTGAATGTCCGCTAGATACAAAAATCGCTTACATTGTTTAACTATTCATTGTTAAAGACTAAAATCCGAACCATTTCTTATAACAAAAACTGAGATATATGTAACGAAAACATCTATGCTTCGTGGGTATCATTATAAATTAAAGCATATTCCAAGAAAAAGTGACTGCCTAGCAGATATGAAAATACTTTGATTTGTAGGTTATTAATGAGTCTTTTGTCCAAATTATAATCCTGTTATCTTTACAGCATATTGCTGGTGCTACAGCTGATGGAAGTTTCGTCCCTGGGATTTCATCATCCTAGTAGTTGACACACATTTTCTTATAATCATAGAAAATCGTCATTGATAAGGCTCTTCTGTACATCCAATGTTCATAAACTGAGCTGCGTTAGATAGAAATCGACCTTATTCAAGTGCAATTATACATGTACATGTATAAGACTGACTGTTTTTAGAACATTCAAATACGAAATATAAGATGCATTTTGTTTGTTTTGTAGGGTTCGTATATCAACTGAATTTTCAAATAGTTTTAGAGATTTTTTCAACCCAAAATGGGTAAACAGATGTATTGATATTAATTTGCATAAGGTCGATTTCTATCCGATGCAGCTCATTACTGTTAAAATCATATCAAACACTAACGCTTTCCAAACCAAGATTTATATGGCATTAGCCAGAACGAAGTGGTTTTACTCTTTGAAACGTTGGGTTTCGATGTTCTACATAGAAAAAGATTTGTTCTTTTTTTTTTAAAGAATTATCAATTTGAGTGGAACTTGTGAGTCTTGTGAAGATGGGTTTCTGCGAACAAGGTTATAAGCATGGTTTCTTTGATGGGTTTTTACAACTGGTCGATTCCACTGCTGGTGACGATTTCGTTTCGTCTGTTATCACTAGCTCAGTTGTCAACAATTTTGTGCTGACAAGAAATATCATTGTTGCGGTCATTTTCTATGCATCAATTTCTTAGTGTTTAAATCATACTCACTACTAAGTTTTATATCCAGAGACTTGGATGGTCTTAGTCAGACACGGGTATCTGCAAACTATGTTATAAACCTGGTATTTCTTGAGTTTTTGACAACTAGTCCTGTCACTGCTGGAGAACGTTTAGTCCTCGAGGTTATAACCAGCTTAATAGTCGACACTTCTTCATCATTAATGCGGTCGTTTTCTATACACCAACTGTTCATGAAATGTTCAAAACATTTTACACACTAAGGGGTTTTCAATCTCAATGCAAATATGGCCATGGTCCGATATGGTACTACGCTAATAATTTTGGGTTTTTAATACTCTTCAACTTCGTAATTGATTTGGCGTTGTTTTAATTTGATCACCACTTATGTGTTATATATAGATGAAACGTGTGTCAGGCGTACTAAATAATATGACTTGTATCTTTGATTAGTTAACCGTCTCAGTGGTCTGGTGGTAGCGTGCTCACCTCGATTGCGGTAGCTCGTAGGTTCGAGTCCCGACCGGGTCAAAACAGAGACTAGCAAAAAGGGTATTGCTGCTTCTTCGCTAAGCAAGCGGCATTAACTGATCGTTTGGGAGTCAGAATAATATGTCAGTATGCTCAACGTGTCAGTCTAGTACAAAATAGGGTTCATAATCATATCGCATTTACCTGTTTTCGTATTGAAAATGCATTTATTTTGCCCCTGGACGTTAAACAGCCATCCGTCCCCCTCCATCTTTGATGGCTTTTTACATTGTAAAGCTCTTCTTAATAAAGTGAAAAGTATCTAGGGTGACAGTTAGCACAACGTCTAGCGTACGGCAGCAAAATTATCAGCAACTTCCTAAGAATATAAGATGTGGACTGTACGTCAATAAGGCAAGAGCCCATTGACAAAAACACCTATATCTTCATAGGCAAAGTAATTGCAGAAAAGTTGATAAAGCTTTTAACAGTGGAATATAAATATTAATGAACGTTCATAACATACATGAAGGATATTTCAGCAGATACTTCTATCAGAAGATTCCGCGAATATTTAGCGTGTTAAAACGCATTAAAGTAAAGTTTATGTATTTTCATGATGTATGGAGTCTAATGAACATTAAATGAATTTAGACAGAAATTCAGTTCTCAAATAACTTTATCACAATTCTGAATTATAAGTTGTCTTGATGACCATGACCACGGGACAAATAGTAAATAGAAATAAACATTATTCTATACGATACATGCGCAGTAAAAGCATTAACATTAGCAACAATGCATGTCTCAACTTCGTTTGTCGCTTTTAATTTTGGCCAAGTTCTGATTGGTTATTTGTGGGTATAACATGATCTGGACATAGCTACTACAGACAAAATTTGTATGTTCGTGATTCTGCAAATACTAACGAATAAACCAGTTGTACTGATGCTTAATCAAATGGTTTTAACATAATATGTGTAAAACTTGATAACATAATAAAAAAAGCACATGTTTGACGTCATTTACGCATAATATTTTACATCATTGTGTATGCCAGAAGAACAGTAACTTAAATGTCTGTCATGCAATATATAAAGGACACAATTCACGTATATAAAAATATGTATCAAAAATAAAATGCGTCAAATGATTCAAATTATTACTAATAGCAATTCACACGAAAGTACAAAGTGTTAAATATGAATAAATATATCTTTGATAAATGACTTGTGTCCGTGTCGTCAGTAAAAAGGAAATTTTACGCTTCCGATATAAATATGTCCAATGAAATGACAAATGCAAATCCTTTCTAAACAGCTGCATTCTTTGTAAACTACGGAAACATCAGATGTAAGGTTTTCCTTAGTTCCTGTTTAGTGATCTGCCGCATAGACAATGAATGATCATGAAAACAATAATAAGACTTGTAAGGAGAACTCTTACACGTAAGCCTGTATCAGTAGGACTGCTATAGTGCTCTTAAAATGCTTTAAAATTAAAACTTAAGTATGGACATAAATCTTGAAAATCACTAGTTTTGTTTTTGTTAATTATTTTCAGAAATATATACTAAGCTTCGAAGTGACAAAGAGTGGTATGCATCACATCAGGCGCAGATCCAACCATTTTTAAAAGGGGGTTCCAACACATGCAAGTCATATAAAAAGGGGGCTTCCAATCATATGTCCCCATACAAAAGCATTAGTTGTCAAACAAAAAGGGGATTTGAAGCGTCCCAGATGAGTCTTCTGTAGACGAAACACGAGTCTGGCGTATAAGATTATGAGCCTGGTATCTTTGATAAAAATCCTTATTTAGCTGTCGAAAATTTCCAAAGGGCAAAGATATATAATATCTAAAAACTTAAATTGAACAATTGTTACTACTGTGTAGTTTATTATGTAAAAATTGCGACGAAAACGACAAAGATTACGACGTAAACGACAACTCACACGGCTGTAGTGTTCCGTGTTGCTGCCTCTGCTGTTCAGTCATTATAGACACGCAAAGATATGTTATTTCTTACCTATTAAAGTCTTGAAAGGATTGCTGGAAACTGTTAATTCTTTTTCCCTCTGAAAAATAAAAATATAGTTGTTTACATGTTTTGCCTTCACATTCTATCATGTGCATGAATTCTAGAAAAAAACAAAAACATTCAAGAATTTAAAACAGGTTAAAAAATTCTTGTAATTTGTTTATTGTTTGATTTTAAGGATACGGTGGGGATTTGAAGAGTTTCATTCTCCTTCTACGTACACCAAATACCACTTTTGATAATTTGAAAATAAAGGAGGCTAATATGAGTTCCATGCAAAAAGGTTATCTATCCTATCCTACTCCATTTTTTCAGTGGTAGTCAATAGGTAATCATCTTTTGTGACACAAAAATTCAGCTGACAGATTTCGTATCATTTTATAATGTCCTCCGTCGTTATCACCAGTCTCTATTTACTTTAGTTTCTGTCGGGTCATATTTTTTCAACTGTTGTCATTCAAGATATGAACAAGTTATATCACGTTGAACAAAATCTTGTTCATGTCTTAGGACTTTAAGGTTTATGTTGCTAAAATGGCTATGTTTACACCTAAAAAAATACTGTGAGAACAGACAAACCTGCGCACCTGAAATAGTTCTATGGCATAGCATACCTACTGTAATGTAGTTATATTGATTCGAAAGAGTTGTTCATAAGTAGATACTAGTTTTATTCATCAACTAAAATCCAGGCTATCATTTATGATTACAGGAGTTTATAAAGAAAAGAGAAGGAAACTGTAACAATGGTTATTACTAAAGACTTACTACCACACAACCAAATTACAAATAATAAACAACATTCATCTCCACTAAAAGTCAACTATTGTTTGATACAAAAGTTTAGTTAATCGTCAAATCCATATCTATAAGGTTTCTTCATTTCACGTGTAGAACGTCTAACACCGGAGACGTTTCAATAGGGTTGTCCATGTCGCTAGTAACTTCATGTGTCGTAGTTTCAATATCGGAATACACGCATTCATCGATATCCGTGGTTCTATCGATCAAAACTGAATGATCAAGAATGTCGTTGTTTATTTATTGTCCTGTTGGTGCTAAATGTCGGATTGATACAGTAGTTTCGGGGCCATCAGACAATCTAACATGAGCATAAGAAAGATGTGATCCCAAAGATCTATTTCCTCAACGAAAGGATCATACTTGGTCACACACACACATGCTTTTTCATTAAAACCGGTCCAGGATGCCCTAGCCAAGTCGGAATGGATTGGCCAGATGATGATCCTCTTGTAAAGTTGAAAAACCTTTCGTGTGGAATACGGTTTATTAAAGTACATAACAAACTTCGAACAGAGTACAGTGCATCTGGAAATACAATCTTCAACTGACTCTCTTCAAGTCCCAAATATTCTAATGCTAGAATAACGGCTTTCCAGATGATACCTTTATAGCGTTCACATTGCTCATTGCTCTGTGGGCTATATGGCGTTGTCCTGCTAGTAGCTACTCCTTGCGATTGGAGAAAAGTTTTGAGTTCGGTGTTCATGAAAGATTGACCGCGGTCAGAGTGAATATAAGCAGGCAAACAATTTCGTAAACACTGAATACATGTAACAGATGCGCTTGTTATAACGGAAAAAGGAAAGGCAAAAGGGAATTTTGATTATTCGTCAACAACGGTATGAATATACTTCTTTGTACTTACAGACGGCAGTGGTCCTTTAAAATCAATGCCTAAACGTTCAAAAGGTTATGTAGCCTTCACAAGAGGTGATGCATTCGGTTTAGCATACTGAGGTTTAACTTTTGCACAAATATGACATTGTTTAATTGGTCTCTTGACGTCATCAACAGAGTAAGGTAAGTTCTTTAAACGGACAAAGTGAAGAACTCGATTGATGCCTGGATGGCAAACCGCACTATGCAATTCAAAAAGAGCATCTGAGCTGACGGAAGAGCAATAGGCTCGAGAGAAGCAATCGGCTGACGCATTGTCTCGTCCAAGACGGTATTTTATATCATAGCTGTAGCAGCTCAATTCAGTTCTCCATCGAATTATTTTGTCTTTTTTCACTTTACCGTGCTTCTTTGACTCAAACATATAAGAATCTACTTCCTGATCAGTAACAAGAGTGAAGTGTTTCCCACTAAGTAAATGTCTCCACTTGCGAACAGCTTCTACTATTGCACATGCTTCCTTTTCTACAGGTGAGTGTCCTAATTCATGAGCATTTAAAATTCTCGAAAAGAAAGCAACAGCCCTTCCGCCCTGATTGAGATTTCCGGCTAATACAGAATCCGAAGCATAGGTTTCTACAACAAAAGGAATAGCTTCATCAATTGCACTGATGCTTGCGTTTTCAAGATTGGATTTCAAATCATCGAATGCTTTTACTGCAATAGAGTCTAACGGAAAAGATGTAGCATTAGCTAAAGGTTAGATTTTGTCTGAGAATCATCTTGGAACATATTGACTAAAATAAGAAAACATCCTACGACTCTTTTTACCGATTTGGTACTGTGGGGAATAAGGAGTTCCCTTAGGGCTTCATTAGATCAGGGTCAGGTCGTAAAACACATTGACTGATAGTTTATCCAAGTAGATCGACTGACTCGACCGAATACACACATTTATCCTCATTAAATGTCAGCTGATGTTTGTCCGCATCATCAAGAAATCTACGTAAGTTTTCATCATGTTCGTTTTGGTCCATTCCTTTTATTGTGATATTATCTGACTCGACCGAATACACACATTTAACAGAGATATTGATTTTATCAACTTATCGAATATATTTAATGACTCTACCATTCAAAACTTTATACCTCCCTATTTTGATAACACAGAACCACCTATTATTTCGTACACATACAAAAACCCAGCAGAAGTTTAATCTTTAATTATACGTCAGTAACATCAGACGTCAATGTAGAAAATAATACTCCTCTAACTTAAAAACTGTGAATAGTCGAATTTTAGATATGATCCCTATGGCCATGTTATTACGGGGGACCTCAATATCGTTCAAGACAGAGAGGTTAAAAACTTTTTGAAAAAAGGGACCAAATATCGTCCTTTATCTAAAATAGATTGGAAACAGGGTCCTCAGGTCACAAAAGACGCTCTTTCATCTTATTGTAAAAATTGGTGTAAACGGAAAAAATCTGATAAAAACTCTCTTGATTCTTATTTAAATAAATGTATGAATGTTGTGGATATTCGAATATCACATTTTGAAAATAACTTAGAAATAAATAAAAGAGTACACAATACGCCTATTTCTAGAAAAAGAAATAAACATCAAGAACTTTCAAAGCAGTTTGTGTTTGTACCGGCCGACACAGCAGCCAACAATGTGGTGGTGGTATGCCGTAAATACTGCACGGATGTTCTTAAGAATGAAATTTTAAATTCATCGACATTCAAGTCCGTGCGCTCCACAGAAAGTCATATAGTAAACAAACATATTATAACCACATCACAGCTAAAGGCCTCTTCTGAACATTTGACGGTCCCTACTATGTATTTGTTACCTAAACTACACATAAAAACAGTAAAATATCGTTTCATCTCGGCCTCCAATAAGTCTTCTACAACTAATCTTTCGGTGCTTTTAACTAGTTCTTTAACTACTATCAAAGAACTTATAAACTTTTGTAATAAAATATATGAAAATAGTGGAATCAACTATTTTTGGAGTGTAAAACATTATTTGGATGTATTAGATAAATTACGTGCTTTTGATGGTACTTTTGATTCTGTTGACAGTTTTGACTTTAAAACTCTTTACATTACACTTCACACAATCGTATCAAAAAAAAAGTGTTTCCTATTTATTAAAATGGTCGTTTGGTAAATCTAAATGCAAATATATTTGCAACAACTCATTTAAAGCCTTCTTCTCTAATTAGAAAGGTAAATATGCTAGATATTTTTACTGGAGGTGTGATGAAATGATTGAAGCTGTTAATTTTCTCCTTTATAATATTTATGTACGTTTCGGCAACAAAGTTTATCGACAGGTTGTAAGTATACCTATGGGCACTAATTACGCACCTTTAATAACAGACTGTTCTTGTACTGTTATGAATCACAGTTTATTACCGTCAAAATTACATTTAATTGATAAATTCAACAACACTTACCGTTATCTTGATTATATTTTTTCATTAAATAATCAACAAATTTCTAAATATACTGCCGAAATTTACCCGAAGGAACTTACTTTAAATAAATCAAATATAAACAGCAATAACTGTCCTTTCCTAGATTTAGATATTTCAGTTTTACACGGGCAACTCCACACTAAAATGTACGAAAAAAGGGACGATTTTTCGTTCCTATTGCTAATTTTCCTTTTTTGGATAGTGATGTTCCTTTGGCACCATCTTACGGTGTTTATATATCACAACTCGTTCGCTATGCCCCTGTCTGTTGTGACTTTTTGGATTAAATGAACGTAATCTATGCATTACTGGTAAATTATTAAGTCAGGGATTTCGTTACCACAAATTACTTTAAACCTTTACTTAATTTTTCCATAGAAATAAAGATTTGGTTTTGAAGTTTGGTTGTACCTGTAGAAAACTTATTTCAAACGGGATAGCACATCCTCATTTTTTCGGAGATGTTGTTTACCGTGCCCGAAAATTTAGAAACAATCCTGGTAAACTTATCGGTTCTTATAAACTTATTCTAAAAGGTTACCAATTCAACACTGTAATTAGATCTTTGAATATTGTTTTTATTGATATTAATATTGATTTTGTTATCAGTAATTAAAAATTAAATTAGCATTGCACAAGGTCATGTTTTTCTCTGACTGTTTCTGAAGTCTTAACACTAAATCCATTGGATGTAGGATGTGCACTGATTGATAATTTAGTCTTAAATGCATGATTTTTTTTATTAGTTGTTATTGGCTTTGAACTAGCTGTCAGTAACTGCGAGTACTCTCAGATATGTACTTAGTGTCTTTTTGTTGTTGGGATGTACAAGTACCCGGCCACGTCCACTCTGTGTTTTTGTTATTTGTATCCATCTGATGAGTTCAGCCTTTTAAACTGATTTTAATAGTTTGTTCTTATGTTGTACTGTCACACCACTGTCCCAGTTTAGGGGGAGGGTTGGGCGACCGCTAACATGTTTAACCCCGCCACATTCTATATGTGCCTGTCCCAAGTCATGAGTCTGTAATTGAGTGGTTGTTGTTTGTTGCTGTTGATCATATGGTTTTCTTTGTTTATTGTTTTGTACAGTTCTTGCATTGTAGTGTTGCACCACTGTCCCAGGATTAGGGGGACGGATGGGAGGGTTGGGCGACCGCTAACATGTTTAACCCCGCCACATTCTATATGTGCCTGTCCCAAGTCATGAGTCTGTAATTGAGTGGTTGTTGTTTATTGCTGTTGATCATATGGTTTTCTTTGTTTATTGTTTTGTACAGTTCTTGCATTGTAGTGTTGCACCACTGTCCCAGGATTAGGGGGACGGATGGGCGCCCACTAACATGTTTAACCCCGCCACATTCTGTATGCAAAATTGAGAATGGAAATAGGGAATGTGTCAAAGAGACAACAACCCGACCAAAGAGCAGAAAACAGCCGAAGGCCACCAATGGGTCTTCAACACAACGAGGAAATCCCGCACCCAAAGGCGGGCTTCAGCTGGCCCCTTGACAAAAATGTGTACTAGTTCAGTGATAATGGACGTCATACTAAACTCCAAAACATATAAATGAACTAAAATTAAAAAAACAAACAAGACTAACAAAGTCCAGAAGCTCCAGACTTGGGACAGTCGCAAAAATACAGCGGGGTTAAACATGTTTTGTGAGATCTCAACCCTCCCCCTTTACCTCTAGCCAATGTAGAATAAACAAACACACAGCAATACGCACAGTAAAACTCAGTTTAAAAGAAGTCCGAGTCCGATGTCAGAATAGGTAACAAAAGAAACTAAGTAAAATGACAATGATACATAAATGAACAAAGGACTATTAGCAGTTACTGACATGCCAGCTCCAGACCTCAATTAAATTGATTGAAAGATTATGTCTTCATCATATGAAAATCAAGCACAGTCCCTCTCTTTAGGGGTTTAGTATCATACCATCTTTAATGACCGGACAACAGTATCGTAACTATATCCCATCTGAATAAGTCTGTTTAAAGTTTTGGTTATCTTTTGAGGTGAATGCCGACATTTTTTGTGCTTTGCATAAAATATTACCCTAGAAGATTGAATGTGAAATACCTGAACGTATAAGATGTCTGCATGTTGATTTATATTTACGAACGATGTCCTTGTGCCGATGATAAAATTTAGTAAATGTTTTGACTTGTTTGTGATATCGAAAACCCTGGTGTAATAATTTTTCAATAATACAGAGATTTCTTTCGTTAAAATCAAATACGTTGTTACATACACGAGCGAATCGAACAAGCTGAGATATATAAACACCATAAGATGGTAACAAGGGAACGACACCTTCTAAAAATGGATAATTAACAATAGGAAATTAAAAATCATCTCTTTTATCATAAATTTTGGTATTAAGCTTCCCGTTTACGATATAGATATCAAGATCCAGGAAAGAGCAGTGCTCATTGTTAGTATTAGCTTTATTTAAAGTCAGTTCAGCTGTATAAATCTCCTTAGTGTACATACTGAAGTCGCCATTATTGAAAGCCAATATAATCATCCAAATATCTAAAAGTGTTATTAAATTTTGTATCAGATGTTGTTTCGATGGGTCTTGGCTGATTTTAGTCATAAATTGTAGCTCATAACAATACAGAAACAGGTACGCAATAAGTGGTGCACAACTTGTCCCCATTTGAATTCCGATAACTTGACGATATACGAAATCTTCATAGCGAACAAAAATGCCATCTAGTAAAAATTCAAGGGCAGTTAAAGTATCAAAGCAGGTCCAATTGACATAGTTCTTTTGTTTGTTCTTACTAAGAAAATGACCTAAAAGAGTTTGAACATATATATTCGCATTCTGACTTTTTAAATGCCGATGTGAGAATTTTTTCTTCATAAGATTATGAGGAAAAGTGGTATATAGGGTAGAAAAATCAAAACTTTGAACAGATTCGAAATCACCAATATAAGCATGCAATTTATCAAGTACTTCCAAGGAATTTTTGACACTCCAAAAGTAATTAATTCCACTATTTTCAAAGGCCTTATTTGAACAATTTATTACCAGATTTGTGATTGTACCAAGTATACTAGTAAGTATAATAGACAGTTTAGAAGTGGAAAAAGGGCTTGAAGACGAAATAGATCTATATTTGTAAGGTGTTTTGTGCAGCTTCGGAAGCCAGTAAATAGTTGGAACTTTCATTGTATTTGGTTCTGCTTGTGAAGAGGTAACTAAAAGTTTATGTTTGTTACAGATGTCATTTTCCGAAAATGGAGTCAGTTAGAATGTTGGTGAATTCGTGATTTCCTTTTGCAGAACCTCAATGTAAAATTTACGTCAAACAATAATGATAGTATTAGCAGCCATATCAGCCGGGACAAAAACAAATTCCTTGGCGAGTTCTTTTAGCTTATGTATGATACGAGAAATAGGGCTATTATGGTTGTTGTTGTTAGGAGTAAAATGTTCTTTAAAATGTTTTATACGAACATCAACTATGTTCATTACTGAATTAAAAAAAGAATCTAAGGATTGTCAGCTTTTTCTCGTTTTATCCTTTTCGAGCAGTAAGTACGGAGTGAGTCGTGAATGATGTAACGACACTCATTCCAATTAATAATTGACGAGGGACGATATTTAGGTCCTTTACAGAGGAAAGATTTCAACTCTCGGTCATGAACGGTGTTAAGGTCTCCTGTTATAACATGGGAATTGAGGCCATAAATGTATTCGGAATTACTGTAGTTTTATAACGTATGTGTATTGTCACTGATATTAACATCTTTACACACTTCGCTATAATTAAAATCATATTTCCTGGTAGATTTTTTGTAAACATAACAAATAAGAGGGAGTTCAGTATTGGCAAAATAGCCAGGAATTTGTTCTTTAACAGAATGATCATTAAAAATACCGGCAATATTTACAAAATCAAAAACCTTTATTGACATATTTGATTTTAATAAAATGTTTTTATGATCTTCACGATGATCAATTTTGGGAAACAGTTTAGAATAACAATATGCAATTATAATTTGGACGATTTCATAATTAGGACTGCAATATGGAATTGTGTTGCAATCCTCTAAAACTTGATGTAATTTATTAACAGGTAAAGAACAGAGCTTGGTTAACAGATAATGTCTGCCATTGTTTTTTGAAATAGTAATTAGGTCCGAAATATTTGTATTGTTGGTACGAAATTTTCTTTGATTGCGATTTATTCTACGCCCATGGGAACGGTTTTTACAAATAGTTTTAGAAACTATATCCAAAATGTTAACAGAATCGATTCTTGTCAATTACCAATTCCCATGATATTATCATTAAGACCGAGAGAATAGACTGTCTGTAATTTTTTAATCCAATGTAATTCAATTATTTTCCGTAATCGTATAAACTTTGAATGAGATTCCCCAGGCTGCTTATGTACTTCTTCTAAAGGTTGAACTGTTAAATATTTAAAAGAATGATAGTGCTTCTTAAGGTGTTGATAAATGATACTTTTGAATTTATGGGGCCTTTTAAAACGATAAAGATGTTCTTGCGTGCGTTTAGATAAATAGCGTCCAGTTTCACCTACGTACTGAATACCGCATCTCGGTTTGTTTCATGTGAGTAAATAGATAATACTGTTAGTTTTTCAATTTATATCAGTTTCTAAATTTAAGGAAAATGTGGGACCATTAAACGTGGACCTTACCGTATTGTTCGTGGAAAGACGGGGACATGTAAGTCATTTTTTGGCATGACACTTATCGATAGAAGTGTAACCACGATTTTTATTATTAAAAATGTTAGCGATTGTAATATTTTTAGATAAGCGATTTTGAAGATTGAGACGTGTAAATACCCTTTGAACGAAATTTCTAAATGGCCATTATTTGGTTCTTAAATGGGTCTATTTCAAAAGCCTTACTTCTTTGTTGAAATAAATCTCTTCATTAGAATACAATCTTGGCTTCAAAAACACCGCATTTTGGATATATTGTCAAAATACGATGATTTTGTGCATTTTTCGGACCTAAAAGCTTGCGGAAACCCTTGGCCGCAACCTAGGATCCAAATTGTTTTGTAACCAAAAGTTGCCAATGATGATATTGAATCTCTAGACACAAAAACTTTCTGGATCATGGGTGGCGGCCAAAGAAAATTAGGCTAAAAATGTTAAGAATTATTGAAAATTTTACGTTACAACACAAATAATGCATACTTAACGAACCCAATACTTCTTCATTTTTAATGTGATGTGCTAAAATGAAACTATTTTGTATTGATAGTATAATCACAACTATTTCTATGTGAATTTTTTGTAGTATTTTGGCCGGATTTAAAAAAAAAACATCCAAATCTTAGGGCCAATTTTAACCCTTCGTGGACTTGCTCCGTTGAGAAAAGTATACAATCATGCCAGTGCATAGAATGGGAAAACAATGCCAGTAAATCTAATATTTAGAAACATCTGACTTCTTTCTGAAAAAAAAACTCACTCAACAACTATTTTGAAACTTCATAGTAAAAACAACAGAACCTTTTGCAGGGAAGTATTTGATTGGATGTTAAAAAGTCATCTGAATGTCTTTTTTTGGATATCTTAAAATCTTAAGCATCCTAACAAATTACTATAACCGGCAGAGTAAAAGTTCTCATTGAAACCAGATTGAACTTATAAATAAACAATGTTCTCCCAGACTCAAACATCAATCAGTGGACCTTATAAGGATTTTGTGTAAAGACGACATAAGCAGTTTGGAAAAATCATGACATTCTGCAATGCCAACATATATGTATCGACAGGATATTCAAAAGACCAATAAATTCATACAGATCATATCTTTATTTACGGGCTCTCTAAAATCAAGACAAAAATAACTAGGACCTTTCTGTATCAAGAATATCTATTATTTGTATTGTTGCACATATGTTTAGGTTTAACACTGATAATCTAGCTACACATTATCACTGTGGAATGCATTTACTTTTGGGTAATTATTTCACCTCGGATTATATACACTTTGGAAAACCATTTCATTGTGAAATTGTAATCTTGGATATTGTGAAATGTGAGAACATATTTGATAAAAATAGCACTTTATTAATTATAAAAGTAACATAAAATTGATTTGAATGAAATTTATCCAGCAAAGGTATACATTTTTAAGAATCATTGAAATTAAACTTCCTAGTTATACATATCCAACATTATGGCTATACTAGTAATTCAAAGCTATCATTTTTTTGCTGCTATGCTTTTTTTTATCCAATTCTTAAGAAAGTACCAATAATTTCAAGAATATCAATGAACATATTTAGCTACTGTCTTCATTAGCGGGACAAATATACAAGATATCAGTGCTGCATTGATTCTTTCTGCTTTTTCCATGCATAATAATCCTAAATCCTTTAGCAAATCAATTATGGTTGGCACTAAAATGGTTATAAACACATGTGCCAGCAATACTACGACACATTCATTGGTACATCCAATGAAGAGAATGCTTTTTATGAACTCTGTCATTCCGTAATTCTCAAGATAAGCACAAAACGCTGATGCTAAAACTCGTTTAAGGATCTGTTGAAGTAAGGACTTTCCGGAAATTATTCCTTTTCGCCAGAGATGAACATCTTGATATATTTCCCCGATTAGTAGACCCGATTCTAGTGCTACTTGGATGAACTTTAACGAGGAACATAGTTCGTCCTGAAGAAGAATTTCTTTTGTCTTCTCAGCATATATTTTCATCTTTTCAATGATTGAAACACAAATCTCATATATCTCATCATATGCGCAGGAAAAACAATCTATAAATTAAATGAAAACCGATGGCATCAAATTAAAAATTGCCGATACTTGTTCTCGTATTGCAGGAGGAAGTTTGTCAAGGATTAACTCTATATATCCTGTTATGATAGTGATTATATCCCATATGAATTGGAAGATGAGATAAAGAGATTGCCCAACAGATTACACACGTTTAAAAATACTTATTTTCCAATCGCATAGACAATCGCCAATATATACGACAAAACTAGTGAAAATATAGCTACGTCCTTCAAGTTGTGTACTGTATGGTTTACCAGTCAATGCAAAAGTTACAAAATGTTCACAATTATTGATTGACAGTTGGTACCTGTATTCACCAATTCTGCTTAGTGCCCTATCGATTGCTTGTCTTCTTTGTTCAGAAGTTTTCGGATAGTTATCATTTTCAATCAAATACAATTCTAAACTAAAGTCAAACAAATCGTTTTCGAATTCAAGATTTACGGACGTCCTATGAATACCAGAACGAGGTATTGACAAAATACAAACGTTTTTACAATCTTTCCCATTTTGTATAATCTTTACTATATTACCATTTACCTCTTCTACTAAAAAATGGTGATAATATACTACTCCTAAAAGTCTATGTCTTTTCACGGCTAAGTGCACAGGAACAGACAAATGACTGATTCTATCATATAATTCTGTTTTGTCTTGTATTCTTGTACCACAATCAACCTATAAAAAAAGAAAGACGAAATATACCACAGGAATATTCTAACTCATTGTCGAAAACAAACATAAACTGCCATGGCAAAACAACCCCAAAAAATCGATCGAAAGACAAACAGTAAACAAAACACAATATAGGAAACTAAAGACTGTGAAACACGAACCCACCAACAACCGGTGGTGATGCCAGGTTCTCCGGGAGGAAAAAACAGATCCTGCTGTTATATAGAAAATAGTGCTAAATGTGGCGTTTAACACAATAAATAAATAAATCAATAATTGGATTATAGATAATAGCAATGATATCGATAATTCAATAATCTAGAGGTCAATTCTCGAGATTTACTTTCAACGAAAACGCGCAAACATCAACATACGTCATATATAAAGTGAAATTAGTAATGTAAAACATGAACTCTTCCTGTCATAATGAATTTATCATTTCAAATCTTGGTATCTGCCTGTCGCGATAATCTTTTTTATAATTTGGTGAGTTTTTCAACCGCTGGGTCGACACCACTGTTGTTTGACGTTTCATTCCCAAGCGTATCATCAGCCCAGTAGTAAGCACTTTTGTGTCATTTTCTTAAAGTTTTTGTTTTGTTATCTAACATGTTCGAGTTTTTCGAAAAACTATGGTTTTTCTGTCCCAGGCACACATTGCCTTAATTGTGTTTTGTATACTGTTGTTTGTATTTTGCTCTTGCCATGGCGTTGTCAGTTTATTTTTGACTTGTATCTTTGTTATCGATGGCATATTTCACCTCTCTTGTTTTTGGCAAAACTTTTAGGAATTTTCGGTTTTTAATGATTTTCCCCTTCATATATTATTTGGTCTTCCAACTGATTTGATTTGAGTGCCACTGATGATTCTGGTGTAACTGAAACGTGCATTTTGAGTACCAAATCATAAGCCTGCTATCTTTTATGAGTTTATTTTATACTCGGAGATAAAATAAACTGTGCTTACTTGTTGTTAAGACGATGATCATGACACGTCTAGTATGTCAACCAAAATAATGTAACGTCAGGCATAAGACACATGAATTTTTACAGTGCAACCCCCCCTCCCCCCCCCAAAAAAAAGTAGGAAGGAATAAGAAATTTTCACTCCCCTAAATAATCAAATATTAACACTTGCTCGATTGTACTAGAAAATTGCTTACCGTATTTTCTTTTTCTACATCGATAAACTAATGCTTTTTTCAACTGAAATAAATTAAAAGAAAAGAATATACAAAGCACTTACATGTTTGCTCAATGATATTAACTGGCAGTTGGAGGCATCATGAAACCATCAAAACATGAAATTATGAAATACAGTTCTACATTCACTGAACATCAATATCATCAAATCAAATTTGTAATATATTTGTTTATATGTATTTTCTTGATGATTCCATTCAAAGATTGAAATGAAGACTGTACATGAGCATTTTGTGTGAAATAAATTTGGAAGAAATCAAGAAACTGATGGATGTGTATTGGTTGATAACATAATCGCGGAAAACATAATTTAATTATTATTATTGTAGTTTGCTTTGAACTGGATTTCAATAATTGCAGGTGCTCTGAAAAAGATAATTTGTGTCTTTAGTCTTTTTGTTGGCTGTTTGTGTGCTTCTGGTCTATCTTAAAAGTCCTTTCCAGCTGATTCTAATGATTATTCTTAAGTTGAGCTAGAATAGGGAAGGGTTAAGCGCTCACAAACCTGTTTAACCAGTCACATTTTAAAACTCCTGTACCAAGTCAGTTTATAGCCTGTAGTTCGTTAGTTGTTGTTTGTTGCAATCGACACCAGTAAACGGGGTTAGTCTTAAACGGTCGTTTTGATTGAAACAATACCTAAAAAAATATGAACATACAAACATTAAACCTCAAAATATGATTTTCGTAGATAGCCGTGTATTTCCTAAATTTGAATTGTATTTGTATGTTTAACGTGACGGTACCAAAATTGCACCTATTTTGATTTTTTTTTCACCTTCGTTTATTTATGATCCCAAAGAAAGTTTCCATTCTTTGTTTATTTTGTAGATGTATCATTATGTACTAAATAATTCCGTCAATTTAATTTTCCATCATCCATATTGAATCATAGAAAAATTCGTTTGAACCGACCTTGAAACGACCCATAATTCTGTAATGCGGAGTACCCAAATTGCATCCATGCTTAAATTCACATCCGTAAAAATCGAATAAATAAAATTTTGTTTTATTTTTCCAAATATTTAGAACAATTTGAGAATAGTCCATGTTTACTTTTCATTTTTTTAAGATATGGATGCTTGTGACATATTTTAATTGCTCATTTTAAAAAGTTGACTTTTTGTGGACGACCCATGGCGACGTTTCCGTAGAGTTTACTTTTTCACTGATTATCTCATCTGTTGATATATATTGTGACCGTTTTGTATATATTTAAATATATCTAACCTATGTTGAAAGACGTGCATAATGTCAAATCATTGAAATACAAATTGTTTAGTCTCTAAGAAAACTTGTAAAATGCCCGCTGCTTTTTATGCTAAATAGGTGCAATTTGGGTACTGTTACGTTATATATATATATATAGCCAATCATTATATTTAGATCATGAACAATAGTGAATAAAAACGTAAATTGTCTTTTTTTAATTGATCATAGTTGTATTGATATAAGTATTAAGTATTTGTACATTATCCCGTCTGAGTTAATATTGAAGTTTACAGATTGTTTAGTTCATTAGTTCATTTATGAATTAAATGTATTTAATATAAGTAAAAAAATCCATTTTACTTAATGTTTCACAAATAGAAGTACAGGAATAACCCCTCATAAAATTGGAACCACATACCATTAAATTACATAGACGAACTCCACCCTACAAAGAAATCATAGAAATAAAGACAAACATATAAAACGAGCCACTCATTGCCCGAATACTAGTAGTCTAACTTAGAAAAGGCACAAAATGTTGTTGGCGTCACTAGTACATATTTTTGTAAGCATTAACATGAGAATAGAAATAGCTTAAAGTAAAGAACCACCAATTCGGCCCCTGTTAAATAGAACATACAAGAAAGTAGTAAGTATGTTTAACAAAATAGTTCCTACTCATAGCTTTCACTTTGCCTACACGTAAATTATTTGGAAAGTTTTTGTATCAAAAAGTAAAATAACAACAATACCGAACTCAAAGGAAAATTCAAAACGGAAAGTTCCTTATCAAAAGGAACAAACATAATCGCAAACAGATCAAACGAATGAAAAACCACTGTCGTATTCCTGACTTGGTAAATGAAATTTTTTTAAGGATTTAGGATCACTGTAGAACCTTTTTTAATGATACAATATATAATTGATATTAAAATTGGAGGAAATGTTTTCTTCTGTTGCTCAAATCAGAAGTGCATGCTTTTCTATCACCAAACCTTTGGGAATCAGTGCACAAGTCAGATTGAAATGAAATTAATGTAACTTTATTTCAACTTAAGACACAATAGGAATATGACAACAGAAATATGACAGTTGTTATCCATTCGTTTGATGTGTTTGAGCTTTTGATTTTGCCATTTGATTAGGGACTTTCCTTTTTGAATTTTCCTCGGAGTTCAGTATTTTTGTGATTTTACTTTTTAGCTATGAATGCTTGAAATTGTAAAATCTAAAAAAGACAGCAACGGGTCCTGCATTAGTGGTTTTATTCTATAATGAGTTCTTCCATTGATTTTTAAATATGGAGTGCTATGAAGAAGGTTGTAATCTATATCTGCAATACAATGAAGTATTTTTAGAATGGAAATTTTCAGTTGAAAAATGCGTGGTTGTTAAAGATAAACATGTCTTTATTTGAACAAATTGTGCACTAGATTTAAACTTTTTCAGATTCACTTATATATACGTTCATCTTAAAGGTAGAAAAATTCAAAACTAAAAAAGTCAATTCATAAATTGTGCTGACACAATAAAGGAGTAAGGTTTAATGATTAGTTAGATATTTGTAAATTATAAATGTGTCCGTTCATCAGTAACCGAGACATATATCGCAACTGGAATTTGTATATGGTTAATCAGTCAATTAATTTTTTCTATTATCTCACGGATGATTTCCGCTATGTTAGGTCAATTATATTAATATATTAATGTACATGTATAAGACTTTGACTGATTTTGGACATTCAAATTCGAAATAAAAGATGAATTTTAGTCTGTTTTGTAGGGTTCTTTATCAACTCAACTTTCAAATAGTTACAGACTTTGCATAGGGGTTTTTCAACTCTAGATAGGTTAAAAGATGTATTGATATCTAAGGTCAATTTCTATCTGACGCAGCTCATATGATACAAGGTATTGATAAAATATTTTTGGTTTATTTTCTATATGAATTATTTAGTCGGAAAAAAAAATAATAATGTTTTTGAAATAGACAAAATTTAGAATTCACATTTCAGTTTTATCTATTTGTAACAAAAGTAATTTTCGTATAATTATTCTTTTAAAGATTGTTTTCTTCAAACGATTCTTCTAGCAAGTTATGGAATTCGGCAAAACTCAGTAGTACAACCAATGACAACCTTATCAAATTGGATTTTCTAAATGTTTTATGTTAAAAGGTTGACAGTTGGATATTCAGTTGCATTTATTTCAGAAGCCATATGTGGTATGCAATTCTGTTGATAAAGTATCAAATGGTTTTTGTACGAAGCACTTCGGGATACAGACCCTCATTTCAAATAAAAATTGTTAATATTAACATCAATAAAGCTTATTTTAAATAATGCATGATATTAAAAATGTTTTGTAGTAAGTGAATAGTTACACAATTTAAAACTAACTTGAATACACGAATACTTCCACCAATTGCTTACACAATTATTTGTATGTTATCAATATAAATTGTATTACAAGGCAGTATTTTCAGACTATGAGTTGTAGATAACGAAAGAAGTGTTTCTTTTAAGATAAAAGATTGGATTGCGACAGAGCATATGAAATATTGATTCAAATTTTCGTTTTTGTATATTTTAAAGTTAAAAATGCAGTATCTAAGAAAAGCCATATTTTGAGGTAAAAAATTTAAAGCCGTTATTTGATAGATATCAATGAGAAAACATGATTCATGCCACTTTATGTAGTCTAATGAACGTAATTAAAAGCAAAAACACTGTGTTACACCAGAGCTCAATAATTATGCAAGAATGTATATACACTCACGTCACGAGTGTTGACCTAGACTTTTTTGAAAATCTTAGGTTAGTACATGTAAATACAACATGTAATATATATGACATTTGTTTCACTTCAATATTTGATTAAATTTATTTAATTTGCCTAACACTTAATTTTTCTATGATTTATTTTATAATCAAGTAAGAGAATTATTACACTTTCAAAAGTGTCATATATCAATGATAAGGATTTCTATTTGGATTTGATGAGGGATGGACATTATAATATAGAGCTTAAAAACACAAAATTCCGGAAAGTAGTGAAGAATACTACTAGAGCAATCTGATGAAAAACTGGATCTTTCATCACTGTATTGGATACCTAAACTACATAAGTGTCCTTACAAACAACGGTATATTGCTGGGTCTTCCAAGTGCTCCACGAAACCTCTTTCTAAATTATTAACATCTATTTTATCAGCAATCAAAGCCGAGCTCCAAAGTTATTGTGAAACTGTCTATTCTTGAGGTGGTGTGAATCAGATGTGGATACTAAAAAATTCCAAAGATTTTTTATAGTACATACAATCTAAGACTCTCTCATCTTGCAATAGTATTAAAACATTTGACTTTTCTACACTTTACACAAGTATTCCCCATTCCAAACTTAAAGACAAATTGAAAGAGTTGGTATAATTTGTTTCATTGAAAAGAATGGCGAACGTAGATATAAGTATCTTGTCCTGGGGAGGGATAAATCCTACTTTGTAAAAAATCACTCTGATTCAAACAAAAAATTCTCTGAAACTGACATTATCAAGATGCTTGATTTCTTGATTGACAACATATTTGTTACGTTTGGAGGACGTGTTTTTCAACAGACTGTCGGGATTCCAATGGGAACTAATTGTGCCCCTCTTCTTGCCGACTTGTTTCTTTATTATTATGAGGCTGACTTCATACAGGAACTTCTTAGGAAGAAAGATAGGAAGTTAGCAATATCCTTTAACTTTACGTTCCGCTATATAGATGATGTTCTCTCACTAAATAATACAAAATTTGGTGACTATGTTGAACGAATCTATTCCATCGAACTAGAGATAAAGGATACTACAGATACAGATAAGTCTGCCTCATATCTTGACTTACATCTAGAAATTGACAATGAGGGTCGGTTGAAAACAAAAGAGATGATTTCAGCTTCCCAATTGTGAACTTTCCATTTCTATGTAGCAACTTCCAGCAGCGCCTGCATACGGAGTATATATCTCCCAATTGATACGATATTCCCGGGCTTGTATTTCCTATCATGATTTCCTTGATAGAGGATTGCTACTCACAAGGAAGCTATTAAACGAAGAGTTCCAAATGTTGAAGTTGAAATCATCCCTTCCTTAATTTTACGGACGCCATCACGAGTTGGTTGACCGTTATGGAATAACCGTTTCACAGATTATATCGGATATGTTCCTTATGTCGTAACTACAATACCCTTCCCTTTTCACGAATGTGACCTACCGAATTAGACTATTTACCGGATTTGTAATAACATTAGCAACACGACGGGTGCCACATGTGGAGCAGGATCTGCTTACCCTTCCAGAGCACCTGAGATCACCCCCAGTTTTTGACGTGGTTCGTGTTGCTTAGTCTTTAGTTTTCTATGTTATGTCTTCTGTACTATTATTTGTCTGTTTGTCTTTTTATTTTTAGCCATAGCGATGTCAGTTTATTTTCAATCTATGAGTTTGGCTGTCCCTCTGGTATCTTTCGTCCCTCTGTATACCTCGAAGTAGAAAATCCTTAGTGTTTTGAATAATTCAACATTTTATGAACAATTAATTTAAGGTTCAAACTGCCTCTGACAAGTTTATCTTACTAATAGATGGATTTGGCCATTTTTCTTATTTCCCTTTTGGTCATATACCTCTTCACTTGTTTCAGTACTTATACAGCCTAGGCTTTTAAATGTTTGACTTTGAGCGTTCCCTGATGAAGGTTAATCCAGAAAAGCTTTTCCGACGCATAATATTTACAAATTGTAATTATTTTGTTTTACGTAAATGAACATATGAATGATTTTCCATCTCAATACGAAAGTGTTGATTACTGGCTGGCGATACACGCAGGGATGAAACGTCCAACAACAGTGGCATCAATCCAGTGGTGGCTTGTAAAAGCTCATCAAAGTTACCAGGTTTATAATTTTGTTTGCCAGACGCACGTTTCGTCTTCACAAGACTCGTCAGTGGCGCTTGAAATCAAACAGTTGGAATGCCAAACAAATATGATGAGATGTACAGCGTAAAAGCCGTTTCATCAAAGTTATCGGTCTACTAGGATACAATGTTCATTTGGTAAACGCATTTTATACAAGTGATTGAGCTTTTGATTTTGCCTGGTTTTATAGATAGCTAAACCGCTCACTTCTATGACAGTCGCATAAAATTCCATTATATGACAACAATGTGTGAAATAAACAAACAAACATTATAGGTAAAAACGTCAAAAATGGGGCAGCAACAACGTACTCTTCCGGAGCACCCGAGTTGATCTCCTAGTTTTGATATGAAGGAGTTCCTGGTGTTTGACAAAACGTGTTTTATAAAACCCTGTTTTAAGTTTTATATTATCGATAGAAGTTACAAGCATACTAGGATTGTCCCTCAATCCTGTCATTTTTAATTATGTTTTGACTTAATTCGACATAAGGTATTATTTAGTATTGGCTAAACTTTATCATTAGCTTAGTGGTCGTTACTTCGATACTTACTTTTGTTCACTTCCTCATATATGATTCAGAAATAACCAAAAAATTAAGGTTCAAACTCCCTAAGGTAAAGGTTGTATTTACAAGTGGGTATTCTTGGCCATCATTCTTTTTAAATTTTGAGCAAATTTAGCGTTCCTGGTTATAAGGTAAATTAAGCGCTTCGGACGCACCATATTTTCAAAGTGTTATTGTTCATACTGTAGTGGTTGATTTGTTTCAAAGTTTTGAAACGGTTTTAAAATCATAATCACTTAGGAGGCGGATCCAGGGAGGTGTCACGGGTTGCACGTGACACCCTCTGAGGTAGGCAAAAATGGTGCACCATATAGTATAGAATTTAAATTTGATTAATTTACCAATTAGTCAGTCACCAATAATATAATTTTTTTATTGTATTTCAATACAATTTATTTACCTGAAGACATGTATTTGTATACAATCAATTTGTAATGACCGACTGCTAATTTCTAGTTCGGTTTCTTTGATATGGAGGTATCAACTTCAAACGTTTTCGGTCTTCATTTTTATAGATTCAAGATTCAATATTTTATAAGAGTCTCACCACATACAAACATATATGAATAATCATTGATATGGTCTTATTTATAAATTAACTGTTTACAAAACTTTAAAATTTTTGAAATACTAAGGCTTTTCTATCTCAGGAATAGATTACCTTAGCTTAATTTGGCAAAACGTTTAGGAATTTTGGTCCTCAATGCTCTTCAACTTCGTACTTTATTTGGCCTTTTAACTTTTTGGATTCGAGCGTCACTGATGAGTTTTTGTAGGCGAAACGCGCGTCTGGCAAAAAATCAAAATTTAATCCTGGTTTCTATTATGAGTTTATTTACAACCATTGGGTCGATGCCACTGCTGGTGGAGTTTTAATTCCCCAAGGGTATCACCAGTCCAGTAGTCAGCACTTCTGTGCTGATATGAATTATCATTGATATGGTCTTATTTATAAATTAACTGTTTACAAAACTTTTGAATGTTTGAAATACTAAGGCTTTTCTATCTCAGGAATAGATTACCTTAGCTTAATTTGGCAAAACGTTTAGGAATTTTGGTCCTCAATGCTCTTCAACTTCGTACTTTATTTGGCCTTTTTAACTTTTTTGGATTCGAGCGTCACTGATGAGTCTTTTGTAGACGAAACGCGCGTCTGACGTAAATACAAAATTTAATCCTGGTATCTATGATGAGTTTATATATAATAATATTCACAGAATAACACATAAAACAGTTAAAACATTTGCAATGTATGCACCAATCTTAAAAAGATTTATCAGAGACTTTTAAACATTTACATTTGAAATTTACAATATTTACATGTATTTATACTACATGTATGTAAAACATTTTGTTTCTTTTAAAACTAGTGATATAAAAATGTAATTTCAACAAGATTTTTTTCTTCTAATTGTCTGCCCATAGACCGTTATTTGTTTTCCCGCGATACATAGGATATAACCATTCAGCACGACAGGGCCGACTCGATTAAACGTTTATCTTGCTTGTGTGAATGTATTTGATATTTTATTTAATATGATTTGATTTGATTTGAGTAGAAATTATAAATTACTGAATATATTTTGTCGACATAATATTATGTATCATAATGTGCAATTGAATTCAGCACATGGCACTGTAGCGTGGGTATTCAGTTTGAAACTTAAGTTTGGTTTTTAAAATAGGAGGCTGTGGTTATGTGTATAGAGTTGTGTAGTCTATTGGTGTTAGTAATTGTAGAAGAATACTGTTTCTTTTCGATAAATGTTGTTGCAGGTTTTAGCAATAACATTAGCAACATTCTCATAATTAAATAAAAAATAACAATTTTTCACAATCTGATAGAAGGTTAAAACGTTCATTAAAATGTATAGCTTCCTGTAGCATATTTTGTCTTAAATCTACATATAATGGGCATTTTAAAATGAAGTGAAATTCATCTTCAATAACAGAGTAACAGTTAACACATTTCCTCTCATGAACTTCTTTTCTTTCATGTCTTCCAGTTTCTACTTTAAGGGGAGCTAAATCGTGCAGAAGCATATATATTCATATACGTTACTTCCAAATTGTCTCAACCTCAAGGTTGACTGAGAAACAAAAATATGGCCACTTTGGGTCTTCTTATGACTGGCAGTAAAACCCTCGCTAAAGCGGGCGATTCGCTTGGTTGTGAGGCATGTAGAAATACGCAGCAACGTCCGGTCACGTTAAATTAAGATCCCACTTTTTTCCTATGACGAATTTGTGAAAGGTCAACGGTTTTAACACAGTTATGGATGAGGTTTGTTTATCATTTATGACCTGCATTCATGTCACTATTTTGGCATTTAGTTTCATTGATTTCGTAGATATGACATAGCAAAATAGTGTTTTACTACTAAACTTAGCGATGACAAATACTAAGCGTTTTGTTTCTAGGTTGTTTACAAGGGTACTGGAATAATTCTGCCATTGACACCAAAGACAATGATTTATACAACAGATACAAAGAAAGAGGACAAGTTAACTCTGTCATGCAAACAACACTGCGAAGATATTTGATCTTACCTATAAATGGCTAGAAACAGTTCTCGGATACTGTACTAATTTTTTTAGCCTATATTTCTTTTTATTCTGATATGCAACTGCATCCTAAAAATATTTTGTTCAGCACTTGAAATATTTATACAACCAATTTCACGGCTCCTTATTTAATCTGATGAAATAAATAAAAATGTCGTTGATTCTATCATGTTTAAAACGTCTTATTTTCAAAAGTAAGAATACGAGAAAAGTCTTCCTGAACAAAAATTGAAAAGGAGAGGGTCTCTTTCAAATTCCTTTTCTCCCACGTGCACAAGGAACTACTTGTTCCGTATACTCCAGTTGAGGATTTGATGTCATCTGAAAACGCAGATATTTTGCGTGCTTGTTTCTGTAAATACAATTCGAACATGAATTGAAAGTAACTACGGAATTATCCATGTACTCATTCGAAATTTCACAGCAGTCGCTTTCATTGTAAAACAAAACTCCAAGGGCCTCGAACTTGAAGTATGTTACATCATTGTCCTAGGTTACATTGAGGATTCAGCGCTAACATACCTGTTTAACCCTTACACATTTTGTTTGTCCCTTTGCCAAATCAAGAGCCTGTTATTCGGTGTTGGTCGTTGGTTGCTCTCTACCATATATGGTTTTTGATTATGGTTTTAGCATAATTCGTGCCGACGATTTTCTCGTTTGAATTATTTCTCATTTTGTCATGCCGGGATCATGTATAACTTACTATATACGGTAGGTGTTTTGCTCATTGTTGACGGCCTTACGGTGATCTATAGTTGCTTTACATCTACTTCATTTGATCTCTGTTAAACAGTTGTCTCATTGGCAAATATGCCATATCTGCTTATTTTGATAACGCTCCTGATGTAGAATTTCATAATTGAAAACTTCATTTTGCCGACATTGAAAGTGTATGACAAATAGATTAGAATAATGAAAATTCATTTGAAATTAATTATTGCGATTTCATTAAAAGCTGAATACAGATTTATGCATCAGATATCCGAATCTGATCTCTTATTATTGCAATACCCACATAGTCGCATTATTCGCATTAATAAAAACATCGGAGTTTTCTGAATTAACAATATATCATCTTCCAAATATCACGCCATTGATTATATTGCTAAACAAAATTGGTTCATCGTATCTCAGCTGGACATTTTATCATTTCTCTTGGATATTTTGATTCAAAGGAAAGGTAAGAATTAGTATAAAAGCAAGTATTTCTAGCCGTCAGTGAAATTGGGTCTAAGAGGACCAGTGGAATAACCTTTCTGGCTGTCAGATTTAACAGTGACCTGGTGACGGCAAGGTCGTTGAAATTATGCCTTTTCACATGTTTTAAGTCGGATTTAAATAATGAGAACTGGAACCTTACGTGAGAAGAAATTCTCACTATAGTAGGACATTTCCCAGATGAAGGTTCTGTAGAAGCTAAACTTATATTTGCATGAGAGCAACAAAAACAGAGGGCAAGAGGATTTGACCCAAAGACAAAGGTACAGAGATAGTGCATGTAGGTATAATGTTCAAAAGAAAGGGGATTACCATTTGATTTGGGGGGGGGGGGATTTTGAAAACAAATATAGTATCCACTGAATAAAATAAGCATGCGTAGCAACAGAAGAAAATGAATAGTCAATCCCCAAGAACCTCCTGGCCCCAGAAAAATATCAAAGGGTAATCTTATTATTTGTCAATTTGTTATACCTTGCATAAATGGGGAGACCTGCAATTACTTGACAATTAATAAGTACAAAAATTACAAAATAAATATATTAAAGGCAGACATTATTGGTGGTATAAAAGAGAATTGGTCCGCAGGGAGTGTCGAGTCTGTTTAAGGCACCCAGCAGTGTGTTTAGGGTAGCACACTGGTACGGGATCAGGGAGATGGTATTGGGATGCGCAGCACTGAGGATTTAGCAAATAAAAAAAAAATTGATGTCGAAAAAATTGTTTCTCAACAGTTTCTCTGTTTGTTTTTTTCTTTAGAATTGTATGTTAATTGAAAATGATATAACAATTGTATGAGGTCGTTACGAGGATAAGTTGACCTGAAAGAAGTACTGTATATTGACTGAGGAGGAAGTCCTAGTCGATATACTTCTTGAAGTTGATATACCCTCATGTAAACTTGATACAAGGGCTACAATTGTTAAATTATTATTGCCAATGTGCCAGAAATAGAACAGAAATTCATTTGATTAGCTGTTACAGCTGTTTCACAAAGTATTGAAGTTTTTAGATTTCTATTTTAGATGTTTTAAAAATAACTGTGCAATATGACTTTTCAGACTACATTTGCAAATACAGTTGAACATGCGACTCTTTCTGAACAAATCAAATTGGTTAGACTAAACAAAATAATAGTATGTGCAAAAGTTAATAAAATGATATTTGGTATACACTAGCAATAATGCAACCTATCGACATAAATGAAAAGGTGTGACGGCAATATTTTTTGGACGAACGGACAAACCCGCAGACTGAGAAGGTAAATGCAATATCTCCACTCTTTGTATAATGAAAACATATTTACAAAACAATTTACATTTTATCTATGTTTGACGTTCTTTTCGAAAATAAATCATTCGTTAAATAAGACATTAAAAGCATGAAAAGCAAGTAAACTTTATTTTTGTTTTGACAGAAATGTACATGTCTGCCTCAGTGACTGCACTGTAATAATGATTAAATTGTATCATAGTTTTTTTTTTCTTAAATTAAGTAAAAATGGTTAAGTAATTATTGTACACATGACTAATTAATTCACATGGGTTTACTGTACCAGACTACATGTATATTCACCCCCTAATATTTTTATAGTTAAAATTTACCAAGCAGGACAATGGAAATCTTCTATATATTGCAATTTTGTCTGAATTAATTGAATTTTAAAATTATTGTCTCTCATCATGTGTTCTTTTGAAAGTTCTTCAATATTAAGATACTTTGGAATGCATTTCACAGAATTTGCTCTTTTTGTTAAATCTGGTGAACTACTAGGCATAGTTTAAGTTTCTTCATGAGTACTGTCACGAAATTTTGACTCCATACTTGGAGAGTTAAACAGATTAGCCTCTCCTTCTGATGTATCCATTTCGTTGGAATGTCTTTTTCCGAAAATAAGAATAAATTGATTGACACAACAGCATATTTTGATGAAAGTAAAATACGGAAAATTCAGGATAAAATTATCAATACCCCCCTCTCTCTCTCTCTCTCTCGATTTTTTTTTGGGGGGGCTTTTTTGTTTTCGCATGCAAGTGTGTCTATACCATCCTCGTGTATATACATGATACATTTATCAAAAATGCATTTGTTAAAGATGTTCATGAAGGGCCGGTATAACAAAGTATATCACTGGATTGAGCTTTCTGTCTAAGTGTATTATTAAAGTGCTTTGCATTGAGCAAAGCTCATTTATAAATGTAAATGCATTCTTTATGAAATTACGATTCATAAACAGACAACCATATCTACATATGAACAACTGTAAGGTAAGATCATTGAAATTGTCAGAACAAGGAATAATTGAAGCAGCATCCACAGAACACAAGTAGTTAAAGGAGATTTAAGCATTTTATTTCCATTTGAACAAAACATTTTGCATCCAGATAGCCAAATAAAAGGCACATTGAAATATACCAAACATTGATTCTTGGAATTTGATGCTTGATGGATTTGTAACACTTTTTTAACCATCTGTACTGCCTACTGAGTGTCCTAAGTGCAACTGGTCATTCATTCATACATACGGACGAAACTCATAAGGCCTAAAATTATCTTTCATTTTTCAACTTTTATCATTCATTCGTTAATTTCTTAATTTATGTTAATGTTAATTACCAGATTACAGCACTGTTTATTTTTATACCACAACAAAACTGCATCCTACAATTTTCATTTATATTTTTATACACATAACAAAAACCTTGAAACATGAATAATTCTGCAATACCTTTATCGTTTCAAATACTAAAGAATCATAGTTCATATTTCTTTAAGTCTACACTATTTGTCATAATCTATTTCTAGAAATGAAGAATCATAAAAAAATACATTGGATATACCATTTTATTTAGAATATTTCATACTGGTATTTTTTTCTTTTATATAACTTCAACCAGGCCTTGGAGAATCTAAGAAAAAAATATTTTCAAAGAAAGAATTAAAATACATGTGTAATACAACAGGAGTGTACTTCCTTGCTCATCTAGCCCCATGTGCATGCCAGGTATTATCATCACTTTGAACTATTAGACATTTACTAAGAAACAATTTCCAACATTTAAACAAAATCTTTTACTTTTGATACTGGGATGATCCTTAACTAATTTACAATTCAAAGTAAGAATTGACCACCACAACGGACATAAATAGAACCATACGAGAAGAACATACATACAGGTTCTCATAAACCATCTTGCATATTAAAATCACATAATGCAGAAATGCAGGTAATGTGTTCCTTTACTAATTTTGATTTTCTTTTTTGCTTTTATCCAAAAGCAAAGTAGTGGAACATATTTTAACAGAATCATTTGGTAATCCATACAAATAGTGTCTCCTCCATGACAATCTTTAACATAGAAACCAAATATTGAATAACAGACACTGCAAATTTTTAATGTTTAGTACTGGTCTGATTATCAGGATGAATGTCACTGTGGAACACAGTTTAATCTAGAACACTATGGGGAAAAACTATAGAAAATTTTTTGTCAGAAAACACTGTCAAACATATCTACACTGATCTGTGTCCACACTTGTATACAAATCAAAATAAAAAGATATATTGAATCGCAATACAATCAAAAACGGAGCGAGTACAGGTTACTGAAAGGTTCAAGTTATACAAAATCCAAACTCAGTCAAAATGCCTAAAACGATATGGATAAAGACACAATCGGTAAATGTACAAACCGTATGCCTGTTCTTGTAATTTGATATATATATTTAAGACCAAGAAACACGTCTAACCTGAGTTGAGACACATAGACATCGTATTGTTAACCAATTTGTGATTGTGACTATTAACCTTATTTGGAAGGGTCGATTCCAGTCTTTCGTCCCCATAACACAGCGTGAGGAGTTTTTGTTAGGAGCACATACCTGTTAATTAAGTCTATATAATATGAATATGCACGTGAACAAAGGTTGTGCTACTACAGAAAAAATGGACGATAATCTCTTACTTTACTGTCCTCTAAGTCGAGGATCTAGGCAAAGTCACGGAAGTACAAGGTAAGAAGCAGACTTGCGTGCATTATTTTTTTTTTTCAAAATGAATGGAATGGAAAAGATACAAGTCTCATCACAGATGATTATTCTATAAAAAGACATCACCTATAAAGAAAATTGAAGTAGCATTATATACTTGGCATCGTTTAATCAGTTGCGTGCAATACAACAGCTTGTTAATTGATATTTGCATGACATTATTCTATCCAGTGTTCCTCTTTCAACAGCTTATATGCTTACTGTTGGCTGTTCACAACAGGTGCGAAATTTGCTAAAATGTTATTCTGTGCTGCTGTTTTCATATTCGGATGTACTGTGTTGTCGTCTGCTTGTCAAATTTCTATTTCCGGTTAGAAAGGGGAAATGGGCAGTGATCAAAGACTAGAATCGAAAATTATGAAAATCGAGTACACGCTAAAAACGACCCTTAAAAGACATGAAGAGATGTTCAAACAAATTCTGGAAAAGAAATGTAAAGGTATGGAATACGAAATAGAATATGAATTGCATGCCCGTTTTATTTACTTTCAGAAAATGACTGGGAATTAACATATGTGAGACTTTCGTACCAGGCCATAGTCGAGGTTATCGGTTAACTTATTCACCATCTTTTTAGACTATTGTAGGGACACCGGTCTTTTTGTTTTTTGTATTTCATAGGCGCATGTATATTTTTGAAGATTTTATGTTGTCGTCTTACTCGTCTACGTCTTTTTCTTTTAGTTATTTGTATTGTCGGGTTGTCGCCTTATTGACGTATTTCATTTATCTCTATAAAGAAATAATGTATGATCGATTCAAGTTAAATTTTGATCAAGCATTACAACGTTCGATTATAAATTGCTTTGCACACCAACTTTTCTTTGTACAATTGAATCACGACGAATTGTATCTTTATAGATACAGTGAGCAGTTAAAGACTTATTTTTTTCGAAAGATCCGCTTCCAGCTAATATACGTTGGAAGATGTGTCTTACAAGAAGATGACTGGTCAAAGTTCATTGAACCATGAAACCTTACAATCAAGCAATGCTGTTGATGGCGATCTATCTACAATGTTTCATGCGAATCATGACAAGAGGCCATATTGGTGGGTAGACCTCGGATCTTTGTTCTCAGTTCAGCATGTTGAAATTTGGAATAGACAACATGGCGTCGGTAAGTAAATAAATCCCTGTTGTTGGAAAAAATGTATAAAATCGGTAATAAAAATACTCAATAACCTGGTAATAAATTGTTCAAATAAGGCCTTTGAAAATAGTGGAAATAATTACTTTAGGAGTGTCAAAAACTCGTTGGGAGTACTTGATAAATTGCATGCTTATATTGGTGATTTCGAATCTGTTCAAAGTTTTGATTTTTCTACCCTATATACCACTTTGCCTCATAATCTTATTGAGAAAAAATTCACACACCTAATTAAATGGGTATTTAAAAAGTCAGAATGCGATATATGTTCAAACTCTTTTAGGTCATTTTTTAGTAACAACAAACAAAAGAACTATGTCAATTGGACCTGCTTTGATACTATAACTGCCCTTGAATTTTTACTAGATAACATTTTTGTTCGCTATGGAGATTCCGTATATCGTCAAGTTATCGGAATTCCAATGGGGACTAACTGTGCACCACTTATTGCGGACCTGTTTCTGTATTGTTATGACTAAAATCAGCAAAGACCCATCGAAACAACATCTGATACAAATATTTAATAACACTTTTAGATATTTGGATGATATATTGGCTCAATAATGACGACTTTAGTATGTACACTAAAGAGATTTATCCTGCTGAACTGACTTTAGATAAAGCTAATACTAACAATGAACACTGTCCTTTTCTGGATCTTGATATCTATATCTTTAACGGGAAGCTTAATACCAAAATTTATGATAAAAGAGATGACTTTTCATTTCCTATTGTTAATTATCCATTTTTAGATGGTGACGTTCCCTTGTCACCATCTTATGGTGTTTATATATCTCAACTTGTTTGATTCGCTCACGTATGTAACAACGTATTTGATTTTAACGAAAGAAATCTCTGTATTACTGAAAAAATATTACACCAGACTTTTCGATATCACAAACTAGTCAAAACATCTACTAAATTTTATCATCAGTACAAGGACACCATTCGTAAAAATAAATCAACATGCAGACATCTTATACGTTCAGGTATTTCACATCCAATCTTTTATGATAATATTCTTTACAAAGCACAAAAATGTCGGCATTCAGCTCAAAAGCAAACCAAACCTTTAAACAAACTTATTCGGAAGAGATATAGTTACGATACTGTTGTCAGGTCATTGAAGATGGCATATTTTGGTATTAATATTGATTCACTCATAGGGTCTTTGCATCGGAAATACACACATTTGTTCTAAAACCAGTTGTTGGCATGATACGGATTATGTTCTTCTCATATAGTTTATGATGGTATGATACTAAACCCCTAACGGGAAGGATTGTGCTTGATTTTATAGATGGAGACATAATCTTTCAATCAATTTAATTGAAGTCTGGAGCTGGCATATCAGTAACTGCTAGTAGTCCTTTGTTAATTTTTGTATCATTGTCATTTTGCTTAGTTTCTTTTGTTACCTATTCTGACATCGGACTCGGACTTCTTTTAAACTGAGTTTTACTGTGCGTATTGCTGTGTGTTTGTTTATTCTACATTGGCTAGAGGTATAGGGGGAGGGTTGAGATCTCACAAAACATGTTTAACCCCACCGCATTTTTGCGCCTGTCCCAAGTCAGGAGCCTCTGGCCTTTGTTAGTCTTGTATGTTTTTTTTTAATTTTAGTTCATTTATATGTTTTGAGTTTAGTATGACGTCCATTTTCACTGAACTAGTACACATTTTTATTTAGGGGCCAGCTGAAGCCCGCCTCCGGGTGCGGGATTTTCTCGCTGTGTTGAAGACCCATTGGTGGCCTTCGGATGTTTTCTGCTCTTTGGTCGGGTTGTTGTCTATTTGACATAATCCCCATTTCCATTCTCAATTTTATCAATGATCATGTTAATTAATTATTGAATTGGTGACTGACTGATTTGCTACATGCACTTCGCAAATGATAGCGAATTGTTCAACAGGGTTAAACATATAATGTGGAGCCCCGAACATCTTGTTACGAAAGCCATTTCACTTTCAGTTAACTGTAAATCTTGGAATAAAAATCTCTCATCACACATTCATCTGCACAAATAGCGGACGCCTCAGTATCTGATACTTCCAGTGAGCGTAGTACAATCATACATGTATTTGATTTAACTTTCACATCATGATTGCGTATTTGTTCATCCCACACAGTGTTAACTATAATATTCATTTTCATTTTAGGTCGTCGACTCCATGACTTGGATATTATGGTTGGCCCAACTCTAAGTGAAATGAAGCTATGCACTTATTACAAAGGCCCTGCTAGTGATGGAGAGCACCTTATCCTGAACTGTAGTAAAACCATAAAAGGAAGATACGCCAAGCTTGCCTTAAGAGGCCCTGAATGGTTCCACCTAATGGAAGTTAAAGTGTTTGCGTATGTCAAGGATTGTTGAAGCAACTTATTAAAGATGTGATCTGCTCTTTTTGTTTTTGGTTTTATAAGAGAATGCATATATCAGTAGACAATATGCATTTTTAATATTTAGTGTTATACTCTTTCATGCGTAAAATATGGTGTAAAATATGAAGACGCAGTCACGTCTGATCTGATTTAGGATTGAATTAAATACATTATTTTAATGTTTTCATTCTCTCTTGGCTCAAACGCATCTACTCCTTCTTGGAAGTTTCCATTTGGCTGCATGGTATGTATATATTCAATGTATTCATGTCCGATTGCGTGTTTTGACATTACACATATTGACTGTAATATATATGTAAGTGCTCAATTTGGTGCGTTGTAATTTAGCTGGTGCAATCTACCACTCTCAAGCAATTATAGTACCTGTGCTTATTAAAAACTCTCGATGGCAGCACATCGAAGTTGTTCCTATGATGATCGTTTTGAGAGATTTCACTGAAACTAGACAGTAAACATATCTTGAAGTATAGTTAATTTGTTATTCACTGTTCTTTTAAGTTTCCAAAATTTCGGTTCAAGCATCACTGCCGATAAATATTCTTCGAAATGGTCAGTGTGAGCTTTTAAAATAACAATATTCTCTGAAACCACTGGGGCCGAACATCTTCCTTAAGTGTTTTTAGTGGAACTCTTATTTTTGCTTGGTCTAGATATGGCTGCTAGAGACTAATTTTCTAGAGGGTTGCTGCTCACAAGGAAGCTATTAAACCAAGGGTTCCAAGTGGTGAAGTTGATATTATCCCTTCGTAAATATTACGGACGCTATCACGAGTTGGTTGACATTTATGGAATATCTGTTTCACAGACGACGATAGATATGTTCCAATTGTCGTAACTACAATCCTGTTCCTTTTCCCCCGAATGTGACCTACCGAATTAGACTTATTACCGAGTTTGTACTTACATGAGCAACTCGACGGGTGCCACATGTGGAGCAGGATCTGCTTACCTTTCCGGATCACCTGAGATCACCCCCAGATTTTGGTGCGGTTTTGTGTTGCTCAGTCTTTAGTTTTGTATGTTATGTTTTGTGTACTGTTGTTTGTCTGTTGGTCTTTTTCTTTTTTAGCCATGGCATTGTCAGTTTGTTATCGACTTATGAGTTTGAATGTTCCATTGGTATCTTTCGCCTCTCTTTTTCTATGTTCGTGATCATACAAATACCAATTAATAAACCAACTGTACTGATAATTAATCTAGTGTTTTTATTTTTTTAAACAATATGCTGACTACTTCATAACATAACTACGGAAGTACATATTTGACGTCAATTTAATACAAAAGTTTTATTTGTACGACAATAGGATATTAATTTTCAATTTGTGCCATGCAATATATAAAACACATAAATTCAAGAGTATCAAAATATAAAGAAAAAAATCATCAAAGTATTAGCAATTATTGCAATTAACACGAAAGTATAAAACATTGTATAAAAATAAATATCACAGTATATAAATATTTTTTTTCTGTCTGTCCTATCAGTAAATGCGACGATTTCCGCTTTCGGTAAACATATGTCCACTGTATTGCCAATTGCAAATCCTTTCTAATTTCCTGCATAGTTTTTCACAATGATACCATCATATTTAAGGTTTGTACAAAATTCTGTTTGGCAATTTTACAATTGTGTAGGCGATGATCCTGAAAACAATAATAAGAATTGCAGGGAGTGATGTCATATATCAGCCTAAATCATTACCATCCGTGTAGTAATATGATAATAGTAATAGACCTAGGCAAGGGACATAACTCTTAAAAATCATTGGTACGTTTGTATTAACGTTTTCATACATATATAAATAAGAAGATGTGGTATGAGTTCCAATGAGACAACTCTCCATCCAAGTCACAATGTATAAAATGTTAACAATTATAGGTCAAAGTACGACCATCAACACGTAGCCTTGGATCACACCGAAGAGCAAGCTATAAAGGGCACAAAATGACTAGTGACTGTGTAAAACAATTCAAACAGGAAAACCAATGGTCTATTCTATATAAAAACGAGAAACTAAAACACTTATGAACCACACTAACAAACAACAACAACTGAACAATAGGCTCCTGACTTAGGACAGGTGTATTCTTAGCTTCTAAGTAACATAGATTATCTTTATTCTTTCTCATAAATATGCTTTTAAACATTGATCAAACTGCTTATCTTAAATGTATTTCTTACTTAGATAGCTACCTCCTTAATCTAAGTCCTTCCACTTGAGTGTCAGCAGGTTAGTCTTACACATCGATTTTCCAGGGTTCATTTTTTAAAATCATTTTGCAGTAAATGGGTCTTATATACATCCAGATTTTTACTGTTGTATTATTTATAAGACATACAAGTATAAGAATTTTTCAATTACAAGCTTCTATGATTGACAGCATTCTTTTTATGGTATTATTTTATCCTTTACATGTGGAGCAGGATCTGCTTACCCTTCCGGAGCACCTGAGATTACCCCGGTTTTTGGTGGGGTTCGTGTTGCTCAATCCAGACCTGGGGTAATTAAAATGTAATTGTAGTTAGCTGTAATTAATTACAATTTTGAAAGTAATTTAATGTAATGTGTAATTGAGCATATTTTCAATTAAATGTAATTGAAAGTAATAAATTACATTGCCTTTTGCCATGTAATTATGAATTACTTTTAATTACTTTGAATTACATTTATATAATTGCTGGCAAATTTTAAACATTTTGTGGCTTTTCTGATGCAACTTGTAAATTTTATTGTTTCCTTTATTTAGTATGCACTTGGTACTTTGATTTTTAAATACTTTTTAAACATTTATCATGATGAATAAATATAAAATTCCTTGATATATCATTAATCATTATAAGATGTGTAATAATCTGTATTTGTATTTAATTCATTAATTTTTACATGTTTACATAAAAATCTAAAATTAAACATAATACCAATTTATTTACATACAATTTGTTAATATGTTGTTTTAACAATTAACAATAATCTTAGCCTCAGACTAATTATGAAGTACAAGTTTGTCCTAAAATTAAAATGCCAAAGGCATTTTTTGAAACCATCATATGTTTATGTTAAAATCTGTACTGATGGATATTATTTAAACACTTTCTACAAAATTTTAAATACAGCAGTCAAAACATACAAGAATGGAATGCAATATACTTGACAAAAGACAAGGCTGAAAAATGCTACCATTACTTCTTCTGTGATAAATGGAAGCTTTCAGTTATTTCAAATTTCACATGAGGTACATAAGAAAACCTTTAAAATCTAAATTAACATTTTTAGGAGAAACTTGAAATTGTAAGAAAATAATTTTTAGAATAAATAATCAGCATTGAAAATATAATGCTGATTAAATGTAACAATGATGTTAAAAATTGAAAACTTTTTTTTTTAAACAAATCTTGTACAAATGTTTTCACTGTTAAAAGGTGCATGTATATATAAAAGTTTCTTTCTATTCTAGCCTGACATCATTTTTATGATTTTATTCTAAATGATATAGCTCTTGAATGTCTTTGGACAAAAGTAATTGAAAAGTAATTAATTACATTGGCAATGTAATTGTAATGTAATTAATTACATTTGAAAATCAATGTAATTGTGATGTAATTAATTACATTTAAAAAGCAATGTAATTGAAATGTAATTAATTACTTTGGCATGTAATTGAACCCAGGTCTGGCTCACTCTTTAGTTTTCTATTTTGTATTTTGTATCCTGTTGTTTGTCTTTTGGTCTTTTTTTTTTTTAAACATGGCGTTATCAAGTTTATTTTCAACTCATATGAGTTTGAATGTCCCATAGGTATCTTTCGCCTCTCTTTCACTTCTTTTTGTGTTTCTGTCATCTCCGTTCGGGAAAATCATTATTATATTTGTTAATTTCTTCAGGGAAAGTTGACCTTATATGACTTTGACTATTCTTTTCATGTCCCTTTTCGTCGTATAACCCTTGAATTATTAATTATTAAGGTATTTATACATCTATAGCTTTCAAATTTTTGGGTCTGAGTTATCCTGATGAAGGTAAAAAAAGCGTCGGACACAACAAATTTATAAAGTGTTATTTCCATTGATATGGTTTTAAACATGATAACATTTACTCACATTTGGAAATGTCATGTTAGACTTTTAAATAGCTTCTTCAGAACATCTGCAAGAAAGAAAAATAACAAGCTAGTATTAAAACAACTTTACATTCACACTCCATTTGTCAGATGGTGATAACACCGTATTGATCAACTGGTATATAAAAATAAGGACATGTGGGGACAACTAACCACCAAAGTTCAAATGAAGTGGATGTAAGCAATTATAGGCAACCGTACATCCTTCAACAATGAGAAAATCCCATACCGTATAGTCGGCTATAAAAGGCCCCTACATGAAATATAGGAAAACATTTAATTGAGAAAACTAACGGCCTAATTCATAGCAAAACCATTTGCGAAAAACAAATATGACAGACATGAACCTACTACCAATATTGGTTCTTTTGTTGCAATGTGTGTCTAATGTTTGCATCAGGTTTTCTGGTTTTGTTATAATTATTATGACATTCAGATCCATTATATTTAGGGGCCTCGGTGGTCAAGTGGTCTAATTATACTAGTCGATATGTAATAGAATTATCATATCTAAATTTTTGTTGAATTGCTTTTGATATTGTTTTAATTGACTACATGTAACTGTTTGTTTGTAACACCAGGTATATTGTTTGGTGAATTTTTATTATACAAATCAAAATTTTATCAAGAGAAAAAGTAGTCCTACTACTGTATCACTAGCAATAACATATCTATCTAGGAATTATTCCGTAAGCCAATTATATATGGTCGTCTTGATTTGCTGCCAATTTTACTTTTTTATTGTTGAGTAACTTCTAGAGATTTTTTTTCTGGAGGTAGCTGTTGCTTTACAATGATTAAGTAAACAACGAAATCAACATTAAATGTCCATGTTTATACCTCATATGAACCGCTTTCAATTCCACACTTAGATACGAAAAAATACAAGATAAATAAAACCAGCAACTCAAATTAATTATGAGTGCCATATTACAATATAACATATACTGTTACGATTCTGTTGTAGTTAATTTGTCGTCTGACGAGTGATCATAGGGGAGAGGGGAACGAATATATCTAGACATATCGCCTTTAAATCACACGAGAATCTTTATTTAGCTGCGGGAAATCCCCATGAGGTCAATCATGTAGCATTTTTAAATTGTGAATACATAATATAATGTAAATGATTACGTTTGTTTCTGCTGTGTACTGTGAAGAATTGTGACAACGAGGCCAAATACCACAACATGTACGACAGCTACCAATCAAGGCAATAAAAGTAATCTGTATTGGTAGACTGCTGCTCAGTCGTCACAGGCATCAATGATATAAGTTCTTACCTATCAAAGGTTTGAAAGGATTCCCGGAAGCTGACAATTCCCTTTGATTCTGAAAAAAAAAGAGAAATACCCATGTTCACATTATGTCCCGTTCACATTTGTCATGTATTTGAAATCTTTGAAACCATTATTGAAGAACTTAAAAAAAAATAACCCAAGATAAAAATACTTGCAATTTGTTTATTGTTTAATTGTTAAGTTACAAAAGTATAAGGATAGCTTACAGTATACTCATTGTACATTAAAAACCCCGTTTGATGATTTAAAAAGGGAGGTTACAATGTGATCCTACAAAAGGCTTAATTCTTTTATCCTACTCCATTCTGCATTCTTTTAGTGACAGTCAAGAGATAATGCTCATTTATGACACATTCTGACTTCTTTATTCTTACATAAACTACCACAAATTAAAGCAGATACTATCGTATAGTTTTACAAAGCCGACTATCGCTAATATCTGTCTGTCTTGATATTTTTTGTGTACAAGTTAATTTAAGTTGAACAAAGTCATGCTCATGTAAAAATTGCCTAAAACATTAGGAAACTTAAAAAGAAACGGAGGGAGAGCTATGACTATTCTATTTATATGTTCTTCCAAAAAGGGATTGTTCGTGGATTCTCATGTGTATACCGAAATATTAGATAGAGAAAAACTGCGAATGATGTGCAATCTGTGTATAAAGGAAGCACAAGATTTTTTTTTACATTCGTTCATTTTCGGAAAATCTCCCCCCTCGTACAAAGTAAAATGGTGTAAACACAGGAACACACGTTTTCAATCAGTCTATCAATAAATAACTTTCCGAACACAAAATGAAAAAAAAAGAAAGAAAGAATAGACGTCCGACTGATATAAAATATAAGGATAAGAAGATGTGGTATAATTGCCAATGTAAAAACTCTCCATCAAAGAGACCAAATGACATAGAAGTTAACAACTATAGGTCAACGTACGGTCTTCAACAATGAGCAAAACCCATACCGCATAGTCAGTATGACTGTTGGATAAGAAATAGTTAAAACCATATCCTCCAAAACTTCATGACATTCTGTTATGAAATAACAATGTCAAAATGATCCACTTACCCTTTCCTGTCCGAAATACATGTATACCAGCCACACAAACAATGTCAGGAACAGAAATGGCAATACCATCCACCGTCGGCTTAAAATCTCACTCATGTACATAGAGGATTTTCGCCCAGTAAATAAACTGAACATTTACTCTCACTGTCGTACATACAGATCAATTCATCTATTAGTTCGAAGTTTTTTCCCTCTCACTCCTATACGCATGAAAAGATTGTGAAAGAGTCTCGTGCATCTGACATGTGCAAACGTAAATCTTTCGTGTGTTGTTTTTTTTGTGTATACAAAATTAGTTAATCATGAAATCAATTAACTATAACTGGTTCAATATTTTGGCAAAAAATCACTTCATCCTCAGAGAGATCACTCTATATGATCCTTTGGTTCCTTTGTTTTGTATCCACAGCGAGAACTTAGTTGTTGAGTACTGTGTACATTCGATTTTCTGTAAGCTTTTGTCTGAAATTATAATTATTGTTATGTACATATGTGTTTCATTGTAAAATATTGTATATGTATGTTAACGAAAAAAAGATTTGAGAGCAACCTTAAAACACAATAACCAGAACAGAAATCAAGAGCACACAATGTTGATAATTGTAAAGGAGACTTTCAAATCCACCCATCAGCACCAATTCTTAAAAAGAAATAACGTCTTTCATACTGCAATCTTAAATCATTTATGTGATTAACTTTTTAAGGACTAATAATGTGATTCTTTTGTTTTAAAACAAGTGAGAGCGTACTAGCAATCTGAATGACAAGACCAGATTCCTATTTTAGTAGAATCATGGACTGGTCAACGAAAAAATTTTAAACATAACCGTAATAGAACTTATAATTTCGATTTAAAAACATCATAAAGTCATCTTTTGAAAGTTTGTATCAAAAAGCTTAGAATACATCATTTTCCATATCGTCATAATTAGTATCATCTATCAACGCATATCAAACCTCAGGTCTCTCAGTACGATATTGGAATTTAATATAGAAAGGAAAACAAATTCATTTATAGCTGATTAATTGACGTGTCTGCTTCTAGAAAGTATCATATATGTATATACAATAGTTTTCAGAATGTATCATAATCGTACATCTTAGGCTTTTTGGACTCTTTTAGATTATACGAATTCAGTTTCGGGGAACAAAGCGTACACATCAGCATATATATGTTGTAAACAGAAAAATTGTATACATTGTTTTAGTAAAAGATTCAGTTCTTTTGAACTCCTTACATTGTAGTACACATCTCTGTAAATGATCATTCCACATTTAACCAGTTCTAGACAAGTGGCGTCGTAAACAGAGTAGTTCCATTGTTTGAATATTGAAAAAAAAAAAACTAAATAAAAGGCAAACAAGTTAATCCATAGAAACAATATCGCTGCAACAAAACACTATTTGTTTAATGCTGTAGATTATTTAAACAAATTTCTATAAATATTGAATGTTGAAACGTTTTGTGAATAGTTAATAAGTTCAGTGCATGCGTGTGTTAATTCATTTAATTTATATAGTTTTTGTGGAGTTTGTGTTGCTCAGACTTTGGGTTTCTATGTTGTGTTTTGTGTACTGTTGTTAGTCTTTTTCTTTTTTAGTCATGGCTTTGTCAGTTTATTTTTGACTTATTAGTTTGAATGTCCATTTGGACACACGTAATACTTAAAGAATGGTTCCTTTAAAATTTATCGAAAAAAAGCAAATAGTAAAAATTCTGATCATTATCATTGTATTAAAATAGGTAAGATTAGATTTAACTCGTCAGATGATAAAGTAACATGCAGAAGAACATTAAAACTGACTAAACGCAAACGCTAAGCGTGCGGCTTTAAGGAGTAAGACCAAAGACTGGGCGGCTCGGAGTCGGAATAATGTGTCCGGGTAAGGTGACATGTCTTCCTGTGGACTGTTTTTGAACAAACACGTTCAAAATCAGGCTGATCATGTCGGTGTAGTACAAATTTGGGTTCATATTTATATCGCATTAACCTGTTGTTCTCGTCCTGAATAATTTTTATTATGCATTTATTTTGACACTAGACGTTAAACAGCCATCCATCCGTACATTTCTTTCTGTTATTTTTGTCGTTTCGCAGCTGTCGAATTGACGTATACTTTTACCTCTCTTTACATTATGTTCAGTAATATTGATTTGGTATGAATAATATTTTTAAACATGCTGTATGTTTAAATAATTGAATATATTCTAGCATGACTGTGTTCGGTTTGGATTTCATGCGCAGTTCCGAATCGGGTATATTCATGGTATAAATAGATGAACCCACTTACATTTGAACTGTTTAAATACTGCAGATGATACAAAACTCATATGCGAAGTAATCCGAATCGGGTATATGGTATAAATAGATTAACCCACTAACATCTGAACTGTTTAAATACTGCGGATGATACAAAACTCATAAGTCGAAAAGAAATTTAGAAGGCCATGCCACCCCTCCCCAATAAACAACATACATATAAAAGACAAAAAAATATAAAGCAAAAAAGACGAAAAGAAAAATAAGCCATCAAGACACTACCATGACTACGTAGAAAACTAAAGACTAACAACACTAACCCGCCAGTGGATGATCTCAGCTGATTTTGCTATCATATGATTCTGTATAACTAACCCCAGTGGATGATCTCAGCTGATTTGGCTATCATATGATTCTGTATAACTAACCCCAGTGGATGATCTCAGCTGATTTGGCTATCATATGATTCTGTATAACTAACCCCAGTGGATGATCTCAGCTGATTTGGCTATCATATGATTCTGTATAACTAACCCCAGTGGATGATCTCAGCTGATTTGGCTATCATATGATTCTGTATAACTAACCCCAGTGGATGATCTCAGCTGATTTTGCTATCATGATTCTGTATAACTAACCCCAGTGGATGATCTCAGCTGATTTGGCTATCATATGATTCTGTATAACTAACCCCAGTGGATGATCTCATCTGATTTGGCTATCATATGATTCTGTATAACTAACCCCAGTGGATGATCTCAGCTGATTTGGCTATCATATCATTCTGTATAACTAACCCCAGTGGATGATCTCAGCTGATTTGGCTATCATATGATTCTGTATAACTAACCCCAGTGGATGATCTCAGCTGATTTTGCTATCATATCATTCTGTATAACTAACCCCAGTGGATGATCTCAGCTGATTTGGCTATCATATGATTCTGTATAACTAACCCCAGTGGATGATCTCAGCTGATTTGGCTATCATATGATTCTGTATAACTAACCCCAGTGGATGATCTCAGCTGATTTGGCTATCATATGATTCTGTATAACTAACCCCAGTGGATGATCTCAGCTGATTTTGCTATCATGATTCTGTATAACTAACCCCAGTGGATGATCTCAGCTGATTTGGCTATCATATGATTCTGTATAACTAACCCCAGTGGATGATCTCATCTGATTTGGCTATCATATGATTCTGTATAACTAACCCCAGTGGATGATCTCAGCTGATTTGGCTATCATATGATTCTGTATAACTAACCCCAGTGGATGATCTCAGCTGATTTTGCTTTCATATGATTCTGTATAACTTTATAAAATGTTTTGCAATGACACTTATCTAACATGTTTAATACACCAAAATCTATTGTGGAATAGAGTGTATACTATATGTATTAACTGATTTTGTTACTTACCTTTTTCAATGGGGTCCTGTATTATTTCCAGGTACATCGATATCTGAATCTAGAATGGTAAATTGGACGGCATTTTACAATTATACTCATTATGGTTTAGATTTGCAAACACATAAATATAAATGTATTTTAGTGTGTACCCGGCCATTTACTAGGCTGTTACGTAGAGTAAAATTTAAATGTCCTATTTAGTCATAAGGTGACGTGTGGATGTCAATGTTTACAGCTAATTATTAATAGAAAAACTGTGTATTTTTCAAATAACATGAATTTAAGTATCAATGACCGATTAAGCTATTGCGAAAAAACAAAGACAGACAAACTTTTTCAATGATACTAGAGACATGAAATACAATATTATATGTCTCTGGCGATACACACGGCGATCGTAAGCCATGGTTAAGTTTGATAAAGTGTCTGCAAACTAAGATCAGCCCATAAGATAACGAATTAACGAATTAACGAATTATTTCTTCGGTTCTTTGCGTTTTTGCACGTTTTGCACGCTGATCAATTGTTCATTTTGCTAATGATTGCTCAACGCGCTTTAACTCGATTGAAAGTACAAAAAATGTATAAGGTTCAGGCTAAAACTGGTTTTCTTTGTTTTGTTTCTGATTACAATTAGGTAGATTTTTGATGGTCTAATTTCATAAACAAAAGCAAAAAATATTTCAGAAATTTTAAGGGAATCAATAAATTTGAACTTTTTAAGGAATATTTGAACTAAATCATCATTTGCTTCTATATGAGAAAAATCCATATATTAATTTCTAGTTTGCTAGATAAGATGTTTGAAGAAGAATTATTTTATTTAATGTTGAAAAAAATGGCGTCAAACTCTAGCATGTTTAGGCTTTGTGTGCAGATGTATTTAAAAAAATAAATGTATATCCAATGTATCGTGTATATTCATGGTAAGGGACGACATCAAAAGATCAATGTAGGATAAAAAACTTAAATCAAATAGTTTGGGGGTGGGGGGTTAAAATTGCTGCAAGTTTTGTTTATCCAAAATCGATTTTACATATATCCATATTGGTTAATAAATTTTCTCAAATTAAGTTAAGAGGGGTGGGGGCAGTGAAAAACTATGTGAATTAAAGTTTTTATCCTACATTGAACTTTGATGTCGCCCCTAAGTGTACTGTTTCTTACCAATATCTTATTTATTTGATTAAATACTAAATAACAGTTTTGTCAAACTTGAGTTTGTGTTACAGTGTTCGAATTATGTATCGTGTAAAATTGAACGGAGTTGTTATAAAATGCTTTTTCAGAGGCTGTCAAATATTTGGAAAACTAATAAACGATGTAATAAATTGATGAGAAAGAGAATTGTCGGCATTAACACCTCTTACGAGAGTCACTAAAGTTAAGGAAAAACTATAAATTTTTAAATTGTCGGCAGCATTTGAAAAAATGAAGATCGAATACTGGTTTTATTTCATTCAATAAATACACTGGCATGGGTTTGTTTGTTCAAACCAAATATTTGATTAGGACATATCATTACACACATTTATATATAACACAAATTCAACTTTGGATTTTAAATCTATAAATCTTTTGAGTTTAGTGCAACATTTTTTTTAAAATTGGACAGGATGGTTATATAATCAAGAGGGCCATAATTTATTCTTCTTGTGTGGCCTTGAAATATTTAAAATATCAGAGAAGATAGTACCAGTATATGAATTTATTAGTCATATACATTTATTGTCACGTCCGATCGGAATGCACCTTGCAGGTTGGGTGCAACGCTCTTTGCACTTTTCAGAACCATTTCAACAACTTTCTGATGTTCATTTGGTTGCCTGTTGCAAAGCAAAATGTCTGTCTTTGTCCAACTACCCTAATTTTCATGTGTCCCATCCGTCATCCCGGTCGACCCACCAGCTAGCAAACCCTACCTTTTGTATTGATAGTTATAATTTGTTCTTTTCCTGAATATGCATGAAATATTTGTCACTGGACGTTAAGCAAACAACAATCAATCAGTCATTATTTCTTGACCAAAATATAAACCAAGTGTTAAATGGCAAAAACATATTGAATTGTACTGAATTTAATTATCTTTACAATCACTTAAATGTATAAACATCATCAGAGTTTCAAAAGGAATACTGTATATTTTCAACACCAATATATCGAATGAAATAAAAGGCAGAACGGATTTATTATAATTTCTGATTTTTATGCATAAAATCCTATTCTTTATTAATTGTGATATATAAAGATAGTCAATATCTAAAGGAACGTTGTTTGAATATATGAGAGTACGAAGAATAAATTTTCTCAAATTAAGTTAAGAGGGGGTGGGGGCAGTGAAAAAACTATGTGAATTAAAGTTTTTTTATCCTACATTGAACTTTTGATGTCGCCCCTAAGTGTACTGTTTCTTACCAATATCTTATTTATTTGATTAAATACTAAATAAAGTTTTGTCAGACTTGAGTTTGTGTAACTACAGTGTAAGAATATATATCCTGTAAAATTGTACGGAAACTGTTAATGCTTTTTCAGGTGCTGTCAAATATTTGGTAAAACTTATAAAAGATATAATAAATTGATGAGAAAGAGAATTGTCGGCATTAACACCTCTTACGAGAGTCACTAAAGTTAAGGAAAAACTATAAATTTTTAAATTGTCGGCAGCATTTGAAAAAATGAAGATCGAATACTGGTTTTATTTCATTCAATAAATACACTGGCATGGGTTTGTTTGTTCAAACCAAATATTTGATTAGGACATATCATTACACACATTTATATATAACACAAATTCAACTTTGGATTTTAAACCTATAAATCTTTTGAGTTTAGTGCAACATTTTTTAAAATTGGACAGGATGGTTATATAATCAAGAGGGCCATAATTTATTCTTCTTGTGTGGCCTTGAAATATTTAAAATATCAGAGAAGATAGTACCAGTATATGAATTTATTAGTCATATACATTTATTGTCACGTCCGATCGGAATGCACCTTGCAGGTTGGGTGCAACGCTCTTTGCACTTTTCAGAACCATTTCAACAACTTTCTGATGTTCATTTGGTTGCCTGTTGCAAAGCAAAATGTCTGTCTTTGTCCAACTACCCTAATTTTCATGTGTCCCATCCGTCATCCCGGTCGACCCACCAGCTAGCAAACCCTACCTTTTGTATTGATAGTTATAATTTGTTCTTTTCCTGAATATGCATGAAATATTTGTCACTGGACGTTAAGCAAACAACAATCAATCAGTCATTATTTCTTGACCAAAATATAAACCAAGTGTTAAATGGCAAAACATATTGAATTGTACTGAATTTAATTATCTTTACAATCACTTAAATGTATAAACATCATCAGAGTTTCAAAAGGAATACTGTATATTTTCAACACCAATATATCGAATGAAATAAAAGGCAGAACGGATTTATTATAATTTCTGATTTTTTTATGCATAAAATCCTATTCTTTATTAATTGTGATATATAAAGATAGTCAATATCTAAAGGGAACGTTGTTTGAATATATGAGAGTACGAAGATATCACCCTTCTCACCCCCCAAAAAAAGTTTTTCTTTTCAATATAAATATAAAAAAAATGGGGTAAACGTGTATGAGAAAGCTACCCAGCAAGTCGATGAAAAAAAAAACACTAAGAGACATGCTGTCTTAAGGTTCATCATAACCTTTTGGCTAATATGGCCGTATTTACACCACAAATTCTACTCTGAGTACAGACAAACCTGTGCACCTGGAAAAGTTTTAAGGCATGGCAGGAACTAGATAACTAAATTTTAAATGCATTTCATGTTTCATAAATTATAAACTTTTCTGGATTTCGCTATTCATTTTTAGCTCACCTGGACCAATGGTCCAAGTGAGCTTTTCTCATCACTTGGCGTCCGTCGTCGTCGTCGTCCGTCGTCCGTTAACTTTTACAAAAATCTTCTCCTCTGAAACTACTGGGCCAAATTTAACCAAACTTGGCCACAATCATTATTGGGGTATTTAGTTTAAAAAATGTGTCCGCCATGGCTAAAAATAGAACTTAGGGGTAAAATGCAAGTTTTGTCTACTATTTTGAAAACCGTTATAAAAAGAGAAAATCTGACACGGGCAGAAATGTTCAGAATGCTGAGCTCTACCAATTGTCCATATACGTCAAAACTGTCAGACGACTTCCTATAGCAGTTATTGCCCTTAAATGACAAATTTTATCTTTTTTTTCAATTTTGCCTATTATTTTGAAAACTATAATAGATATAGAGAAAATTTAAATTGCAAAAATGACCAGCAAGACAAGTTCTACAAATAAGTCTGATTGTCGAAATCGTCAGTCGACTCCTTATAAGAGTTATTGCCCTTTGATGACGATTTTTACCATTTTTTTGCATTTTTGCCTTATATCTTAAAAATTATAATAGATAGATAGAAACTTAAATAAGCAAAAATGACCAGCAAGACAAGAACTACAATTAAGACAATTTGGAGGACTCCTTATTTTAGTTATTGTCCATTAATGACGATTTTCACCATTTTTTCTTGCATTTTGCCTTATATGATTAAAATTTAATAGATAAAAAGACACTTTAAATCACAAAAAAGATCAGCAAGTTAATATCTACTAACAAGTCAAATTTTGCCAATATATTTAGTAGACTGTCACTCTTTATAGGAGTGATTGGCCTTAAATGAGAATTTTCTTTGCCCTCTTTTTTATGTTTTGAGCAAAAACTAAAGAAGATACAGAGAAACTAAACAGTATGGATCAACAAAACAGAGATTCTTGTCATGAATTCTATTCTCGTCTATAATGTTGGAGAGTGTCCTTTGTTGAATATGCACATAGACCAAGGTGAGCGACACAGGCTCTTTAGAGCCTCTAGTTTTTCATTCCTGCAGAAGGTGCAAAAACTAAGTTGGGAAAGAGGTTTGAGAAGCTCCCCCCATATAATAAAATATTTTGTGGTGTAAACACGGCCATATTTTTAAATACCTTTTGATGAACCTTAATGGACTGGAAATAATCGATATTATATTTCCAGCTTTAAATCGCTTCTATTCTGGACAGTTTGAGAACGAAATCATTATAGACTATCACTTAAATGTCTTCCATAAATACTGAATTCCTTAATGTAAATAACATCATTTTGAGTTACAGAATATATCGTTCCACCTAATGTACCCCTTTCCCTCTCCGGCATTTTATATCTAATACTTGTGCGTCTCTTGTTCCTGTGTGCCACTAAATTATTCACCAAAATGAATTACTCAGTTGCTTATTGCATCCTATAATGTTGAAACAGTATTTTATACTAACCTTTTCCAAAGTTGATGTACATTATCCAAATACAGAATACGATGAATAAGTAAGGGACTATCAACCAACGTTTGTATGCTAGTACCATCAAACTCATTCTGAAATTAACAGGTATTTAAATAAATGAATGACTTTAACAGGTATTTTTTATTACACTCAGCAGTGTGTTAACGTAACATTATTAGGCATGTATAGATCTATAATATCTTAAAAATCTCTCATAAATCTTTATAGATCGGTGCACACATTGCAAATGGTTTTATTATTTATTGGTTATTCTTTCTGATTTAAAGTTGACAGCTGATTGTTAAATCATTGTTTGTTATATATATATAGTGCTCGAGCTACCTGACAAGTTGTTCAAACGAATAAATCTATGATATTTTAATTCCTCGGGTTTCGGTTGTTACTAATTTTTGAACTATAAAAATACAACTGCGAATTTAAAAGATAGAAGGTTCTTCGAGATTTATCTATAAAGATTGACGGCTTACATAAGACACTAACTGCACAATCTTGAAAAATCCTGAATCTTTCTAGACATGTAGATAACTACATGTATTTATAGTATTTAGATTAAAATATTTATTTCAACATTTCTCGACTGTCATATTGATCTCTGTTTCATTTCTTATTAGTCATTTGTAACCATAGAATATATATAATTTTTACCTTTGGCAATACTCTTTAAATACATGTTATATATATGTGTACACAAATATATGTTCTTAATTTTAGGACAATAAAATTAATTGTAATATCCAATTTTAAATAGTATGCTGAGGAAGTTAAGAGCGGTGTGGAAAACTCAATGTGGAGTTAAAAATTTAAGAGGAGGAGCACCATCATTAAATAGGTTGTGGTGATCTGTGACATTGACGATGGACATTGTCATAGTTATAAGTTTGTCCATAAATACAAAGATATTATATTGTTATTTTAAATACTAGTCACTTTATTACATAGGCAATGTAATCCATAACCCTTTAATAATTATGAACTTAATGATGGAAAAAAAATGAAATATATCACTTGTTTTAACTTATTACACTTCTCCTCGTGGCCTTTGAAATTGAGTACTGACCTTGTGTGTGTTGTCGAACGTAGACAGAACCAAAAAATAAGAAGTAAAATCACTTGATCTGTGAATAATCCAGTCAGGAAAATAAATCTGCTGATCTGTGAAATAATCCAGCCAGGAAAATAGGTCTGTTGAATTTGAAATAATCCAGCCAGGAAAATAAATCTGCTGATCTGTGAAATAATTCAGTCAGGAAAAAGCAATAACGTCCAGAATTCTGATGAATATAATCTGCTCGTGTTATACTCTTTTCTATATTTTGTATAAAATCTATCTGTTATTCCTTGATATTTTACAAATGCGTTGTCCTTCAATGTTCATTCGTGGTCGTAAAATATGAATAAACTATTTAAATTTTTTCATACATGTATATACAGGTAAAATTAACACCTATCCATCGATTTTAGGTAATTATTTAATCACATATAAATCGAAAGCGAACAATTAAAGAGACGTTGATGTCAGTTGTCCGTTACAAAAAGTGAACTCTTAATTAAGCAGACCATGTCATAATGATACGGTACCTTTTGTCATATGCTTTCTTTGTTAATACCGAGTTGACCTATTTAATTTAAAAATGTTTTCACAAGAACGTTTGTATTTGTTCATTTCCAATCCATTGAAAGTCCATGTCCATTTAAACCAATTAAATCACCCAGGACAATGGGTCACAGATTAAATTTCAGACAAAATAATATTTATAAGAATGATATGTTCGTTGCAATCTAAAGGACAAGATTTAAAAATAAAATTTAGAATATCTTTTGTATGTATCAGGTTTTAAATAATGATGATATATACTAAATTAAAAAGTTTAGCAACATATGGTTTGCCTTTTAATTAAAAAACTTTGAATTAAACATTTTCAAATTTGTGGAAAAGAATTTTAGAATTAAGTTTTGTCGAGTAAAATTGCAACTTATAATTTTGTTATTACAATAATTTATTTATTGTTATGTTTTGAAGTATAGTTTATTTTTGAAAATAAAAAATGCGTTGCTAAACTTATCTACTCAGTATATATCAAAGCTGTAACTGTGAAAATCTCTCCTCAATAATGTATTTTAATATTCTTTCACAAATAAACTGTACATTATATTACTGTATACATCTATGCGCTGTGCGTTCTATAGTCAACATGGACATTCGGGATACGGTTTCAATCGGAGATCTGTCAAATGAAAATGCAATTGGCGTCCTCTAATATTTATAGAGGTAAAATAACGATTATTAATTGATTAAGACTGATTAAAATTTGATACCATCACTTATTAAATTAGAGACGCATATGTTCAGTTTTTCGAAAGAAAAGCTGTGCTTATATTACACAAGGTTAGAGGCCAATGAAAATAATTAAAAGCGAAAAGGAAGAGTTTGCTTCATACACATATGGTTTAACGAAAAAATAGAGCATTTTTCTTCCTAAGTAAGTCATCATAGCGAGAGAGAGAAAAAAAAGAGCAAATCTCATTTAAGAGCGCATATAAAATTCTGCGTTCATGAAAGATACTAACAAACAAGAAATTTCTCAAATTGAAATTTCGTTTAGAAATCAGAGTTGATACTTATCATGATTATAGTGAAATAGTTCTTCTGTAACTTAAAATACAAATGGAAATACTTTTTATTTACACTAATGCAGTAAGCATAATAATTATTAGAGGAAAATATTGGGGAAAATATCCTAAATCATCATCAAAGTAGAAACGCCGGTATTAATAAAAAGAAAATAAGTTATATATATATAGCACGGTTTACTCCTGGTTTGCCCACTTTTAATCAAACCAATTAGCTATTAGTAAAGAAAACAAAAAAGACAAAAGGTTTAATGAGCATACAATTGTATAGTCTGTTCCAACTTAGGTATATATATAGTTTATCAGTGTTTTCTATATATTCAGGTATTTTTCATTGTGTAGTTCCATTTTCATTTGTAAAGATAAATAATAAATAATAAAATAGTTTTTCTCTCAATAAATTAATATCAATTCAATCGATTCATTTAACATACATGTACATCTAATGACAAAACAATGACATTCATTTATAAAAGTGTCTTATTAATAAAGTTTCTGAATGATTTTTATGATATAAATACACCAATACAAGTCTTCTTTTATTGCAAACATAATTTATATAATATATGAATCAAATTTATACATGCATTGCATAAGGAAATAAATAAAGAACTATGGTAAAATAAGTAATATGGAGCACTATATGTATAATGATGGAAAATACAATCTTTTCTATTTCAAAAGTCACAAAACATTATAATTATTCACAAAGTAAAAAATTACAATATTTCACAAAGTCAAACAATAATTTGTGAGAACAGTCCACAAAAGAGTCAAAAATTATTAACAGCTTGGATGAATTGTAAAAATTGCTTCAATCATGATTATTAATTGAAAGGTATTTGATTGTTTTTTTTATTATTTAAAGAAGAAAATGCTAGCTTGGATGTAGATTACTGTGTCATTTGGAAAGCTTGGCTACTGAACAGATGCATTTATATTTTATTTGTTAGAATTAACTGGAATTTTTTTTATATTAAATTTCAGAACAGTGCATCATTTAAATTTAAACAAAAATAAATAAGGTAAATAAATAAAAAAAAAAATTAAATGACACTTATTTTAATCTTAAGGATGTTTGCTACTCTGTTTCAAAATAATAAGCTTTTTAAAAGACTGTTATAAATTGATAGTATATAAATAAAGGAACTAAAAAAGCAGAAAAAAATTAAGGGTCCGTGTGCTTGATTTCGAGATATAAGCCAATGAAAATTTGGCGGGAAATAATTCTCTCTAGACTTTTCATACATTTAACATTGGAACCCTTTTTCTTTAAAAAATTATGAAAAACTAACAAGGATTTTATAGCATTTTCAAATATTGCTATTTAAACTATATGTAATAAAATTATGAAAAGAAAAATAGAGGTTAGCGGGCAAAATTTTTATTGGCACTAACATGGATAAAACTAGAGAATTCCGAATATCTGACAAAAAGTCAAAAACAAGAGTAGCAAACATCCTTAAGTTTCATTATTTTACTTTTTACATATTTGTTTTTCAGAATGAACCAACAATCAAAATAATTTGTTGATAAATTGTCAAAATAATAAACATTTTGTATACATTTTGTCTATTTTTTATATTTAACAAATTCAATTCATTTTACTGCTAAAAAAATGAAAATATAAAATATTTTGCACTTTTTCCATGATTTAATAGCAGAATTAAGTATCTTTTATAAAATTTTACAGGTAAAATAAAGGTAAAAAATATGAGTATAATTCAGAAATAAACTATAATTGTTAAAACAACAAAGCACCCTATGTTTTTATAAACCTGCAATTAAAAGTGGGCAAACCAGGATGACACCATATAGCACTGCTTTTACGAAGTAACGTATTATTGCACGAAAAGCGTCGCGAAATGGGCGTTGACAAATGTCAAAGGTTAAATGCTGACCAATGAAACTTTACTGTACTTTTCATGAATTAAATGTGTCAATCAAATCGTGTTGTGATTACTTCTCATTTTCAGAAAATATCACATGCAGCAGATGTCAGTAGGATTTGTATTTTTAAAAGATACAGGTACGTATATGTAAAAGAATTGTTGCTTAAACAGATAAATAAATAGGATTTACATATAAGTTTATAGAACCCAGAGACATTGAGTGTTATTGATTGGTTTTTCTCACGGAAAATTCTTGAGGGGGATAGCTGAAAATTTTGTTAGTTGTTTATCTGCCTTCAACCCCGCATAGGACGTGTAGTTCCAATGGAATGCAATGTCGCAATAAGAAAAACATGTTTAAAAAACAATTATGAAGATATTATACATTTATTTCCCGTGCATAAGGGAGATCTGAAGATTTGTTCACACAAGACAATTCATATTTTACGAGGGCATCGCCCGAGGGAAATATGACTTTTCGAGAGTGAAAAAAATCTTCATATCTCATTGAGCAAAGGGAAATGAATAATTTAATAAAATATTGAATCTGAAAATCTGCTTTATTCCACTGCTTTTACTTTTTTACTGCCTGAACAAAAATATTGATTTACATAAAATTTTTCTTATTCGCTTGTTTCATAACTAAACACCACATAAACAATGATAATCGGTACCGATCAAAAGTTTCTTCTTTTTTTTTCAAATCTAAAATGATTTTGAACACGAAGTGATATACTGTATATATTAAAAGAAATGTTCAAACAAAATGTTCAAACTGTAATAAATAAATAAATAAATAAATAAATAAATAAATAAATAAATAAATACATAAATGAAAAATAAATAAGTAAGTAAATAAATAAAATAAATAAATAAATAAATAAATAAATAATCTTTATTTCAAGAGGATATTCCTGAGAATCCTCAAAATAATAATAGCATATTCATAAAGTACATACAATATTATAATGATATATAAACACTATATAATTTTATATAGATATTAATGAAAATCATATTAATCTGCCTTCTTCATGAAAAAAATGAAACATTTTGTTTTAAAAGATACAAGTGTATTACTCATCTTTATTTCATTTGGTAGATTGTTCCATATTTGAGAACCAGAATATATAAAAGTTTTCTTCAAAAAATTGTTTTTGGCTTCGGAAGTGTTGATAGTTTTTCATCAGCTGAACGTGAATTATAATTTTGATCATCATTGAAATGAAACTTTTCTCGTAAATAGCTAGGAACCATGGGCCTGTTTATCGAAGCAGTCTTAGGATTAGGACGTGTCCTAAGATCAACTTAGGACATATCTTAGTCCTAAGTGGGTTTATCAAACATGTCGCAAGTTAGGAAAATCCTAGGAATTGTCCTAACTTTAGGTGTCTTAAGATGGTCTTAGGATGGTCCTAACTTTATAATAAATTTAGGATGGTTATTTAATAAAAAATATGACCTGTATTGGTTGCATTTACTTTAATGAACTACCATTTTATTTTTTAAAAGGGGGCTTTGATGAAAAATTTTGTCCTGCTTTTTTTTTTTTTGATGTAATCTCTGAGGTGAAAAGAAATTATTCATTAATAATAAATGTTATAAAGTCGATGGTTATTATTATGATAGAAAATAAAATGCGTAATGTTTATGAATTTTTGGATGTTATTGGCATGGATGTACAAAATGTTATAGTCCTGAAGAAATATGTAAAAAGATAGAAATAAAAAACTATGAAAGAGTTATATGACCAAACTAAAGAAAGACTTAAAACTATTGAAGATTATCTAAAACCAAATGTAAAAATTCATACAATATGGGAATGTGAGTTTGATCAACAAAATATCCTGAAGTTGATCCACATTTAAAACCTATTGATAAAAGAGATGCATTTTATGGAGGAAGAACAGAAACTATTCAATTATACAATAATCTTTTGATTTAAAAGGTAGATATGTAGATTTTTGTTCTCTGTATCCATCAGTAAATAAATATTGTAAATATCCTATAGGACATCCTATTACATATACAGATATTTCTGTAGATGATTATATAAAAATAATTATTTCGGAATAATGAAATGTAAAATATTACCACCTAAAGGATTGTATCACCCTGTTTTACCTTATAAACAATTAACTAGTGATAATACACATAAATTACTTTTTGGATTATGTAGAACATGTATGAATAAAATATCTTTTAAATGTAAACACATAGATGATCCTACTTTAAATAAACATGATAAAATACATGAAATAAAAAGATGTAAAGAATGTAAAAATATTAAAAATGAAAATGTATACATTCTAATGAGGAAAGAGTTATAGTACTTGGTCTACAATAGAAATAGATAAAGCAATAGAAAAGGTTATAAATTACAAAAATATATGAACTAGAACATTTTGAAAAACATCTACAGATATATTTAAACTTTATGTAGATACGTTTATGAAATATAAACATCAGGATGCAAATGTGATCCTAAATATTGTAAACCTGATTGTTAAAGAATGTAAAACCAAAATACAATATATCATAGATAATGCTGCTTATAATCTAGATATTGACAAAGTTAAACACAATTCAGGATTAAGATTTATAGCTAAAATATGTTTAAATAATTTATGGGGACTTTACACAAAAGAATATTGTGAACATATAACTAAAATAGTATTTAATGAAAAATATAAAGATATAAGTACCATGATATTAGATGAAAATATTGGAATATAAAGAAAAGGAATATTCTAAACCTAATCCAAGTGTAAATGTTTATATAGCTTTATTTACAACAGCACATGCTAGATTAAAATTATACGAATTATTAGATATTCTACAAGAAAGAGTTTTATACATGGATACAATTCTTGTATTTACAATGATGATGGTTCTGAAGCATGTAAAAAGTAGAAAATATGATGGGAAGTAAATTAGGTGATTTATTGTTTCAAAACACAATGCTAATCACATAAAACAATTTATATCTGCTGGTCCAAATACAGGTTAGCTGTTTAAAGTTTTAGATTAAATGCTGAAGTTGAAGAAAAGATTACATTAGATAAAAAATAAAAATAGTTACTGATGAAAATGAAAATATGAAACTGTAAAATATGACAACATAAAAATAGGAAAAGATCATCAACTTAAAACAGTTAAACAAGTTAAAGCTTATGATTATATGTTTGATAAAAGAATGGTATGTTATGAAAATGAAAATCTAATTAGAAGTTTTCCTTATGGATATTAAAAATATATAATTTAAATTTTTATTTTAAAAATGATTGAAGCTTATACCGAGAAAGATGATCCTTATGCTAGAGTTATATTAGGAAAAATAAAATTATCAAATTATCAGATATGTTGTTTAAGAGATGATGGGAATGTCCTTTGACATCAAAACAAATGGAAGTAATGGAAAAGTTTAAAGGTAAAAAGTTATCTAAGTTTCCTCCTTTATGCTTTCATTAGACCTGACAAAATTTATGAATATGTTTTGAAAAACCATGTCCTGAAATTTAATTTATTTTGTTATTTCTTTATAACCCTCTTTAAAAACTTTAATCAAAGGAATAATATTTTTAGATTTAAATGTATCATGTTAAACCATTCCACCAACAACAAATGCAACTATTTTTGATCTTCTGATGGTATATAAAATCACTTAGTTTAGGTTTGGGTGATAATGGAGTTAATTGTTTACTTGTAATGTAACTGTTTTGCTTTTATTTTTCACTCTATTCGGTCCTGCCTTTTTGCTGTTTTTCTTTTGGTGTTTTTTTTTTTTGACTGACAGTTGTAATTCTTTACCCAGATATTGTTTACTACTACCAAGCAACAACAGATGATAATCTCGCGTTTTTTCTTGAAGAACCGTTCACTTCGCTCATCATCATCAATATTTATGTTTTCCATAATTTGCTCGCTTAATAATTCTTCAGCATTCATTTTATACGTTTCAAAAACGGATATAATTTATTTTTAACTTTAAAAATTAAATACAACATATCCAACTGATAAGACTGCAGTGTTTGTTGCAATTGTTAGTATTTCAACAGCATTGCTTTTTTTTGTTATTTTGGTTAAATTACTTAAGAATTACTTAAGCATTACTTAAGCATTATTTTGCTTATTTTGGTTAAATTACTTAAGAATACTTATTTTGGTTAAATTACTAAGAACTTAAGCATTACTTAAGCATTACTTAAATTACTAAGCATTACTTGAGAATTGCTAAAAAAATCAATTAAGTAACCAATAATCAGTAGGTTGATCTGTCTTTAATATTAATTTACGATGTTTCTTTTTTAAGTTCTTCCTTTATTCTTTGTCTTTCTTCCAAAGTAGGAATAACATCATTTTCTCTTAGGCAATTATCAAAACTATCTCTATCTTTTGTGTAGAAATGCATAACCATTTTGTTTGTTCTCTTAAATCTTTTAAAACAGAGTTGTATCTCTGTGAAATTGCTCAAATCTCGCTGTTATAACTTCACCAAACTCTTTATTCTCGACTGGAATAACAGCCAATAATGTACTTGCTTACCATCAAGATAATTATGAGAAGTGCTAACTTGTTCCAAATGGATATACAATGATTTATTAGCAAAATCTACAAATTTTTTCCATAATGTAATTCATTAGGTTCGAATTTACGTTCATTATTAAATCCTAACATATTTTCAAATCTTCATTTATCCTTAACTCAATAGGAGTGTTTAATGACGCAATACCATTTGTTTCATTTACGGATAATACAATATCTTTTTTTAAATTCATCCGCTATTTGTTGGAAACTATAATAACCATCTTTAATCCTATGAACTCTTTCTCCTGTTTGTCTTATAACTCCATCATAAACATTATACCAACCTACACTATATCTTATAGATTTTAAACCAATACGTTTATTTCCATCTCTGTTATCAATGTATTGTTCTAAGTTTATTGTATTATCAATATTTGAAATAGTATGAAACATTTTTAATATAAAAAATGATAACAAAAGAATTTAAATATAATCCTAATGTTTCATATAATTCAGGTATTAAATATTCTGAAAAAGATATAAATTTTGTCGATCAAATAATATTTGTAAATCAAAAGAAAACTTTAAAACAGCTTTCCCGATTTATTTCAAAATATCAAACCCATCATTACACACCAACGAACCATGGAATACATGGATTCATTCTTCGTTTGATTGGTGGCAATGTCAGTTAAACTTTGCAGTCTGGTGTGCAAGTACAGGATGTGGTGTTTCTTATAATGATCATATACAAAACACTTCAAATCTTACTAAATCACTTTATACATTTCATTTATATTATTGTATTGCCAGAATTTTAAAAGAACTTAAATCACCTTTACCAACAGATTCTTCTTTCTGTTATTACAAAACCCATATGACAAAGCTGCATATCAAAAATTATGCAATGAATTTGATGTTTCTCCAAATACAGATTGGAGACAAAAAGTAGAATCATCATCTAAAGGATTAGGAACTTTTTCTGAATATTATAAACCAAGTGGTGAATACAGATATCATCATTCAGGGATGGTCCTTCTTTAATATTCATGATACAATTCGTCATACAAAAGATATAAGCATGGCTTGGACAACATTTATATTAGATAAATCAGAGGGTTTTACAAAAGCAGGTATTGAACGTATCAATGAAAGTATTAGAATGTTTGTATGGGCATTATTAGGGCACAATCTCAAACAAGGGTAGAAATATTAAAAGTAGGAACAGGATTTGATGCACAAAACAATTCTTAGCAAATGTACAAGATGTAATAAATAGTCCTATCGATTTACCCACCCAGATATCGAATTATCAAAATGTTTTAAAATACGCAAGAAGTAAAGTTGATTATGCTTATGGGCTTGGTTTATATATGTCTCCCAGTGATATGATTGCAACATAAAATGCATCCTGCCTTTTCAAACCAAATAAACCAAAACCGATTCAACAATCTCAATCAGAACCAAAAAAATTTTGATAATAAAAAGCAATAATATTTGGAAGTATTGTATTAGGTATTCTTATTATACCGTAACTTAGATGAAAAAATTTGTCCTGCTTTTTTTGATGTAATCTCTGTTTTGCTTTTTATTTTTCACTCTATTCGGTCCTGCCTTTTTTAACATAAAATGCATCCTGCCTTTTTCAAAGTTGCTCATCCTGTTTTTATACGCCCGTCAATTTTTGATGGGACGTATTATGGTATACAAATGTCCTGTGTCCGTCCGTCCGTCTGTCCTTCTGTCCGTCTGTCCGTCCGTCCGTCTGTCTGTCCGGCGTAAACATGTCGCACCGTAACTTGAGAATGACTTATCCAAATTTCATGAAACTTAACATAGCTGTTTCTTATGATGGTCAAACGATCTGTATACTTTTTAGTGAAAATAAGATTAAAACTTTTTGAATTACGGGACTTAGTAACTAAAACAAGTGTTTTTTTTTTCACATGTCGCGCCGTATCTCAAAAACAATTTATGATTATTGCTTAAAACTTTACACACTTCTTAGTTATATTAATCTTAAGATCTGTATACTTTTTGGTGATGATTCAAAATTTTATTTTAGAGATATTGAGTATTTTGTTAAAAAAGGGGGAGGGGTTTTTCACATGTCGCGCCGTATTTCAAAAACAGTTTATGATTATTGATTAAAACTTTACACACTTCTTAGTTATATTAACCTTAAGATCTGTATACTTTTTGGTGATGATTCAAAATTTTATTTTTGAGTTATTGAGTATTTTGTAAAAAAAGGGGGAGGGGTTTTTCACATGTCGCGCCGTATCTCAAAAACGATTTATGATTATTGCTTAAAATTTTACACACTTCTTAGTTGTATTAATCTAAAGATCTGTATACTTTTTGGTTTTGATTCAAAATTTTATTTTTGAGATATTGATTTTTTTTTTTAAAGGGGGGTTTTCACATGTCGCGCCGTATCTCAAAAACGATTTATGATTATTTCTTAAAATTTTACACACTTCTTACTTATATTAATCTAAAGATCTGTATGTCAAAAACTATTTATGCTTATTGCATAAAAATTCACACACAAGACGACGGGCGTATCATGCGCTCATGGCGCAGCTGTTTATTTGTTTTACTCCAAACTCCTGTCCTGCCTTTTTTCAAATTTCATCCTATTCCCCCCTCAAAATCGAAATTCGTCTTCTGTCCATATTTATATGTATGTTATTTGCAGTAATAAAAAAGCTGAAGTACTCAGTATTTATATGAAAGATGCACGAGATTTGCCTTTGAACTTTTAAGTATGAAACCGTGACACTTCGAATTCAGCTCACTCAAAGCATATATTGATTTTACCGATTGTATATTTAATTTTAACTATTCTTATATAAAACGTAGTTATATTTTTTGTCTTATGTTTTGTTTCATAGAGTTTAAATGTACAATTATAATATAAAAATTATTTATTACCTTTAATTTAAAACTAATAATTATTTTCTAATTATTAATCCTTATTTAAATTATAGTTATTGGTTAAATTTGATACAAAATTTTCATTTTATTTTCATTTTTAATTTGCTATTCTTTTACGCCAATACTTAGGACAGCGGTTAGGACATCCTAGCTAAGATAATCCTAAGATAGCTTCGATGTGCATGCTGAGACATGTCGTAAGTCGGTCCTAACTTTATCCTAATTTCTGTCCTAGGAAATTCTTAGGACCGATCTTAGGACAGTTTCGATAAACAGGCCCATCCTTTAATGATTTAAATACAAGTATTGCCTTTTGATATTGAATTCGTTTTTCCACATTCAACCAATTTAAACAATTAAACAATAAAGTACAGGATGTCATTATGTCAGCTTCTACTATAACCCTATCAGATTTTTTAATAACTTATTAAGTTTATTTATTCCACTTTCATTGCAACTACCCAATATGTTGCTAAAAAATAATAAAAAAAAAAATGGCAGAATATAAGCATTAAAATAAATAATACGTATATGCAAAGGTTACTTCTTTCGTTTCTTTTGTAATAAGTTGATTCTATTTGATATTGTACATGATATTTTATCCATTTGCTCATTCCAATTACTGTTATTCACACCTGGTAAACCATCAAATCTCAACCAAGTGGTTAAGCGAAAAAAAAGTTTACTGGCACTTCCTGTTGAGCTTTTCTGGTACAAAATATAAAAAATATAGATATGGATAGGTCGACTTTTCATCAATTTGTTGTTAATCTGTAAATATTTTGTCAAATAAGAGAATGTCCTGCCATAAATACCTAAATGAGAGCTTGTCTCGTTCATTACTTGGACCAATGTAATTTAAAATGACATCGGAATGACTTTTCTCTCTATGCTATAAAGTATGTCAGGTTGAGAATGTCTGGTATCGGTTGTGATATTCTGGAACAATGTTGAGATCCTCTGTTAAATAAAACTTCCAACTAGCTAATTGTCAGTCGGATACGACCGTCAAAATTTATGAACCCTCTGTATAGTGGTTGTCATTATAACTTGTTTTGATACTAGTTTTATATGGAGTCCTGTTGGTCTATTAATACAGATACTAAAGAGTAACGGTTTTTAAAGCCTAGAAAACGAGATGTAAAGTTTAGCGCTTAGGAGCTAAAGATATTAAGTAAGCGCTATAGAAGTAAAGTCTAACGCTCAAGATGTAAGGTCTAGAGCTGTAGATGTAAAGTCGAGCGCTGTAGGTATTATTTAGCAATACACAGTTTCGCAATTCGGCCCCGGTGAATTTGTCAAAGAAGAAAGTTGGTGTGCATAAAATTTATTATTAGATAGCTGAAGATTAATATAACTTTCAAAAGTGGTTTATATGAACATAAACATTGTCGTTCGCATGTTTTATAGGTTATTTTCTGTTTGACAGCCCTTGTATCACATCCGTACAGGAATTAGGTCCAGACATTATTGAAGCGTGTTTCTTAACATTTTTTTATACGCTCAAACTATTCAATTCAATTTTCATCGATAGATGATGTTGAATGCATATGATTTCTATCTGACATCTAGATAGATAAATCTCAATGGTTTCAGAAAAGATGTCACTCAAATGGATTGAAATTCTACTTTGGACCATATTTTGGGGACATTTGTGACAATTTTATCCCCCTTTTTGCAATATTATGTATCAAATAAATGCAAATTGTTTCCTTGGTAACACCTAAAAGATTATATTTTACCATTTAACCTATTGAAAATCACATCTGCATTGTATGTAAGATTATGTTTCCATAGATATGCACATATATGACACAACAGTAAGCCTTATTTGTTAGGAAGCAAGGCAAGACTTTGAATTAGGATCTACAGCGCTTGACTTTGCATCTACTGCGCCGAACTTTATACATACAGCGCTTGACTTTAAATTTTCAGCGCTATGCGTTCTATCACGTTAGCTAGACTTTAAAAACTCAATTCTTCAGTATCTTAATTAGACCAACAGGACTCCATATAAAACTAATGTCAAAACCAGAAACAAGTTAAAATGACAACCACTATACAGAAAGTTCATGAATTTTGACGACTGTGTCCGATTGATACGTAGCTAGTTGAAAATTTTGTTCGACAGTAGATCTCAACATTGTTCCAGAATATCACAACCGCTACCAGATAATCTCAACCCGACATAATTTATAACATTTTCAGCTTAATGAAATGATATTTGTAAGAAATGGAAAAAAACCACGTTATATTGATTAAGGAGAACCCTTATATACTGATATATACGTTGCGTATTGATGAAATCACTGTCATTTTGTCGAAAACTCACTGAGCTGTCCGCACTTACCTGCGGGAGAAAAGTCATTCCGATGTTATTTTAAACTACATTGGTCCGACAAATGAACGAGACAAGCTCTCATTTAGATATCTATGGCATGACATTCTATTTAACAAAATATTCACAGATTGGCAATAAATTAATGAAAAGTCGACCTACCCTATCTATATTCTTGATATTTTGTACAAGAAAAGCTCAACAGGAAGTGCCAGTAAACTTTTTTCTCGCTCAACCATTTGGTTGAGATTTGATGGTTTACCATGCGTGTTATTGTCGATATATAAACCAAGAAGTTTTTCACATCTACAGTTTTAATGTGCGCAATAAGAAAACTGAAATTTTAAAACTTTAACACAACATGTATAGGTTATAAGAAAGGAATTAAAGATGACTGGCGCCATCTATATTTTACATCCAAGATAATAGGTAGAAGTACATTTATTTTCTGCTGCCCTGTTACTTAGAAAAGAAAATTGAAATAGTGAGAAATGATTGTTGGCAATTGGTGTAGAAATAGCGAGAAATTTGGAGGAAATTCTATGTGATGAGCAAAATTTTCTATGCAAAATTAAGCAAGGGGTGTTCTCCGTTCATGCTATTTCGAAAATTCCGGAACCATAGAGTACCCTTAAAAATGCCATTTTTCTATCAAAAGAGCTGCGGCACCATATGTGTTTTGCAGTTTTATTCACACCCAAAGGTTTTGAAAATTCAGGTTTTGAAATTTTTTTCAACGGATCTTTTATAGTGAAAATGCATTACCCACAAAATCTACCATTGTCGCCTATGTAAATAATTACTTCATTTTAACCTAAACCGAAATCACGACTTCTGGCGCATCACTGTTTTTTGAGATATTATAGAAAAAGGATAGATAAATTAATAAGCTGCTAGGTAGTAAACTGGATTAGAAGAATATTGCTGATCACCATGAACCTATAGTCTATATATAGAATCAAATTCATAACAGTGTAGACGAGACCATTCAATGCCGCGCTCAATTCTCTAATTTACTGGATCAGATCAGGTAACCGTTTGTCTGTTACGCCTACTTAATACGTTGTTTTTACAAGGGACATTTAAACGTACGGGGTCACCAAAGGTTTCTCAACGCCTGAAAACAAGTAACTCGAAAAAAATACTACAGGCGTATTGATTAACTTTGAATATTTTGACTTTCTTCACCGACAATCGATAATCAAATTATTTATCCTACCACACGTTCTTTAAACATTAAAGTAAAGTTTCACTAGCTACAGCGCTTGACTTTGCATCTACTGCGCCGAACTTTATACATACAGCGCCTGACTTTAAAATTTTCAGCGCTATGCGTTCTATCACGTTAGCTAGACTTTAAAAACTCAATTCTTCAGTATCTTAATTAGACCAACAGGACTCCATATAAAACTAATGTCAAAACCAGAAACAAGTTAAAATGACAACCACTATATAGAAAGTTCATGAATTTTGACGACTGTGTCCGATTGATACGTAGCTAGTTGAAAATTTTGTTCGACAGTAGATCTCAACATTGTTCCAGAATATCACAACCGATACCAGACAATCTCAACCCGATATACTTTATAACATTTTCAGCTTATTAAAATTATATTCATAAGATATGGAAAAAAACTATTAAAAGAACTTTTATATACTGATATATACGTTACGTATTGATGAAATCACTGTCATTTTGTCAAAAACTCACTGAGCTGTCCGCACTTACCTGCGGGAGAAAAGTCATTCCGATGTCATTTTAAACTACATTGGTCGGAGTAATAAACGAGACAAGCTTTCATTTAGATATCTATGGCATTACATTCTCCTATTTAACAAAATATTCACAGATTGGCAATAAATTGATGAAAAGTCGACCTACCCAAATCTATATTTTTGATATTTTGTACAAGAAAAGCTCAACAGGAAGTGCCAGCAAACTTTTTTCTCGGTTAACTACTTGGTTGAGATTTGATGGTTTACCAGGCGTGTTATTGTCGATATATTAACCAAGAAGTTTTTCACAATCTACAGTCTCTAATCGTTCATCTGAAATATTTATATATAAACTGTTCCCAGTTGAGTAAAGCCTCTGTTTTGAACCGATAATCATTGATTTACATTTTTGGCATTTAGTTTCATGCAAGTTTCCGAACACCAGTTTTCAATTATATAAATATCATTTAGAAGTTGGCCTTTAACTCGTGTACTTTATTACATTTACTATGTAAAGTAGAAATTTATTAATGAATTTTTTATGTTCAGTGGTAAATCATTGATGTATAAAGTAAATAACAGAGGGCCAAGGATTGACCCTTGTGGTACACCAGTTTATATGTATTTAGTATCAGACATGACGTTAGGGAGCTACCATTTGATTTTTATGGGGGCTAGGATGAAAAATTTTGTCCTGCTTTTTTTTAGTTGTAATCTCTGTCCTGCCTTTTATGTTTTACTCTATTCGGTCCTGCCTTTTTTTACTAGTTTATCCTGATTTTTTACAAAATTGTCATCCTTCCTTTTTTTTACCAAGTTGCTCATCCTGCCTTTTTTTACTCAAAACTCCTGTCCTGCCTATTTTTTTCAAATTTCATCCTATCCCCCCATAAAAATCAAATGGTAGCTCCCTTATTGACCTTAACTTGTAGAATTCGTTCAAACAAGTATGACTTAAACCAGTCTAGTGTACAACTTGAAATATTATGATATTCAAGTTTTTTCAATAAAGTTATATGATTAACCAGATCAATAGCTTTCTTTAAATCTAAAAATATAACTCCGTTTATCTCTCCATTGTCTGTATTTGTTAACCATTCATCTACTAACTTAGTAAACGCAGTAGTGCACGCATGTTTAGGTCTGAAACCTGACTGTAGTATTAAGAGGGTCATTACTATTTAAATATATATACAAAATATCAGCGATGTGTCGTTCTATGATTTGAAGAGACAAGGCAAAACTGCTATTGGTCTATGATTATCAGGATTACAAGCATTATGACTCAGAGTGGAATATGTAGTTTTATTATACTTCATGTCAAAATGCCAGAGGGAGACAATTTACTCTATACCATGGCAAATACTCTATCACCATTCACGGAGACGCTTGCTTAAGTGTGCGCTTTTATAAATTCGGATGATTGTTATGTACAAGGCGACATAGTTTATTACTTTGAATTTGAAATTTAATAGACAGTAATAACAGAGCATTCAGTATAATAAATCAAATAACACATATCTGAGAGGGTGATAGAGCAGATTGTTACCCCTCGAAAAGACATTGTCAACCTTGACTTCGCCTCAGTTGACAATGTTTTCTCGGGGTAACAATCTGCTCTATCACCCTCTCAGCTATGTGTTATTTGTATAATGTTCAACGTCACGTTGAATAGTCTCAACCAATCAAATGTTGGTTTCGATATCAATATTTACATGCAGTGGAATAATACTATTTGTCCTGACTCTATCCCAACAACTTGAAAAAGATCGGTTAATTGCATGATTGATTATTGATTGCGTAAGGTCTAGTGACAATTATTTGAAGCTTGCTCAATTCACGTAGGTAGACCTTTGTAAAATGGAGAAAATGGCTAAACATCAACTGATATATATTTTTTTGAATATTAATTCCGACACGATAAAAACATCTATCCAACCAAAATAACAGTAGGTAAATTTATGGTCATTTTTATTACATTTTATCTTTTACTCTCATATTTTACTAGTAGAGGAGGCGGAGTCAGACAGTGCATTAACAACTTCTGAGATGGAAGATTAAGCACTAGTTTAAGCTCCTCCCATTCTTTGCTTTTCCTACGAGAAGTGGACAACGGCGGAATTTGATTAAGAGGGTCCAGTTGGCAGAGGCCTAGGGCGTTTTGGACTATTTCGTAACAAATTAGGCGACACAAAAAACGTTGTATTCATAAGCCAAAAATAAGATAACTTCGTAACGAATTATTTTTCTTTAAATTTAGATCCGTATTTAACACTCTATCTCAAAAACAGTAGTTCCAAAATTTCGTAATGGACATAAGCTATGCTGCATTTACCATGTTTTTCCTGCTTCCATCTGTCTATCAGACAATAATTAAAAAAAAACAACTCCTTCATTATCTTTTGGTGGATTTCCAAAAAGGATTAGATATGAAATGTAATATCAAAGTGATATTTGTTTAAACAAACGGATTTAAGTATAAAGTTGAGGTTTTAAACTGTTTCTATTTTAAAAGCCTGAATGGAGTTTGTTGCCTGTGTGATCAATAAATTGAGATTAATGACCAAACCATTTCAACTAGCATGATTTGTTTTTAATCAGTTTTAGTTCGGGATTAAAAAATTAAAAATACAGTTTTGGATTTTGAACTATTTTCAAACTGGCTACGAAAACAATTGAAATTTCACATGAAAATTTCGACTTTAGCCAGGAAGCAACCTCTTCATTCAAAAACAGCACCTCAGAATGGAACATCCAGTGGTTGCCTCTTATTTGCATGTTGTTATCTTTCGGAAACGATTTCTTCATAACGAATTATGCCATACATTAAACAGCAGCGACATTAAGAACCCATGTCAGCTTTCTACATCTTATAAAAGGGATGAGGTTAAATCATGCATCTTTATATATTAATTCTCTTATCTTTCAAACCAAAGAGACAATCAGGTTCACGATAGTTTGTTTTAAAGAAAGCAACTTGTTATCGTCTATGTTACAATAATTGCAATAACATAGAAATTTCATAAGATTCCATAATTTTGTTTGTCCGATGCATTCCAAACTGAAAGTTAAATTTTATCTCCATTTACAATGCAACATCTATAACTGCACGTGCTATCCGTGTCAACGTTATAACAATGCATGCATGCATAAAAAAAAAAAAAAAAACGATGGCTTGATTCAGCTCGTTATTTCATGGTTGTAGTATAAAATGTAGTTATAAGAATTAAATGTCTCTTTCTGTTTCGGTTTGTGACCCATTTAAAAAGGACGCTTCACTATGGTAACGGCATGCATGATGTCACAAATCTTTATTCTGATTGGACGAAATAACGGAATTGAACAAAAACCAACAACAAAAAGATATATGCTACAATAAAAGGAGAAAATTACGGACATAAAATCAAACTTAAAAATGAAATTATCCAGATAAATAAAAATAAATTCAGTTAAAGAAGGTGTCATTATCACCACTGTCAAATTGTTTGCATTTTGTAGGCTTAGTCTTTAATACACGAGTAGGTAAATATCACTGAAATGTTCATTAGATCTACCAGGTTAATTTTAGGCTATTAATAGCTCGAGTGCTATAAATATATCTTGTCGACTACAGCTTCCAAGGCGTAATAATAAGCTCAAAGAGTACAAAATATTATACTTGAAATAAAGATTGTCAAAATACATATATCGCAAATTTAATTACTTGTCAAAAGCTGAATTATAATAGATCATCTTCCTTTGGCGTCCGTCCGTCCCTGGTATACACACCGAAATAGGTTGTATCTCTATAATTGTTAAAAGATGTTCTTGACATATAGTTATAATTGACATTTCTTCATGGATCTAAACTGTTTCAAGCTTGTTATTCATTACAGAATGAAACTACTAATATCTTATGTGTATGTCTATTTCACAGATATAGGTACTTCTTAATCTCTGAAAAATACCTATATATATACATTAAGTTAAGTACCATGCAGTATATTTTTTAATTCTTTAGAGAAAAGCGCATATCCTCAACTTTTAGAATCGCCAGCCTTTTGCCGTCACATTGTGTGCAATTTTTTTAACTATGATAAAAAAAAACCCTGATAAAGATTAAACTCTAATATGCTCACATCTGAATGCGTCAGATATCTTTTTTTAAAGATAATACTTGTTTTGTAATTCTATATGGTTGTAAAAGCGTTGAACGTGTACACATTTTTAGCAGAAGCGCTTCATATAAAATGTGCTTTGGTCACCGCCTATAAAATTACAAAAAGAAGCATTAATTTAAATTCTTAAATGTAATTAGTTTATGACAATAAAACCCATTCATTCATCATTCATTTATTCATGTAAAATAAATCAGTTGTAATTACATACAATGAAAAAAAAAATCCGTATCCACACCCTCCCCCGCCAAAAACACACACATAATAATAACGATACAAAGGGACATGCGAATTAAAGTAAACGAGACAGCGTACACACAAACAAGTAATAGCTTTTCTAAAAAACAAGCCGTGTCTTTATATTTATATCAATATAATTATTGATGAAATAAACACGATGAATACGATGTAATGAATTTCTTTGACTGTCTATAGCCAATGATATTAAACAAATCTTGGACAGTGGCGTTACAATATAACACAGGAACAAACTAAAACTCAGCTGGAAAGGGCTTGACTGATGAGGGTGCTATTAAGAACAACTACAAATGCCAAAAAGGAAAAACTCAAAAATACCGATCTAGTAGTACTCGCAGGTATTGATGATAGGGTCAACATTTGATGAAACTATTTGTAAAAATACCTGACAAATACAAAGGAGTAGGCCCGGTAAGACCCCTTTTTTGGCTCAAAATATAGCAGTTTTACAATTTGTTTAAAATGTAAACTTTATATTGGAAAGTACAATACTTTTGTTACGTAAATATGGGCTGTTTTTGACATTAGAATGTACATGCATCAGGAACTAGCATCAGTAATTCATGTGAAATTACTGAAATCTTCACAATTTAAGCATTTGTGCTAATTTGTAGACGGTTTTGTCTAAAATGGAACTGGCCGCACTTGTGTTCAGTCTTAATATTTAAATGCGTGTTGTATTTGGTGATAATACATAACATACAGGTATATGAAGGTTGAGACTAAACACGCGAATGAAGCCACTTACATTTTAGACAAAAACCATCTGAAAAGTGACGTAATATGGCATATTTGATAGATTTTTCATATTGAAGTTTGAATTTGAGCGTCTTTAATGACCAAATCAGTTCAAATCTGTTACATAAACTAATATTGAATCGAATGAAGTAGACACTTGAGTGTTTTAAACATGCCTAAAATCTTTCATTAGATGAACTTCAAATTATAGGCCAAAATTAGCCCTTACCGGACTTCTCCTTTAACAAACTTTATCGTGCTACAACAATAATGATATCATGTTTGTATGACGTCGTAATTATGAACACTCACGACAAAAATCATAATTTTGAGTCATTTTTGGCTAAATTTTGATAATTTTTGTTTAAGACAACATTGGCCACATTCACGGAACATCATAATATTTTGATAGGATGTATATCTTAGCCATATACAATCCTTTAATAACACATTTGATTCGGTAGAAGGGTGTGGACAGCCTGAAAATTGAAGTAAACTGGATATATGGCTAAAACTTGTAATATATTGTACCTTAGTAAGTTGTCAAATTGTCATAAACAAATAGCTGACAGAAAAAAAAACCGCCCAGTTTATCTAAATATGCATATACTAGATCGTAAATATCGGTTTACAGATTTGAAATATTGATGATTAATTTTTAGGGCCAACTCAAGGCCGTCGTGGCCCTACTCATTTTCTTGCATCGAAGATTTATGTATTGGTATTGTCTTAGGGTTAAACAAAAGACAATTCAGTATATTGGATTAACTTATCACAAGACAATTTTTAATCAAAGGATGATATCGGATGTTACACGACGGATAAATTAGAGGAGTAGGAACTAACATTTGTACAGATCAATCAGTCCTTCGACAATTTGCAAAAACCCAGGAAAACCAATATATAATATGATTTGTAAATTTTGTAATATTTTTAACCAATGTCGGATTCCTGACATACAGTTTTTTGTAACCATAATTTTGCCTCAACTTGATGGCTCAGGTATTTTTCTAATCTGGATATGGGTCTGAGTGCAAAGTTTGACATATCGGTGATAACAATTTAATATACTTATGGAAAGTCTTAAAACGTGATAATTAGGCTAAATCTAAAAGAGTTTTTTTTAATGCTCTCTGAGGTATTTTTACATGAAAGGTGCCAATTAACATTTAAAAACGTGTTGGATGGGAACATCCATTTAGTGCTCTTCTAATGATAACTGAATTACTTCCCTTGATTTTTGAGGCTATGATTGATAGTTTCACGACATGGTAACATTAAATAACAATTTGGATAAAGTGAGTCTATTGGTGTAAGTAACCATTGATTGTCTTACAATGATTCTGTCGCAGGATTTTCTTATTTGCCTCTGAACAGATGAATTCATCTGGAAGCATTTTGTATCTAATAATTGGACGTTCTTGGAAATATTTCAGTTAAGTCTGAAAATATATACGGGAATGTTAATAATAACTTTCTTTCCTATATTCTGTCTACTACAATATAACGACAATCATGTTTAAAACAAGGCATTCTTAGAATCGTCGTTGCCAAGTGGAATTGTTGTGTGTTTTTGAACTTTTAAGAAAAGATGTATATAAAGAGGGTGCTTGAAGAAAATGAAAAAGAAATTTCCAACATAAAACCATGAGAAAAGCACACACTGGACATTAAGGTCACATGAGGTTACAGCAAATGAGTTTATATAACCTGAGACTTTCACAAATATAACTAAATGGAGAGACTAGCAATCAACCATCAAATCAAAGAAGAGGATTTGCGTGGCAAAGAATGTATTCAAAATAGATTTAGAAAAATATTTAATTCTAAAACAATCCGTTAAAGTTAAAGTATATATCATTTATTTCCACAAGTGAACTTTAAGTCTAATTCTTGTTGATGCGTATAAAATAAAATATGCTGTTGCTGCTCACAAGGAAGCTTTTAAACCAAGAGTTCCAAGTGGTGAAGTTGAAATCGTCCCTTCGTAAATTTTTACGGACGCAATCACGAGTTGGTTGACCGTAATGGAATATCCGTTTCTCAGATGACAACGGATATGTTCCAATTGTCGTAACTACAATCCCGTCCACATTTCCCCGAATGTGACCTACCGAATTAGACTTATCCCCAGGTGTGTACTAACATGAGCAACACGACGGGTGCCACTTGTGGAGCAGGATCTGCCTACCCTTCCGGATCTTCTGAGATCACCCCCGGTTTTTGGTGGGGTTCGTGTTGCTCAGTCGTCGGTTTTCTTATGTTATGTTGTGTGTACTGTTGTTTATCTGTTTGTCTTTTTTCTTTTTAGCCATGGCTTTGTCAGTTTACGTTCGACTTATGAGTTTGAATGTCACTTTGGTATCCTTCGCCTCTCTTCTTTGAATATACTTCATTATAATAAATCGAAAAAGTAGTCAAATGATCTGGAACAGGACACGTTTTAACTGATACAATTGATGCAGGTCTCGATTGTCAGAAGGTAAACGTTACGAGCATATACCAAAACTGTGATGGCTTCAAATTCAATATTAACCGCTATCATTTTCATTAAAAGTTAAATCTGTTGTCAGCAGCAAGCTTTATGCAGATTGTCCTTTTTTGGTAAATGTTACAAACAGAGACAGCAAAAATCAAAATAAAATTATATTTCATTTTTCAGATTTTATTTCAGTTAAACAGAGGCTGAAGATATTAAAGGGATATTAAGACTCATGAGTCAATGACAAACTGACAACGCTATGGCAAAAAAAAAAAAAAAAAAAAACGACCAAAAGACGAACAACAGTATACAAAACACCACATAGAAAAGTAAAGACTTAGGAACACTAACCCCATCTAGTGTGATCTACCCGGAAGGGTGAGCAAATTCTGATCAACTTGCAGCACCTGTTGTGTTGCTCATGTAAGGATAAGCTCGTTGATAAGTCTATTTCAATGATGTTACACAGATGGAAAAGAGGACGGGGTTGTGGTTACGACAATTGGAACATATCCGTCGTCATCTGTGAAACAGATATTCCATTACGATCAACCAGCTCATTATGGCGTCCGTAGAATTTTTGTAGGGGTGACTTCAACTTCACCACTGTGAACCTTTAAGCTTTATGCAGATTGTGTCTTTTAAGAGCAAATATGTACCCACATCTCCTTTTATTCATATTTGAAGCACCAACATTTAAAGAAGGTGGGAGATACCAAAGAAAATTTCAAAATAAAGTAAAATTATTATGACATGCATGAAGAATCTGTTTTTCTAGTATTTTATCTTATATATTCTTCAAAAAATGTTTAAGCTACACGGATAAATCCATTGAAATATGTATGTCTAAAAACTAAATTTCAAATCAATAATTTAATATTTTTGATCCAATTCATCACAATTATCAAAATGCCCTTTACCAGGTATGTATTATTTCTTATAATCTCGCTCCTGACATTGCGAAGCGTTGTGTGCAAGCATTTATATTTTTACCGAAACATTGACAGAGGTACATTCGAAATATTACATATTCACCATGATTGTAAAATTAGGAGTTGAACTACTTATTCAGTCCCTCCTTGCATCCTATGCTAATTTTTAGTAATTTAAGCTGTTTTTTCATCTTTTAAAGTTCAACTCTGATCCTAACTGTATCCTCTGAAATCTGCATCCTTGATGAACTGATCAATAAAAAACAGCATATATTAATTGCATATAAGAGAGAACTGGTTCCAAGAAGATAAAAGATGTTGGTTCAAGTACTGTCGGCATGAATTTTTCACTCTGCACATAAACTTTCTGACAATTCATACATTTAAAAAGTTGCCTTCTTAAAATAAGCAATAGGTGAACCCGCGGACAGGTCAACCAAAAGATGCTTTTGATATGAAATAAATTACTGTGAAGAAGGTACTAATGATGTTATAGCACCATCAATTGAAAATATTTTATTGGATACATTGTTGGTTTAATGTCACCAAACTGTGCAGATTCTTGCATTGATTCTTAGCCATGGCGTTGTCAGTTTATTTTTTAACTTATGAGTTTGCATGTCCATTTGGTATCTTTCGCCTTTCTTGTACAAGTCAATAAAAATCACTGTCGGATTTTAGTTGTAAATAGAAAAGATTATATAGCTACTTTTTGAATTTTATCCTTTAATGGTTGACATTGTTTATTACTTTGAGTTTTTATCGTTATATTTAGTGCTTAAAACTGAAGAGAGAAACTATTAAAACTAATTTTCAGTCCGTTCTTTCTATTACAGCAATTAAAATCTTCTTGGTTGGTTGACGGGACGATTTGATATAGTTCGATACTACACATTAAAAATTGCAGTATTTTTTGTTATTACTAGCCTCGTTGTTTTAAAAACTTTGAGGAAAATGGATGACGAAAGTGGGTACAGAAGTTCACACTGGATCTTTGGGCCAGATAGGGTAAATGAAAATATTCTGACCAGAAGCTGTTTGGATATAAAGTGCATCCAACTTATTTGTCAGTAAAGTTTTAGGTGTCAGACCACCAATTAAATATCCCTATCTGTTCAACCAAATTTTGCAATTTTCACAGCTTTCTAAATATTTTACCTTAAGTTTAACTTCATAGAAACCAGGTATATCCTGAATTGTACATGTATCAGCTTTCTGCATGCCAATTTTCAACATACCTTTAAAGTCTTCTAACAAAAACTGACCTTCAAAGAGAGGTACTCAAAAATAACCCTGGTTTTCTGAAATCTTAAATTAGTATACTATGGAGCGCATTAATCCTCAATTTTTAATGCAAACTCATAGACAAGTAAATTTTAGCTCAAAATGGTCTAAATATATTTCTCTTTCACCAAAAGTTTCATTTCTGCAAATTTGTTGGTTAGTTTAAGTAAACAAGGACATCAAAAGCACTATTTTGTGTCAGAGTAGGACTACTTTTACATACGTTCTAAATTGGAGGGAGTAATTGGTGGTCTGACACCTAAAGAGACAAAAAAGTTGATCAGAAATCTTTTGTTTTGCTTTATTCTTAATCCTTTGTCAATTTGTAGTTAAAAACAGCCTATCTGAGCATAATGCGACTTATATTACAATTTTCACAGCTCAATTTAAACTGACTGTAATGTATGACTTTGATAGAAAATACTTGAAAATTTCATTTTGGACTACAGTAACATAAACTTTCAATATCAAGATCAGTTTTTGTTGATTTTTCCTTGTTTATTCTACTACTTTATAGACTTTTCACAATTTTACAATGAGTCTAGTAAAAATCCAAGGTATTAGAGAGTCATGGAAAATTGACCCCTTTTTTCACCTGGTGTCAGTAATGGACTATTAACTGATCAAAAGTATGGTCATGGTCATTAAACTGTTTTTATTTACTATCAGTCAATAAAATTTAAGATATAAAACTTTCATTTGAGATTATAAATGGGATTTTTGTGAGTTTATGCAGTGCTTACCTCAGGCTATGTTATCTGCCAAATACATGGTATAACGCAATGATATAAGGGATAAAATCAAATAATTTCAATAAATCTTCATGACCACGATTTTTTAGGGTAGTAAACAACCTATGTTTTAATGTTTAACACCACAGAAACAACTTACTGTCCATTTATAACAATTTAGGACCTTTTTATATGAAAGCATATTGTCAGGGTGGGAAAAGCTAAAATAGCTCAGATTCAAGTTTAAGGCTCTAAATTTTCAAAATCTGACTTTTTGGCCCAAAAAAGATTGAAATGTGGTTACTATCATTTCAATTGATCAGTAAGAACAAAAAAAATCTATCATTTTCTGATTTTGGGGTTTCACCGCATTTCGCTTAAAGGTGTCAGACCACCAATTAAATATCCCTATCTGTTCAACCAAATTTTGCAATTTTCACAGCTTTCTAAATATTTTACCTTAAGTTTAACTTCATAGAAACCAGGTATATCCTGAATTGTACATGTATCAGCTTTCTGCATGCCAATTTTCAACATACCTTTAAAGTCTTCTAACAAAAACTGACCTTCAAAGAGAGGTACTCCAAAATAACCCTGGTTTTCTGAAATCTTAAATTAGTATACTATGGAGCGCATTAATCCTCAATTTTAATGCAAACTCATAGACAAGTAAATTTTAGCTCAAAATGGTCTAAATATATTTCTCTTTCACCAAAAGTTTCATTTCTGCAAATTTGTTGGTTAGTTTAAGTAAACAAGGACATCAAAAGCACTATTTTGTGTCAGAGTAGGGCTACTTTACATACGTTCTAAATTGAGGGAGTAAGTGGTGGTCTGACACCTTTATACATTTTTCAAAACAGTCTCTAGTTTATACTTTTAGAAAGCAACACGCCCAAACTAATGGATTGCAACCATCTGCCTGAAATAGCAGCAAGAATTAGAGTGTACACAGTTTACCCTGACAGCTCAGCTTCAATAAAAGTGTACTGTGACAAAACAATTGACTCTGTTGGTTGGACGATTTGTATCACTGTAAACACAAAAAAACCCGAGAACTCATCAAAGATGTACAAAAAAGTGCACTTTAGTTTTATCAATTATAATAAAAATATGTTCATGCGATCTAGATTTGATAACAAATTTGAACATCAGTATTATATATTAACACCAAAAACGATTAACATATTTAATCGGAATGCTGAAAAAAAAAAAAAAAATTCTTTTCTATTTAAAAAAAAAAAATCTTTTCGTGATACTAGAGATTGTTGTTATTAGGCGCTAATATTTTCAGTGCTAGGTAAGTATGTGCATTGAATAAAATTCAAACCTCTTTGAATGGAGATCTCTTGCGAAAGTAAACCAAATAACGAAGATGTAATCAACTATAGATTACCGTTCTGTTGTCAGCAATGAACGCAACCCATACTGTTACATAATCTATAAAAGGACCCAGTATGAACAAATATTATACAGTTCAATAGAGAAGATCAACCTGATTTATGCTAAGACCAATAAACTAACAACCTATTTTTCAAACAACAACCACAACAACGACTGAATTACAGACTCCTGACATCGGGCGTGTGTTTAGTCTGACTTATATATATCTTATTAGCTTCCTTAGGCATTCACACTTGTTTGCATTTAACATATAATTGCATAGCCTGCAAAACAAAAACATAATATAATTTTACCGTTATAACAATTTTGTTGGGATGTTGCTTGTCCTTTCATATGCGCTTTTATATATACCACTGTACAAAGTAAGACTTGTAATTATCAGGCAAGAAAATAAATGGACCAATAGCAAATTGCAAATCAATAGGCATAGGAAAAATCCGGACAGAGACAATGACACATAACGCAAATCAAATGAAATTAAAAAAAAAAAAGAAATGATGATCAACAGCACAGTGTAGAATCAGTTCTAGTTTGCTACCAATAAAAATTGGTCAACTTTACCAAAGCGAGTTTTAGCTTTATCCCCCCTCTCCTCCCGAAATTAGAAACGTTAGTTGCTGAGAATAACAACAGTTATACCAGTATGGAACTTTACTCCTCTAGATCAAATGAATTTACATCTCAGGCGAAAGACCATTTTTTTTCCAAATTAGGAATGCAAATAATTTTTAACAGGTTGTAGAAAGAAGATTTGACGGAAGTGTGTATTTTTAACAGGTCGTAAAAGGAAGATTGGACGGAAGTGTGTATTTTTAACAGGTTGTACAAAGAAGATTTGACGGAAGTATGTATTTTTAACAGGTCGTACAAGGAAGATTTGACGGAAGTGTGTATTTTTAACAGGTTGAACAACGAAAATTTGACGGAAGTGTGTATTTGTAACAGGTTGTACAACGAAGATTTGACGAAAGTGTGTATTTTTAACAGGTTGTACAAAGAAGATTTGACGGAAGTGTGTATTTTTAACAGGTTGTACAAAAAAGATTTGACAGAAGTGTGTATATGATGGAAGTGTGTATTTTTACAGAGATTGGAATAGTTACACGAATGGTTTTGGTGACATAGACACAGAATTCTAACTAGGTTTGATTTCTATAAATACAATTTTGTTTTTCTATTTTCTGTTTTTATCTACCCTTAATATTTGCATTCTACATTCAAGCGATATATGAATTTCTTTGTTTTATATACAAATTTGACATTAACATCAGGTTGGTCAGAAATATTTTAGTCTTGGATACATGATTTTTTATCAGTTTATTATTAGCTTTGAACTACCTTTCAGTAACTGCAAATACTCTCAGATCGGTATGTTTTGTATTTTGGCAATCATACCACATCTTCTTATCCTTATACTAAAAACTATGGACTGAGGAGCAGAAACTCCACTCAGTGAGACGAGAAGAACCTGCTCCAATTGTTTATAAATCGTGGTGATGCACATGCGCAAATACCTCAATACTACAAAGGTTTTAAATATTGTATGTTGAATTTCGTAAATGACAATTTAGTAGGCGAAATATTTATTTTCTCAATGAAATCTAGTCTAGCTTTGTTTAGATGTTTATGTCATTTCTTTTCAGGAAATGAGAAGCTCTACATACTTACAGCTAGAAGGTCCTAAATGGTACGATTTGACTTTGTGGATAAGGCAAATTTGAAAGCCAAAAAAAAAAAAATATTTATATACATCGGAAGCTCGGAAGCGTTAATTACAAGTAAAGTGTCACCTATACAAACCATCGAAGCAAATTATTTCTAATTTCTGAAAGGAGGAATTATGATAAAGCCACTTTTTACCTTTTTGCCCTCTTCCAGAACGCAAAAAATCATAACGTATAATTTTATTCTCAATTATTATATTAGTTTTAAAAATTTGCATGAAACCGAGGAGTGTTGATGCTTTAATTCGTGATCCTTTCGATTTGATGTTTTGTTCACATTTGTAGCTAGTCTTTCAAATATTGGATTGCAACTGTAAAATTCAATGGTTATTTCGTTCCATATATCTTTGATTAATTTTATGTTATCTTTTAGACAAGAAAAATTAAAACAATACAATGTAGGTTATTTTGAAATACTATGTACATATGTCTTTGTTCTTGGATATTCACTATTTTCTAGAATATTCGCCCAATCATGTGTAGGTACGATTTTTCGGTAATAGATAAAGAGATAGTATTCAGATTGAGACAGGTAACAATTAAGCACTTAAAAGGAATACTGATAATTGTATTTGTTTGCAAATTTACTACAAGTCTTGACTTGCAGATCGCATTCTATGTTACGACGGTCCACGGAGAATGCAATATAAATTATTCATTAGTTTACTTCTTATAAATTAAGCTATACATATTACTTCAGTCCAACCCTTTGATGTATCTCAATAGCAGAACTATCTTTCTATCTAATTTTCTTTCAAATCACATATGAAATTCTGAATTATACTGTTTAGTTTTTGTAATATTTTCCATGAAACCTCACATTTAAGTTCGATAAGAGGACATCTGCAGAATAAAATTTTCTACTATCAAAGTTTCGTGTTTTTTAATTTCTCAAAAATGCTTTGAAATACAGTATCATCAGTGATTTTATAACCGTAATTTTTTGTATATGATTACTTTTTGCCTATTGATACATCAATTGTATTAGACAAAAAATTGTGATCCACCGTTGTCTGTGGTACTTGTTAGTTCTGTTTTTGTCAAGTAAAAATTAATGGAGTTTTTCTCATTACAATTTTTGCGCCCTCTGTGCTATCATGTGCTCCTGTTGTCTTTTCTTTTATCTTGGATCTGATAACGACGTCATATTTATAGAAATGACCGTATATATAAAAAATATAGTACATATTTTTCTTGAACAGATAGTGTTTTCATGAAATTATTCGCATTTTCTGCAATCTCTTTTTGTCTTATTTGAATTCTGTTTCCTTTGCGCGGCGGAACATTACGAAAGATCTCCGGAAAAAAATCATTGCTTCATTACTAAAATGGTCATTTTGATCTAAATAACATATAAAAAGTGTGAACCAAAGAACTTTATGTCTTGTTAAGATTTTAAGTTATTTTTCAGATATTTTCGTATTGTAAAATCAGTTCCGTTCAGATATTTGGCATGGAGTCAATCACGTACTGTTCCGCTTTTCAGACGATTTAGTTTGTTTTTGTTTCGCATGTTTTGTACAGGTAAATAAAAGCCACTGAACAGTCTGAACAAGCACTGATATTTTTAACAAATTGACTGCAAGTGAATTATCAGTTCTGAACTAACCGCAGTAGATGTGCCTAAGAATTTACAAAAAGATTGAAGATGACTTAAATATAATCTTTCATTCTGTTAAGAGCTGTTCAGGTCAAAATCATCGTTTCTTTTTTAAAATTGGATTACTAGCGCTTGTTATAAGACGGTGTATGTGATAACTGTAGTCGTCGTTCCTGCTTTTATCATTCGATAGCTACCGACTTTTAAACCCTTTTCTTCTATTGTTTTGAAAAGCAACATCCATATTTTGCTCAATTTTTATAAAAAGGATCCTTCAGATAGTGAGGCTTTTACTAGTAAAAGTTTGATAAGACGAAGTCTATGACATTAAGGTGGTCCAAGTAAAACACTTACTGTGTTTATTTTACTAGTTATGTTGCTTTTAAAGATAGATTCGTCGTTACTTTCAGTGTTAGAGTTAATTGTCATGTCTTGTCTTCCCTGGAAGATATCACGGCCATAGCTGCCCTTTTTTCTATTGTTTTGTTTTGTTTTCCTGATTGTAAATGTCACAGTCGTATCTGATGAGTTCTTAGATTTTGCTAAATCATAACGTCATCTTAATGTAGTGATGTCAAGAAAACGGCTTTACATGCAGCATATCACGCAGAACTAAAAAAAAAAAACGGATTCATGTTTATAGAATAACCTAAATCTGGTGCGTCCAAGACAAACAGTTTATAAAAAATCGATTATCTAAAAAGGGCCTAAACAGATCAGCTAAGGTGAACTTTGTTCTATATCATAAAAACATTACTTATATACCAATAATTCTACAATGAAATGTAATATTTACATTTTGTATTTCTTAATAACCGATATTTGGGCGTTTGACACGTGTTTTTGTTATAGCATTCATCATTTAGGCTCGAGACAAAACACCACATTTTCATAGCTATCTCATTCTAAATCCTGTTCTGGTAAAAATATATTTTTACGCTTCTAGAATTAGTTCTAGAAGTCTAAATCACCCCCGGTTTTTGATGGGGCTCGTGTTGCTCAGTCTTTAGTTTTTAGCTCACCGGGACCCGAAAGGCCCCATGTGAGCTTATGCCATCACTTGGCGTCCGTCGTCGTCCGTTGTCTGTCGTTGTAAACTATTTCAAAAATCTTCTCCTCTGAAACTACTGGGCCAAATACCTTCAAACTTTAACTAAATGTTCCTTAGGGTATCTAGTTAATAGATTGTATCCGAAGTTTTGATCCATCGACAAACATGACCACCATGGCTAAAAATAGAACATAGGGGTCAAATGCAGTTTTTGGCTTATATCTTAAAAACTAAAGCTTTTAGAGCAAATCTGGTTGGGGTAAAATTGTTCAATTGGTCAAGATCTATCAGCCCTAAAATTTTCAGATGAATCGAACAACCCATTGTTAGGTTGCTGCCACTTAATTGGTAGTTTTAAGGAAATTTTGCAGTTTTTTGTTATCTTGAATATTATTATAGATAGATGTAAACTGTAAACAGCAATAATGTTCAGCAAAGTAAGATCTACAAAAAAGTTAATAAGACCATAATTGTCAATTGACCCCTTAAGGAGTTATTGCCCTTTAAAGATAATTTTACACAATTTGTTCATCAAGTTTGCTAACATTTAAAAATCTTCTCCTCTGAAACTACTGGGCCAATTACCTTCAAACTTGAACTAAATGTTCCGTAGGGTGTCTTGTTTATCCGAAGTTTTGATCCATTGACAAACATGGCCGCCATGGCTAAAAATAGAACATAAGCGTCAAATGCAGTTTTTGGCTTATATCTCAAAAACTAAAGCTTTTAGAGCAAATCTGACGGGGTAAAATTGTTCAATTAGTCAACATCTGTCGGCCCTGAAATTATCAGACGAATTGAACAACCCATTGTTGGGTTTCTGCCACCAAATTGGTAGTTTTAACAAAATTTTGCAGTTTTTTGTTATTATCTTGAATATTATTATAGATAGATATAAACTGTAAGCTGCAATAATGTTCAGCAAAGTAAGATCTACAAAAAGTTAATCTGACCAAAATTTTCAATTGACCCCTTAAGGAGTTATTGCCCTTTAAAGACAATTTTGCACAATTTTTTTCATCAAGTTTGCTAACATTTAAAAATCTTCTCCTCTGAAATACAGGTGAGCGATTCAGGCTCTTGAGAGCCTCTTGTTTGTGTTGTGTTTTGTATCCTGTTTTTGTCTCTTGATCGTTTTTCGTATTTAGCCATTACGTTGTCAGTTTGTTTTCAACTTCGGGGTCCTTTCTGTATCTTTCGCCTCTCTTTTAGAATTAAAACTGATCTACGGATTTCAAATTGCATGGGAAAAACCAAACGGGACATAAAAAGAGAGGATTCATACCTTAATAAGTATATGTACTGGTACCCTGTTCAACAATGCAAAAAGTAAGTAACTTGATTTATCTTTACTGATTAATGGTCAATCTGTTTATAACCATACCAACTACTGCATAACACAAAGAAATGGGGTTTGATTAACAATACGACAACTATCAACTTGAGACCAAATGACGCGGATTGACCAATACAAATACCACAGAGTAATATTTGAAAGACCCCGAGATGGCAAAATGTGAAACAATTCAAACGAGAAAACTAACTTATTCTAAAACAATAAACGAAAATCAAATATGAGAGACAACATGTAACAACAACCGCTGAATCATAAACTCATATACGTTTTTGTTGATTTCGCAGACTGAGAATAGTTTGATTGTTTCCTTTTTACATTGATCCACTAACAACTTTCTGGATGGTTAAAACAATCAATTTGCATTGAAATTTTTGTCGTGAGAAGCTATGTCGTTCGGTTTATCTTTGAAGACTTTTTAATGTTACACATTATAAAAAGTGACGTATTATGGTCATTGCGTTAATCAATACATGTATCCAGATTTGCAAGTCTGATTAAAGTTGCTCGTAAGAAATGTAGTTTCTCAAAGGCTATTGATGATATTCTAAAATCATTTGACAATGGCACTGCTTCAGATCATGTCATATCTTCAGAATTACACACAACGTGGACATATTTACACATTTTTTCTAAGAAAAAAATGAGCATGCATTTAAATTTCATATTAATGAAGATTCTATTTGCAAATTGTTTTTTTTTTGTAATTTTGTATAGAGGCAAACGATATAGCTTTAACATTTCAAGTGATCTAATATCTGTTGGACTTAAATGTTTGAATTGATTTACATTTTGTCATCTCGGGGTCTTTCATGTCTTTTCTATGGTATTGGCCTGTCTGTTCATAAACAGTTTGACTATTTTGTTCGAATCTTAATTTTACTTTGTGTTGCCTTCTGACTAACACGGAACACGGACATACAAAGAAAAAACACAAATACCCTTGACCTGGGACAGATAGAACTTCGGACCAGGCAATATAAACCACACTTAAAAACTTCTTTTAACTTAAATCATTTATTTAGATTTACGATTCCTGCTTAGGATTTGTCTTGTCTTTGGGAATTTGTATATTTAGGAACTATGACAACAGCTTCGTACTGACATGATATTTAACAAATCTTTCTTAAATTGTCCGTTTATTAATTTATAAATTATAAAGAAACTAAGGTTTCAACTCCCTCAGGAAAAGTTGACATTAGACGGATTTGACTATTTTTTTAATAGATATTTTTTGAGACAATGTCCATCCAAATAACAATTTTGGTCATATAGGTCACTTCAACATATTTCGATTACTAGTGTAAAACCATTACACCAACGGTCTAGTCTATTCAAATATTAAACAAACGACAACTCTGTTGATTCCTGACTTAGGACAGGTGCAAACATTTATGTCCTTTTGGTCATATAGCTAAATATTTCGATTCTTATCCAGCTTTCAAAAGCCCTTCCCAAGACGCATGAGACGCATGTAGTTTTTTTTAATTTATTAACGTATCCTTCTGTTTATATGTGTGGGCTACATGTACTAAAATACATTTAAGATTTCTTGATAACAGTTGTACTGTAAATATTAAGAGATAATTATGGAGTTGAGTTAGATATTTATTTCACCATATATTTTTGGAGAAAACTGAATATTATTTTAACTCAATTGCCATGTTCCGCTTCATTTTTAAACTCTGACCTTTTCAAAGCAAACATTATACTGGATCCTTCGTGTCAGTGTGGGTCTGATATTGAGGATGTTCATCATTTTCTTTTCGTTTGCCCAAAATACACTACATGTAGAGAAATTTTACTTAACAATCTTAATTGGCTTACTGAAAACTTTATTAAAGATACTAAACTATTAACTTGCGGAGACCTTGAACTTTCGAATGAACAAAATCTCTTAATTTTCAAACATGTTCAAGATTATATTAAAAGGTCTAACAGATTTCTAGTACCTTCATAAAGTGTTATTGCTACCGGCACGGATGATCATCACCATCAAACGTAAGTCATCATCACAGAAAAGATGTTTTGCTTCTTTTTCTTTTCCTCCTTTTCCATTCTTTTTGTTCTTTTGTTCTTTATATTTATAGTTCGTATAATATTTAATGAATTTGTTCGCTTTACATGCATGCTAAAATGTTATTTTTGTATATATACTTGTATTGTAATATGGAGAAGACTTCATAAGTATGATTTACTTGTGTCTCATCCATTTTGCTGATATTTAGCAAATAAAATATGCTTAAACTAATTGATTATGTCTCTAGAAGAAGGACACGGACCTTTCGTTTTTTTTCTGCTTTATAAGTTCTGTTATTTATAGACTGTCAATTTATAACAGTCGTTTAAAAAGCTTGTTTTTTTTTGAAACAGTTGAGCGAACATCCTTAACCTAAAAAGTAGACTGTTTTTGACTTCTTCAGATATTCCTGATGTGTGTATTTATAGAAGTTTAACTATGTAGTTGTATATTTGTTGTTGTTAGAATTGGAATAACCTTCAGTTTGAAAGGTTTCATTAGAACGACGTCATGTCTTACCATTCCTTAATATTTTTTGTTAATCTCGGTGGTTTTTGCTCAAATTTGCACAAAGATCAGCAGCTACTTTCTTACACCTTCCACCATCACTTCCATTGAAACCACGATCACTCTTACTTCCACCTTCATAAGCTCAAAACCCCTATTTAAAGTGAATGAGCAGACTTAACCTAATATAAAGCAACGTGGAATCGTTTGTACTTAGACATCTAGATCGACGAAATCATATTGAAATGACGTCTACCTCGCCTGGTTTTTTCTTGTGTAACTGGTTATTTGATATTATAACCGATCTTCGTTTACATACCGAGTTTTTTATATGTATAAAAACTCTGAAACTTGTAGTCCGTATTTTAGATCCGTTAAAAGTCGCTACAACAAGATCAAAATACAATTTGGAGGAAATTCAAATATTACGACCAAAGAACAACATGAACTTTAAAAACCTTTACCCATTAAAATAATGTGTGACTTGAACTATTTTTTGTGTTCACCTCTCAATCACCACAAGTATTCTCCCTGAGGAAAAAATTCGAATGCTTAACACCACGTACGATCTATTCTAACATCTTGATGGTATTCAATCGCGTAGTAAAGTATCTTCTTCACAAAAACTGAAACACAGCTTTAACATTACTTATCTTATTGTTTAAAATACAGGATAAAGAGTAGTGTTTAAGAGGAAACGTTTGGATCAAAATGGGACGAAACTGCATAATAACTATCCGCTTATATTGTTAACACAAAATTCATTCCACCATCTGGATTTTTATAGCGTATAGCTAGAAGCCTTGCAATTAGATCAACTGCTGTTGATAAGGATAATAAGTTTGAGGCCTTGTATTATTCAGTTTAATTGTTCTTATTTCTATCAATTATTCAGTCTGGTACATGTATATTATAAATATGCCTACATGAAAAATGTGTGTGTGTGTGTATTTATATACGTGAATAAACATTCATAAAACTCCACTTTTTTTATCCTGGATTTCCTCATTTTTTCCCTCGTACAGTAACTGTTATATGTATCTACATTCGGTTCCGTTTGGTATTTCAGGAGTACATTTAAATATATATATATAGATTCTTACATTGATACAAGTGGATTTTCCTATTTATCCAATCGAGATAGTTTTAAATTCGAGAATTCAACTATTGAGATTGTATACATCCGATAATCCACGAGTTACTTTGTAAGAATCTGTTTCTCTAATAAATATCAAATACATTTTAATTTTTGATAAACGAAACTCCCTTTCGAGCTCCTTCCACATTCAAAACTTCTACTTCATACAAACGTAAAGATGTCAATATCTCAAACACCTGTTATCACATTTCGATTCATCAAGAGAGCTGATAAAGGTTGTGACCTTTTAACTTAGTCAATCATCTACTGAGATCATCGACAACCACACGTTAATTAAGTTTGGTTAAAATTTTAAACAATGGGTCCAGAAACGGTTAAATTGCAAAAGAAGTAAAGAAAAATCATTGATAATTCAAGTAAAAAATCTCATAAAGTAAACGGTAAGTTTTATAAAGTTTTATATTAAATGCATTTTAGACGGTTCTTTGCTGAGTGTAACCATAAACTGCGATGCATGCATGTGACAACGCAGGAACAAGTATGCTATCAAAAGTGCGCAGTTGCAATAGGAATTTCTGCAACCTTTTGATAAACCTTATTTCCGAAACGTAAATAGGTATTGTCAAGAAGAACGTTTACAGCTTAAATCCTCTCGTCATTGTTCCGATATGTATACATAATTTCAATTGAGGTCTGGAGCTGGCATGTCAGTAACTGCTAGTAGTCCTTTGTTATTTTATGTATCATTGTCATTTTGCTTAGTTTTAGTTCTATTTATCGGACTCGGTTTAAACTGAGTTTTATTGTACGTAATGATGTTTGTTTAATCTACATTGGCTAGAGGTATAGGTTGATACTTAACATTTTGCATTTTGCGGCTGTCGCGTCAGCTGCCTCTGGCCGTCTTGTATGTGTTTTAGTTTTAGTTCATTTATATGTTTAGGAGTTTAGTATGATGTCCATTTTCACGGAACTAGTACAAATTTTTGTTTAGGGGCCAGCTGAAGTCCGCCTCCGGGTGCGGGTTTTTCTCGCTGTGTTGAAGACCCATTGGTGGCCTTCGGTTGTGTTTTTCACTCTTTGGTCGGGTTTTTGTCTCTTTGACACATTCCCCGTTTCCATTCTCTATTTTATAGAATATTTACCGTGTTCATACAGAGGAAGAGTTAGGGCAAAAACATTTGCAAATCAATTTTAAAGGACCATAAAGTTAAACAAGAAAATAAATGTTTTATAAGATTGTGCTGATTAATATTTACAAAGTTAAACATCATTATTGTTAATAATTTAAAAAGAATTATTTACAACTCAGATCTTGTCAGAAGTTAAAAAATGTGGTTAAAAATGGCATAGAAACCCTTTCATAAAGAAATTGCGAAGCTTGTTTTAATGAGATAAACAATTGCAATCCTCTATAAATGTGCGGAATACTTCGCCATACAGGAAATGGGTCAGAATAGGATAACATTATTGAATTAGCACGTCAAATCCTGCTAATTCATTTTTGAAAACATAAATACATATTCGAGCTGCATATGGTTAGTAGATTATTAGATCAATTTTGAATATTCAACAATTAATCCACCAATCCAGAGGTTTTCACATGGTTATCGACTATGATTTACAGTACGCTTTTAAATATGTTTGTATCTCTCTATGTTTTACAGTACGCTTTTAAATATGTTTGTATCTCTCTATGTTTTACTTTACCTTTTTATTTTTAGTTTTTCTGCAATGCATTACAATATTACACAGCAGTCGTATCATTTTCAAAACTTCAAACATAATAACACTTGTAGTAAAAAAATTTCTAATTTATTCAATGTGTGATTTGATTATTTTTGTACATATATTTCATATGGAAAACCAAGAGAGATTGTTTTGATACACAAGCATTTAAAGCGAGATGCATATGAAATGTTTGCGAAGAAACAAATGTAAACCTGTGTGGAACGCAACTAAAAAATAACAAAAATTTCAGACCAGCTTTTCATAGTAGTGTCTGTCAGATATTAGTGTATAGGAAGGAACCTTGCAGGATCTAGGGTTTGCAAATAAAATATTTAGATGCATAGCCTAGTTATAAATTAGGTAGTTTTCTGGTTTTCAAATCTTAAACTTCATTAAGAATATGCAAATCAAGATAAAATAAAAAACAAAACAATGTTTTTTTATAGGTATATGAATTTATATAACTACAACAAAATTGCAAATGCCTTTAATTTGTTTAAGTTGTACAAAGTGTTGTTGAGAATTTTCAAAATCTGTTCGTTCGGTCATAATACCCATTAAGACAGTTCACATCAATATGCTATCCAAGTATGACGACTTGTAGAACACAAATAACAACAACGATAGCTGAAGCAAAATATAAACTTATAAATATCACATGAAGAAAGATATTGCAATCAATTTTCATACATGAATTCCTAGACCTAGTGCGAACAAAATGGTTAAATACACAGTATGCTAAAAGTACCGTATGTTCATTTCAATGTGTCTATTTTGTATGTGACATATATGTATATACTTTTTCGTATCACATGGAAGAATTGCATGTATGCTAATTCTTACCATATAAACTATTTATACTGTTATATAGATTACACATATTTTATTGTTTAAAATGGCAAATACGGTGTAATGAATTTAGACCAAGTACGTGTATGCCATGCCATACTATAAACTAAAACCTACAGTGGTATCCAATGGAAATAATTTGACAAGTGCTAGATATGATAAATACCATTAATGAATTTTTTAACTAATAAATCGAACAGTATCGTATTTTAGTGTGTAGTAACTGTGCGTTTATTGTAGTGAGCATAACCTTTTCACTATTCTCAGTTGTCTACGACGAAACACGTGTTCTCGGATTAGAGATTATAGTCCAAGGAATTGTTTACATCTTCATGCTTTACATGAACCTGTATCGGACGTATAAAACCTTTGTGACAGGTAAGAGATTATAGACCAAGGAATTGTTCACATCTTCATGCTTTACATGTACCTGTATCGGACGTATAAAACCTTTGTGACTGATTAGAGATTATAGACCAAGGAATTGTTTACATCTTCATGCTTTACATGTACCTGTATCGGACGTATAAAACCTTTGTGACGGATTAGAGATTATAGTCAAAGGAATTGTTTACATCTTTATGTGTACGTGTATCGGACGGTATAAAACCTTTGTTACTGATTAGAGATTATAGTCCAATGGATTATCTCCAGCTTATCAGAAAAAGATCAACGGAAAAAGAAATGGACAAGTTCAAATGCACTGAACATTTGTTTGATAGGACCGAAGTGGTCTAAGTAGTCGAACTACTATATCAGAGGCTGGTCAACACTGTGGCAACAGGTGCTCTTGACTGCAATCTTAACTGAGGTGGATTGTCAGTTTTCCTACCAAAGGTCGTTGGTTCTCTCTGGCTTCCACTACCAATAAAAACTGACCGCTACGAAATAGCAAAAAAGTGCCGAAAGTGGAGTTAAACTCCAACCAATCAATCAATCAATCAATCAATCAATCAATCAATCAATCAATCAATCAATCAATCAATCAATCAATCAATCAATCAATCAATCAATCAATCAATCAATCAATCAATCAATCAATCAATCAAAGATTGGATCAATACTTAACATATTTTTGTATTTTGAATATCCGTTCATGTAGATTTCTTTTCCTCACATAGCTCTCACGTGTTTAGGTACTTATATTGATGGCTTTCAGTGGTTTTTGGTATGAACGTTCCTGATGAAAGTAAACCCAGAAAAACGTACGGGACGCAATAAATGTATCAAGTTTGTTTTCATTTCTTTTTAATAATGTTGTCTTGGGTATTTGACCAAAAACTATGAAATATCAATGGAACGTTTTTGTCGACCATTTTCATAAATACATTATAAGCTGCTTAATAACCCTGATGATATAAAATAGGTTTTATTACACTAGTAATTTTGGGGCCCTTTATAGCTTACTGTTCGGTGTGAGCCTAGGCTCCGTGTTGAAGACCGTACTTTGACCTATAATGGTTTACATTTATAAATTTTGACTTGGATGGAGAGTTGTCTTATTGGCACTCATACCACATCTTCTTATATCTATTCACATGAATGCTTAAATAGCAATCATGAAATTGCTTATGATTCCAAAAATTATTTTCTTTATTATAGTCAAGGTCTATCTCCCTAAGGAAAGGCATGCCTAATGTTTCTTGATCGGAAATCTGTAATATTTTTTTTATTTTATTTTTATGAATAAGCTGACATATTGTTACTCGCCTCTAGAAAATGCTTAAATTACAGATTTTTCATCCCTGTAAACCATGCACAAAACAATTTCTGCACTCTTTTTTTTCAAAAAGTGTATCGACTTAACCCTTAGATTTTATTTTTCAAAACCGAAATAATACTTAACCCTTACCTCTCATTTTCAAAGCCGAACTAATAGAGGTATATACCAATTCTGTGGCCAATGTTTGATCTGTAGACTGATAAGTCGAGGTAGGTACAGTCACACTGGGTGTATTCTGCAACATCGAAGGTGAACTTTTCGAAGTACTCTTCATTTCTACAGACCGGATAATAGGACATCGGCAATCAGGCTGAGACGTATACCCAATAGATACAAATGCTCCATCTGTATCTAAAAGAATCCATTTATCCTAATTATTAAAATTTGATTTCATATAATTTGAATATTTTCAATTTTAAAGTACGTTTTGTAGATTAATGAATTGATGTGTTGCGAAAGCCTATATTTCGTTTAATTCACTTATACAGCAGAATTACTGTTATATTGTATTTTGCTTACTCGCCAAAATGCCTTATATTGTGACTCGCAGCTTATAGTTTACAATATAGATATACAGACCAGTGGCGGATCTAGAGGGGGGGGCTGGAACCCCCCTTTTTCTTGACGATCAATGCATTTGAATGGGGACATATAGTTGGAACCCCCCCCTTTATCCTGGGTTGGGAACCCCCCTTTTAAAAATGGCTGGATCCGCCCCTGCAGACAACCTTATAATCAGTACTTGTCGTTACCACAATCCTGTCCTCTATAACATGAATGTGACCTACCGACTTTGACTTATCACCAGGTTTGTACATATAAGCTGCAGACACGTGTCACATGTAGAGCATGATCTGTTTATCCTTCTAGGGTACCTGAGAACACCCTAGTTTTTAGTGGGATTCGTGTTGCTTGATTTTTAGTTTTTTATGTTATATCTTGAAAACTGTTGTGTGTCTTCAAAATCTGGTCGTTTTTCGTTTTTTTGCCATGACGTTGTTAGTTTGTCATCGAATTATGAATTTGATTATCCCTTTAGTACCTTCGCTTCTCTTTAACAGTTAATACTGTAAACCAACTAATTTCGCGGACGATTTATTTTCGCGACTTTTACGAGTAGTAAAATAACGCGCATATAAATCGTCGCGAATATGCTTTACTTGGATATTTTCTTAATTAACTGCATGCATTAAATAAAAAAAAAAAAAAACCGCCAAATTAAATAGCCGACTAGAAAGGGCTAAACTAGAAAATAAGCTAGTTTTCAGTAATAGTATCTTTCGCCTCTTTCTATAATAACTCGAAATGAGACTTGTGAAGAAAAGCTCTAAAGCATGTGACATGTTTGATTATTTGAAACAATTACTTGAGAATTTTCCGTCCCACCAATTTACAGCTTACTGGCAGTCAAAACAAATGAAAACTTTGATTAACAATTTACCAGTCACGCATTGTGTTGCAATCCATGATTTCTCTGAAACTATAAATGTACAAAACAGTGTGAAATCCAGTCTTCGTATTTCCAAAAACAAGAAGTTTCTATTCATGTGACAATTTTACATAGACACGCGATTTTGGAGTATGACGGAATAGATAGTAATGAAAATGACCCAAACATTATTACAGAACATTTTCTTGTAATCAGTCCGGACCAGAAGCATGATCATCATTTTACACATGAGGTTCAGAAGTTAATTCGTGATTACTTAATATCGATATCATGCGATGTGTCTGTCATGCATGAGTTTACCGACGGGTGTAGTGACCAGTACAAAAGTCGTCACTGCATAGGAGATATCAGTTATGGATGTTTCGATTTAGGATATGACAAAATTGTTAGGAATTTTTTTGAAAACTTCACATGCTCGTGGACCTCAAGATGCAGCCGGTGGTTTTATCAAAAAGCAAGCCGACTTGTCTATCATCCGTGGGCAGCGTGTGATACAAAGTGCACGAGATTTATATGTCTTTGCATCAGAAAATCTTTGCAAAACTGCTGAGGATTCGAAATGTTCACGTAGGATTTTTCGATATATAGATACGATTAATAGAAACCGTGATCGATATTTCAAACCCGTAAAAGAGAACAGAAAAATTCACCAGGTATATTCTTCGAGATCAGCAACAGTAGAAATTAGAAAGCTGTCCTGCTACACGTTTGAAAATTGTTTAAACACAGATTACAATGATTGCTTGAATGTTGATCAAATTGGTAACTTTTCAATTTTAAAAATGATTAAGGAAAACGCTGATCAGGAATCAGAAGATGAAGAGATCGCCTATGAAATTGAACAACTCTATGAACTTGTTCGACCGGCACAATTTTTGCCGTTAAAGCAGACGATGTTAATCGGCCTTATTATTTAGTCAAAGCCAACAAACAAATGACTGTTCTACGCAAAGAGTCAACGGACAAATGGGGAATAACGTATCTACCCGGAACAAAAGTAATACATGAATATTATTTTGGCATGGTAAACGACAACCCACTTGAACAAAAACTCATAAAACGTATTTCCGCTATACATGCTATAGTTCCTGCGCGTTCTGTGGTGTATGTATGTTCGGAACTTGAACTTAGTGACGATGGAACAATTCATATTGACAATTCCCTACACAGAAGTATACTGCGCTGCCTTGATTAGTGAAAAGTCAAATAAAAGTTTAAAATATGAGTCAATAAAGTTTTAAATACTTTAAATATATCTGTATTTATTTAAAACGGGGAGTTAATGTCGAGTTTGACTTCTTTGTGACTATGATTTATTCTATGTATCCATGCTCCGAAATAAACCGTGTATGAAATATTTTTAAAACCTGAAATGTTAACTAATCGCTCCCAAAATCAATGTTCAATAAGTTCAATGGGTCATCTAACGAAACTTATGGTATATAAATAAAAATAAGACAATTAACAATTAGCCGCCTCGTCAATTACAAATACAAAAAATATACTTTTCAAGTAGTGAAAAAGAAAAAAAAAATTGCTTGTGGACTCAGGTATATGCACACCGTCACGGCATTGAACTATGTGCAAAACACACACCGTTTAGTCAAGCCTATTTTTACATTCCACAATTTTTTTTTCCTAAAATGTATTACTACTATTACCACTTCTAATATTTTACAACTATCTTTAATAATAATCACTATGATTATAATACGCACAAAACTGATCTGTTATTATTTTGGTTTATTGTTTTAGCATAAATGATGCATGATGCCGTTGATTTTTCTCTTATGAATTGTTATATATTTTTGTCATCCCAAAGCCTTTTATAGCATACTACACGGTATGGATTTTGCTTATTGTTAAAGCTCACCTCATAATCGGCTATCACTACTCATGCTACTGCAGAAAAAATAGAAATAACCATTTAATACAATATATTTTGATCTGTGTCACCTAATACATATAGCCGGTAATACGATGTGAGTAGTCTGTCCTGGTCATTTGGTCTATAGCGAGTAGTTTTCATTGGCAATCATGCCACATCTCCTTTTTTTTTTATAAAACCAAGCCCGAAACAAACACTTCGAACTGGAATTTGCATTTATTTAGTACTGTTTTTTTTTATCATACATCCAATCGTAGTTTCCGTTTTAATCATGATTCTGAATTTAGATGTAACGTTCCGTAAAAAAATGCTGACGGGATAGAAGACAGATGTTTAATTTGTAAAATAAAATGACATTGTATGTGGTTCCTTTAGAAGTTGAATGTAACCTTTCTTGTTCTGAGATGAATGTCAATAGACTTGTGGAGAGTAATCTCATTGGCAATCATACCACATCTTCTATTAATTACTTATAATTACTTATTAATCTTACTGAAGGCTACTACATATTTTAGTTCGTTTAAATTCTCAGAAAATTTTTTATTCTTAAAAAACATCAATCATAGAGATTTTTTATAAAGAGTTATAAGTTATTCTCGCTATATCTTTAGTTTTTTTAGTAACGTTTTTGAATATCAGCTTGTCATCATCTTTTCCGACCGACCGATGCTGTTTTCCTGTTGTCAGTGTTAAAAAAGAGAACAATGTACGCACTTGATTTTTCAAAAAAAAATACCTAGCTCATGTCGTTTTCCCCACGAAAGATTTGTAATAACAAAAGGACAGAATGAAAATGACGAGACTTAATTTGTTCATATAAATTGATCAATTCCATAGTTCAATTTTTCTTCCAACATATACAGAAATATCATCGGAGTAATGTCTTCGTAGTTTTGGCACAGACCACATTTTTGATAAGTCATTTCTCGCTAACGAGTCTGCAAATTTTCATTTCCTAGTGAAAGGGAGGTATGTCGCGTAGTTGAAGACGCACGTTTTTATACTTAATTCCGCTAGAGGCGTGCATTTACGTATACTTAACTTTGAGATAGGAAAATGCAGAATTCTCAATTATTTAAATGTGTCGTCGGAACATGCACGTCGGGAAACTACATCATCACTTTAGGAGGTCCTCCATTTTGGAAAAATAACCGTTTTGAGGCGAGTCAATAAGGTTTCAGGGGAAATAACTATTATTGCAAAAATAAAAGTTCACTGTTCCGTTATTTCTATAAATTTGATGTTGATGGTGTCATTTAAACGGAATCAAAGCAGAAAACAGACAGTTTGAAAAATTAAAGCTTAAAGTAAAAGTATCCAGCGAAAGAGTTATAAAAGAAACATTTTGTCGTTTTCAAAAGAAAGTGTGGGTTTTTGAAATTTTATTTTCCTTTAACATATAATGGTTAAACAATATCAGGAATAATTGTATAGTTTTCTGTTAAATATGTGTAACACAATGTGTTTCATAACAATAATTACCAAGGTGTAATCAAATATAGCATAACTGAAACAAATACATATTTACCCTTTAGACACTTAATAACAATGTGTACGAATATTATAGACATATACCCTGCAGCCAGTAAATGACAATGTCCACTGTTAAATAACATGTATCCTTCAGAGGTTAATTGCATTGTTTGACAATTAACCCCAGACTAGTATTATTCAACATCAAGACTACTACGTAACCGGCCAACAGCTATGGGCCATTGTTAATGGCCCACTGGACTATATAAGATCCAGCTTTGGACTCGAACGGTAGAGATAGATTTGTACAGATAGATTCGTACAGATAGATTCAGATAGGAGATTCCGCCAATGTCCCCTCTCGTGGGTAGGCTGGAACTCATGCACCTAATATCCGAATGTACTCCATCAGGACTGAACAGTTATACTACTATACGATCACGTGTCCGTGTGAGATAATGAACATTCGAACAATTCAACTTTAAAGACAGTTTGTGAACATTCGAACATTTGAACTTTAGAATCTTTCTTGACTTTGTAAGTACATAATAAAATTATTTAATCAACCACTGACTTCATTACATAAGTCAAATTGATGCCGTGTGACCAGGATCGACTTGGATTGGCTAAAACAACGCAAAGGAATATAAAACGTAAGAACTAAGTTACTTTCATTTTTCTTTATGGACAATCAAGATATTTCTTTGTCAGTACAAAAATTAGAAATGGCTTTTCAAGGGATGGCACGCATATTTAGTAAAGTTTTTAATTTTAAAGGGAGTCTGGCCGTATTTTTAAAAGGCTTACAATCAGAAGTTGTTCACGAGATGTGGTTGGCACGATTTTGTTATTAGGTATTTTAGGTATTAAAGGTCGATTTAAAAATTATGAATACATTTTTTTTATCAGAATTAAAGGTTAATTTTGGTGTAATTTTTATTTGCTGTTATTCAATAGATAGGATAAATCATATATATGATTCTTAAAAAGTAAAACTTTTTTTTTAAAGTTTGAAGCTAGTTTTCGTTTAAGTAAATATGTAAGAAAAAAAAATAATATAAAATGGCTGATACTAAAGCATTTTCCCCGTATTTAATGGTGGTTTTGGTCATATTATGGGTTTTTTTTTTTTTTTTTTTTTTGAAGATACACTCAATTATTCTAGAAAACATATGTTTAACGTAAAATGAGTAGAGCACCGGTGTAAATGAAGGTTGAATTAGAACCTTTGGTAGATGAAGTTAAGGGTACATTGAGGATACATTGTTTGCGTGTTATTGCCATTGATGATTATGGGTTTACGCAGTTGGGTAGTGTTTACGCACATTTGTTTAGAGAAAACAAATAGTCTATAAATTTAGATTCCAACCCCTTCTTCGGATGATTAACATAAGTGATGTTAGCAATTAAATGGTGCAAGTTGTTTTATGGTGTTAGATTACGCCTAATTTACATAATGTTAATAGATAAAAGATGTATCTTCAGAAAATAGCACACAACAGATAAGAATTGATATGTTTTCCTAACGGATTTACAGTATTGTTATGGTAGATTGTTATTTGTAAAAAATGAGAGATATATGAACATCATGAATAATGACAAAATTAAGTGAAATAAATAATGGATATTAAAGAAAACTAGCATTCAAGTATAGAATTTAAAATTTATTATCAGAACTTAAAATAAGAAACGAAAATAATTGATTTAGGAATAAAAAAAATGAGTTTTAACAATATGTTTTGTTCACACAAACGCACAGAAAAACTTTAAATTGTTTTAGTTTTTAAGATGAAAGTTAAGTTTTAAAAGAGTTAGAATTTATAAAATAGGACCGAACTAATAAGACTGTCCAGTGCGGAATAGTTTTAAATAACATTTTAGTAATTGAATTGTTTTAATGTATTTTAATATTTTGCACATATCATTTTAGACTTTGTCGTAAATTTAGACATAAGTTTTTTTCACAGATTAAGTGTCATACTATTGGACAAAGGACAACATTTGATTTAGTCTTTTCATTTAAATATTTATATCATGGTTGGGTCTAAACGGACTGCTAATAAAAAAAAGTTTAAGGAGCGAAATATTCCTTCTTGATTTCCATATAGTCAGAACGCTATTTTACAGGCTAAAAAATCTCAACATATACATTTAGTCATATTGAAATGTATAACAAAGAATAGGCAGTTAGTTGCTGAAGTTTTAAAAGCAAATTAAAAAATATATATATATAAAAAGAAAGGAAATATTATGATGAGGAAACTATATACTAATTTTGGAAAATGTAATAGACTAAGGAGAAAGACATTTTTTTTCGCAACAAGGTGTTGTAGTCAACTATGAAATATAGAGTCAGTAACTTAGTTTGTGCTAGACGTAGTTAAAATTTTATCAATGGAATCTTACATAAATGATTTTTTAAAGAGTAATGAGAATATATCTGTGGTGTATTTTAGCGTTAAGATGAAATAATAAGACACTAAGGTTAAAGAAGTAAAAGTATTACAATTGGTAACAAAGTAACACATACAAATTTTAGTATTTATTTTATAGGTATCATGTAGGTGTAGGGTTATATAAAATGATCGAATTGAACTTATTTGATTGTAAATTTATAATGATTTTCTTACGTCTTGTGTAAATACACATATTTTTGTTTTATTATGTTGGATTCTCAAACTTGTAGAAGTTGTATACGACAGTTTCCCTTTTTATTTTTTTGTTTTAAACAGATAATTCGATATAAAAAAAAACGTATTGATTTATATATAGAAATTGTTTTACAAAATGTTGCTAGGCTTTAATAACCCAGCGAACTAAAGGCGACTGAACAAACTATCAATAATCTGATTGATAAATAAAAAGAAATAAGGGAAGTTAACAAGTTTAAGTTTTTCAAATTGAGATAAGTTTATCGGTGGGGTTTAGGTGCGATCTTCATTGGAATAGCCATATTTTTGTACTGTTAATTTGTTCAGAATATATCTTGGTTGGCCAAAAAGAAAGGTGTGAGTTTTGGTTCTAATGCCACGAACAATGGGTACAAAATGGTGTCTACGTGATTGGTTGGGACAGATGTTACCGATTCCAGAGAGATGTCTTCCTCTGCGCCATTGATCAAGGACGAAACTTAACCGAAGGCCGATGTTAACAGCCTCTTAAGAAGGATGAACCAACCAGCTAGATGCGTCAACTACTTCGTAATGGAGATGATGATGACCGACACGTGTACAAAGATGTGTGCCCTTTCCAGCAGTTGATGAACAATATGCTATAATGGTGACGGGAAAAAGTATGCACAATATATACCCAAATCTTGAACTTTATGAATCATATGAACTCTATGTATCCAGATGTTGGATTTGCCGAATTTTATGAACTATATATGTGGTGATGGTTACAGAAGACTTAACAAGGAACTACAGAATTTATAATAACCTACAGGAAGAAAAACTATCGTATTTTACCGAACTTTCGTTCTATTTGGATGAAAGGCATTTGTAACACAATGTGTTTCATAACAATAATTACCAAGGTGTAATCAAATATAGCATAACTGAAACAAATACATATTTACCCTTTAGACACTTAATAACAATGTGTACGAATATTATAGACATATACCCTGCAGCCAGTAAATGACAATGTCCACTGTTAAATAACATGTATCCTTCAGAGGTTAATTGCATTGTTTGACAATTAACCCCAGACTAGTATTATTCAACATCAAGACTACTACGTAACCGGCCAACAGCTATGGGCCATTGTTAATGGCCCACTGGACTATATAAGATCCAGCTTTGGACTCGAACGGTAGAGATAGATTCGTAGAGATAGATTCGTAGAGATAGATTCGTACAGATAGATTCCGATAGGAGATTCCGCCAAGGTCTCCCCCCTCGTGGGTAGGCTGGAACTCATGCACCTAATATCCGAATGTACTCCATCAGGACTGAACAGTTATACTACTATACGATCACGTGTCCGTGTGAGATAATGAACATTCGAACAATTCAACTTTAAAGACAGTTTGTGAACATTCGAACATTTGAACTTTAGAATCTTTCTTGACTTTGTAATTACATAATAAAATTATTTAACCACTGACTTCATTACATATGCGCATCAACATTTTCCTTTTATATATGCATTTCAAAATGTGAAATTAAAGTATTCAAACTTATAAATACATAAAACAAAAAAGACAACACAAGAACCCTGTAAAACAGTTGAATAAAGGTACCATATTTAACATTTTTTTAGCATGTAATACGAAAGTTCAATCCATATTTGAAATGATACAAAGTACTGATGCCATTTAATTGTATTCTTACCTAATGCATGTTTCTCATAAATTTGGCATAAAAATCAAGTTGAACTTGGATGTTTTATTGCCGACAGTACTAGTTTCGGAAATTTCACAGTTGCAAGGAGATTTCATCTAAATTATAGAAAATTCTCAATTTAAGGCTTCGTCGTTCTTGAAAACAAGTTCGATAACCCATGTTTTTTTTACGTTTAATTAAAGATCTCATATCGATCTACACCATATCTTAAAATCCGTGACTCTAACGTTTTTTTTTAATATTTTTGACAACAGCATGATATAAACTAATATTAACTACACATTTGGAAAGTATAAGAAAATTCTATTGTTGTAAATGAGACCCCGATTTACCAAGGTGAAACTGTATCGGTTTTCCTTAAGATGAAGATCTAAGCTTGCTTGAGAACATAACATATTTTTCAAATGACTTAATTTTAAAATTTTTAAAGTAAAGTCTATACCCCTCTACAATACAGTGTAAGTGGTTGATTTCAAGTGACATAATGCTCAAATTCAGAGTAGGAAGGGAACCATCCAATTTCATGACCGGAATTGTGATGTTTTTTGGGTTATTTGACTTACTTTCCACTTTTCTTGCTTCACAATAGCAAATTGAGAAATTAATGTTCAAGTGACATAATGCTCAAATTCAGAGTAGGAAGGGAACCATCCAATTTCATGACCGTAATTGTGATGCTTTTTGGGTTATTTTACTTACTTTCAACTTTTCTTGCTTCACAATAGCAAATTGAGACATAAATGCCCCAATTAAGGATTTGCTCCTCTGTTTCAAAATAACAAGCTTTTTAAAAGATTGTAATAAATTGGTAGTATAAAAATAAAGCAATTTAGAAAGCAGAAAAAAGGTCTGTGTCCTTGTTTTAGAGGTATTATCAATTGAAAATTTTGCGGGAAATGATTTTCTATAATTCTTTCATACATTTAACATTCATTTGGCACCTTTTTTCTTTCAAAACCTATGCAAAAATAATAAGGCTTTTATAAGATTTTCAAAAAAGGATTTTTAAACCATATGTAATAAAATATTGAAAAGAAAAGAAGGGGTTAGCGTTCAAAATTGTTCTTGGCACTACAATGATAAAGGTAGAGGATTCTGAATATCAGACAAAAAGTCAAAAACAAAATTTGCGAACATCCTTATATTAAACTCTACATTGTTTTGCTAGATTCATAAGTGACTTTAACCGTGCCTATAGAAGAATATCGAGTAGAAAAATATCGCGAATATCGAGTAGAAAAATATTGCGAATATCGTCACGAATATCTAATACTTGGATCGTTCCTTATTTAAATACATCAAGTATATAAGTTTGAAAATTCAGATATTAAATCGGCTAGAAGTGGGCTAAAGAGTACGAAACGCGGAATAAAGTATCCGCGAAAATATGTTGGTTTACAGTTACCACCAGACTAGTAACCCGTTTTCGTTGCTAATAGGCAGTTTAAGTTCGAGTGCTAGGTTTAAATCTAACTTTTGTTAACCTTTCAACAAAACAATAATATTTCCAACATCAGTTCCTGTTGGACAATTTTCAAGGAAAACTGTGAATTTCTGACGACCACTGTAAAACTTGTGGTAGGTACTTGTTAATCTATGATACATTTGGAGTTATCATTTATTACTGTTATATTTCTGGTTGTGAAGGATTTTTTTTAGAATTTCTTTTTCTGTCACATGCACACCTTCCGATATCTCTCAATTTTTATTTTTGTCACATGCGCACCTTCCGATATCTCTTAATTTTTATTTTTTGTCACATGCAAACCTTCCGATATCTCTCAATTTTTATTTTTATTTTAACTACTGTTAGACATAAGACATGTCCGGCGTACAATAGTATTCATTTGTAGGTATCTTTGATGAGTTCTTTTAATAAAATATATTTAAGAAATGAATGCTTCTTTTTCTTATTTTATTGGGGTGTAGAAGCGCGGAAACGTTTCATTCTAAAAATGTGTGCACGATAACACTTTTACACCCCAATAAAATTACAAAAAGAAGCATTCATTTCTGATAATTACATTTCTATGCTTATAAGACCATGACAAAAGTTTTTATCAAGTTTTTCTTTTATTTACCTGTGCACTTTTTTGTGGAAGCACGTGTCATCACGAATGTAACATTTCACTTTGATATGAAGGTTAATTTTTGAATGACTCGCAATTGTTGTTAGCAAATCAAACTAACGGATTCTCGTGAAACATACATGTAATCTAATTACTCTTTGATACTGGTGACAACTTATAAATTATGTCTTAGCATAGTTACAATACCTGGACACAGCTTCACACCCATCTGGACATCAATGCGTACCATGGTAGATCGACAAGAAAAGATAGTTACATATGTTTGTAAGTAGTGTTTAATCGTATGCAATAATGTTGACTCTAAACAATCACATTGAACACAGCCCTTGCAATTTCTGTTTGTAGAAAAGAAAAGTAATATTTGTAAAGTAACAAATGACTCAGAGTTATTTAGTTGTAGTAAAATTAAGGTTTCAACTCTCCAAAACAAAATTAGCATTATAATCATTTCAGATGAACCATAGCATTTTTATGAGCTGTTAATTTGCTTTGTCTATTCAAGTGTTAATATCGTCACGATATATAAATTTTGAGCTTACAAATCGGGACGTTAAGCTATCACAAATCAATCAATTATCCATTGCGAATAGAGATTATGTGTTTAGATTTGATATAATATATCCTTTATACTCTCTTACACGGTTTTAAGTTTTCTGTTGATTGTTTTTCAGACTGTATTTGGCTGACGAAGGTTGTGTCTCAAGCTTATCCTATGAAAGTTTTTTTTAATGCTTTTATGTTTGCTATACTGTTCGTTTCCAATTAAATTGATGAACGTTATTCCACAAACATTTAATGTTTGTACTGAATTCTGTATCAAAATTTATCGATATTAAACTTTAAGCGGAACGGAAAAGTTGATAGATGATTTGGCTTTTCTTTGTATTTATCCTTTTCGATTTTGCATGCGAAAAATGTTTCATGTATCTTTCTTTTTGAGAAACCATAGGTCTCGATTGTACTTTGTTCAGTATGTTCCAGGCACATGTGTCTAATACACCTAAATTGGTCGCGAACATTTCTGTCAACCATTTTCACTCCCGTCATACGAGTAAACAAAATGGTGTTATTATTGTTTTTTAAATGTTTATTGGCAACTATTAGATGTTTTTTCAAGACGGGAGCAAATTCAAAAAACACAACACATAAGTAAGTTCTGCAAAAAAGGTGGACCAGAATGAACAGCGAGAAAGTTGAACAGACATTGAAAAGGGCATGTTTGATTTATGCCACGATCAAAACGATTGATGCCGCATATGGAACATAATATTATGTTTACCCTTTATCATGTGTATATATCTATATGCATAAAAAAACAATACACATTAAAAGTGTCTCTTATTGTAGTATTGTTTGTAGCATGTAGTTTTTAGTTGTTGAGTAGTTTGCATAGTCTAGTAGTCCTTTGTTCATTTATGTATCATTGTCATTTTGCTTAGTTTCTTTTGTTACCTATTCTGACATCGGACTCGGACTTCTTTTGAACTGAGTTTTACTGTGCGTATTGCTATGTGTTTCTTTATTCTACATTGGCTAGAGGTATAGGGGGAAGGTTGAGATCTCACAAAACATGTTTAACCTCGCCGCATTTTTGCGCCTGTCCCAAGTCAGGAGCCTCTGGCCTTTGTTAGTATTGTATGTTTTTTTAATTTTAGTTCATTTATATGTTTTGGAGTTTAGTGTGACGTCCATTTTCACTGAACTAGTACACAATTTTATTTAGGGGCCAGCTGAGGACCACCTCCGGGTGCGGGATTTTCTCGCTGCGTTGAAGACCAAATCGTGGCCTTCGGCTGTTGTATGCTCTTTGGTCGGGTTGTTGTCTCTTTGACATATTCCCCGTTTCCATTCTCAATTTTATTGTGAACTGTAAATTTACCGATTGTGTCCTATCTCAATTGTGACATTTTTACTGAGTGTGGATTTTTAAACATCAGAGAGAGAGAGAGAGAGAGAGAGAGAGAGAGAGAGAGAGAGAGAGAGAGAGAGATATGAAAATTGTATCTTCACTCACAGTTTAATCGATGGATTCAAGAGTTTTTCCATTAGATTCGTTGGTATACTGTTAATTGGATTATGTGACAAGTCACTGAAATAAAAAAAAATATGTATTCAGGCTTAAATGGCTTAAATATTGCGTAAAGCAAAGCTTTGTGAAAGGTCGTGTGACATAATCAGTCAAACACACGTTATTAGCTCAACTCGTTAAGGAACGATCGTTGTCATTGGTCAATTCAAACCTGCGACCTCAAATAAATTCTAAACCCACGCCCAAGCATACCGGGCATACTATAAACGTTCGACAGTTGAATGCGCTGATTGGGTACAGGATTGTGTACTTGATTATTGCATGGCAAATCTAGCTTATATACATGTGCATGTAAGATTTATATTATAATTTTGAGCAATAGTTCGAATAAGGTTCTCCGTCTTAAATTTTAAAATTTTATTTGGAAGGCTCTTGATTTTTTTTCACGGCGAAATATTGGATCCAATTTTTTCCTCGCAAATACTCTTCTGTATTACCTTCGTACTACTGATCTATCTGTTAAGTGACACCATTATGTGTTTGCATTAAGAGAAAATTATGAAATATGACTGAAATGACTCAGTGATGTTGGATAAAGGTAAATGAGACCGCAATTAACGTCAAAAATAGCTAAAATACATAAAACAGATGTTGCATTGCACGATTTTACAGTATATAGGTTTGTGAAATAAATTGTTCGCAATTCATACTATATCGTCAGCCTCCTCCTCTACCCTTAAACTAGGCCCAATTATACTAAAAATTTTGTAGATATGAAGCTACATATAGAAATTATTAAGGAAAAAGGAATCCCTTATTCCCAGTTATAAATTTACATCATGGCTTAATTCATTAACTTTAAAAATCAGGGAAGCTTGGGGTTTAAGGAATTCGACTTGGGATAGTGTGTTTTTTTTTTCTGATTCAGTTTACTTGATTTTGAAAACAAAATCCGAGAAAGATAGGTTACTACAAACATATTTGTATTCTATATAAATCCTATAAAGGCACATGTAATCATGCTTAGAAAAACGGACATGTAGTGAAAGGAAATGTACTTTACGTAACGCCGGCGATAAAGGTGATAGTGAATTTATTATTATTTGTTTTGCCTGTTCTCATTTGAAAAAGGATGTTCGCTTCTGTTGTTTTGACTTTTTGTCAGATATTCGGAATCCTTAGTTTTCTCCATGTGGGGCCACTCAAATTTTTACCCGCTTACCCCTACTTTTCTTTTCATAATTTTATTGCATAAAGTTTCAGAGGCCATTTTTGAAAATCTTATATAATCCTTGTTATTTTTTACATAGTTTTGAAAGAAAAAAGGTGCCAATGTTTTTTTCTGCTTTCTAAGTTCCGTTATTTATATACTATCAATTTATGACAATCTTTTAAAAATCTTGTTATTTATCTTTATAAATATTTACATAGATCAAGTATTATGTCAATGTACTCGCTGTTTGGTAATGAAAAATAACCAGTTGAAAAAAGTGGGTTTATTCATTACGTGTATTAATAAAAAGGTTAGTCCCTCCTTCACATTGTACATGTAAACATATTGTCATCCTTAATTTCTTTTATGTCTCGTTTAACAGTTTATTATACATGTATAATTTTATACTTCATTTCAAATTAGCACACTACATTTGTTTACCTTCAATTTTATTGAAATGTTATGTTTTTCTGTAAACTTGTACTTAGTTTTTAGAGAATAAAATATCTATCTGTCTGTACCGCTAGTACCCTACATCTGAATCCGGTAATGACTTATTTTTAAATACTTCGTCTTGATTACATTGTGACTTGTGCTTTTAACCACGGCATTTCAAGGAAATTTTATTTTACAAGGTGATTATTACTTAGGGACATCAGCGGTTTCCTCACGTTTGAAAGAAAATGGGATATTTCTTAAATATTTCAATTTCATTCATAATCAATTATGCATCCATTAAAATCACGCTCACAAATATTCTGCAAATCTCTATTCTTCCAATAGGTTCATCCTAACATGAAATTAAAAGAAAAATTGCATCCAACTAAAATCAAAAAGGTATATTCAAATTGTTCCTAATAAACAACGACATTTCTCATAAGTATTAATTTTTGTTTTCCACACATGCAGAAAAAAAATCCCTGTCAGTGTTACATTTCAACCCTTTTTACACATACATTCAAATCATTTATTTCCGTAGTAACCATGCAATCATTAAATTTATATTGTCCGTCAATTGTGTACATTCACTTGCACAATACGATTATTGATGTTTTGTTTGTATCTTTTGGTGAATGAATGGGACATTACAATGTGTTTCGTTTGTGATACGTAATAATGTTATTTCTGAATGACCATACGCCAAATTTGTATAGATTGAAAACAAAAGAGAAATGTGCAACCAATCATCATGAATTATTTTTGTAATGAGATCCTTATTATGTAACTACGACATTTTAAATTTTACTGACATGTCAAGACAAACCTAGGATATGATTGTATCCTGTCAGTGTGAAAGGAAATTAAAAGTGGTACATGTGTATATGTATTTATCCGTATAAAAGTGGTACATTTATGTATCCTTATATTTTTCATGATTTTTTTTTTTACATTAAGAACATTGCTATTGAAAAAAATTGGAACATTTTGACCCCTCTTTTTGGAAATCAGGCGACGACACAGCATTACACAACCGTTAAATCAATTCATTTTACTTTCGTGGTTACATAGTATCATCCATTGTCAATTCACGTGCACAATACGATTGTTGTTGTATTTGTATCTTTCGGCCAATGAAATGGGACGTTACAAGTTTTTTGTTTGTGATACGCCAGAATGTAATAAACGTTTTGCCAAACCCCAAACTTGGCTGCATTTCAGTATACTTTTATCATGTTTATAAGAATGTTATTGATGAATCAGGTGTTCCAAAAAAGGTAAGCAGTCCGTGCCTAACAAATGGCTTCTTTATGCCTACGTGAATATCATTAAATTATGTTCCAATCGTAAAAACACCATAGACCAATTAGGAGTTTGGTTTCCAGTTATCCTGGTGCTTTCTTTAATTATGTTGCCTGGTTTCCCAAGGTTTATTAGATTTACCTGATATTCATTTACTGCGGTAAATTATGTTACATTTCATTCTTACTGTAAATGAAAAATAGTCAGTGTTATCCAAAGAAACTTATCATAAAGTAAACTTACATTTCCTCAAGAATCGTATTTTTGTCGAAAAACCCATCTGGAATAAACGTGATCAGGTTGTTATCCAGGAATCTAGAAATATCAACGGTGATATATGAATATTCAACTTAGTTCCGCGCTTCAGAGTATGACAAAATCAACATTTTATTCAGTCTAATCATTCAATTATTTCTATGTGAGTTTGCATTAAGAAAATTTAGAATTCGGGAACTGGAAACAATGTTATTACATTACCAAATAAATGGTATAGGAATTCTTTGTAGTCCCTCCTGCAACTCGGTAAATATGATGAATATTTTCAAATCAAAACATCGGTGAAAACGCAACCATACATGGTCATCGTCATTATACATACCCTTTTCTTTATAATGTTTCAATATTAATCAAAACTGAAGAACTGGATCCTTGTGAAAAAAAAACCTATGGGTCATACAAAATTTCACTGAGACGGGCATCATCAAGATGTTGAATTATTTTATTGACAACGTTTTTTTTAAATTTGGAGGACGTGTATTTTAAGCAGAAAAATTCAAATGCTTATGGGAAACACCTCTGTCTCTCTGATTGTTGACTTGTTCCTTCATCCTTCACAGGTGCATTGGCAGAAAAAAAATAAAAACAAAAGCTGGCGTTAATCTTTATCCTCAAGTTAAGCTATACAGGTGATGTCCTTTCACTAAGGAATTTACAATTCTGTGACTTTGCTGACGGCAATTGTCAAATAAACTTAACATACAGTATAACACTATGACATCGCAATATGCTTCACATCCTGATTAACCTACACCTGGAAATTTCCAATGAGGGTCGGTTGAAAACTTTACAAAAGAGAGATAATATTTTTTCCTGCAAACTTTTCCTTTCTGTGTAGCATCATTCCAAGAGCGCCTAAATACGGGTTATATATATTCTAGTTTATATTTTACTCTAGGATTAGTGTTTCCCTCTAGGATTAGTGTTTCCTATCTTGATAGAATGTTACTGCTTATAATGGTTCCAACAGGTAAAGTTGCAGTCATTCTTTTGACAGTTTTACGGACACAATTATGATTTAGGTGACAGTTTAAAATATATGGCACAGATGTTCTCGGATTTGTTCCAATTGTCGTAAATAGTCTTGTTTTATTTTCTTCAATTCTGACATTAAAGAATGTGACGTATCACCATATTACTACTTGCCATGTATAAAACGACGGGTGCCACTAGCTGAGCAGGATATTTTCACCCTATCAGAGCTGTATTTGGCAAAACCTTTCGGAATTTCGGGTTCTCAATGCTATTCAACAAGGTACTCTATTTGGCCCTTTAAAGTTTTTGATGCAAGAGTCACCGATGAGTCTTTGTAGACGAAATGCGCGTCTGGCGTACAAATTTTTAATCCTGGTATCTATGATGAGTTAATCTAATTTATTAATCGGTTTTGGTGGGTTCTCGCAGTTCAATCTTTAGTTTTATATAGTGATTTTTTATTTTTGTTTGTTAAGATCTTTTGGTCTTTGGACATAATGAACGTGTTCTCCGTTTTTATTAGACGAATGATTTTTTGTTGCCCCTCTCTGTTAACGCTTAAAGTAATTAGGATATAGTTTCAATATCTCATCCTGTTATCCACATTTTACCCCAACAACATTTATGTAAGGTGCTAAGTTGGCTGATCAGCGTGAACATGGTCACAGCTAGGAGTCTATAGTGAAAAGAATAAGCTTACATTAATTCACAGGAAATATCGATATCAGATGTACATAGGATGTCCCATGATCAATATTTTTTCAATGAATGCTACTTTCCTCGTTCTATCTTATTTTTTTATAAGTTTTTATATTGATTGAGATTTAAACAATGCTCTATAGAAATAGAAATTAATCTAGAAATATTTCATTTTACAATTTTCACACAAACATGTACAGCATCAATTGCAATATATTTAAGTCGGAAAAGAACAAAAACAGAAAGCAGAACATACACAGACAATACAATATCAAGATTGAAAAAAATGTTCATAAAAAGAAAGAAACAAAAACTACTGATCCACAAGAACCCAATTAACAGTAGGAGGTAACTCATATCCTCTAGAAGGGTATGCATTTTCATCTGTACTGTCATTTTGGAATACGGCCGTGTATATTGTCGGTTTGTCAATAGCATACTCTCAGATATATGAAGTGTGTTAGTTTTTGTTAAAAACTGTATAAGTTTCACAATTATACCATTCTTTTGTGATATCTGGACTTCGAGAGAGAAAAAAGCAATCCCGCGGCCGATTGAATTTTTATACAAAAGAACAACAGGCCTACTCTGCCCGCTTTGCCCCAGCCGACATAAATGAATGCCTAGGTTGGAAATCGAACCCACGAACGCCAACTCCGTTGTCCTATATACAGAAATGAACAAAAGTTCGCTCCACAAACAAATACAAAAAATAGAGAAAAAATATATATTAAATCATGTAAATGGAGGAAAAAAATATGTAATTAGGCCAAATAAACTTAAAATGTGTTAAAGGTAATATAAATATATGTTCTGAAAATTTTAGTTCACAGCTGTAGGTTAAACATATTTGAAATACACTCTGACAACTCGACTGTAATAAGCTTGCTTAAGAAAGTTATAATAAGTTGTACCGTTAAAACTAGAGAGGGTCTTATTCCTCTAAACGAAGCTTAAATGTTATAGGCCTATCTACGCAGCATGTAAGTAATCATGATCATTTAAAAAACCAAGGGCTTTTGATACATATTCATACGTGGTATGATTCATTCAAACCCTAAGAATTATTCCGGTGAAACTAAATTCTTTAGATTTATAACTCAATAATTAAAGAAAGAAACATTTTGAACTTCATAATTTTCATTAATAAAAACTAAATTCGTCTTTCGTCTTTCGTCCATGAAATGCATGCTTACTTTTGAATTTCTATTGCCTCGTTATATTCCTACAGATACAGAGATAAGTGATTTCAGCTAACGTCTGTTTCTTCATCGCAAAGCATATTCAGAACATCGAATTCTTTCAACATTGTTTTCGTCTGTTACGTTATCCGACGTCATTATAAATGCGTCCATCGCTGTCGATGAATTTTTTCTAACTGACATAATCGCGGTTCTAGAAATCCGTGTCTTTAATTTAGAATGTAGGCGGGTTTTTTTTGTTGTTTGAAAGGCTTGATAAAGGTGAAATTTAACAGACTCTTTCTTAAGTTGAAAAATAATAAAATGATCAATAAAAAATACCAAACAGGGAAGGCTGCGATAGATTTAAATAGATATCAATATATTTTGGATAATTCTTCGGTGTTTTGTAAATTATACCATAGTTTTTGTTGAAACCCCTCGGCAACCTCACTTGACTTCGTCTCGTGACGATCCAAACAATATGAAATATCTTTAACTTAGACTTTGAAAACATATTGCTAATGAGTTGAAATACAGACACATCATTGATTTCAGTCGTTCTTTCTCATAACCATGTTGGAGTCGTTTTTGTTAAGGAAAATACCCCTCTTTATAAAATCCATACAGCTTGAACATGTATTAGTTGAGATAGGTACCACAATATTGTCCATTTGTATTTTTTATACAAAAAGAAAGATGGAAGTTACCAAAGGGATATTTAAACAATTAAGTCAAAGACAATCTAAATATTGGTAGAGAAGAGGACGGGATTGTGGATACGACAATTGGAACATATCAATGCTTATCTATGACACAGATTTTCCATGACGATCAAACAAGTAATGATGGAGTCCGTTAAGATTTCGAAGGAAACGCCAATCTCACCACCTGGAACCCTTGGTAAACAATATACAAAATGTACCCTATTAAAGTAAATCATGATAGGAAATCCAATCTCTGGAACATCGTTTCAACTGGGAAATATAAAACACTATATCGTTGAAGAAATTCAAGCAATAAAAATCGTCAATACTGCCTCTTTAATATCCCAATCATCACATGATGGTTCATCATTAATAATTATATCATATTTAGGCAAAAGTGTTTTGCCGATGTTCAAATCTCATGATTGGATTAAGAAAACAAACCAAGGTAACAAACGAAAAAAACTGAGGGAATCTTACGACTGGATGTGTCGACAGGGTTAGCGTCTCCTGCTATGCTTCAATAAATCTTGAAATTATTTCTTTTCATGTCGTTCACACATCCTCATTTACAGTTTTGCATTGTTATAAGTTATTGATATATGTAACTTACAATTTCTTCAATCTACTATTTTTAGATAGTAAATTCCCGGGTAACTGTTCTATACGATTGTTAGACAATTCTCTACAAAAGAAAAATATTTTTTTTAAATTAAGATATGAAACGATGCACGGGGAGAGCTTAAAAACATAGTACGATGTGATTAACATGGATATTTTGTAGGCGCATACTATTGTTCAAAACTAAGGTTTAACACCTGATGTGTTGGTAGTAAAGTAATGACATATGACTATGCCAAAATTAATCTCTGCGAAAAATAGCTTTCAGGGTCCCAAGGAAAAAATGTTTGACAATGTTATGTTTACAAAAACACAATTACAGACCTTTGGTAGCAGTCTTAGCAATCCTGTAGCACAAATCTCACATAATTTTCTCAATGCTAAGCTACAACATTAGCAAAAGAAATAGATGCCTGGTCTCCGCAGAGTATCAGTATAATCCTTTGTGGACGATGAAGGTTTATTTTGCGTTACTAAAACGGCAAAATCAACACGAATAGGTCAGATGGTCTTAATCATTACACGTTTTGGCCTAAAAAACCTTATTAGATTTAGAATATGTTCAGATTAAGTGATCATTAAAGATTTATGCTTCAGCTTTGAGCTGGTTGCAGTTGTGTGAATTGACGACGAAATAAACATTACGTAGTCAATTGTGAGGTAGTCTGTGAAGATTTGGTTTACCAGTTTTATGATCAGTTTTATGACGAGCGGAGCCATGAACAAACTTCACTGATGAAAGAAGCAAGGATGCTCTTTTGTTGTTTTCTTAATGTCTTTTATGAAAGGGGACAGGAATGTTGAATTACAGTATTATTCGGTTTAATTGTCTCCTAGAAAACTTAAAAGTGCAAAAGTAAGCCTTGCTTACTGACCCACTGATTCATATAAAAATCTACACATTGTGCGTTCTTTTAAATATAGTGTATTTTATGAAAAAATGAAATGTTTGATAAATTGTGATCTAAGAAGATATGAATACGTTTTTTTGTTTTTGTTTTTGTACAGTCAAACATGTTCATCAAGGTAAAACTCGGGATTAGAGAAAGCCTAATAAGTGAGGTGACCTCTGAATTGATTTTCAAAATTCATAGTTATTCAATGATCTTTAACTACGTTTTAGATATGTCCTTTTAACTTGATTCAGGTACCTCTGACGAGTCTTACGTAGACGACAGCATGTTTTTGCCTTGTGCTATGAGCTTATGCAAATAATTACACATGTGATAATGAACAAATATATCATGTTGAAGAGAGATATTTGCAAAATATTACAGTCGATAGAAGGTGAAATTTCCTGAGCCGTCTCTAGTAAACGAATTTTAGTCTGAAACGGTCATTTTGATCTGTATGACTATTTCACTAGTGTGTCCGATAAAGGAATTTCTTTTCAAACTTGAAAATTTTCAAAAAGGCCTTCTGAACAAGATATCTATGCATGATTAAATCGAATATCGATAGGGATGGTTTATTCAAACATCCGACATTCCTTTATTTCATTGCTATCAAGTAGTAAACTCATCATAGATACCAGGCTTAAACATTGTTACGCCAAACTCGCGCCACGTCCACAAAAGACTCATCAGTGACGTCGAATAAAAAAGTTAATAAGACTAAATTAAATACGAAAAAAGTAAAATCACAAAAATACCAAACTCCGAGGAAAATTAAAAAAGGAAAGTCCCTAATCAAATGGCAAACTCAAAAGCTCAAACACATCAAACGAAAGGATAACAACTGTCATATTCCTGACTTGGTACAGGCATTTTCCTATGTAGAAAATGGTGGATTGGACCTGGTTTAATAGCTAGCTAAACCTCTCACTTGTATGACAGTCGCATCAAATTCCATTATATTGAAAACAATTCGTGAACAAAACAAACAGACAAAATAGGTAAAAATGTCAAAAATAGGGTACAGCAGTCAACATTGTGTTATCATCTTAATCACTATAAAAACAAACAAATTTAACAAAGAAGCACAAAAAGGCATACATCAAATTTAACAACCTCATTTTGCTTTTTATTATACGATTTTATTTATATATGTAAAATCCACCCATAAAGGATAGAAAGATTTTAAGTTCTGGGACCGAATCCTTACCCTGACAGACACATGGTTAGATTAACATTAACTTTGACGTAGAATCGCGCGTTTGACGTCACACAGGTAGAAATAAAATAATTGTGTCGTTCAATGTATGACGGGATGCATAAGTACAGAGTCACGTCAAATGGATATCACAAAAAACCGACTTAACAGTAAAAGTAATATTAATAAAGACAAATAAAAGAATACTATAACAAGTTATTAAGATGACAAACAACGTCAGTACGGAGAATCTATACTTCAAGACCATCGTGTATTAATTGTGAAGTTGATACGGAATATTTATCAAAAAGGTCTTGTTACCTTCCGATGAATTTTTTTAGAAAAAGTACGAGACGTTCTTTGACATACCCTTGGTTCATCAACTTTCTGCTCAGACACTGGTGACGTTTTAAAAAGTCTGAGTAGGAGCTCTTGAATACCGAAAAAGTTGGGAAATGTATATCCCATATGCAGGTGAAGTTGGTATATTGCTACTAAGGTGGGGGAAATTGATAATTTCAAAATTAAAATCGTCTCGTTTGTCATAGATTCTGGTACTGAGATGACTGTGTAGGTCAAATTCGAGTAATACGTCCAAAAATGAGACGGAGGAAGTCGTGTCTGTTGTTTCTTTAATTTCTAGTTCTGGGGGATATATTAATGGAACTCAATCAGAAAAGTTCGGATTGTTAATGGAAAGAACATCATCAATATATCTGAAAGTGAAATTAAATAACCTGGCTTCTCTGATCTTCTTGTTTTTGACAAGTATCTGAAGGAACTCCGATTCATATGAAAATAAGAAGAGGTCGGCAAGGAGAGGCGCACAGTTCGTTCCCATAGGAATGCCGACAATTTGTTGAAAAAGTCTACCTCCAAATTCAACAAATATGTTGTCAATAAGAAACTCCAGTATACTGATCACTTGTTCCTCTGTGTAGCATGATTTACCCTTTTGTTCACTATTAACAAAATATGCCTTATGGTATCCCAAAGTAATAAATTTATAGCGTATGCTACCATTTTTATGTTGAAAAGCATTGTGGATTATTTCTTTTAGACGATTTTTCAATTTCACATGGGGAATGGTGGTATACAAGGTTGAAAAATCAAAAGTTTTGATAGAACTAATTTCAGAAAAAGACCGAGATTTGAAATTATCCAGAAGTTCTTTAGAGTTTTTAAGAATCCACATATGGTTAATACCACTACGCGAGTAAACAGTTTCACAGTATTTCTGAAGACCCTCTTTCACTGCGGACAGAATTGTAGTCAATCTAATGGACAATTCTTTAGTGGAACATGCAGATGAGCCGGCAATGTACCGTACGAAGTTGAAGAGCATTGAGGACCAAAAATTCCGTAATGGTTTGCCAAATACAGCTAAGGTAATCTATTCATGGGAAAGAAAAACCTAAGTATTTCGAAAAATTCAGTTTTGTAAACAGTTAATTTATAATTGTGACCATATCAAAGATAATTCATGTCAACACAAAAGTCGGCAAAACAGTCGCAATTGTTAAAGCGCACAAATGATCAACTCTATGAATGTTTAAACAAACAAACACGGTTTGGCATATACCACGACATACAGATAAAAGAGAAATATTTTCGCGCAAAGACTCAAGCGTGGTGAAATATGAACAATACACACTTGCTATCAAGAAATCTATGAATCTTACTTAAGATGTAATAATGACAAATATATAATAAAAAAATGGAAGCGGGGAATGTGTCAAAGAGACACAAACCCGACCGAAGAGCAGAAATCAGCTCAAGGCCATCAATGGGTCTTGAACGCAACGAGAAAATCTTGCACCCGGAGGCTGGTTTCTGCTGGCCCCTAACATACAATATATACTAGTTCTGCGAATTGGACGCCACACTAAAGACCATAAAATACAAATGACCCTAAATAAAAAAAAAAAAAAAAACACACAAAAGATTACAATGTCTAAAAGAATGCGGCGGGGGTCAAACATGTTTTGTGAGATCTCAACCCTAAACACAATATCCCATTAATGCGCGGTTTATGTGTGCCTATTAACATTATTCTTATAATAAAGTTCCTTTGCAATCTACATGCATGTTTATTACCAATACAATTTCTTTTGAAAAAACAAAAGAACAAACGATTTCTTTTATTATATATTTGGCATTCTTTGTAATTGATTTTGGCATTCAACCATTGTGATTCGAGTTTCAATATGTAGACAAAACGTGTGTTTTAGTGTTTTAGTGTAGAGGTCTGCAATCGAATAGCTCTTCATACACCTTTAAAGTTAATTGATATGCTTAAATCAATGTATTTTCGTGAATTTCGCTTAGCCCTTTCTAACCTGTTTAGTGGCGATGTTTTTGACTCGCTCATGTTAATTGTTTTTCAGTATATTTCGGACACAAATTCAAATCTAATTGCCCTAAGCTAGAGTTGAAACAATTCCATATTAAATACCCTTTTTCTGTATGCAAAGAACTAACAAAATATGAATAATAAAAATAAATAAGGAAACAAGGAGAAAAGGGACCATCGACAATCATACTACATGTATTTTTATACTATATATTTGGAGGCTATAAAAATATTAAGGTGAAGGACAGAGAACACATTATCCAACGGAAAAAAACGAGAAGACGGAAAGAAGAAATTGTTCGAAACATTAGGCAGAGAAACGGAAGATTAAGCATTACAACCCACTAAATAAAGCTAACGTATGTCCTCTGTTAAATAGGTCATCAGCCATCCATTTCTGATCCATTAATGATCATTTTATGTTATTATATGACTTTAAATTTTCTGTTTTCTCATTGGCTAAAACCATAGGAAATACTCTTTCATAAAACATTATATTCACCGCGGCAAAAATCACGAGAGGTTAATATAAGATTTGGAACAGCGTCCGTGTACCTAAAATAGATATTCCAACGGGGGTTTATGACGTCATGTAAATTCCCGTTTTTTTTTTCTTTTTCTTCTTGTTTTCGGTGTATTTTTTCTTTTCTTCTTGTTTTCGGTGTATTTTTTTTAGTCAACTTAATTGAATATTTCAACTGCAAAAGCAGATGATATATTTAGTATAAAAACAGGGAGCAGTTTTAAAAGTATCTTGAGCAAATATTAGAAAGTTGGAGAAGGATAAAAGTCATATACTAAGATAATTGTTGACTTTTGATTTCAGTTGATACGGCCGTTGGCATGGATGAATATCATATCTCTGGGGTTGATAAACATTGTATAAACCGCATCAAAAGTCAGTAATTGTATATTATGAATGATATTATCCGATAGCAACTGTTTTACGGACAACGCCAATTGCTGTTTAGGTAGATGATGTAAATATCATTTTATACACTTGGTGCGCCCGGAGGTCTTTTCTAGATTTACCGTCATCAGACACACTCATTTTATGAGTGAATTTTTAAAAAATTTAACATATTACCAGAGAGGAACATAGAGCTTGAAATGATCATAAGCAGACACGGTTTAGACTTTCAGATATAGAATAGTAATAAGGCGTTATTACTTTGCGTTTGGTTTTGTCAACAATCAACTACATGTATGCACTTTAAGTTTTGAATTATTACAACCTGTGCTATATTTTCTACTTACTAAGGTTTACCATTCCGGAGCAACTGGGATCACCCCCAGGTGTCTGTGGGGTTCGTGTATTGTGTACTGTTGTTTGTTTGTCTTTTTCTTTTTTAGCCATGGCGTTATCAGTTTATTTTCGACTTATGAGTTTGAATGTCCCTTTGGTAAATTTCGCCTCTCTTTTAACTTACATATGTATATATACATATAACGAGAGCTCCATTTCCGTAGCTTCTATTACTTTAATAACTGCCAAGGAAACAAGGACCACCTTTTTAAGGCAATACAGTTCAAATGATACTTTAAAATAAAGTACCAATATATGACAGCTTCACTGATATCAACTTACAAAATACTCAAAACATCATTGTTGTGCAGTAATCTATCTGGTATACTCTTAATTTCATTGTTATTGATGTATCAGCAAAATTAAAGTTCTTTAATTGTTATTAAACTGTTCTTTCTTTGTCTAGTGAAATTTGTGTTTATGAATAATTACATACAGTCACAAACACTGGTGGACTATCAGTTCTCGAGTGTATCATTGAATGGATGTGGCTATTTTTATGTCTTTTTTTGACAAGTAACTCTTCAGTTTACTCGGTTCTCATACCTCCTTTGATTTCAAATATTCGGCTTTGAGTTTTCCTGATGAAGATTTATCCAGAAAAGCGCTTCAAACGCATGCAATTTTAAAGTGCTGTTTTCATTTAATTATAAAAGGGTATGTCATTTGGAACCACTTCTCGGAATTTACAGATTTAAAGCTCTACAACGTCGTATTTAGTTTTGCCTTCTAACTGATTTAAATCGAGCGCCACTGATGAGTCTTATGTGGACGAAATGTGCGTCGTGCGTACACATTTATAAGCCTGATACTCTTTGATGAGTTCTCTGAACTAGTATATATATTTGTTTACGCGGTGCGAATTTCTCGCTGTATTGAAGACCTATGACCTTCTGTTGTTGTCTGTTCTGTGGTCGGGTTGTTCTTGAAATTACTGTTCCATTCTCAATTTTATCTTAAATTATTTCTGAGATATCAATTTTCGAGGGTTTAATGTGTAAAGGTGAACAACGAATTTAAAAGTTCAACGAATTACATAAAATTATCTTCAATCTTATATACAGACTTTGGCAAAATCATGAAATCAAATATCCACGAAAATACAACTTTTTCTCAATCAACGAAAATTGGTACCCATGAAAATAAATGAACAATTTGTCAGAACCGGAGTACTTACTACTGAGCTGATGACAATATCTGGGACTGATAGTCATCATCACAGTGGTATTGACTCATTGCTAGTGAATGAAAATAATGGCTATGAAATATATAATACACGTTTAACTCACATCTTGAGTAAGTTTCCATTGTTTGAGAATAAATCTTCAGGTAAATGCTCTATTTGATTATCAGCAAATGATCTGAAAAGATAAACTATTGAAAATATAAAAATAAGGAGATGGGGTATGATTGCCAATGAGACAAGTCTCAGACAAATATCCACCAGAATATCGTATCATTTAATACCCAGCGGGACTTAAATGTATTTCGAATGACATGCAGAAGGCTTATTGTATGCTGGAATCATATGAGAAATGAAGTTGGACAAAAACCGCTAATATTGAACTTTAGTCTTTTGCCTAAAACTTCTGTTTGTGTTCTTTAATTTCATAACTTAGATTAACAAATATTTGAAAACCTGATTTAGATATACAAATGATATATTGTAATTCAAGAGGAAGAATGTATACTTAATTAAATGTCAGTTGTTCTGGAACAATTGAGAGGTCTTTCCTTTTCGTAATGTAAAATATATGTTTAAATAGATGTAAAATGCATTGAAAAGCATTAAACACACATAAAACCCTTAAAATATGGTCAAAAACATAAAATTCGAGATCTAGGTCATGACCTTGACCTTTGACCTAATGACTTTTGTCAAGGTCATTGGTTCCCGGTATCCTTACTAAAGACAATATGGGTCTAGGAACTTTGGTTTAGGAGTTAAAGCTAATTATGCCCCTTATGGATAGGTCAAATCTCTTCGGTTAAACTGTACCTAAGTTGCGTCTTGATGATCCGAACATTTTTCACTATTGGCGATTCCAATACGTATAAGGTTTTCTGAGATATCCCAAAACAAGAAGTAAGGATTAAGGTCAAAGTCAACGTGAAAAAGCTTTAAAACACACTTAAAGCCCTTTTAATAAGGCCATAAACACATAATTTGCTATCTGGGACATGACCTTGACCTTTGACCTTGTGACCTTTGTCAATGTCATTGGTCCCTAATATCATTGCGAAAGTCTCCATGGATCTTGGAACTTTGGTTTAGGAGTTAAAGCTAATTTTGTCTTTTCAGAAACCGTTAACGGGGGTTATGCCCTTATGTCAAGGTCAAATCTCTTCCGTCAAATGTAACAAAGTTAATGACCCAAGTGTTTTCCACACTTCTGTAAGTATAATTGTTTCTGAGATTATCCAATATCAAGGTGTAAGGTCAAAGGTCAAGGTCAATGAAAATATTTGGCATGAATTAATGATCATTGGTGAAGATCCTAGGTGGCTACCACTTACGGTTTCTGAATTGAAGTGGTTAACCGACAACGGTTAATTTTCAAAGGGCATAACCCTACCAATGAGTCTTCGAATCTTTTCGATAAAAAAATGTAACGAAGAACCAGGGGATGGTTCTGAACAAATTTCACCTTTCATTTTTTACTATCTTTTACGGTTTCGTTGTTTGAATGATAACAAGGTTTTTAGGTTTTGGTCAGATAACTCCGGACCGACACAGGGTGAGTTCCGGATAGGTATTTGCGACACCAATACAAATAGTGAACCTGAAAGCGACATGTCCTACGGTTACGGAGGGAAGTTTTGTCAATTTTTGTCGGGAAGAAAAATAATAATAATTAAAATGTCAATTGTTCGTGAACGATTGATAGAGAAAAAGCATTAAACACACACAAAACCCTTAAAATATGGTCAAAAACATAAAACTCGTGATATAGGTCATGACCTTGCCCTTTGACCTTATGATATTTTTCAATGTCATTGGTACCGGGTATCCTTGCTAAAATCACCATGGGTCCAGGAACTTTGGTTTAGGAGTTAAAGCTTATTTTGTCTTTTCGGAAACCGTTGACGGGGGTTATGCCCTTAAGGATAGGTCAAATGTCCCAAAGTTGTGCCTTGATGACAGACCTGGGGTCAATTACATGCCAAAGTAATTAATTACATTTCAATTACATTGCTTTTTAAATGTAATTAATTACATCACAATTACATTGATTTTCAAATGTAATTAATTACATTACAATTACATTGCCAATGTAATTAATTACATTTCAATTACTTTTGTCCAAAGACATTCAAGAGCTATATTATTTAGAATAAAATCATAAAAATGACGTCAGGCTAGAAAAGAAAGAACTTTTATATATACATGCACCTTTTAACAGTGAAAAACATCTGTACAAGATTTGTTTAAAAAAAAAAGTTTTCAATTTTTAACGTCATTGTTACATTTAATCAGCATTATATTTTCAATGCTGATTATGTGAGTGCATTCCTTGTTTTGATGGGGAAAAATAGATCCAGATTAATATGAAAATATCTATTCTTAAAAATTATTTTCTTACAATTTCAAGTTTCTCCTAAAAATGTTAATTTAGATTTTAAAGGTTTTCTTATGTACTTCATGTGAAATTTGAAATAACTAAAAGCTTCCATTTATAACAGAAGAAGTAATGGTAGCATTTTTCAGCCTTGTCTTTTGTCAAGTATATTGCATTCCATTCTTGTATGTTTTGACTGCTGTATTTAAAATTTTGTAGAAAGTGTTTAAATAATATCCATCAGTACAGATTTTAACATAAACATATGATGGTTTCAAAAAAATGCCTTTGGCATTTAAATTTAGGGACAAACTTGTACTTCATAATTAGTTCAGAATATAGCAAAGTGCTCTCGACCAATGAAATTGTAGGATTTGGTGTTTCTTAATTGTGAAGAATGAATGAAATCATGTTCTTAGTAAGGGATTATCCTATTGTTTAGGCCTACTTACAGTTTAAAACAAAGAGTTTCTATAAATGAGTTACAAATGCCCCGAAGCACATTTATCAGCTTGAAAGAATTTGTGATTAAAACTGACTAAAAGTTGAATTTTGAAAAAAAAAAAAAAAAATCAAAATTAGATGAAGTTTACTGGTGCAGTAACATTGGTTACTGGATCCGCGGTTGGTGAGAATAGTAATTTCCAATATTCTGATAAAATTCTAAAAAAAAGGAATTTAGTTTAACTTTTGAATATATTTTAAACTATTTTAAAGGCATTGTATTTGAACATTTCCTGACATAATGAAGTAGTATTTGATGTAATGGACTAAAATATTAGCTGTAAAATAAAATTTATTTGTAACTCATAGTTTGAATTTATTGATTTGAAATGAAAATAAACAAAACAAAAAACGCTAAAATATTACATGATTTACATTCATACTCACAATCAGGAAATATTTCTTACCATTTCATTGTACTGTTGTGTCATCTAATGCATAAAACATAATTTATTATATTTTCCAAAATTATAAGAAGGTCCTTACATCACTAAAACTAATCCATAAATGAAATCATGCCTTAAAAGGAAGTCAGGCATTAATTACAAACATTGCACGGACAATGAAACTAATTCTTAAATACAACCAATCAAGAGATCATTTAAGCCTTGAGCACTTTACAATATTCTAAGTTTAAGAGAATGATAATCCTTACTTCATGATAAGTACTCGCTAACGCTCGTACTTAATCATGAAGAAATGGATTATCATTCTCTTACATATACTAAGTGAAAGGAATAACCTGAGGCTAAGATTATTGTTAATTGTTAGAACAACATATTAACAAATTGTATGTAAATAAATTGGTTTTGTGTTTAATTTTTAGATTTTATGTAAACATGTAAAAAATTAATGAATTAAATACAAATACAGATTATTACACATCTTATAATGATCAATGATATATCAAGGAATTTAATATTTATTCATCATGGTAAATGTTTAAAAGTATTTAAAAAAATCAAAGTACCAAGTGCATACTAAATAAAGGAAACAATAAAATTTACAAGTTGCATCAGAAAAGCCAAAAATGTTTAAAATTTGCCAGCAATTATATAAATGTAATTTAAAGTAATTAAAAAGTAATTCATAATTACATGGCAAAAAGGCAATGTAATTGATTACTTTCAATTACATGTAATTAAAAATATGCTCAATTACACATTACATTAAATTACTTTCAAAATTGTAATTAATTACAGCTAATTACAATTACATTTTTAATTACCCCAGGTCTGCTTGATGACCCAATTATTTTTCACTATTGACGATTCCTGTACGTATAAGGGTTTCTGAGATATCCCAAAACAAGTAGTAAGGACTAAGGTCGAAGTCAATGTGAAAAAGCTTTAAAACACACTTAAAACCCTTTGAATAAGGTCAAAAACACATAATTTGCTATCTGTGACTTGACCTTGACCTTTGACCTTGTGACCTTTTATTTGTCAAGGTAATTGGTCCACAATATCATTGCTGAAAACCCCATGGGTCTAGGACCTTTGGTATAATAGTTAAAGCTAATTTTGTGTTTTCAGAAACTGTTTACGGGAGTGAAGCCCCTTACAGATAGATCAAATCTTCGGTCAAAACGTAACAAATCTGCGCCTTAATGACCCAAACATTTTCCACTATTCAAGACTTCTGTAAAGATAATGGTTTCTGAGTCTATCCCATAACAAGGGGTAAGGTCAAGGTCAAAGTCAATTTGAAATTTGACCTTGAGGCATTTTCAAGGTCACATGCATTGATGATCATTGGTGAAGATTCTAGGTAGCTACGACTTACGGTTTCTGAGTTTTAGTGGCCAACCGACAGTGGTTAATTTTCAAAGAGGCATAACCCTACCAATGAATCTTCGAGTCTTTTCGATCAAAATGTAACGAAGAATCAGGGTATGGTCCAGAACAATTTCACCCTTCGTTTTTTTTTCTATCTTTTACAGTTACGGTGTACATCCCATAACAAGGTTTTTAGGTTTCGGGCAGATAACTCCGGACCGACAAAATTTTACGACTCACAGAGTTCGGTATAGGTATTTGTGACACCGATACAAAGTGCGAACCTGAAAGCGACATGTCTTACGGTTAAGGCTGCTAACTTCGTCAAAGTTTGGCGGTAAAAGACTAATAATAATCAGAAGAAATACAGTAAGGTCTTTCCCTTTCGGAAAAGGACAGACCTTAATAATAAACAAAGCAACTAGGAAGGAAAGACCTTAATTATTACATTTCACGTCTCACAAGTTTAAATACTGAAAGACAAGGGGTTAACAACAGTTGGAAACTTCTAAACAGCAGAAGAAGTACGAAAAGCAAAAATCTGTTCGCTCGAAGTAAAACCAATAAGTCTTTTAACCTTTTGAATATGCACTTTAAATGAACTAGCATAATTATGCTACGCTTGTCGGACTAGTACAAAGCAATGTTATTATTCATATCACCATTACATGAGGGTCAGGATGCCGGTCTTTCATTTTTCATTCTTTTTGAAATGTTTTATAAAAATAAGGAAATGTGGTATGATTGCCAATGAGACAAGTTGAACTATCTAGCAAAGTTCAAATGGAGTGGATGAAAAACCATTTCTCTTTTCTTAATCTGTTTTGCCAATTATTCTGTATTATTTATATTTTAACACCCGTATTCTCTATTTTTTTAAAATTATTTTAGCCGTTTATTCTGTCCATTATCCTCTATTCTATAAACCCCATCCAAACCAGCTTACATTTTATCTCCCTTATGTTCATACTTTATTTGCAATTTGACGTAAAACACCAATTCATGATCATCAAAATACACGAGACTCCAATTTCAATTTTATGAACGAACTGACCCGGTTGACCTGGGGTCATTTGGACAGAATGGACAGAAAAGCGTCAAAGGACATTGTGACATACAGATATTTGCTTTGTGATGTCAAATTTTTCCGGGAAAAAACATAACTCGGAAAATGTCTGCGTCTGCTCAGTGAAAACGTAAACGTTTGGTTTTGATTTAGTTAGTTTCCGTAACTTCAATAGGCACGCTTAAATGAAACGTTACATGACATAAAGGACTGCAATCATAGTAACAAACACACAGTAGAATAATAAAAGTATTTGGTTAGCAAGACAGTTTCAGTGTAAATGTTAGACATTAACTAATATTTGATAATGAAACCAGTAAAAAAGATGTGTAGGGTATGCGTCAACTAGGCAGCAACACAACAACAAAGTAAAAGACAATTACATGTGTAAATATAACTAACATCAGAATAAAAAAAAAAAAAAGTTTTTAAGTTATTAATGATATAATAGAATAACTTACACTTCTCGAAGAAAAGTATTATTGTCAAGGAAACCAATTGGAATATGGATTATCCGGTTTTCCTTAAGTGATCTGTAAAGATGCAATCACAGTTCTAATATTCAGCGTGTTCTTTTAATGAATAAGAAGCAGGTTCACATGTTACTTAAAGGCGTCATCAGCACTTTTTACCTAATTTGATATAAGAATATGTGGTATGAGTGCCAATGAGACAACTTTTTTAACATTTTCGAACAGAGCGTCACTGATGAGTGTTTAGTAGACGAAACGCGCGTCTGGCGTAAAAACATTAATCCTGGCATCTATGATGAGTTTATTCAGTAGTAAGTGCTTTGGTTCTGACATGACATGATAAGTAACATATACATGTACCTTTCTTAAATTCTCCGTTGACAAATTATTAAGAAACAAAGGTTCCAACTCCCTTAGTCAAAGTGGATCTGCTATATAGTTGGCGGTTCCTTTTAGGTCCCTATTGGTCAAATAGTTCTCTGCGTATTTAAGTACTTATTAATGATTGGCGCCCAAAGTTTGGGTTTGAGCGTTCCCAATGAAGTTAAAAAGAAAAGAAAGAAAAAAAACGCTTAGACGCCAATTTCTATTTAGTGTTATTTTCAGTTTTTACCGTATCGTATTAAGGTGGCTGGGGTCTTAATTAAAATCCATAGAATTTTAAATAATTTGCCAAAATGAAGTTTTTATCATGCTTTTTTCAAAAATATAATAAAAAAGTATGGGTCACCGGACTTTTTTTCACGCTACAGGTTGTGCAAAATTGTCAGATTTTGTCTAAATTATGCATGGAAAATCCAATTTTGTGTGATAAAAACAAAACTACACCATAGAATTTGGTGAGAAGATAGCTCTTATAACATGCTTTCAGATAAGAAAGAATAAATAGGGTCACCGGACTTGTTTTCTTGCTACCTAATATTAAAATAGGTAAATTCACAACACTTTCTATTATAAAATCTGATTTATATCCCCTTATTTGTCAAAGTTGAAAAAAAAATGAATCAAACAAAAATATTGTGTTTTTTAAGAAAATACAGTCGTAAATATGATAAAACACATAATTTTCTATATTAACATTAACAGTCTTACACATGAATTACATACTACTCTCAAAATTTGCACATTTCATTGAAGATCTAAACCAATTGTTATCTGCTACTTCAAAATCCAAGATGGAGGAAGACACCGGTTCCACCTTAATGTCTACATTGTGTGTAGTCATTAATTTTACACCTTCTTTAAAATTAAGGATGTTTGCTGCTCTGTTTTAAAATAACAAGCTTTTTAAAAGACTGCTCATAAATTGATAGTATATTACTAACGGAGCTAAAAAAGCAGAAAAAAAGTTCTAGGTCCGTTTCCTTGTTTTTGAGATATAAGCCAGGGACTTTCTATACTAATTGATTTATTGAGAATGCATTCAAACTGTTTTGATTCGAGCGTAACTGATGAGTCGTATGAAGACGAAACCGGCGTCAAGCGTAAGAAATAATAGGCCTGATATCTTTGATAAGTTTATGCGACAGTATCATTTTCCAATAGGAATTTCCTCAGTAATATTCACCAAAACAACATAATAATTTACTTATAGATCAAACGACATTCCAACAACTATACGACATATTTTTATAACAAAATATAAATTATGTATACAATGCATATATGTATTACAGCAAAGATTTAATTGTTTTATTATCATAAAGAAGGGGAAAGGGACAAAGTTGTACAAAACTGTAAAAATATTAAAAAAAAGGCTGGTTTCTCCCTTGCAACATACGGGTATCTGTCAGATACAAACACTGTGTAAAGAAAGTTAGGAAAATCGATAAAGGCAATCTTGACTAATCGTCCTACATTAACAGAAATGATGATTACTACAGGCCTCCGCCAACGTTAAAATACCGTAGTGTTTGATATACTTTAAAAGCGAAACAAAAAAGTAGAACTGATAAAGCATTTTTAATATTAGACTGGTTCCCTGTCCTTTATATGTCAGGGAACCAGTCTAATATTAAAAATGCCTTATCAGTTCTACATTAAAAAAAAAATGTTAAACATCTTACTGTGCAGTAAGGTTTATATGTTATAGATTTCCAATGTAAAAAAAATGGGGGGTGTAGGGAGTTGTAAACACTCAGTTGTTAACAAAATCACAAAATCACATATTATGACAGTATTTTTTTTCAAGGATTTTAATCGACAGGTGTGTTTATGAAAATGAGGTAATATGTTTAACTTACAGTTTTAATAACTTTTCATTTTTAGCGACTAATTCCAATGGCAAATGTTCTATTTGATTGTCCATAAGTTCCCTGAAAACAAATGTAATCAAAACTACATAAAATAAAAAAAATATATATAAACATACAAAATATTTAATTTCTAACAAATAACATCACAATTTACAAATTGAATGCTCACGCAACATTCCACAACCTGCATTATAAGGTTAATATGCTTACATTAATTGCTGTGTGTTTGTTAATTCTACATTGCCGGGGAGGTATAGCGGGAGGGTTGAGATCTGACATTTTTTTTATCCCCACCGCATTTTTGTGCCTGTCCCAAGTCAGGAACCTCTGGCATTGTTAGTTTTGTATGTTTTTTAATTTTCGGTACATTTATAAGTTTCGGAGTTTAGTGTGAAGTCCATTTTCTATGAACATGTACACATTTTTGTTTAGGGGCCAGCTGAAGCCCGCCTCCGGGTGCGGGATTTTCTCGCTTTGTTGAAGACCCATTGGTGGCCTTGAGCTGTTTTCTGCTCTTTGGTCGGGTTGTTGTCTCTTTGACACATTCCCCGTTTCCATTCTCATTTTTAATAATTTACAAAATGTACATCACGTTACATTAATTTAAAACCGAAGTGGGACTGACTTGAACGTTCGTACTACGGTGTTAGAGGTGAAACTCTAGTCGACGTGAGAGAATCAAATGCGAAGGCATTTGCTTCGAATGTTTCTATTAGGCAAGAACGAAGGTTAAAGGTTCGAATACGATCAGATATCGTCGTACTTCAGATCCAAAATGGTGTTAACTACCGATCCGACAGAGTTGCAAATATGTTTTCAATATATAGCATATTTTGATTAAAGATCACGTGATTAAAAGGTAATAAAAAAAAAAAAAACAAAAACAAAAAAAAAAAAACAAAAACAAAAAACAATCATGCATTCGAAAACCTTAAGCAGCATTTTATATATCAAGTTACAGTCTATCTACCATATATCAAGCTCTTAATCGTCTCAAATCTATGAAATGGGGAATAAATTTCACAAACGGAACTCCTGAATTGTGACAGGCAAAATATGCAATGGAGTTATATCTAGTTTTGAAATTATTATTTCTATAATTGTAATTTTATATTTTGAAATTTAACAAGAACATCAAATATTTTCCATAATAAAAAAAGAAGACCAGAGATTATTGTCCACAACTTATACGAATATATTGGGTGTTTCAATGTTTATGTTTTGCTATAATTGTAACTAATTCGTGATAGCTGCAATCTGATACGGACTGTATTTATATACTAAGTAAATGATACATTAACACTTTAGGTCTTCCAGTGATTAAAGTTTACACCAGGTGCGAAAGATATACAAAAAAAACTTGATAAGATATTCAATTCAGGTCATGAATCACAAATCTAATGCTGATTTACTTACAATATTTCCAGGTTAGGATTACTGTGAAATGTGCTGTTTGGTATACTGTCAATTCGGTTATAATTGATGTACCTATAAATTGGAAATACTTTTTAAATATTTAAAAATCTGAAGAAAAAATCGTAGCTAAAAATAAGTGCACATAATTTATAAAATGTCCAATGTATTTAATATATTATCTTACTTTGATATTCATCAAAGAATATTGTTTTTATTCCAGTATGAGACATACATTGACCTAATTACATGCATCAACATGCAGACATCTTGTACGTTCAGGTATTTCACATCCACTATTTTATGGTTATATTCTTTACAAAGCACAAAAACGTCGGCATTCACCGCAAAAGCTAACCAAACCTTTAAACAGACTTATTCGAAAAGATATAGTTGCGATACTGTTGTCAAGTCATTAAGGATTGCATATTTTGGTATTAATATTGATTCACTCATTGGGTCTTTGCATCGGAAATAAACACATTTATTCTAAAACCAGTTGTTGACATGATACGGGTTATGTTCTTCTCATATATTTTATGATGGTATGATACTAAACCCCTAACGGGAGGGATTGTACTTGATTTTCATATGATGAAGACATAATCTTTCAATCAGTTTAATTGGGGTCTGGAGCTGGCATGTCAGTAACTGCTAGTAGTCCTTTGTTAATGTATGTATCATTGTCATTTTGCTTAGTTTCTTTTGTAACCTATTCTGACATCGGACTCGGACTTCTTTTAAACTGAGTTTTACTGTGGGTATTGCTATGTGTTTCTTTATTCTACATTGGCTAGAGGTATAGGGGGAGGGTTGAGATCTCACAAAACATGTTTAACCCCCGCCGCATTTTTGCGCCTGTCCCAAGTCAGGAGCCTCTGGCCTTTGTTAGTATTGTACGTTTTTTAAAATTTTAGTTCATTTGTATGTTTTGGAGTTTAGTGTGACGTCCATTTTCACTGAACTAGTACACAATTTTATTTAGGGGCCAGCTGAGGACCACCTCCGGGTGCGGGATTTTCTCGCTGCGTTCTATTGGTGTTGTCTGCTCTTTGGTCGGGTTGTTGTCTCTTTGACATATTCCCATTTCCATTCTCAATTTTATCATTTTTTTTTGGGAGGGGAGGGGGGCTCGATGTTCGAGTGGTCTGAGTAGTCCAAATACTGTATTGCTAGCCTGTCAACACTGAGGATGTGAGTTGATAATAGCACAATAATGTTGAAAGTGGGATAAGACACCAATCAATCAATCAAACGTCAGCGGGAAGACTACAGTTTATTTTTGTTGACCAGATATATTCCTTTATCCTGAAAGTAATTGTTGTCAATATTTCCAAATTAGTTTAAATGTATGCCATATTGTTATGCTCAAATCACCAATCTAATTAAAATATAGTTCTCTGATTTCTTTATACTTATTTGTACGAGCACGCGAGTTAATGCATGTCTGAATTTTAATCAGATTGTCAGATCATTATAATATTGTCACATGTATTCATACAACATGTATTATATATTGTTTTCACGTGTATAAACTACACTGTAACACAAAGTCATATGTAAATTTCAACAACAATCATCCAATGATTAGAAGGGAAACTCTATGATTTATATAACCATGGTAACTGAGTTCTGATTCATCATATATTGATGATAATAAGAAAATTTAAATCTTCGTTTATTTTTTCGTGTACATTTCGGCAACCTATAACATATGCTATAATTTCCATTTGGTTTTAGTCGGTTTTTATCCTTAGTCTGTCCATTGTTAACGCTACTTTTTGGGTAGAAATATGGATTTTTAGTTATATCCATTGATCACATATACTTTAACATACCATTTGGTATTCTTTACTGCACAATTACTCACAAGTATTTTAGCTGAGAATTCTTTTCAAATGTATCTGGTTCCACTGTTGTAATCTGATTATAACTAACAGATCTATAAAATACAGGACCAACTGTTTATACCACAGAATGAGATAAATGCAGTATTCATGCCAATTTTAATATCACTTATTTGAGGTACCTTACAACATTTGTACTATATATACGAGACTACACAAACAGCACACTTCACTGAATTGACTTCCGCTAAGATTAAACACATATTTTAACTGGACCAATTAACCAGGACCGAAGGATTCTTATGTAAAATTTTACGCATCATTTACCGTACCTCTCGAAAAATGTGTTTAAGGATGTTCGCTTCCCTGTTTCAAAATAATAGTCTTTTAAAAACTGTTATGAATTGATAGTATATAGATAACAGAACAAAAAATGCAAAAATCAATGAAAGGTCCGTGTCCTTGTTTTTGAGGTAAAGCCATTGATAATTTGGCGGGAAATGATTCTCTCTAGATTTGTTATTCATTTAACATTGGCACGTTTTTCCTTACAAAAACTACGAAAAAAGAACAAGGATATTAGGGACTGGTCATTTTCTTTCATTGGGGGACCTGAAGGAAACATTGGAATTTCTCTTATTTTTTTTTTCAAGTCCCAACCTTAAAGAATGAAAAAGAAATTCAAGACCACCCCTTCCAATTTTTTTAATTTCAACCTCCCTCCCAAATATTTCTCAATACTTTTATTCTTTATATAAAAAAATACATGCATACAGTTTCTATATACATTTTGATTTTTCATCAATAAGATATTGCGTCAGTAGTGGAACTAGAACTTAAATCAGAGGCCGGATTTTGGAATAAATACCGCCAAGCGGAGCGAAAACAAAAACAAATCGGACTATTTTATGCTTAAAAATTGTTTTTGCGATCGAAGGGGACTTACGCCCTTTACACCCCTGTATCTGCCACTGTCAAAAGGGAAGTTGCTGGTGGCGCCAGGCAACTTTATTTGGATATGCCTGTTATGGTCTCATTTATTAAAAAAGTAAGTTCACTTAAGGACATGATGTTAAAACGGCTTGGCTCCCAGAAAAAGATGTTAAACTTATGAAATATTTATGCTCGGTCATGTGTTTTATCATTAATCATACAAGGAAACAGCTACTAGTATTATCAGTATTTTCATTATAATAGAAAAGGGTATAATTAGGAAAACATCGGGAAAACCTGCAAAAAATAAAAAGAGGATTCCGAATATCTGACAAAAAGTCAAAAACAGGAGCATCGAAAATTTAAATCTTAAGCCGTAAAATTATCAACCAAAACATTTTGTTTTTTTTTTATTTCAATTTCAACTTTCTTGGAACCCAGCATTCCAAACATGCGTATCGCGCACGAAAATATCACAAAGTGTTTAAATTGGTAACGAAAGTAGTTTCGGCAACATGGCTCTATCGAAGTGTGAACCAATGAAAAAGAATCTAATGGACAAATCACATTCAGGTGTTTGTAGATATGCAAATCATATAAGAATTACGAAGATGTTGTTGGCATATCTTAAGTATTATTTGAATTGTTTATATACAACAAAAACTTGTTTGGTCGAATGAGATATTTTTAGGTTTCATAACGAATGAGAATGGGATATTGCTTGATATCAACTCGAGTTATTTAATTTCAATATAATTATAATAAACGAGCCTACGGCGAGTTTATTATTACTATTTAAATTTAATAACGAGAGTTGATATCAAGCGATATCTAATTCTCACAAGTTATTAAATCTATTTCTCTTATGGTCAACACTCTCTTTGTGTTAAATTGAAAATTCCGCGAATCGTTGATCTAGTCTTTTGCACTTGCCAGTATGACGTCATGTGTCCTTTTCCGGTGTCAAACTTTAACATCAGACATTTTAAGACTTTTTGTACGCTTCAGAATGTATTAAAATTTGACAAAAAGAAGATTGTCAGGTGAAAAGTGTGAATGTTTTGTATATTATTGAAGAAATCACATATGTCCGTTGCCATGGACGAAATGTACATCGTCTTAACCTTTGAAAGTCATCAATGACCTAACGAATAGCCAATGGAAATGCCGTAAAATTGTCTTATGATGCTGGATAAGCCAATCAAATTAACGCAGATTTTCGTGTGATACGAGAAATATCTATTCATGCAAGAAATAGATAACAAGCCACAACCATAAGAGAAAAACCTTTATATGTCATTGTATCTGTATACATGTATTGTTTAAGACCTTGTGTTGCCTTCTCAAGCCTTTAAGTTTTGTTTTTCCTAACAAGTGTATAGTTTGGGGTCAATAAAAAACTAGTTCATAAATGAATTTTAAAAGTTTATTTGAATCTTGTTATAATGTTTTCTATAATAATGAAGCGATACATGGTACACTTATATAGCACTTGAAATGTCACGGATATGGTCAACTTGTCAAAGCTACAATCCTGTTCTCTTATATTCATTCGAAACATAACCAAAAAGACATCGAATCGTCGGGTTTTACTTGAAATATGCAAGAACTGCTTATTCTTTTGAAGCAACTAAGTTTAACCCCAGATACAATATGACAAATGTTAAACAGCAGAGAGCAATACATAAAATACATAATTAGAAAACAAGCAACATTAAGTAACAATATGTGATCTGATTGACCATGAAGATTTTATGTAATTACACAATTTCTTTATAAGTGAAACAGACGTAAATTTAAATGAATACTGTAATTTAGCAGTGTTTGGCCAAGAACAATAAAATCTCGGCAAAAATGTAGGCCTAATTGATCTATAGGTTGGGAAATACTAATAAAAAGTGATATTCGTTTTCAATACACTACATATTACAACATTTGCATAATCGTAATTCTCTAGCCATGTCAGTATATCTTCCTGTTTCAATGTACAGCTTTCAATTATCACCGTCATTTGTAATATCCTTATTACATTGATCCCTTTGTATTCTCGATTTTCATAGCTTAAACCTCAATTGCTACGAAAAGGCAGGCAACATCATAAACATGTTTGTATTTTAAGTCGTGATTATATGCCATAAGCAAATACTAAATGAATCAGTTTCAAGGATTATGCGTTCATCTAGGTCTTTAAACACTTTATAAACATCTAATGTATAATAAGCCTGTCATTGGCCATATAATTTGATGTCAAAAAGTTGTTTTTTAAATAATAAGATTAACATTTTTGTTAATTCCCAAATACTTCCTGTGGGGTTAAGTTGTCTACATCATCAGAACTTCTGTTTTTATGAGTTATTTGTCATTTACTATAATTTTCACTGCTGCTTTGATAATATAATCATAGGTTCCTATGCTAAATGCATCACCTGAAAACTGTGACGTTATGCAAGCAACAATTAATATACATTTCAATGCATTTGCAATTTTTTCATTTCAAAAACGTCTACTTAAAATAATTTCCCGTATGCTTTGATCGTATGAGCCTTTTTGTCTGAATTTGCGTGACTTATTACTTGATAATACTATATATAAAATATATTATGTAACTTTATTTATAACTACTTACAACCGTCTCAGATTAGTAAGATTTTTGAAATCGCTGCTTGATAAATATCCAATCAGGTTATACTGCAGCATTCTAAATAAAAAAAAATATCTGTTTATTGCTCAATTAATTGTATCCGTTAGGGTTGTGGAAATGACATCGTTATCAAATCGAATTTGTATATGAAACAATGACTGTTATGAAATATCTGTTTCACACATGACGATGGATATGTTCCAATTATCGGAACCACAATCCCGTCCTCTTTTCCCGAATGTGACCTACCGAATAAGACGTATCGCCGGGTTTGCACTTACATGAGCAACACGACTAGTGCCACATGTGGAGCAGGATCTGCTTCCCTTCCGGAGCACCTGGGATTAGCCCAGTTTTTGGTGGGGTTTTATGTTGCTCAGTCTTTAGTTTTCTATATTGTGTTTTGTGTATTGTTGTTTGTGTTTTGGTCTTTTTTATTTTGTTGCTATGGTGTTGTCAGTTTATTTTCGCCTTATGAGTTTGAATATCCTTTTGGTATCTTTTGCCTCTCTTCTAGATAAACACTTTATAAATTTCATGCGTCCGAAACACTCTTATGGATCTACATTCATCAGGAACGCTTAACCCTAAACATTTCAAAGCCAGGGATGTGTAAATACGCTAAAACGTTAGGAGCTATATAACCAAAATGACACAAAGATAATAAATAGCCACATTCATCTAGAGTCAAATTTGCCAAGGAAATTGAAACTGTAGTTTTTAATATATTTTTTTTTAATTTATGAACGGGTAGTTTGAAATAAGCATGTTTTAAATCATGACATCCGAAGTACTGACTACTTAACTGATGATAAAATATACAAAGTTATTTCCCCTTTTCATTCAGGTAGACGACATACTGTATAGATGTGTCGCTTGTCTTATTTCAGGTGTTTGCCAAACTATATAATAAACGATCACTTATTGTAGTAGCCCATTATGTTGACCATTTTCACTAAACTAGTCCACATGTTTGTTTAGGGACCAGCTGAAGCCCGCCTCCGGATGCGGGATTTTCTCGCTGTGTTGAAGACCCATTGGTGGCCTTGGGCTGTTTCCTGCTCTTTGGTCGGGTTGTTGTCTCTTTGACACATTCCCCATTTCCATTCTCAATTTTATTGCTATTATATTTTCGATTTGTAGTAATGTATCAGATTTGTATGGTAGCGCTGTATAAAATATTGATTTAAGGTAATACAGAACCTTTAATATTTGAATATTCACGCCATGCAGTAGATTTTATCAGTTTCCTATATACCCTGTGAGCTAAACTAATGCACGGGAATGTGAACTATCTATTGGTATAGTCTTATAAACAATAAGAAAAGCTAACCTCGCCAAGCTTTTCTCCTGTTTCGTAGCGAATACAAGTAATTGTAATGTTTTCGGTAGCCGTAAGCTTTTTGTTTTCCTCTCGCAATTAAATATATATTATTTAATGTTAAGTTTTATAATTTCCATAGAAATACAAAAAACAAACTTGCACGTGAAAAGGGCACCAAAATGTGACACACATTGTACATGTTGTAATTTGAATATTATCGTTCGCTCAAAATTAAAGCAGGATACTAGGAGAAGATTCGACAAATGTCGCATTAGTATGTTTGTATACTATCAGGAATTTGCTTTTCATCATTAACAAATCTGTTATTCAGACATTTTGCAGACATTTATTTCTTACATCTTTTTTGTATTGACTGGAAATCCATCAGCCACCTCTGTCCAATTAAGTGTCTTGCAGTCATAAATATATCCATCTGTTTCCTCTGTACGCGTGCAGTTCACTAATGTGTCATCAACACGCCCACATGAATAAGTGGCTCTGACCACCAGTAAAACCAAAGCCAACTTTAACATCATACATGTAGGAACTGTTTTCTTAAATAAATTATGAACATAGATGTACTTTATGCAGTGTATAAAATCCAGTATTCCTGCACTGTTACTTGCGTTACTGTTTTTATTATTTATCGAGATAATTACCTCGGACACTTTTAAACTAATACTTGGAAAAATATAAATTTTCTTTGCATAATAACATCAAAACGAAAACAAATCAAAACATTCAAAAGCCTAAGCTCTTTCGATACATTAATTTTCAGACTGTTTCAAATAGTCCAAAGCAAGGCACAATTTCCCGACTTCTACATATTTACCAGAACAAAATTATCGAGCATGCCATTCTGAGAGGAGCTTCAATTATAAAATATTGTCTTAAACTTTTAAGTGAATAACGATTCAAAAGTTATGTGTGTTGAGGTTAAACAATTTAAGATTATTTTTTTTCAAATATACATTTTGCGTATGCATAGTAGGAAAATATAACATTTATTTGTACAAGTTAAGACACAGGGTCAAAAGCGATGCACACAGAGTTTGAATTTGCGGAGTAAACTAATTTCGAAAAGTGTTAATCTTTGCTTCATATCAATCAATGTTTAACTGAAATTCTCTGGTTAAGCTAGCGGCCCAATATATATACATGTAATTGGGCAAGTTCCAGTGACGTATACAACCAGTAAAAGAAATAGTTGAGTTGGTACGTGAGGAAGTTATTTCCATAGCAGCATTTCTGAGCTGTTTTGTATAAACTCCTATATCTTACTGTCCTCGTCGCTAGTTATATAGTAAAAGGGAAAACATAACATTATAATTCATTTCTGTAATTCATTTTTCAATTAATCTATTTTCTATTTTTCCTATTTATCGAAACGTTCTCAGTGTTTGCACTTGACGTAGCATGTTGCCACTGACAAGTAACTGCAACTCCTCCAAGTCAGACACCGCATACATGGCTTGAGTAATATCTTTAATTGGTGTTGCTTAAAAGGCTTTTACGGGTTTATTGGAAGATGTTTGGTAGCCGGTTATAAAATTACAGGATTTTTTTTCCTGTTTGGGTTGTTATCGTTATATGGTCGATTTAGAACTTGCCATATGCTATTCACCTGTGTCTATTTATTGAGATCGCACTCTGCAAAGCCTGTAAAAAAAATTCCCGTGCTTTCGACATATGCTCAAATACTGTTTTTTTTTTTCACAATTATTGGGTAGTTAGTCTTGAGATAACTGGCTTTGGACAAGATTGTTTATTGAAATTGATTTGCAGTCTACACGAATTGTATGGCTTATTCATACCTAGTTACTACCCAGTTATAATCTTACAGTTTATTGTTTCTGTATTTTATAAGGACATTTTCGGAGATTTCTCTGCCATATATAATTGATAGTTTCGTAATATGCTCAATCATTGATGTAGAGTGCTCGACATCTAGCAAACAGGTTATCAAACAGGTGCTAGGAACCGTCTTGCACTAGCAGTGAGGTAAAAGTTGTGCTCTATGTTGAAGGCCTAATTAACTGCGATTCTGAAACCAGTAACCAAAGACCTGTTCCTTTTGCCTTTGGGTTTTAATGTGCGTATAGTGATTTTGTGTCATAAATGAAATTATTATTATATCCTTTCTTTTTTATTATCTAGATATTTTTTGCTCTTCTGGATGTTGTTTCGTTGACGTCACCTAACATTTATTTGATCTTATTTATCTTGTAACAGTAGAAATACTTTAATTCCCGTCACGACTCATATTTGAACGATTGTTTGTTTTCCCGATTGTTAATACCTTAATCCTAATAAGATATAACAATAATTCTGTATTACAAATAACTGTTGTATTGAGGTCAGAAATGGCCATTTTAATGCTGTTTATTTACAGTATAAACATGATATGGAATATATTTGAAACACAGAGAGAATTAACCATAATGATGACATCTGAACGGGACACCAAAAAATTAGTCTTGTATCAACACTGAAAGAAGATATAAAACCTACCACTTGAGAAATTTTGAGATATTATTTTCAGGGCTTTGCTCATTGATGACGACCGTACGGTGATTAATAGTTGTTAACCTTCACGTTCAATGTGGTCTGGTATGAAGTTGTCTCATTGGCAATCATATTACATCACCTTTTTAATATTACAAATTCTTTGTTTTGGCGATTTTCTGGTTTGGCGCCTTATTTATGAAAAGCATTAAACGTGGGTTAAACTGATGTTTGTAACTGAAGTCACTAAAGAAACAGTACATCAGACATGTCAAAGTTAAAAGTAAACAAGCTCCAAGGAATGCTAATACAATCAACCTACTGTTGAGAAGGACATATTGTAAGATTATCATATTTGACATTTTTGTTTTTGTTTTCATATCATATTTTGACTATAGAAAATTAGGAATTCTCTAAAATACAACACAAGCTATCTGTAATATCTGGAATATAATCTTAAAGCTAAGTACGAATTCATGCTCGAAATAAAGACAAAAGGAGTAGGTTGACGAATAGTTAGAATTGGCCCTTAAATGATGATTTTTTTTAACTGGCCAAAGTGCTACACATTTTGCGTTGAAATTTCTTGTGATATAACAATTTAAACAAGAAAGTAATTATAGATAACAGATGGTCGCAACCCCTGATCTAGAAATTGTTGTGTCAAGCTATTCAATATAAATTTTGGTTCCTTTTAGTAGCAGAACATATATGGTCGTCTATTGCGGTTACGGTTTTAATCAAGCTTTTAGGTCAAATAAAGAACAAATAAAAGATACCAAAAAGGTCATTCAAATGAACTGAAAACGCCATGGCAAATAACAAAAACGACCAAAAGACAAACAGCAGTACACAAAACACAACATAGAAAAACTAAAAACTGAGCAACACAAACCTCACAGAAGTGATCGCAGGTGCTCCAAATAGTAAGCAGATTCTGCACCACAGTTGGCAACTGTCGTGTTGCTTATGAATGTATAAAATCGATGATAAAGTCTAATTCGGTAGGTCACACTTAAGAAAAAGAGGACGGGCTTGTGTTTACGACAATTGGAACATATCTGTCGTTGTGTGTGTGTCAACCAACTCATGATTGGGTCTGTAAAATTTTCGAAGGGATAAATTCAACTGCACCACTTGGCACCCTTCGTTTGATAGCTTCCTTGTAAGCAGAAACCAACTATCAAGGAAATCCTGATAATATACAATGCAAGCTCTGTAATATCGTATCAACTGGGAAATAAATATTCCAAATGCAGACGCTGCTGGAATGTTGCTATATAGAAATGGAAAGTTCGCGATTGGAAAAGCACAAAATCGTCAAGTTTTTGAATGCAAGCCCGGGAACAACTCTGGATGTATCTCTTACATAGGTAACCGGTTATAAAATCCGGATAATGTCCGAAATGCACATGAAAGGAAAAATACCATCGATGTCCGTATAAGATAATTTTGATGCCATGTCGTAAAAAATTTTGCTCGGAATTTTTTTTCTTTATTGATATTATATCAGAACAATAAGAAAAGTTATCATAAACAACTAAAAGCTTCTAACGTAGTGTTAATACAGGAAGCGTAAATAAGCATTTCTGTTTTTAGAGAAAGCATTTTTTTCAAAATTGACAAATTTCTTAAAAGATCCATAGGGTTATTGAATCTGATCATTGGGAAATGACTCTAACAAAAATATACAGATGCCGTATGATTGATTTGATGTTGTTTGCATAACGTCAAGTGACACAAATGTCGTGTAGCCCATCCTAATCAAGTAAAAGAGGATTTGTCTTAATTTTGAAGAGAAGAAATAATTATCTAGTGTTCTGAAAAATCAAATAGGAATATTTCCATATTTTTGTCAAAACTGATAAGAGTGTAGAAATATAGTTACCCAAATATATCCAATTCAGACGTTTACAGTGATTGTCTTGTTTCAATAAGACAAGTTCAATGTGATAATTGGATGAATGTATTCAAGTCACATAGAAACGTATCCAATTCTCACCTAGATACCGGAATTATAGAAAGAGAGATATTAATAGGTTCAGAGGTTCGAGAAGTTTTCATTATATTAACGATAAATTATCAAATTTAAAAGCTTACCATTGTCTTTATATATTATGTAATTTTTCATAGTATGTCGATAGGTATAATGTTGCAAAATAATGTAAAACATCAGTACATGCACAGAAAAAACAAAAACCACAACAAGCAAAGGAAGAGCACTTTTATTGCTGTTCTTCATCTCAAAGTCACAGTGAGGCCTTCAACACGGAGAAATAAAACTCTCACCTCACTGCAAGTTTAAGACGGTCCCTAGGACTGACTTGAGCGGAACTCTTTGCAAAAATAATTTGGATAGATTTTGTAATGTGTAACACAAAATCGGGCCCGACCAAACACGAACATACTGGAAAGTAGCACAGATACGTTGTTCGCGTTGACTTATCTTATAAACTTTTTGTTACATAACATGCATTACAGATAAATTAGTTACTTACGTTGATGTGTTGTTTGTATTTTACACGATAATAACAAAATAACCTTACCGTCGATTGTAATTTGTACATGTGATTTTATTGTTTGGATCATGGTTATACGATTCTGTTAAATGTGAGATTTAGAACTTGTGAAAACGTTGCCGTCAATGTGTTTTATTTTCATCGCTAGATAATCATGATAATGCGATAGTCGTAACAAAGTGATCTGATACACGTATTTTTGGCCCTCAACTTGTACGGTCGAGACATAAGGCTTAAGATAGCCATCAATTTTACGTTTCCAAAATTACATTCAAATGGATCTAAGTAGAAGAGCTTATAATAATATAGTGATTTTCTGTTGGTAACTTATTGGTACGGAAATATCTGTACATGTTGATACATTCAGGAAGGGGTTTCTTTAACAAATAAACTCATCATAGATACCAGGATTAAAATATTATATGCCAGACACTTGTTTTGTCTACAAAAGATCCATCAGTGACGCTCGAATAAAAAAGTGAAAAAAGTTGAAGAGCATTGAGGACCAAAACTCCGAAAGGTTTTGCCAAATACAGCTGAGGAAGTTTGGTAACAAAAGGACTCATTAACAAACAGAGATTTACATACGCTATTCATGAAGAGACTAATGTTTGTTTTAAAATTCATGACATCTGCACGAGATGAATTCTCAATTATAACTAGCAAAATAAATAAATGTATAAAACAAATAACCACGAGTCCTGCTATTAATGTGATATTTTCCAGCAAATTTGATATATCCATGGATTTTTAACGGTCAAATGAAAATCAATTCAAGATTAGATAATATGCCTTCACAAAGTTCTCGCTTTCTATGCCTGTAAAAGACACCTGCATATTTCCATGATAAATCCAAATCATTGTGACATGCTACTCTGTTCAACGAACTTATCTCTTTGGTAAAACAATTTGAAAATGAACAGAGCCCTCCGAAAGTTCTTGTCTTTCATTTTGCTTATGTACTTTGTCTATATGCCATTTTGTGTTTCTTTGTTGAAACAGTTATTTGTTTTATAGTGATTAAGATTATATCACAATGTTGACTGCTGTACCCCGATTTTGACGTTTTACCTATTATGTCTGTTTGTTTTACTCACACATTGTTGTCAATATAATGGAACTATATTCGACTGTCATACAAGTGAGAGCTTTAGCTAGCTATAAAATCAGGTTTAATCCTCCATTTTCTACATAAGGAAATGACTGTACCAATTCAGGAATATGACAGTTGTTTTCCATTCGTTAGATGTGTTTGAGCTTTTGATTTTGCCATTTCCGTTTTGAATTTCCTTCGAGTTCGGTATTTGTTTTATTTCACTTTTGTTTATGCATTTTGCCACGAAGGCTAGGCGAATCAATCCTATTTGTGTACAGTTGGTCAGATCTCTAAGATTTCTTTTTTTTTTGCAAATAAAGAATTATTTCGAATTTTATCGTGTAATTTTATCACAACTGTTTATCAAAAATATGAAAAAAGTTTTAGATAAGCAATTGCGAGATAGAGGGGAAATTAAAGCTATAGGCCGAAGAACAACACCATGGTCAAAACGAAAAGACGAAAACATAAGCAGAGACATGAGATAATTAATATTAATTCTGAATTCATCAACACGAAGCCATTCACCAAAAAACTAAGTAGAAAATTCAAGGTAACAAGTATAACACACGTTTACAAAATGTAAACACTAACTACATGTATGTGTCTTTAGAGTAGATTTGATTTCCCTTAGTATTGCTTAGTATAATGCAATGCGTTTTGTTTAGCGCTAGTGCATGTAATTAGCCAATCATGTCTGAATTAACAATTCTTCCTTTGACATTCAGTATTCTAAAACCGGATTGAATCTTAGTGTGTAAACTTCAAAATTAATTGAAATTGGTTGGTGGATTATTAGGTCTTTCCACTCAGCGTACAGTAAGCTAACATCTGACACTGGAAATGACATCTTCTACCAGATAATATTTTCATACCAAAATATATTGTTTCGGATGGAAAGACCTTCAATTGGTATTTAATTATTTTTATTATTCTCAATATTTCTACTAATGCATTTCAAAAATACCATCGATGTCCGTATAAGATAATTTTGATGCCATGTCGTAAAAATTTTGCTCGGAATTTTTTTTCTTTATTGATATTATATCAGAACAATAAGAAAAGTTATCATAAACAACTAAAAGCTTCTAACGTAGTGTTAATACAGGAAGCGTAAATAAGCATTTTTTTTTAGAGAAAGCAATTTTTTTCAAAATTTACAAATTTCTTAAAGATCCATAGCGTTATTGAAATACGAATCCGATCATTTGGAAATGACTCTAACAAAAAGATACAGATGCCGTATGATTGATTTGATGTTGTTTGCATAACGTCAAGTGACACAAATGTCGTGTAGCCCATCCTAATCAAGTAAAAGAGGATTTGTCTTAATTTTGAAGAGAAGAAATAATTATCTAGTGTTCTGAAAAATCAAATAGGAATATTTCCATATTTTTGTCAAAACTGATAAGAGTGTAGAAATATAGTTACCCAAATATATCCAATTCGGACGTTTACAGTGATTGTATTGTTTCAATAAGACAAATTCAATGTGATAATTGGATGAATGTATTCAAGTCACATAGAAACGTATCTAATTCTCACCTAGATACCGGAATTATAGAAGAGAGATATTCATAGGTTCAGAGGTTCGGGAAGTTTTCATTATATTAACGATAAATTATCAAATTTAAAAGCTTACCATTGTCTTTATATATTATTTAACTTTTCATAGTATGTCGATAGTTATAATGTTGTAGAATAATGTAACAAAATATGTACATGCACAGAAAAACCCCACAAAAAGCAAAGAAGAGCACTTTTATTGCTGTTCTTCATCTCAAATCACAGTGCGTCCTTCAACACGGAGCAAACAAAAACTCTCACCTCACTGCAAGTTTAAGACGTTCCCTAACAACGGCTTGAGGGGACTCTTTGCAAAAATAATTTGAATAGATTTTGTAACATGTAACACCAATTCGGGCCCGACCAAAAAGAAAATACTGGAAAGTAGTACAGATACGTTGTTCGCGTTGACTTATTTCATAAACTGTTTGTTACATAACATGCATTACAGATAAATTAGTTACTTACGTTGATGTGTTGTTTGTATTTAACACGATAATAACAAAATAACCTTACCGTCGATTGTAATTTGTACCATGTGATTTTATTGTTTGGATCATGGTTATACGATTCTGTTAACTCTGAGATTTAGAACTTGTGAAAACGTTGCCGTCAATGTGTTTTATTTTAATCGCTAGATAATCATGATAATGCGATAGTTATAACAAAGTGATCTGTTACACGTATTTTTGGCCTTCAACTTGTACGGTCGAGACATAAGGCTTAAGATAGCCATCAATTTTACGTTTCCAAAATTACATTCAAATGGATCTAAGTAGAAGAGCTTATAATAATATAGTGATTTTCTGTTGGTAACTTATTGGTACGGAAATATCTGTACATGTTGATACATTCAGGAAGGGGTTTCTTTAACAAATAAACTCATCATAGATACCAGGATTAAAATATTATATGCCAGACGCTTGTTTTGTCTACAAAAGATCCATCAGTGACGCTCGAATAAAAAAGTGAAAAAAGTTGAAGAGCATTGAGGACCAAAAACTCCGAAAGGTTTTGCCAAATACAGCTGAGGAAGTTTGGTAACAAAAGGACTCATTAACAAACAGAGATTTACATACGCTATTCATGAAGAGACTAATGTTTGTTTTAAAATTCATGACATCTGCACGAGATGAATTCTCAATTATAACTAGCAAAATAAATAAATGTATAAAACAAATAACCACGAGTCCTGCTATTAATGTGATATTTTCCAGCAAATTTGATATATCCATGGATTTTTAACGGTCAAATGAAAATCAATTCAAGATTAGATAATATGCCTTCACAAAGTTCTCGCTTTCTATGCCTGTAAAAGACACCTGCATATTTCCATGATAAATCCAAATCATTGTGACATGCTACTCTGTTCAACGAACTTATCTCTTTGGTAAAACAATTTGAAAATGAACAGAGCCCTCCGAAAGTTCTTGTCTTTCATATTTGCTTATGTACTTTGTCTATATGCCATTTTGTGTTTCTTTGTTGAAACAGTTATTTGTTTTATAGTGATTAAGATTATATCACAATGTTGACTGCTGTACCCCGATTTTGACGTTTTTACCTATTATGTCTGTTTGTTTTACTCACACATTGTTGTCAATATAATGGAACTATATTCGACTGTCATACAAGTGAGAGCTTTAGCTAGCTATAAAATCAGGTTTAATCCTCCATTTTCTACATAAGGAAATGACTGTACCAAGTCAGGAATATGACAGTTGTTTTCCATTCGTTAGATGTGTTTGAGCTTTTGATTTTGCCATTTCCGTTTTGAATTTCCTTCGAGTTCGGTATTTGTTTTATTTCACTTTTGTTTATGCATTTTGCCACGAAGGCTAGGCGAATCAATCCTATTTGTGTACAGTTGGTCAGATCTCTAAGATTTCTTTTTTTTTGCAAATAAAGAATTATTTCGAATTTTATCGTGTAATTTTATCACAACTGTTTATCAAAAAATATGAAAAAAGTTTTAGATAAGCAATTGCGAGATAGAGGGGAAATTAAAGCTATAGGCCGAAGAACAACACCATGGTCAAAACGAAAAGACGAAAACATAAGCAGAGACATGAGATAATTAATATTAATTCTGAATTCATCAACACGAAGCCATTCACCAAAAAACTAAGTAGAAAATTCAAGGTAACAAGTATAACACACGTTTACAAAATGTAAACACTAACTACATGTATGTGTCTTTAGAGTAGATTTGATTTCCCTTAGTATTGCTTAGTATAATGCAATGCGTTTTGTTTAGCGCCAGTGCATGTAATTAGCCAATCATGTCTGAATTAACAATTCTTCCTTTGACATTCAGTATTCTAAAACCGGATTGAATCTTAGTGTGTAAACTTCAAAATTAATTGAAATTGGTTGGTGGATTATTAGGTCTTTCCACTCAGCGTACAGTAAGCTAACATCTGACACTGGAAATGACATCTTCTACCAGATAATATTTTCATACCAAAATATATTGTTTCGGATGGAAAGACCTTCAATTGGTATTTAATTATTTTTATTATTCTCAATATTTCTACTAATGCATTTCAAATACATTATTCTCCTCAATAAGGAAATATGATACATGTTGTTCTTTTTAGGGATAAAATACGTAATCAAATGTAAACATAAGTTATCTATGTTCGGGTCAACAACAAAAGTTATTTTAAATTGATTACTTTAGTATTTTGTTGTTATTTCAATGTATTTAGCAATACATGAATGTTTTAAACCTACAAATGATAATCTGGAAAACTGGCGCCATCCTTCTGATAAGATTGCAGTTTATAATACGAAAGCTTCAATTTTGTTTTGTTTGCTGTAGGTTATTGTTTTGTTTTTGTCCACGCATCTGTCTTAAGCTTGTTGCTATTCAAACTTTCTGTATATAATTATTGTACATTGGATTTAATTTCGATTTTCGATTCGTTTTTTTTATGTCTGATAATTTGGAACCTTGTGTCCGCCAGTACGTTTATACCAATTCCAGCTTAGATAAAATTAATACTTGAAGGAATTTCTTTACGTTATACAATTAATATGGTCCGTTATGATGGTTGACCGTTACATGTATATTGTTAACATGATGGTTTACAGAATATTCTAGTTTTTCCTTACACAGTAGGTAAGCTGTATATTATTAGAAAGCAATGCCTTTATCTATTACTTGTGTATTAAAAAAAAATGAAAATAGCACTTCATCAATTAAGTGATTCTGAAATACTTTCCCGGATTTACCTTCATCAAAAATGCTCAAATCCAAAATCTTAAAATCCAGGGATGGATAAATATTTGAAGAGGTCAATGAAATTTTTAGAAAACAATTTCAAAATACGAAAATATTATCAACAAAAGTTCACATGATGCAAAAAAGTTATAACCTTACACAGTTTAACTTTTACATAACTTGGCTATTATTGAAAACTACACCAACTTGTTGCATTCATCAAGTATAGGTATACAACAAAGTGATATTTACAATTTTTTCTGTAAAATGCAGGTGATACATTCCTGTAATTATTATTAAAAACAATTTTATTTTCTCGGGAACATTGACCATGAACAACTTTTACACTTATATTTATCAGAAATTAATGCTATTGAACTAAAACTTCAATACAAGCTTAAGAGACTCTGCACAATATTTTTGTATACGACCAGATGAACTATTTTTTGACGTTAAATTTGTAATGATTTAGGTTATACGGACGATGCGGTTGTAAATAAATAACCTACATCTTTTCTATTTTGTGATATTAAAGTATTATTCATATTATATATATATAACATATAAAGATTACCGAATTTCCAAAGTGCACGTATTTTTCTAGAAATCATTTTGTAAACATCGACTTCTTTGACATATTTTAAGCTGACAGCACGGTAATTCTTCTTTCATTGTGTCGAGCCAGATCCATGTCTGGTTGCAGTAAAATGTAAAAAAAAAATCATTTCAAGTTTTGTTTGTCGGTGTTACTTGAATAATGATGCACAGAAAAAGTTAGGAGAAACCAGACGGAATATGAAATAAAAATAAAACAAAAACAAAATACAAATAACAATCAACGAAACATTACGTATTAATTAAAGATTGAAAAACAAGATAAGACGGAATAGAATTTCCTGCTACATTAGTTATCGCTAGTAATTAAGCCTTATTTCATACTGTAAAACATATTTCTTTTGTATAATCATTAGAAATCGGCAATTCAGAATCTTTCAATATTGAGAATTGTTTATCCTAGAACATGACCAGTTTTGAAAGCCTGATATGAAAATACGGTTAGGTTTCGAGATAAAAGATAATCAAGATTGATAAAAACAAAACACACATTGCAATATAAAATACAACAAATGTTGCAATAAACAATAAGAAATACGAAGCTCACAAAACATTTGGCGTATGAAGGTGAAACAGCTCCTCCTACACAGGCGGCACTCAGAGTGCTGTTCATACCAGGTAAACATCCGAAGATACGTCGCTTTCCTATACGTACATGTATGTTTGTTGATGTGGTTCATAAGTGTATCTCGTTTCTCGTTTTTATATAAATTAGACCGTTGGTTTTCCTATTTGAATGGTTTTACACTAGTCATTTTGGGACCCTTTATAGTTTGTTGTTCGGTGTGAGCCAAGGCTCCATGTTGAAGGACGTCCTTTGACCTATAATGGTTTACTTTTACAAATTGTGACTTGGATGAAGAGTTGTCTTATTGGCACTCATACCACAACTTCTTGTATCTATGTAGAATCATAACACATCTCCTTATCATAATATATTTCAATGGTTCCAAGTGGTAAAGCTGAAATCATTCCTTTGAAAATTTTGCTAACGCCATCACGAGCTGGTTGTCCATCATAGAATATCTGTGTCACAGATGACCATGGATATATTTTAACTTTGGTGTCAAAAATCCTGTCTTCTTTTCATTGTTTTTGAAATCACCGTACGAGACTAATCACTGGATTTGTACTTACCATGAACAACACGGCCGTTGCCATTAGGAGATCAATATCTGCTTTTCCTTCTGAAGCACCTGAGATCCTCCAAATTTTTTCGTGGAGCTAGTGTTGCTCAGTCTTTATCTTATATATTGTAGTTTTTTCATATGAACTTGTTTTTTTTTTCGTTTTTTTAGTATATTGCCACGGCGTTGTCAGTTTTTATGAGTTTTAAAGTATCCTTGGTATCACATGCCTCATTTTTACTATAGTAATTTCCATTTATTAACGTATGTTTATAATTTTTTCGGTAGAAACATTTATATACTTTGTCCATTGATTTTAAACCCGAAATGATGCTCATTCAACCTTTAAATATCACACAGTCATACCGTTTAACTCAAATACTATCAGCATAGGTACTACTAAAGCGGGATAAAAACATGGTGTCTTAACAATAAGACTTTCTCTCAATAGAAGCAACCTTTATAGTATGTTTGACTTTATAAACATTTTCTTTGCCTTAGATAGGTCTATATGTAAATATACAGGATTTGGAAATGAATCACCGGGTTTCTCTACCTTTTGAACAAAATATCTACTTTGTAGATGATCTGCTGTGTGAATATTATTTTGTGTAGTATAACCCGGTGAAGCGTATTTCAATGGAAGGATTAAAATAGCTTACACATTTTCGTGTGTAATAAGCATAAATATACATAGATGACGATAACTTATTTTACATATTTACGATGGAAGTAAATCATAAAAATACTTTATAAAGAATATAAATAATTAAATATATTGTTAGATGTAAAAGAAATTTACAGGTTTTTTCTATATTAGAAATTGAACATATTATACAAATAAGAATTTATTCTTTCTAATTTTCTTTGACAAATACTTATGTAGAGATGTTCTATTTTATAAAACTGTTGGCATGACCAAAATACGAAAACATAAGCAGAGACATGAGATAATTAATATTAATTCTGAATTCATCAACACGAAGCCATTCACCAAAAAACTAAGTAGAAAATTCAAGGTAACAAGTATAACACACGTTTACAAAATGTAAACACTAACTACATGTATGTGTCTTTAGAGTAGATTTGATTTCCCTTAGTATTGCTTAATATAATGCAATGCGTTTTGTTTAGCGCCAGTGCATGTAATTAGCCAATCATGTCTGAATTAACAATTCTTCCTTTGACATTCAGTATTCTAAAACCGGATTGAATCTTAGTGTGTAAACTTCAAAATTAATTGAAATTGGTTGGTGGATTATTAGGTCTTTCCACTCAGCGTACAGTAAGCTAACATCTGACACTGGAAATGACATCTTCTACCAGATAATATTTTCATACCAAAATATATTGTTTCGGATGGAAAGACCTTCAATTGGTATTTAATTATTTTTATTATTCTCAATATTTCTACTAATGCATTTCAAATACATTATTCTCCTCAATAAGGGAAATATGATACATGTTGTTCTTTTTAGGGATAAAATACGTAATCAAATGTAAACATAAGTTATCTATGTTCGGGTCAACAACAAAAGTTATTTTAAATTGATTACTTTAGTATTTTGTTGTTATTTCAATGTATTTAGCAATACATGAATGTTTTAAACCTACAAATGATAATCTGGAAAATTGACGCCACCCATCTGATAAGATTGCAGCTTATAATCCCAAAGCTTCAATTTTTGTTCTGTTTGCTGCAAGTCATTGTTCTGTTTTGTCCACACATCTGTATCAAGCTTGTTGCTATTAATTTGAACTTTCTGTATATAATATTTGTACATTGGATTTAATTTCGATTTTCGTATCGTTTTTTTAGGTCTAATAATTTGGAACCTTGTGTCCGCCAGTACGTTTATACCAATTCCAGCTTAGATAAAATTAATACTTGAATGAATTTCTTTACGTTATACAATTAATATGGTCCGTTATGATGGTTGACCGTTACATGTATATTGTTAACATGATGGTTTACAGAATATTCTAGTTTTTCCTTACACAGTAGGTAAGCTGTATATTATTAGAAAGCAATGCCTTTATCTATTACTTGTGTATTAAAAAAAAATGAAAATAGCACTTCATCAATTAAGTGATTCTGAAATACTTTCCCGGATTTACCTTCATCAAAAATGCTCAAATCCAAAATCTTAAAATCCAGGGATGGATAAATATTTGAAGAGGTCAATGAAATTTTAGAAAACAATTTCAAAATACGAAAATATTATCAACAAAAGTTCACATGATGCAAAAAAGTTATAACTTTACACAGTTTAACTTTTACATAACTTGGCTATTATTGAAAACTACACCAACTTGTTGCATTCATCAAGTATAGGTATACAACAAAGTGATATTTACAATTTTTCTGTAAAATGCAGGTGATACATTCCTGTAATTAGTATTAAAAACAATTTTATTTTCTCGGGAACATTGACCATGAACAACTTTAACACTTATATTTATGAAAATTAATGCTATTGAACTAAAACTTCAATACAAGCTTAAAAGAGACAATATTTTGTATACGACTAGATGAAATATTTGTTGACGTTAAATTTGTAATGATTTAGGTTATACGGACGATGCGGTTGTAAATAAATAACCTACATCTTTTCTATTTTTGTGATATTAAAGTATTATTCATATTATATATATATAACATATAAAGATTACCGAATTTCCAAAGTGCACGTATTTTTCTAGAAATCATTTTGTAAACATCGACTTCTTTGACATATTTTAAGCTGACAGCACGGTAATTCTTCTTTCATTGTGTCGAGCCAGATCCATGTCTGGTTGCAGTAAAATGTAAAAAAAAAATCATTTCAAGTTTTGTTTGTCGGTGTTACTTGAATAATGATGCACAGAAAAAGTTAGGAGAAACCAGACGGAATATGAAATAAAAATAAAACAAAACAAAAATACAAATAACAATCAACGAAACATTACGTATTAATTAAAGATTGAAAAACAAGATAAGACGGAATAGAATTTCCTGCTACATTAGTTATCGTTAGTAATTAGGCTTATTTCATATTGCAAAACATATTTCTTTTGTATAATCATTAGAAATCGCCAATTGAGAATCTTTCAATAATTGAGAAATGTTTATCATAGAACATGACCAGTTTTGAAAGCCTGATATGAAAATACGGTTAGGTTTCGAGATAAAAGAAAATCAAGATTGATAAAACAAAACACATATTGCAATATAAAATACAACAAATGTTGCAATAAACAATAAGAAATACGAAGCTCTCTAAACATGTGGCGCATGAAGGTTGACAGTAAGGTAAAACAGCTCCTCTTACACAGGCGGCACTCAGAGTGCTGTTCATACCAGGTAAACATCCGAAGATACGTCGCTTTCCTATACGTACATGTATGTTTGTTGATGTGGTTCATAAGTGTATCTCGTTTCTCGTTTTTATATAAATTAGACCGTTGGTTTTCCTATTTGAATGGTTTTACACTAGTCATTTTGGGACCCTTTATAGTTTGTTGTTCGGTGTGAGCCAAGGCTCCATGTTGAAGGACGTCCTTTGACCTATAATGGTTTACTTTACAAATTGTGACTTGGATGAAGAGTTGTCTTATTGGCACTCATACCACAACTTCTTGTATCTATGTAGAATCATAACACATCTCCTTATCATAATATAGTTCAATGGTTCCAAGTGGAAAAGTTGAAATCATTCCTTTGAAAGTTTTGCTAACGCCATCACGAGCTGGTTGTCCATCATAGAATATCTGTGTCACAGATGACCATGGATATATTTTAACTTTGGTGTCAAAAATCCTGTCTTCTTTTCATTGTTTTTGAAATCACCGTACGAGACTAATCACTGGATTTGTACTTACCATGAACAACACGGCCGTTGCCATTAGGAGATCAATATCTGCTTTTCCTTCTGAAGCACCTGAGATCCTCCAAATTTTTTCGTGGAGCTAGTGTTGCTCAGTCTTTATCTTATATATTGTAGTTTTTTCATATGAACTTGTTTTTTCTTTCGTTTTTTTAGTATATTGCCACGGCGTTGTCAGTTTTTATGAGTTTTAAAGTATCCTTGGTATCACATGCCTCATTTTTACTATAGTAATTTCCATTTATTAACGTATGTTTATAATTTTTTGGTAGAAACATTTATATACTTTGTCCATTGATTTTAAACCCGAAATGATGCTCATTCAACCTTTAAATATCACACAGTCATACCGTTTAACTCAAATACTATCAGCATAGGTACTACTAAAGCGGGATAAAAACATGGTGTCTTAACAATAAGACTTTCTCTCAATAGAAGCAACCTTTATAGTATGTTTGACTTTATAAACATTTTCTTTGCCTTAGATAGGTCTATATGTAAATATACAGGATTTGGAAATGAATCACCGGGTTTCTCTACCTTTTGAACAAAATATCTGCTTTGTAGATGATCTACTGTTTAAATATTATTTTGTGAGTATAACCCGGTGAAGTGTATTTTAATTAAAGGATTAAAATAGCCTACACATTTGCGTGTGTAATAAGCATAAATCTACATAGATGACGATAACTTATTTTACATATTTACGATGGAAGTAAATCATAAAAATACTTTATAAACAATATAAATAATTAAATATATTGTTAGATGTAAAAGAAATTTACAGGTTTTTTCTATATTAGAAATTGAACATATTATACAAATAAGAATTTATTCTTTCTAATTTTCTTTGACAAATACTTAGATGTTCTATTTTATAAAACTGTTGGCATGACCAAAATTCTCATTACAACTTAAAAAAAGTCTTGAACAATCTTTAAACATGCATTTCTATTCCCTTCGTTTAATAATGGATGTGCTCCTATGGCATCCTTCCTATAACAACAGTCTATCAATGTATACGTCTGATTCAGGAATTTTTCATGTTGATTTAGAATATAAAGACATAAGTTAGGAAGGAAAATTACATGAATTATGTTTAAAATTTATTTCTGTTGCTACGTTGGTATGACATGTTTTTTCAATCATTTTCTTTCATCCAACGTCTCGTTTCACAAATCACATTATAAGTTGTCCACAACATTTCACTTCTTAAACTATTCCCAATAAATTTCCGTTAATTGTCGAGTTCTTGTATTTCCTGTACAGCTTGATTTGGGCCAAGAGGAATGTTTTCTACAAATAGTAAATTTATCAAAAAGTAACACATCTGAAAACGTTTCTCCAACTATAGCGTTAACAACACCGATGGTTAACGATTGTGTAAAGGTTTAATAAAACTGAAATTAAATAAATGAAGTTGCGTCTTTTGATGGGATTCGTGTTGCTCATTCTATAGTTCTCTTTATAATGTTACGTGGATTTGTTTGTCATTTCGTCGATTTTCGTTTTTTTTTCACATCGTTTTCAATTTCTCGTCAACTTATGAATGTACGAGGGTTGTCCGTAAAGTTCGTGGACAAGCTGAAGTCTGCGTAAGAATAGCATTTCAGGTAAATTCTTTTTGCATATTTGTAATCCTGAACTATATCCTAGTTCGGTTATATCAATATTTGTCCAATTTTAAATGCGAAATAATAACACTTACTTCATGTAAATATAAGCAATAGGGATCCGGAGCACGGCGAAAATATCACATAGCATGCAGGCTGGTGTTTTCATATTTTTGCTATTTTAAGTTTCAAAATCCGCCAAAAACATTGAAACTTACATTGTGACGTCGACAATAGTCTTGACGTTACACCTGCTAAATTTGAATGGTCAAAATTTCGAAATGGCGGAGAAATCTCGATTTGAAGCATTGAATCCAGAATCGGCATCACTGAAAAAGGAAATTTACGGAAAAGGTGGAGCAGCGGGCGGTTATAAAGTTTTGTGTAGACATCGGAAAACGCCAACAGAAACACACAAATTCTTAAAACAGTCTGAGAAATATAGCAAAGTTAGTCGTTCATTGGTATTCAAGTGGCACAAAAGGTTTGGGGACGGAAGAGACAATTTGAAAGAAGGTAGGCCATCTTTCAGGGAATCAGATGCGATAAAAGAAGAAGTTCTGAACGTTATCAACAGTGACCGGCGACTAACAGTTCGCGAAGTTGCAGACAAATGTGATATTTCTAAGACTACAGCGCACCACATTTTAGCAAATGATTTAAATATGAATCGAGTATGTGCTGGATTGGTACCGCGACTTCATCAACAGAACATTTAACAAAAAGAATGGAATTGTCAAATCAATCTATTTAAAAGTTTCTCGTGGTTGCATACGATTTCTAGACAGAATAATTACAACCGACGAAAGCTGGTTTCATTTCTACGATCCGGAAACTAAACAACAGTCAAGTCAGTGGAAAAACTGTAACTCACCGCCACCAAATGGGGCAAAAATAACCAAATCGTATCTTCTCTCCCATGTACCAATGTGGCATCTGTCCTTAAAATTTTTGGAATGGTCTCTGTTACCATGGAAACCAGCAAAAATGTCAAAAAATTATAAAATGCTCTCAACTTAATGAAACTTAATATAAATGTTAACTGCCATGTGTAGATGAGACTTTTGACTTTGGAATTTCCAAAATGGCCACCGTTGCCATAGAAACTGCAATAATGTGAAAAATTTTAAAATGCTCCAAACTTACTGAAACTTTACAGAAATGTTAACTAGCATACATATATCTGGCTTTCGACTTTGGAATTTTCAAAATGGCTGCCGTAACCGTGGCAATGGGGTTGGGTGACATCCGCTATTGCTTGCAATAGCAATTCTAGTTGATCTTGTGTTTCCAAATTAGAACACAATTTTTATTTGAATTACGACTTGGTGTATTTCAACAAATATATATAGATTCTTACATTGGAAGCAGTGGATAATCCGACTTATCCAATCGAGATAGTTAAATTATCGAAATGTAAAGTTTGAGCCTCGGTGAGGACTTTAATAATTCGATAATTTGACTATCAAGATTAGATAAATCCGATAATCCACAAGTTACTATGAGAGAATCTGTTCCAAAACCTCCTTCGAGTGCCTTCATATTCCTTCTACGTCACACACGTACGCAATTGATGTGCAAACACTTCATTTATCACCAGGCATCACTGAATCAATCGGGAAATCAAACAATAATAATAAAAAAAAAACACTTTCAATCAAGAACATTGCATTTAATGAAATATCTATCTATATGTAATAGTAAACTACTGGAACAACAATTTCTGATCACGAAGGTGGACCTATTTCGCCGTTGTAAAAGTTTTTATAAAGTTGTCAATTTATCTAACAGGTATTAGCACATTCATCCTTAGAGCTGATGAAGGTAATGACCTTTTAACTTAACCAATCATCATCTGCAATTATCGGCAACCACACGTAGATTAATTTTTTTTAAAATAAGGGTCCAGAGAGGGTAGGATTGCTAAAGAATTAGGGAAGTTATTTCATATGTTTTGTGTCAAGGACAGTTGTTGATTTAATGACTGTGCTCTAAAAACTATCCCAAATTTTTATACTCCTCTTTTTTTATCAAAATTTCAGTCATTTGTTTTGTATTTCAAAATGAAAGTTGTATATAAATGAGTTACCAGTTTTGAAATGCATACAAACCGTGGTTTTCGTCTTCGTTCATGCTTGAGAGCCCTGGTTCATTATCATCTTCCTCTGAAATTTTTAAGATCAATAATAAAAAATAATACTAATATAAATAAAATAATATGTAATGTGAAGAAATACAATTGAAAACATAGAACAAATTAGAATTGATGGTCACCGTATTAAAAAGTTTGTTTTTCTTGTATAATTCTGCCTTTTACTGACTATACACGTTATGAAATAGAATAAGTTTTTGTGCAATTATTGCCTTTAACTTAGACCTAAGAAATATATCAAATAGCTGTATTTGGCAAAAACATTTCGGAATTTGTTCCTAATTCATATATGAGTTTAAATGCCCTTTCGTATCCATCACCTCTTTTTTTACTCGTGATGTCATCCGTTAATTTTTAATTGTTCTAGTGTAGTAAATGATCTTGTTGCTCTTATTAAGAACACAGTTTGTACTACAATTTCGACTTGAACTATACAACACATAAATATATATAGATTTTTACTTTGGTACCTGTGGATAATCGGATTTATCCAGTAGAGATTGGATAAATCCAATATTCCACGAGTAACTATGTGATAATCTGTGTATCTAATGCTTATCAAATACTTTCTCATTATTGATAGCCCAAAACCTCTTCGATTGCCTCAACATTCCTTCTAAGTCAGACACATACAAAATAAATGCTTCGTTTATGCATCACTTAATCAAATGGGAAATCAAACATTAATAAAAGAACACTTTCAATCAAGAACATTGGATTTAATGTAATATATATTGATATGTAGTAGTAAACAACTTAAACAAAAATTTCTGATCATGAAGGTGGACCTATTTCGCCGTTTGAAAGTTTTTAGAAAGTTGTTAATTTATCTAACAGGTATTAGCACATTTGATTCATCCCTAGAGCTGATGAAATTAATGACCTTTTAACTTCACCAATCATCATCTGAGATCATTGGCAACCACACGTAGATTTTTTTTTAAACAATGGATCTAGAAAGGATTGAATTGCCAAACAATTAGAGAATTTATATTATATGTTTCTCGTTTTTCTATTTAAATTTAAATCAGTATGTTTTGTATTTCAAAATGAAATTGGTTTATAAATGTGTAACCAGTTTTGAAATGCATACAAACCGTGGTTTTCGTCTTCGTTTATGCTTGAGAGCCCTGTTTCATTATCATCTTCCTCTGATTTCTTTACTGTCAATAATAAAGAAATAGAACTGATAAAAACAAAATAATATGTAATATGAAGAAATACAATTGAAAATATGGAACAAAATAGAAATGAGTTTTATCGTATTTTAAATGGTTTTGAACACCCTTTCTTGTATAATGCTGACAAATATACTGCCTTTAATTGACTATACCTGTTTTTTTAAAGTATAATTAGTATTGTGTTACCATTGCTTTCATGTTAGACCTAACAACTATAAGGTATATTCGTGCATGACTAAAGTAATGTTATCCTAGGATAAAAATGGAAACTATTTATTTGAACCAATATAGATATTGCAATAACATGTACTAGATCATCATAACCCGTACAAAACTATTTCAACTTTCCCACTCTTTTAAAGCAAATAGTTCCTTTCATATAGGCGCATTGAAGCGTATTGGCTATGCAATATTCCTAGAAGATTCGACTTTTTTTTAATGCATTTCTTATCATTATTCCTTCTTCTTCTTACATGGAAGGTAAGCAACAAAAGTTTTTTAACGATACATTAAACTGCATCACTTAGAATGCCTAAACAAACGCAAGCATGACGTTATTATAGAATTAAACACATTTTTTCTAGAGGTTATTGATGTGTAAACTGGGGCGATTAACTCACAAACTGAATAAAAGTCCGAAGGACTTTTATGTAAAGTTTGTGAGTAAGCGACCCAGTTTACACATGAATAACCTCTAGAAAAAGTGTGTTTAATCCTTATAATTCTTAGCAAAACATTCGCAAGTTTTAATTAACATTTTTTTATTCATTGGCTTCGATTTACCGTCAAATGCACAATAGACATGTCGTAACTAAGGAATTAGCCGCCATATTGACTTTCTAAAATTTATAAATGTGCGATTAATGCAATAGAATCTAAAATGAAATATCACATACCTAAAAAAACGTCCTTTTATGGAGATATTTTCCAAATTTGAAGCGTACTAGCAACAGAATGTTCTTCAGATTGAGAGTTTTCATTCGTATGACGTCATGTGTTGCCATGACGTTAACGCGGTAAGATCATTCATGATATTTCGCGGAATTTTATTTTATAAAAATTTCATACATTTTCCAAGCTTGAATACATTATTTCTTTTTTTTTCTATGCATCAACAAATTATGTTGTTTGTTTTTCAATCTCAATTTGCTTAGTACTCATGGATAACATGCATATGTATAGCGCATGAATATATCAAGTAAAAGTAGTTTCGGCAACATGATTTATCGAAGTGTAAACCAAGGGAAAAACTTCTAATGGACCAATCGAATTCAAGTATTTGTAGATATGCAAATCATAAAAGAATTATCAACATATATACTACACGTTAGCTATAGGTATTTAATACTGGTTCTCTGTAACTATTTAAACTCTTACATAGGGAGTGTGGCACGCATGGTCATGGATTTTCTTCAAACTTCACACACTTACTAGTCTTAATGAAACAAACAAAAAATGGCAAAATTTTGGTTGCTAAGCATATCGGTTGCCATAGCAACCGATGACCAGTTTTACCTCTTCTGGATATCTATGATTTTAAGCTGAAAATGGCTATTTTCAACATAATTTTCATAATAAATGATTAAGAGAAAGACTAATTTTTTATGATTTTATTAAATATAAGCATTTTATTAATGTAATTTAATAACTGATATTTTCATATTCATTTTCAATCATAATCACATATACCCCCCTTTTTATGTGGTTTGCATTAGGTAAAAAATACCCTTTGAGGTCATTTTTGAATGCTCACCATAATTTTTTGCGGACACCTCAGTTAAAGTCAACCATGAATTCATAAATACCAAAGTCATATCTTATCAATGATGCGAAAAAGTAATGGGAAGTATGTTTCATTTTTTGTTACCATGGATACAAAATGCTTAGTTTTCATTTTTCAGAAAAAAATTTGAAAAATTTTGAAAAAATGTTTTAAAACCTAATTCTGCAGTCAGAAAAAATAAATAAATATACAATTTGTGGAAATTATTGTAATCATAAAATTTTAAACATATTCATTTATATAGGTATAATAGTTTTAACTCTGTTGCTATGGAAACAATTTCATGATGATACACAAGTTTAAAACAATTTTGAAAAAGTTTCAGTTAGTTTCTTAAATGTGCACTAAAGTAGGAAAACAAAACACTTATTAAGTTTCACTGTATTCACACATGTGTATGTATAAATAATTTTGCTAGTATAGTATATCGATAATGGTGTTACCTCTTGAAGGAAACAAATACAATTTCTCTAATGTGGATAAAATTGCTGATTATGAAGAAATTTCTGTTTTCATGATCATGAAAAATATACAAGAAAACTAGAAAAACAAATACTAGTAAAATCATTTAAAAATTAAATATTCAATTGTGCAATATTTGGGGCTGGAAAGATTTTGTAAAAAGAAATGGTTGTGGTTTGCTTTATGTCCAGTGTCAAACATCTCATGCATATTTCAGAAGAGAACAAAATCAATAAATTTAATAGGAACATTGTAGGTTCTGTGCTAGTCTACTGACCAAAAATTAATTAAAGTCAATAATTTGATACAATTAAACACAATAAAAATAGAACCAAAAGAGTCAGACGTTCATCCTCTAAATAAATAATAAATGACCATCTAAACTTTCTATAAAGGAAAAATACCTTTATTATGAGCTGTTTATTTTCTTATTCATTCTTTTAAACTCAATGTTGAAATGGCAAAGCATGTATAGCTATACGTTTTGAATAATATTGTATTATTGGATGATGAGTATCTACATGAAGATAATTTTGAGGTGAAGTTATAAAAATAGAAAATTTCAAAAGGTCCTGCAATAGGGCTAGGCTGGGATGAAGGCGGACAATTTAAAATATCACTGGAAATCGGGATCAATTAGACAAGGACAGAAATTTCAATAGGTTAACTAGGGAGCCCTAAAAGAATAAACACAAGGGTCCTTTAGCAAACAAAGGGCGTAACAAGCAAGGGCGGTTATAGTCGGCTACTCGATGGTCCCTGCTATCCATCCGACACATTTCTTGTTTGACGTTCTGGCTGGGGAGAATTTTCGAGATTTTCAAAAAAATACGGTTTCCTACGAGGACCCTCGGAAAATCTGACAGTGGGTGGTTGCGGGTCTTACAACGAGCAACAGGGGAAAATATACCATCAAGACAATTTTCATATAAGGGGTCCCACTGACTGTCTTAAGAGATGGCCTGCTACATTCATGCTTCATTGATTCCATATGTAATCAACAAAATGTTCCAATGAATGAGGGGTAGGCCCTCAGGGCCCCTTGGATCCGCCTATGGTAGCACTATATTAACATTACTAATAGGCATTGGATTATTGAAATTTGAAAAAATAACAATTATCTTCATGGATTTTTAGCAGCAAATTAAAAAATATTGACAATATGATAACTCTAGATCTTTACACAGGGTAACTTTAAAAGAATTATATACATGTACATATACTTTGATTTTCACTGAAAGCCCATTACAGAAAGATGTTTCTCAAAATTAGTATATTGTCTTTCTTTTAACAAAAAAAATACATTTTACTTTGAAACAGGAGTCAATGTTTATAAATAACATATTATACATGTGACTTTTTGTCCGCGACTTTTTGTCTGTGACTTTCTGTCCTTCATTCTGACCGTTATCATAACCAGGAAAATGACTTTATACCTATTTATATGTAATAGGCTTTGCATCAAATTTATAGAAACACTTAGATTGAACCATTAATTTTTTCAAATAAGAAAATATAAAATGCTTACAAACATATTAGCAAACGATAAATGTATTGACTTTCGGGAACATTTAAAACTAAGACAAGGCTCTGGCAACCCTCAAGTCCGCGAATATGTATACTTATATTTTATGAAAATATTTTAAACTACCAGGATATCGTGCATGCAGGGGCTCGGGCATACCGCAAGTAGTCCGCGAAATGTTTATTTGTTTTTTATGAAAATATTTAAAACTACCAAGATATCCAACACAAGGCTCGGGCATGCCTTAAGTAGTACGTGGAAATAATTATTTACTGTAAGAAAATATTAAAAAACAAACTATATTGGATTTATCAACTTACATATGTATTTATGCATGGCCTACTTCAATCACACCTTTTGTGTGTTACTTTATATTTGTGATCAAACGTGTCAAATTATAACCAGTAACATACAACATAATTTACAACACAGATAAATACAATATACTACTCAATACCATAAAAAGTTTAAATAATCCAGTGCTCGTCAAAGTACCCTAAACTGTTTTTCCCAGTTTTTTACCATTCAATCTTAATGTTAATTTTTCATAAATTTTAAGCAAATCCTACATTTTTGTCCTATAAGATATAAATAAGTTTTAGGTAGTGCAACGACCAGGACACAGTAAAACGTTGGTCAGGTCAAGTTTTTTACCCAAAAACATATTGTTTTCTCTGTTTTTTTTTAATAATATTAAATAACACAGAAATTTTCATCGGTCAGGTTTTTGCTGTTGTTGGTCAGGTCATTGTCAACGTTAGGAAGGTAACGTTTTCTGAATTTTTTATTATTTTTTTCAATATTTATTCATTAATTTATATATTAAATGATCAAATTTTATTATATTTCAAATTTAACATAAATCCTTTAAGAAATAAAAAAGTTATTAGCATTTTCATTTGGTCCTGTCATTGTCAGCGTTGGTCAGGTCACGTTTTATGAAGATTTAAAAAAAGTTTTCTATATTTTTTTCTTATATTTATGTATTGAATGGTCTAAATTTATGACAATTTAAATTTGACATCAATCCTTTTAGAAATAAAAAGTTATTAGCATTTTCGTTTTGGTACAGTCATTAGAGTAACCCACCAAAGGGAGATAATTCGTATTGTGAGGAATATTGCACAATGATCATTTTTAGAAATTAATTTCACATGTTTCTAGGTAGATTACCCGTAACTTTTTTTATTTTTGACTAAAACAAGACTGAAATTAATTGTTTTGTGTTTCTTTTAATAGATGTAGCCGCATATTTCACAACACTACACCAAATATTGCATTTTCTCAAAATCCCAACTTTCTCTGCTGTTACCATGGTAACCAACCAATATATATATCGGTTGGCATTATTTTTCTGACTAGTCTAATAGGATCTACATATCAGCCAATTTCCAGGAAGATCGGTGACTATGTGTGCCGAAAAGTTTAAGTGGTTACAGAGAATGAGTATTAACACCTACAAGAAATTTGCCTTCAAGAATTACAAAACATATATTATGTGTCGTAATGCACATCAGATGCAATTAAAAATAAACACTTTTATTATATATTTGCATATAAAGTTTTGCTGTACCTGTAGAAAACTTATTACAAACAGGATAGCACATCCTAATTTTTACAAGGCCCGTAAATTTAGATACGACCTGATAAACTTAACATCCTTTAAATAGAATTATTTGAAAAGGTTAGCAATTCAATCAACACTGTGATTAAATCTCTGTTTTATCGGTATAAATATTGAATTAGTTATCAGTTTATAAAAACCAAACTAAATATTACTGTTATACACATATAAACATTCACGGTTCTACAATTTGTCGATACCTATAATTTGGCATTGCAAAAGGTCATGTGAGTACTCTAACAATTGTACTTTGTGTTTTGTTGTGTTTTGGTGAGGGTTTTTATGTGCTTTGTATCAATCTGATGAGTTAAGAACTTTTCAACTGATTTGCATAGTTTGTTTTTATGTCGTACTGTTAAACTACTGTCCCATGTTAAGGGTAGGGTTTGGCAACAACAAACGTGTTTAACTCCACCACATTCTGTATGTACCTGTCCAAAGTCAGGTTGCTGTAATTCAATTGTTTTCGTTTGTTGCTGTATATCATATTTGTTTTTAGTTTTTTGTTTATTGTTTTATACATAAATATGGCAGTTAGTTTTGAATTGTTTTACATTTGTCATTTTGAGGCCTTTTATAGCTTACTATTCGGTATGGGTATTGCTCATTGTTGAAGGCCGTATAGTGATCCATAGTTGTTAACTTCTCTGAAATTTGGTCTCTGGTAGAGAGTTATCTTATTGGCAATCGTACCACATCTTCTTATGTTTATATGACCACAAACATGTTTCACATGTATTTTTGTATTTGCAATCATCCTGTCCCCGTTTTCCCGTATATATAGATGGATAGAACTGGTGGTGTTAAATGGTTATCAAAGGTACCAGGATTATAATTTGAGCAGGAATAAATGAGCACTCAGGTAATCCCACATACAAAAACATATCATTTGACAAGGATGAGATTTTGGCGAATCATAAGTCCTTCATGGCTTCAATTAACATTGCATTGAACAACAAATCGGAGGACTTACCTTGTTTGTATTGGATACCTAAACTTCACAAAATTCCGTACAAACAACGGTACATTGCCGGCTCATCTGCATGTTCCACTAAAGAATTGTCCATTAGATTGACTAAAATTCTGTCCGCAGTGAAAGAGGGTCTTCAGAAATACTGTGAAACGGTTTACTCGCGTAGTGGTATTAACCATATGTGGATTCTTAAAACTCTAAAGAACTTCTGGATAATTTTAAATCTCGGTCTTTTTCTGAAATTAGTTCTATCAAAACTTTTGATTTTTCTACCTTGTATACCACCATTCCCATGTGAAATTGAAAACCGTCTAAAAGAAATAATCCACAATGCTTTTCATCATAAAATGGTAGCATACGCTATAAATTTATTACTTTGGGATACCATAAGGCATATTTTGTTAATAGCGAACAAAAGGGTAAAACATGCTACACAGAGGAACAAGTGATCAGTATGCTGGAGTTCCTTATTGACAACATATTTGTTGAATTTGGAGGTAGACTTTTCAACAAATTGTCGGCATTCCTATGGGAACGAACTGTGCGCCTCTCCTTGCCGACCTCTTCTTATTTTCATATGAATCGGAGTTCCTTCAGACACTTGTAAAAACAAAAAGATCAAAGAAGCCAGGTTATTTAATTTCACTTTCAGATATATTGATGATGTTCTTTCCATTAACAATCCGAACTTTTCTGATTGGGTTCCATTAATATATCCACCAGAACTAGAAATTAAAGAAACAACAGACACGGCTTCCTCCGCCTCATTTTTAGACTTATACCTCGAATTTGACATACACAGTCATCTCAGTACCAGAATCTATGACAAACGAGACGATTTTAATTTTGAAATTATCAATTTCCTCCACCTTAGTAGCAATATACCAACTTCACCTGCATATGGGATATACATTTCCCAACTTATTCGGTATTCAAGAGCTTGCAGCTCCTACTCAGACTTTGTAAAACGTCACCAGTGTCTGAGCAGAAAGTTGATGAACCAGGGTATGTCAAAGAACGTCTTGTCCTTTTTCTAAAAAGTTCATCGGAAGGTACCAAGAACATGTTGATAAATATTCCGTATCAACTTCACAAATAATACACGATGGTCTTGAAGTATAGATTTTGCGTAGTGACGTTGTTTATCATCTTAATAACGTGTTATAGTATTCTTTATTTGTCTTAATTAATACTACTTTTATTATTAAGCTCAGTTTTTGATATATCCATTTGACGTGACTCTGTGCTTATGTATCCCGTCATACCTTGAACGACAAAATTATTTCATTTTTTAATATTACTTTTACTGTTAAGTCTGTTTTTTGTGATATACATTTGACATGACTCTGTACTATGTATCCCGTCATAATTTGAACCACACTATTAGTTTATTTGTTGATATTGCTTTTGCTGTTGGGTCTGTTTTTGTGGTGTCCATTTTGCGTGACTCTGTGCGTATGTATTCTGTCATACTTTGAACGACAAAATTGTTTTATTCATTGATATCACTTTTGCTGTTGAGTCTGTTTTTGTGATATACGTTTGACGTGACTCGGACTTATGTGTCCCGTCATGATTTTAACCACACTATTATTTTATTTGTTAATGTTGCTTTTGCTGCTGGGTCTGTTTTTGTGATGTCCATTTTGCGTGACTCTGTGTTTATGTATCTCTTTATACCTTGAACGACAAAATTATTTTATGTCTACCTGTACGAATTTCAAACGCGCGATTTTACGCCAGTACTTAAAACCTTCCATCCTTATAGGTGGATTTTACATAGATAAATAAAATCGTATGATATAAGCATAATGAGGATGTTAAATTTGATGTATGCCCCCCTTTTTGTGCTTCTTCGTAACATTTGTTTGTTTTATAGTGATTAAGATGATAACACAATGTTGACTGCTGTAATCCTATTTTGACATTTTACCAATTGTGTCTGTTTGTTTTGTTCACGCATCGTTGTCAATATAATGGAATTTGATACGACTGTCATACAAGTGAGAGGTTTGGCTAGCCATAAAACCAGGTTCAATCCACCATTTTCTACATAAGAAAATGCCTGTACCAAGTCAGGAATATGACAGTTGTTATCCATTCGTTTGATGTGTTTGAACTTTTGATTTTGCCATTTGATTGAGGACTTTCCTTTTGAATTTTCCTCGGAGTTCAGTATTTTGTGATTTTACTTTTAATACGTCAGACGCGCGTTTCGTCTACATAAGACTCACCAGTGACGCTCAGATCAAAATAGTTATAAAGCCAAACAAGTACAAAGTTGAAGAGCATTGAGGACCCAAAATTCCAAAAGTTGTGCCAAATACGGCTAAGGTAATCTATTCCTGGGATAAGAAAATCCTTAGTTTTTCGAAATCTTCAAAGTTTTGTAACAGGACCTATTTACCCTTCTTTATGAGAATGTGATGTGATTGCCAATGAGACAACTATCCACCAAAGTTTAAATGAAGTGGATGTGAGCAATAGTAGGAACCCATTCGGCCTTGAGAAAATGAGAAAACCCCATAGGGTATTGTAGCCCATTGACAGTTTATTCTTTTACTGAGGTGTTTTGCTTTTAGTCATGCCTCATGGTTAATGCTAATCACATGTTGATCAATATGGTAATATTTTTTGGTGAGACAGTATATATTTTACGTTGCTTCATATGTTGCCTCATCACTGATTTTGAATTAATCGTCTGCTTTTAAAATGAGCAACACAACAAGTTGAAGTACGTGTTGCCGAGTGTATATTTTTTTTATATGGAATTAATTATAGTCTTTGTCTCTTTGTTCGGCCTAGATTTTTTAGTGTGATATTTATACATTTTAAAATAATTCTTGGTCGCTTTGCTATTTCTCAGTATTTGGACATTATGTTGGCAATACGCCTTCAGTATTTTTATGTTTCACCTTTTTTTAATCAATTTCATTGAAGAACATCTCGGGGTTTAATTTAAAACTGTTATATCATAATTACCAACATATTGACAGTAAGACAAATACAGTTGAGTAACTATTCATTTACACTCTGAAGGAGTATGAAATAAGCTACTTGAGTATAAAATTTCACGAACAATAAAATTACACTAAAATAAGAAGACTATGTACCATTGGAAACCATTCAACATCAAAATGAAGCGGGTTAATGCAAGTATAGTTCACCAACGACGAACACTGAAATGCAGGATCCTGCCTTGGGATAGACACATCTATATAATGTGGCGGGGTTGAACAAATTTGTGACCGCGAAAGCGTTCCCCTAACCTAAGACAATTGTGTAACCGAATAACATCATGAACATAGATCAAACTATAAATAAAATGTGAAAAGGATTGACTAATCAAAGCAGGAAGCACAAAACAACATAAACACAAAATACACGAAGTCCGATTTGAGTGTACCCGGAGTTGCTAAAAGCTGGTTCATTACCAATACCAACTAATAAATAAATCATGGTCACCTAGAATATCGAATCGAACAGAATACATCCAACGGAGTTATTGAAAAGACAACATAAAAAGTCCGAGAAAAACACAACCTTGTGCATTTCCAAAATATAAGTATTTTATATCAACAGGATATAGGACCACACATGTTGTTTGAATGTTTGTTTGAATTTTGAGGTCAGTTATGTTGTGTGTCTGTGATGTAAGTTAACACAGTTTTGGCTGCTTGATACCAATTATTTTCACATTAATATGTCATGCCTGTTTGGGTTGCTCACCCGATTTTGTCAATATAACGGAACTATAAACAACTGTCATGGAAGTCGAATGATTGACTAGCTATAAAACCAAGTTTAAACAAATATTTTCTTCGGAAAATGCCTGTACGAAGTCAGGAATATAGCAGTTATTTTTGACTTGTTTTGTTGATTTATAGCGGCAGATTTTGTTAGTTTCAGTTCGGTATTATGTCATACTATTTTTCATAAATGTATAACAAACATGCTGCTATATTACAATTTATCAAAAACAAAATCAATGTGACTACCGATAAAGGCAATATGCAAAGATCTTACTATGTTGTAAAATTGATATCTTTTATGAATATTAAGATTATTAAAAGGATCAATTAGTATACATGGATCTGTTCTACATTCTAATCAATATTACCATAAATATTAGGATGTGATATCCATTTTTAATCAAAATTCTACACGTAGATCTTTTTAGTTCGAAAATATCGATTGCTTTTGTAAGACGGAATAATATAACAAAAATTATTGTTTAATAAGTGTGGTCTAAAAACAACTAAAAATACCAGGCTCATCATTTGGTACGCATTACGTGCGTTTCATCAACAATCAAATTCATTATTTGCACTCGAAACAAAAAGTAATAAGAAAAATGTTTTTGTTTACCAAGTTGTCGTCCTTATGGGTTTCTATACATCGTATATTCCATGTTCATATCTCGTAGTTCCCTGTGCTAAAATTACTTACAAAAGAAGCCATTTTGCCATTGTTTACATATAATCCTTTTAACGAATGGCTTGTTCATTTTTGTCTGCATGCATATAGTCACGTATGAAATAAATAAAAGAATAACAATACCTCCTTTCAATCTTGTAGTTAGTATTCCACACATTACACCTGAAAGGCTGCCTAAGATCAAATAGAATTCGTCACCTGTAAAACAATGCTTCAAATCAATTACCGATCTTTTTGCCATTACCCATGAAAAACTATAAACGGTTTTACAAAATTGTGATATTCCATGGTTACCAAGATCCGCTTTTGTAACTGTTTGATTCTATCACGCTCTTTAAGATGAATAACAGTCTGAAACATTTAGCTATTGGACTGATAATTTCAATTTTTAAATTTGATAAATTTTTTTTATCAGAGATACCAGCTTCACAATTGTGTGCACAAGACGCGAGTTTCGTCTTTAAAAGACTCATAAGCGACGCTCGTATCTAAAAAGTTAAAAGGGCAAATAAAATAAGATGCTGAAGAGCATAGAAGACCCTAAATTCCAAAAGATATTGCCGATTTTAATTTCTAATGATTTTTAAATTATTTTTTTTTACGACTTATACATAATTACATAATATATTATTGAAATAACTATTCTTCATGTTTGTAATCATTAATCCTTAAATATAAAAATTTACACATTAACGAAACATTGTTTTGTTTTGTATAACTGGTTAAACGGCATTTTAGCATTTCGAGTAAAATGTTACTCAAAGATCTATCGAAGCAAGACAAAATCAACATAGAACCAGAATGTTGTGTTTAGATTTCGATTATTCATTCCAACCATGACTTTGTAACACTCTAACTAATTCCATAATTTCTTATCAGTTTTTAAAATGTAATATTGGCTCTGAGGATCTGATACCTCTAACCTGGTATCTTTTATAAAGTAGGTACAATGCAAAAAGAATAGTCATGATAAATGGCAACTGTTTCGGCAAAAAATCACTTGTGTGCGACCACTATTCTGTATGTTCATAACGGTTTTTAAAACGAGCTGAAATATAGCTTTGTGAAGATTCTGATTTTAGTCGAAACAACTGCTGTAATGAGTCGATTGACATTTTTTCTCAGATTTGTAGGATAGAAGAGAAAGGATATGGGGTATCCATCCATGACACAAAATGAATACATGTATAGCAAAAACACAAAGAAACAGGGTTTTTATTGCTGTTCTTGATCTCAAAGTAACAGTAAGGCCTCTGTAGGGCCTGTATTGCTTATCATTTCAAATCAAATATGTAAATGTGTTGTCTATCTTTTATAGTTTTCAATATATAAGATAAAAAATATTAAATTGAACAACAAATCAATCATCATTTACGGTAAATAAAATCCTTTAATTGGTCGAATGAAGATTTTGGTGACTTCTTCTTATCTTTAGATTATATTTTGTCAATCGTTTTTTGTTACAGTTTCTCTTCATATACTATAGTTTCTGTCCAAAACGCTTAAATTGGAAAAATCAGGTGCAATAGTTTCTTAAAGCAGCGCAATGATGATTTGACTGTTTAGACTTATCTGTAAATTTCGTCTAGCTGATTGAAGTTTTCATTCAAAGTGTCTTGCCATCTGTAATCGTATTTTGCAGTAGTATAAATTCTTTAAAAGTAAAATGTTTTGAAAAAAAGTAATTCATTAAATTAAGAAGTCAATTTACAATTTCGAAGAGTAAAATCAAGATAAACAAATTTTGAGGGAAGCTCCAAAAAGGATCGAGACCGAGTGTTGAAGACATAACACGCCTTTCGAATTCTAACTTAGTCAAAATATCACAATCTAGAATGACACAATTTTCAAATTTATAGAATTACAGATTAGTCGACAATTCTTAGATCTATTAACTAAAACTAAAACTAAAATGTGAATAATGAAAATATCATAACATTGCAATACCTAAATTAAATGTTTTAAGTTTGTTTCATAGCCACAGTTGCATGCTTTAATTAAAATATTTAGCAAAGAATGTACTCCAATAAGTTGATTATTCATTGCATTTCATTCTACATATGTGCTGCGTCTGATAGAAATCGTCCCTATGCAAAATAAATATCTACTATTTGCTAAATTATTTCGGGTAGAACAAAATGAGTTGATATAAGAACCCTACAAAACAGACCTACATTCATCTTTATTTCGTATTTGAATGTTCCAAAAAATCAATAAAAGTCAAAGTGTTTCTGTTGTTCCGTTTTGTTTCCTCTTATAGTTGATGTGTTTCCCTCAGTTTTGGTTTGTGACCCGGATTTGTTTCAGTTAAATCGATTTAAGACTATTGAACAGCGGTATACTACTATTGCCTTTTTGCCTTTATTTATACATTTGCATGTATACGTGCACTTGCATAAGGTCGATTGCTATCTGACGCAGCTCATATATTAATTGATATTATGCTTTACCTCTACAGATATTGTCATTTTGGAAACCTATTCCAACTGGGATCATAAACAGAATAAATAACAAAATCAGAAGCACTCCTATTGTCCCACACTTTAAAACTGGAAAAAATAAAGAAATTTAGAAAACGAATACTTATTTAAAGAATTGTTTGATAGATAATGGCTTTTACATTTTTAACAGGTGGGTGCAAAAATGCTATATCGCAAGGAATTGGCACAAGTGAAAGACCTTTTGTCACAGTACAAAGCAAAATATTGCTTTTCTATGATTTAAGATACATTAACGATTTTTAAATGAGTTGTAATGAGGTGTCAATAGACGAGCAGGAACTGCTACCCGTTACAAGACACGTAAATACTACCGCGGAATGGGTTCGGTTTCCGCTACAGAATCATTATTTACTTGTATAAAATACTTTTGTTACCTACTGTTTGTCTTTTCGTCATTTTTTCTTCTTTTACTTAGTTGTAGTGTTGGCTGTTTTTCTTCAACTTTGTTTTTCATTCTCCTTTTCAGAGACAAATCTGATTCGTGAGATTCATTTGCCTTTGAAAACGTACCTATCTCGAGGAACACGATGGGCGCAGGATCTGCTTACCCGTTTTGAGCACCTGCCACGATCCCTCTTTCTTAATCTTAGTTTTTAGTTTTTTCTGAAGTGGTTTTTAGACTGTTTTGTTTTGTCTTTCATGGCTTTTTCGTTTTTGCCATTTTGTTGTGAGTTTCTCTTCGATAAGAATTTTGAATGTCCTTTAGGTTTCTTCCGCATATTTTGTTTTTCCTTATAATTACATAGTATAGTTCACAAAAGAAGCCAGACGATTACAAAAATAACTAGTACTGTTTGGATGATTATCAGCTTTGAAGTAATGTTCTCGCATTGTGGTCTTTGAACACCACATTGAATATTTCATTAATTTCATACACAAATAAATCAATATTTTTTCTCTACCCTTGTATGGTCCACTATTGACTGATTTTACGTCATCCTTCCCTTGTACTGTTTTACAGTTTTGTTAGATTATTTGTGATCCATATTTTTATTTGTTTGGAGGGCGTTTGATGGTTGGTTTTGTTTGATGATTTGTTTGAGGTCTAATAAAATCTATCATTAAGTGTGACAAAACATCGCATTAAATACCTTCCATTGTATGCATGTCGTCTTTATAAAATGCGATACTGATACGTTTCAAGCATGAATTGTCCATTTTACACCAGTTATCTAAAAGTTTTAGATATATAACCAATCAACTATAAATAATAATGTTTAATGCAAATGCAATTTTACAAGTTTTCGTAATTAAAGTAAAATATTGTATCTAAATTTCTAAGTTTAAACATTATTCAAGCAGTTGGCAGAAAATTGAAAAACAAGCCGACAAGTGCAATTTTTTATAAGATGCATTTTAAAAAATATATCACTTTATAAAGTTGATGCGTCCAAAGGCGTTTTTCTGGATTAACCTTTCCCAAGAACGCTCAAAGCCATATATTTAAGCTAAGTATGTAGAAGAACCGAAACAGCTGAATGTAAATGTTCAGAAATAGATTCTTTTATTCCTAATTCTTTTCGTTGTCTTTCGCCATGGCGTTTTTTTTTTTCTTCATCTTATGAGTTTTTAATGTACCCTTATCATCTTTTTTTTTATCTGCCAATTGTAATTTGGTGCATAAAATAAAACATATTTTTCATTCACTTTAAGATATTAAAAATGACTTACGTTTTGGTAATCATATTACCTCTATTTGGAATACAGTGACAACACCATAGACAAAAGATATGTATAAGTGCAACTATAAAAATAGTGATACCAAAGCCAACCATTGTATACGACAAGTATGATTTCCAGCATTGGCCACCTGAAAATCAAATGATAAAGATGTCTGCTTGTATACATTATGTAAACCAATCAAATTACAGAAATTTAAACTAGTCAAGCTAATTAAAGTTGGGTCGTCGAAAATGAAATTTTTCTGTAAACAAAAGTTCTTGCTGCTGTATAGACTTTCATGATATTCGAAAAATGCTGTACCAGTGTCATTTCAAATTTCAAAATTTTATGGAAATGTTATTTATGATTCTCTTCACGATTTGATTCCCCATACGCAATGACTGTCAATAAATCTGACAGTTAGACTCAATTAGCCAACCACTAGATAATCATTTATTACAATTAGTGTAAATAATTAGAAGAAGTTTATTCTAAATTTGACATTATGGATTAATTAGATCATGTTTTTTTTAACTTAATGTCAAACCTAGAATCTATTTAAAACCAGAATTTTTAAACAAACATAATATAATAAAAGAAATACAGGTATTCTTTCTTTTTTATTTTCACAAAACTTACTTTTTGGCTTAGGTAACTAAAATAGTGGTTAGTTATTTATTGTCATTATTGTTTCAATAATTGTGATAATGATTTACTGAGTATAAATTTCTTATAAAATAAATGTCATCTGGCTGATGGATGATACAAATAGATTCGTTCCTCTAAAATGTGTTAAATAGGCATAAGCTGTCAAATCAATGTTCACTGAATTCTCATATCTGAATAATAACTTACCAAAAATCGAAATTACCAAAAAAAAAAAAAATTTAAACGAAACAAGAAACAATGCGAAAACTCTCAATTTCGTACGTATTTTAGACCAGACGACATAATTATTCATCAATATTACTTTCGAAGACTGCCGACGGTCATATAACCCGATATGAATACAGTATTAGTATGAAAAGATATCTAGCACGTGCAATCGAATTGGATTTTGTCGGTCTGTTTAATTTAATTTTATATGTTATACAAATATATGTAAATCGTCGGTTTACCTACAAAAATGATTTTGTGCGCCGGATCTGTCAACAAAATGGTTGTTCCTAGTGGCTCCTTGTTCTACTTTCAATGTTGACATTCTTTTCTTTTTTTTAAATGAATGAACCACATGAAAACATGCACACCATCTCCACTAAACGTCAAATTAAAGGTTGCATAAATGAGGTAAAATTATTGACTCTCAAGCCAAAAATAAATCAGCTATGTTTTTAGCTTATTTTGACGAAATTGAACTAAACTGACTGCTAACTTTCTTATCTAATTCATAGCTAATGCCTCTCAAAGAAGACAGCTATCATTTAATTACCGAACTTGGTTAAAAGTTGGAATAACTTTGCATGATATTTAGAGAATACAAAACTTCGGAATTGTTCTAACCACTTGTGTACGATATTCATGTGTTACATAACATTTATAAAGTTTAGATATGCTTACCATTTAGTCTTGCCTCTGTTGTATCTGAAACATATATGAAATGATTACATTGCAAAATTTGGATATTGCGTTTCACGTTCAAATTGAAAAGGACACAGTTCAGTTGAGTAACTCCTCTTTTCAAATGCAGCACAAACCCGTGCTCTGAGTTAACACTTTCTCGTGCACAAAACAAATTTCGTTTAGTGTTTGTGGACGGTAACGTTGTTTGACAGATAGAATTTTTTCTTTTCGGTCGTAGCATTTGCATTCTCTTACATATAGTTTTTGAAGGCTGTTGTTTTGCCAAAATGCGTCTGTATAGAAATTCAAGTCTCCTATTTGGTTCATATTTATTAAATTTGATAAGACATTACTCAATTATTTAGGCAAAATCATGCAGACAATTGATCGCAATAGATGAGATTTGGACAAACAGACACCACACATACTTTTTTGACCAAATTGATCCAAGTTGGCTGCAAAAAGCGAATTATTATTTAGTTATTTCACTGTCATTAACAAATGAAACAAACAAAATCATATTCGATTTTTTCATATGTCGTAGCTTATGCCCTTTTAATGAAACAGGTATTCAAACTCGTGCTCTGAGTTAACACTTTCTCGTGCGCAAAACAAATTTCTTTTTGAGTTTGTGGACTGTAACGTTGTTTGACAGATAGTTTTTTTCTTTTCGGTCGTAGCATTTGCATTCTCTTACATATAGTTTTTGAAGGCTGTTGTTTTGCCAAAATGCGTCTGTATAGAAATTCAAGTCTCCTATTTGGTTCATATTTATTAAATTTGATAAGACATTACTCAATTATTTAGTCAAAAATCATGCAGACAATTGATCGAAATAGATGAGATTTGGACAAACAGACACCACACAGACTTTTTTGACCAAATTGATCCAAGTTGGCTGCAAAAGCGAATTATTATTTAGTTATTTCACTGTCATTAACAAATGAAACAAACAAAATCATATTCGATTTTTTCATATGTCGTAGCTTATGCCCTTTTAATGAAACAGGTATTCAATTTATATCTTAATATGCATCTGACACTCATTTGCTATTAATTCAACCTAAATTAAGTTTATTCATTCCATGTTCATAGTTGTTAGCAAATTATATACTTTTAGCATTAATTCAATGTAATACCTGATTGTAAAACCGTAATGTTGACAAATGCCTGGTCTCTGTTAGTTCCATGTCTGCATTCCCATAGCCCGTTGAAAGTACTATCTATCTGGTTTATTACCTTAAGGTATGTTACGTTTGTTGTTGCATTTTGCCTAATGATTGTATTGTTATACTTTGGTATACATTTTGGAGATGGCAAAGGATGTAAACAGTACCCTTGTTCAGTTTTTTTATTATTGTAAAATTCCACATCATAAACCAGTACGTTGACTTTACATATCAAATCGAGATGGTCTTTTTGGACTGTCCATGTGAGACAAATCTTGATATTACATACATATACACCTATAACAAGATTTTGAAAACATAAAGTTAAGTTGTATGATATTATAAAATCTACAACCAATTTGCAACTTTTATAATCCGACTTACAGAAAGGTAAGGCTGTTATATTTTTTATAATGGTCAAAGTAATGTCCATACAGTATTACTTAACCATTCTTAAAGTTATACAGTATTGCTCAACAGTGCAATTTCGCTATAAGAAACGTTTACTGCAAACAAGACATTTTTGAATCATAACACAGTTAAATATTGAAGAGTATATAAATCAGCAGCCGGTTGTACGAACGTGTCATTAGTCTAATGAGTCATTAAGGTGGTACCCAACACCTTGACTAACATTAATTTGGCTCGTTTAAATTTCATAAAATTTTGACAAAATATTTACTTTGAACCTTTGAAAAAATATAAAATTTCAAAAACTTGAACCAATCATTTTCTCTGAAAATTTTCATTGGATATATAGCAGTTTGACAAACACTAATTTTAATCATTGAGAAGCTTAATATTTCCTTAACAATACAACGTAATTAAAACGTTTAGCTGATTTTACAGAGTTATCTCCTGTAGTGTTAGGTACCACCTTAAGTCTTCATTAGCCTAATGCATCATAAAGGCTTAATGAAGACTTAATGACCCATTAGGCTAATGCCACGTTCGTACAACCGGCTGGATAGAGTAGATGTAAATTAATTACATTTAGATTTAAGGATTTTTGGAATATGATGTATTTTGTAGACAAACAAGATGACTTTCTTTTCTTTTTAAGTTATACTGTTTTCCATTGTGATTAGAAGACATTGGTAAATATATATTTATCTTATCTTTAAAAAAATGTGTCCTTTGTTAGTAGCATTATTGAAAAAGACAAAGATTCAAGTTCGCACTGTCAAGCAAACTGCACAGTAGTTCGCTATTAAAAAAGACAACAACACAAACAGTTTCAAATTGTTTCCATTCTTTCTCCATAACGCCAATATACATAATTTATTTCTGGGAAGTAAGAGCATAAGTAAGAGAAGATCTCTTCCAGTTATATTTCGATAAAAATATTAAAAATGATATAATGACACTCAAACTGCGTACGATGTACGTGTTTATGAACAGCAGGTACATTAAATACGTTTTTTTCGTTATCTTTCTAATAGTCTAAAAGTTAATTGCGTCCCATGTACTTCTTGTTGTTGAATGTTGCATTTTTTATCTCCCTTGTTGAATGTGTTCATATCTTCACCGTCGGTGCTTAAAGGGAAATGATGATATCTTGAAATAACAACCTAGTTTATCTCGCTACAATTTGTTGTGTCCATTCCAACAATAGTAACAAGGATATGTCATATATTACAGGCATTAATATTTAATAGTATTATGAGAGTTTTGTGTTTAAGCTTGCCTTTGATTGTTTTTGACTCATTTCTTATAATTCAAATCTGAATTCTAATATTAAGGAGATAATCGTGAAAAAGCATTTACGACGTCGCGGTCACATGACAGAATTATGTCTATTAGGTGATAGACAAAACATCAGAAGACGAGTTATACCTAAAATCAAATTATTTGCAGATGTTATATTTTCGAAATGATTCAGTGATCAAAGCTTGGCATATTCTTTGGGAACGGTTTGTTCTCGAAGACTGCATTTTGTTCTCTACATGTCACTTGGTTATTTTTGTCGTAGTGGTGCTGTCTGATTGCAGTAAACTTTACATTTCCTTTATTCATATTACATCAACTATATATTTTAGCTTGCTGAAAAGGTAAGCCTGATTTGAAAATCATACTAATATCTTTAGAGTATTTCGTTTTATTCGAACATCATGTTTCATCGTGATTGAATAATTATATCAAAAGATGCTGCTCTATTAAGCTTTAATGATTCATTAGAAAAGCATCAATATTGACAAGTCATAACTATAAAACATATGAATAATGTGTGAACTATGATGATAACATACCGTTTATACATGTTATACAGGCAGAAAGTACTGATAATAATATTACATTCATTTCAAGATTTGACACTGCAAAAGATATATTTCATTAAACAACTAAAGTCCAATATCTGAATCTGTATTTATAATGATTTTTCATTCAACTACATACATATGACATTGTGTAATTTCAGACGGAAATGTATAAGCGGTTTCGGACTTAGTTATGTCGAATAAATGTAATTCAGCAGAGACATGTTTTGTTCATATTTTCTAAAATTGTGCTTTGATTCTTTTTTTGTCATAATATTTCAAATCACGCTACTCAAGTTATATCAGCTTTTGTAAGTCCAGTTGAAAGAAGAATGTAGTTCTTAACAAATGATCAATTGTGCTTCATGCGGTTATAGAATCACTAACTCGGGCCCGGTCTGAAAAAAACCAGTAGTATATATTTTACACAAAAGAGTTCTTACGCATAGCTGTTTCTTTGTCAATAAGTAAAATATTTGGGTAATTTTGGTATCAAATGAAGGCTTAAGGACAGGGCACCACCGTTGAATCCTTGTTGTCAGGAGAAGGTATAGTGAAATGACTGCCACTTTATTTGAACTTAATACAAAGCAGTCATTACATTGAAATTGCAGAATTTTACATCGAAAGCAAGGGGTATGAATTAGAGGTTTTATTCCTTCTTGAGGATGTTTCACGGCAACATTTCATCTCAGACCTGTCGCCCGTTGATGCGATTTCAGCTCAGAAATACCCTCTCGTTTTAAAAGCTATCGATAATATAGAATTATTGAAGAATTGATGATAAAGGAAGTTTGGTAGTTTTCTTCATGTGAAACAATAAAAAATCACTAAGTTTTAGATCAAATACATTAAATGAGATTTTGAATACTAGTTAATAAAGCAACTTCTTCGCATGCCTGTCCCTTGTCTGGAACACTCGTGAGTTCTTGTTGTACGTTTTATTCCAATGGCCTTCGATAGTTAGAGAATTTGGCAGATCTAAATAGTTTATGCTAAATGTATTAAACTATTTGGTTAACAGACACGATTCAAAGTTCGACATACTTTAAGGACAGCTATCTATTATTGAAGACTATATGTTTATAAGTTTTATCATTTGTTTGCTGTCCCATCTCATTAACCTTATCCAAATATTCCTTTAATTCATACGTTAAAACCTACAATGATGCTAGTTTGTCTAACTCATATTCTAACTAAAGATCTTGATAAACTGCTTGTTCAACCTGCATTGCCAAAAATAAGACTGTAGAAGTTATTTATATTATAATGTCATATCATATTCAATTCTCCTCATCTACATGTCAACCTGAAATGCCTCTCTAATCAAAGTATGATTCTATATATGACAGTAGGCGTATTTGGGGTACTCCAACTTGTTCAATTTAATTACAAGGAATTATCGATTTTACATCTCCTGCACATGTTGATTATAAGATTCCATTGTTATCTGTACACCGGAAAGATATAAATGCAATCGTCTCCAGTATACTAATAAACTATATCTATGCTACAATACAAACGACACCATATCTGGGATTTCATTTTCATAACCTTTATATACGTTTAGATGTCGTAATGTTGATTAAACTTAATTGTTTTAGATTCTTAATCAATTTCTCTTTTACTAATACTCAGTTATGTTAAAGTTGCACGTCTTTAGATGGATGTATCATCTTTAAAAGGAACCGAAGTTTCATTGTACATACTATATGTTCGCACATATTTCATATTTTGCATTTAAACTTGTTCAGCATGTTTATATCATCGATAATAAATATAAAAGACGCGGTATGATTGCCAATGAGACGGGTACTTATACATACCCACAACAAATAGACACTAAATACAGATCTGAGAGTACACGCCGTTACTGACAGCTAGCTCAAAGCCAATAACAACCAATACAATCAATTATGCATCTAAGACTAAATTATCTATCAGCACATCCAATATCCAACGGATTTAGTGTAAATACGTCGTAAACAGTCAGAAAAAACATGACCTTCTGCAATGACAAGATACAAGAATCGACAGATTGTAGAGCCATGAATGTGTATATGTATACAGCAATAATATTAATTTGATTTTTATTTACTGATAACAAAATCAATTTTAATACCAATAACAAACAATATTCAAAGATCTAATTACAATATTGAATTGGTTAAAAATAAGTTTATTGAAAGGATCAATAAGTGTAACCGGATCGTTTCTAAATTTCAGGGCTCGATAAGCAACATCTCCGTAAAATGAGGATGTGCTATCCCGTTTGAAATAAATTGTCTACAGGTTCAATCAAACTTCAAAACCAAATCTTTATATCTATGGAAGAATTAAGTTTTTTTTAGTTTTTTAGGGTTTAAGCAATATGTGGTAACGAAATCCCTGACTTAATAACTTACCAGTAATGCATATATTACGTTCATTGAAATCCAAAACGTCACAACAGACACGGTAAAGCTAAGGTTTGCTATCCTAAAGGTTTCATGGTTTCTATTAAATGCAATCAAATAAAGCCCTTGAGGTTGGAGAATGAAAAGGTATCGCTTAGGAAAAATTCATACTGAAGACGTCTTATGTTGTCCTAATTTGTTTTATACTTAAAAGTATCAACCGTCAACACTTTTGCAGGACACTGGTTTTTCACCGCTAGTATTTTCGTTATACCCTGACGTTTTGAATTACATGAGAATAACATAATTTCCATTTACAAAAATATCAATTTATGAAAAAACCAAAACAAAACAAAAACAAAAACAAAAACAAAATACCGCAGATTAGTATGATACTTATGTATTGGAAAAATCGTGTGATGCACATACCGTGATAGAATTCAGTTAGTATTATGCAATCTGTTAATCTATTGATCAAAGTATTGATTTAAATATTTACTTTAGATAACATTTTCGTTTCTATTCTTCCTTTCAATAAATATTCATTTAAGAGATTTCATTGGTTTCTTTTAAGTAAGTAAGTTACATAACATATCTTTTAAGATTTTATCTATAGGATTTACAATTTTGCAAGTTTAAAATCAATATAAAAATATATACCTTTCGAAAACATTCAGTTAGATATTCTTTTTAGTGGTAAGTTTATTAGTTGTTGAACTTATTTTATATTGTGGTCAATTAGTCTTATTAGTTCAACTACATTATTACAAGACTGTCAACGGTGTGGTTGTGAGTTCGAATCCGCCTGTGGCATAGGAATATGACTCCGACATTAATTGACAAGGATTGCCACTTTTACGGCCGGTCGGAGGTTCACTATGGCTCCCCATCATTTAAAACCTCGCCGCCATAATATAACCAAGAATACTGAAAGTAGCGTTTATCAATCAATCTATTCTATCACCAAAGTATAACAATTTTGCTTTGGCGCGATGTTGAGCAATCATCACCAATTTATCTATCTTATTCTGATACGAAACAAGAAACACAATATTCCCCAATTGCCAAGTGTCTATACAATACTAAATTGTTCTGAGCCTATACCAGCAATGATTAAAATTTACAGATCAAATGTGAGTCAGGTATCTGCCATTAACGTTCAATTATGAAAGTAACGGAAACCATTAAGATATATGACATCCGAAACAATGTTGACAGCTTTTGTTTAAGATCTTCTTTTAATAAATTCAAGCAGAAGATTTTCTTATATAATTAACTTAGATAAAAAAAACACATATAAAATACTCGTAAAGAGAAAGCACATAACAATAAGTTAACAATAAAACAAAATACAAATACAACCACAAAAATGTCACTCTGTCATTCTAATGCAATTTGTATGTAACAATTTTTTCATTGGCTTAAAGTTGCCGTCAAATCCACAGTTGACCAGGCGTAACTAAGGAGGGACCCGCCATTTTGAATTGATTGAATCAACAAATGTTCGATTACTTCTATATAATCGAAAAAAACAACACCTACCTCGAATTCGCCGTTTTAATGTAATTCTATCCGAATTTGAATCGTACAGGTAACGTAATAATCTCCAGTTTGTAAGTTTTCATTTGTATGACGTCATGTTTAGCCATGACGTCTTTGCGCCAAAATCATTCATAAAGTTTCGCGGATTTTTTTATTTGTCAAATTTAGACATTTTTCAGGTTTTATCGTATTATTTCTTTTTGTAATGCATTAGAATCGGAATAACAGTACTGTAGTTGAAGAGTTGCCACCGTCAATTGTAGATTTGACGGTCGCAAATGCAGTTTTACTGGCGACGCGTAGCGAGACAGTAAAACGAGATTTGCGACCGTCAAATCTACAATTGACGGTGGCAACTCTTCAACTACAGTACTGTTATTCCTTAATTATACGTCGATCGTTCCGTTCTTGAGATTAGATGTGTCCTGATTTGGTCATCCGAAAACCATGACTTTCCGGAAAACCGTGAAAGGGAGAGTGAATCACTTGTTGTGTAGGAGTTCGGTATTTTTGTTATACATTTTCACTACCAAACACCAAATAATCTGAAATTAAAAATAAAGAAAACAAAAATAGAAAATAGAAAAACACGTTTATAACTGTTTCGCTTCATAAACAAATATACACCCAACCTCATTTGTATGTAGACCTGATGAATAATCGTTGAGCTGAAACAATTGTTCTCATATGAACGCATACGGTCTGTAAATCCATTTCAATTGTGCAAAATAATTATTTTATAAGTTGAAAATAGTGTAACACAGAAGTTAAACAAGATCAATTTGATACTTTTAATCTTAAAAACTAACAGGAATGCAATCACTACCAAAATTATGTATTTGAAATAACTTTTAAACAAACAATTCATCATATTAAAAAAATATGTGTACACTTTCAAATTACTTGTCATAATGAAAGTGTGATTTTCTAAATAATGATTACTGATTCCAGACGTACTGATCATCGGCTTATCTTATCTGAAAGGTTTATATTCTTTGTAACAATCGCACACGCATAAATGAGTGTCTAATGATACCTTCAAGCTACATTTTTTTCTGTTTAATACCAGACAATTACACAGGATTGAAATAGGTCTGGCCTTTCGTCTGGCAACATTGCCTACAAAACAACTCCACAGACAATTTGCTGGATTTACATGGGATAATTAACCTCTTCGAAGGTCATTCTCTGGACCGTCGAAAAATCAGTGAAAATCTTTTACGGGTTTCCGTCAGGTCTATAGGTATACGCCCGGTAGTAGAAATATGATCGTCTAAGACGATCTGATGTCAACATCGACTAAACACTTAAAAATCAACGACCTGCTAACGAATGCTTTACAGAAAAAGAAAAATCTGAATCAGAACCTTTAACTTTAGCATGTATACAATGTAGAAGAAAAACTATAATTACCTGTGGCTCTTCAATAGTCCGATAGAATGACAGACGATCATAACTCTCTTGCAACAGTTGTACCCGTTACAAAAGCATATTTGCTTCGTAGAGTAGAAGAGGCAATAAAGAAACCGTAAGGATTCCTGTTGGATGACCTGAAACTCCGAAATCTGAGATGTCAATATTTTCAAAGCGTTTTCAGTGAGCGATACTAGTGGCGACCGAACGAAATAAGAGATATATTTGGAATACCAAATGGACGATGATGACACGGTCAATTACATGCAAAATGGCGTACAAACACAAGATTCGGAACTTATTCGTCGGATGGTGATGGAGAGGACAATCGGAATGACAACAAGACGTGTTCAGAATGCATATTAGTCTTTGCTCACGATTGAGGACTATATAATAACTGAACGAATATATGTTCCTATCATCTCACCCAGAGAAGACAATAATGACACATACGTGGCCGAGAATGAGAATTGGTCTGCCGGTCACCACTAAGCCATGCGGACGACTTACCTGTCGACATAAGAAACACATCTAAAACATGTGTCGTCACGAAAACTAAAAAGGGGATTCTCGACTTTTCAAAAAGGATCTGATCGACTTTTCCGATTCTTTAGGCCTGTCACTCTTTTCACTGGTTTTAAGAATACAAACTAAATTTGAACGTAAACAGAAAAAACGGCCATAATAATGACCCCACTTAAATTAAGTTGGCCAAGTGAGCTAAAACGATTTGATTTATTCTTTCATTTGGTTACAATATTTTTTCTGAAATGCGAACAAAATTGACCTTTTCGGTTATTATCCGAAACACGTATGTGATCAAAATATTGATTTAATATAAAGCAGCCATCAATATTTATATTGAATAGTTGATAATTGTGACCTATAAACCAGAGAAACGAAATGTCCTATGAAAAATGTCAGATCTTCTGTAACACGTCTGGCCTTTCGCACATTTTTCTGTAATTTTTTGGTTTGTTATACCACCGTCCAAAAATCATTCATTCACTTATTTAGTACTACTTTCTTATTTTTTGTAAAAAGGTACCAGTAACACATCCAAAAGGTTTCATTATACAAATAAGAAGATGTGGTATGATTGCCAACATATGAAAATAACACTTTTGTTTTTTGTGTGCCTGAAGCGTCTTCCATGTTGTACCTTTAACAGGAACGTCCAAAGCCAAACATTTGAAAGTGAATGATGTGTAAGTACCTCATCACGTGAAGATCTAAATGATAAAAGGCCAAATACAACTTATATATCCACTTCCGTAGAACTTTGGTGGATAGTTGTCTCATTGACAATCATACCACATCTGCTTATTTATTTTTATAAAAAGCATTTTGGGGCTTAGTAAACAGTCAACAAAAGGCGTTTGCATATATTAGCAATTTGTCTTCTATTGTCAATAATACCATATCTTCTCAATCTTACATATTATAAATCATATCAGTACCGAAGCACTGATTACTGAGATGTTGAAACCACTGCGATAATGCGACAACTATGCACGACAAACCAATGATAAAACAGCAAAAACAATCAACTATGTATCCAGTAGCGAACTATATGGTATGTATTATGGAAGTTTGTATGTTGTAAGATGATCTATAGTTATCATGTACACCCTATCTTGTCAAATTGTGTTTCTAAATAGTTGTAATCCTACCACATCTTATTTCTAATGTTTGCATACAAACGGTAGAGATAAGATATATAACACTAACATTAATTAAATTTTAACATAATACAATCAGAAAATAGAGGATCCCAGATGTAAATATAATAAGACTTATGATATTAAAAATTTATTTTCAAGAAAAGCGGAAGTCTCCATTCCTTATCATCTAGTGCAATCCATGGATTTGTTTATTGAATACAGACTAATAGTGTTCTTAGGATGGATAGGCTTGATTTTAACAAATGGTAAGATGCATAAGAATAGAAACGAAGATTTGTCAGGAAAAGACAAACATTTAATACTGGTTCTCTGTAACTATTTAAACTCTTACATAGGGAGTGTGGCACGCATGGTCATGGATTTTCTTCAAACTTCACACATTAACTAGTCTTGATGAAACAAACAAAAATGGCAAAATTTTGGTTGCTAAGCATATCGGTTGCCATAGCAACCGATGACCAGTTTTACCTCTTCTGGATATCTATGATTTTAAGCTGAAAAGGCTATTTTCAACATAATTTTCATAATAAATGATTAAGAGAAAGACTAATTTTTATGATTTTATTAAATATATGCATTTTATAAATGTAATTAAATAACTGATATTTTCATATTCATTTTCAATCATAATCACATATACCCCTTTTATGTAGTTTGAATTGGGTAAAATACCCTTTTGAGGTCATTTTGAATGCTCACCGTAATTTTTGCGGACACCGCAGTTAAAGTCAACCATGAATTTAGAAATACTATAGTCTTATCTTATCAATGATGCAAAAAAGTAATGGGTAATCATATCTCATTTTTTGTTACCATGGATACAAAATGCTTAATTTTCATTTTTTCCGAAAAAAATTTTGAAAATTTTGAAAAAAATGTTTTAAACCTTATTCTGCACTCAGAAAAAATAAATAAATATACAATTTGTAGAAATTATTGTAATCATCAAAATTTTTAACATATATTAATATATAACAGTATTATAATTTTAACTGTGTTGCTATAGAAACGATTTCATGATGATACACAAGTTTAAAACAATTTTGAAAAAGTTTCAGTTATTTTCTTAAATGTGCACAAAAGTAGGAAAACTAAAACACTTATTAAGTTTCACTGTATACACACATGGGTATATATATAAATAATTTTGCTAGTATAGTTTATCGATAATGGTGGTACCAGTTGAAGGAAACAAATACAATTTCTCTAATCTGAATAAAAGTGCTGATTATGAAGAAATTTCAGTCTGTTTTCATGATCATGAAAATATACAAGAAAAACTAGAAAAAAACAAATAAAATCATTTAGAAAATTATGTATTCAACTGTGCAATATTTGCCAATGAATGTGTTGCCATGAAACAAGCAGTCCATTTGCAAAAATACTGATAAGTGATAATTTCTACAAATTCGTTTAATGAACTTCGATACATATAGCAATGAATGTATACAATGTTGCTTACATTATGCAAATTTTCTTGTATTCAAGAAATATTAATAATATTCCAGGCATTATTAGTGATAGTGTTGCCATAGAAACAACAAATTATATGCATAAATTTGGAAAACGCTTTATAATAAACTAAATCTCTCATACAAAACTCTCTTCTGTAAGTTTTCAATTTAATGCAGTGTCAAAGAATGATGGTTTTACAAGTCATTCCATCAACGGTTATTCAAATGCTGTAGTGAAGATTAAAGATCAAAGTGCCACTTGGTGTTGACAGGATGAAATTATAGCTACTAGCACCTACCTATTTATACATAATATTAAGAAGATACAATCAGAAAATTGACAGTTCAAGGAAGGCCAAGCTTAAAATTGTTTGTGTGAGGCACAGAAGTAAATACTTATCACAAATGGAAATGATAAATATCGTGGGGAGAGGGAGGGTAAGATTTTGTAAAAAGGAAATAATCGATTAGTTGTGGTTTGCTTTATGTCCAGTGTCAAACATCCCATTCATATTTCAGAAGAGAACAAAATCAAGAACATTGTAGGTCCTGTGCTAGTCTACTGACCAAAATTAATTAGTCAATAATTTGATACAATTCAACACAATAAAAATAGAACCAAAAGAGTCAGACGTTGATCCTCTAAATAAATGATATTTGACCATCTAACCTTTCTATAAAGGAAAAAACTTTAAAGTTATCTACTTTACGATATATTTACAACTAAAACCCTTTATCATTTTGTTACGTAACGTTATTTCATTGGTACGTAACGTTATTTCATTGGTACGTAACGTTATTTCAATAATCAGAAAAAGAAAATAACACTTTGTAAATGTGTTGCAATCGGAGGGCTTTTTCGGATAAACCTTCAACAGGAACGCTCTTATATAAAGACTGAAAGCCAAGGAATCAGCAAAACTAAATTCATGAATAGCCTTTCGGATCAGTCTTTGCCAGAACATTAAGAAGAAGTTACGATGAGGCCTGCCTTTGAACCGTGAATTCGAAACTTTAAGGTACCATAAATCTACCAAAAAACATAAGAAATTAGTCTATCTGATATTAGTTTTTTTTTAATTGTATCTTAGTTATTTGCTGTATGCTACACACTTGGTTCTCATACAAAACTTTAAAATTGACTACCAATCACTTTGACACATCTTGTCATAAATATTTATATATGAGCCAACACTTTTTGCAAAACAGGTTTTTTTCTAATAAAGTGTGTAAAGTATAAAACAATTTTGAAAGAATTGAAGAACTTAACTTTGTTTCCAATATCAGTATTCCCAGTATAATGGTTCTGATCATACCTTCATGTTTAACTCAATAATTTAATTGCAATGCATATCAAATAACAAAGAGACACCGTTTGCGTAAAATAATAAGCATGGATGGGAATATATATTTACGAAATTAATGATTATCAAATACATTTGTATGGCATGAACACAGCCAAAGATTACACGGTTATATATCTTAAGATTATATATGTTGGTGTAAAATCAATAATAATCCAAGAAAACTTCATAAAGTAAAATGATAGGCGTATGATGAATATCGTTAAACATTACTTTTGTTCCACATTTGAAGCAACTCACAGTAAAAGGAATTTTTAACAATGTAATACAGGATATTAGCTGAAGTCTTGATTTAAGATTGAAACTATATACTTATTTTTAAGTTGTTATTTTTTAAGCAGTCAACACATCACAAATCCTTATCTTTGATGGGAAAGTCATTCAGTCGCAGAGTGAAAGTATTTTTATGCTTACTTGTACCAGCTCACGTATTCCAGAAGAGTGCACTATGGAATTTTTGCATAATAACGCAACGGTGGAGATATTAAGATACAGTAAAGAAGGTTGTTATAGTACACATAGTCAGTGTGACCTTGTTGCGTGTTCCTGTAATGAAGACTGTAAATCTTTCTTTTGGAATTTTACTACAACATCAGTTAAAAAGAACGATATTTTTGGTTGCAGAATGAGAGACCATGATTCGAAAATAAATTCTAAAATTTATCTGACGGTAAAATTCAATGGAACAGGTCAGTAATTATATTTGTCCTTTGTAAGTACGTATTTGCTTTCATAAACCTCATTGCCATCTTAGTAAGTGAAATTTAATGGGCCTTTTTCCCTCTACTGATAGTTTTTAATTTAGATTTTGCCAGAATTTTTGCATTTTAAATTGTATCATTTGACTATTGGAGGAAATAAGGCTGTGCCTAAAATGTTAAAACACATTTTTTATGTTGCTTTACAAAATTGAATCTATACGGACGAATACGTATCACCTACACGTATCAGCTCAACTGCACCTGTTCAATGGTTTCAATAACAAATGAAAATACCGATTGTTTGTAGAAAAATCATACTTTGTAAAACAAAACCAATCTGATTCAAACAAAAAATCTCTGAAACTTGAGAGTTGTCTCATTTGCAAGTGGTATATACCACATCTTCTTATTTCTATATTATCAGGTTGCTTGATTTCTTGATTAACAACATTGTTAACGTGTGGAGGACGTGGTTTTCAACAAATAATCGGCATTCCGTGGAATCCACCTGTGCTCACATTCTGCCGACTTGTTTTTATCTTCATATAAGGCAAACTTCATTCAGGAGCTTCGAAAAAAAATAAATAATAACAAAGGCTAGACTTATTCTTTAACTTCATGTTCCTCTATATACATGATGTCCTCTATGAATAATTCAAAGTTTGGTGACTATGTTGATCGCATCTATCCATCCCATCGAACTCGAAATAAAGATATAGTTAAGTATGCCTCATATCTGGACTTGTATCTAGAAATTGACAATAGAGGATTGGTAAATAACAAAATTTTAGACATGAGATGATTTCAGCGTCCCAATTGAAACTTTCCATTTCTATGTAGTTACATTCCAACAGCGCCTGCATTTGGATTATATATCTTCCCAGTTGATATTATATTCCAGAGTTTGCATTTCCTAAAAGGAGATCCTTGACAGAGGATTGCTGCTTACAGGGAAGCTATTAAACCATCAGCTATAAGCGGTGAATTTAAGTCATCCCTTCGCAAAGTTTACATGTTCGAATCGTCGTAACCACCATCCCGTTCTTTTTCGCTCAAAGGTGACCTGTCGAATTAGACTTATCACCGATTTTGTACTTACATGAGAAGCACTACGGGTGCCACATGTGGAGCAAGATCTACTTACCGTTCTGGAGCACCTGAAATCAACCTCGTGTTTTGGTGGGTTTCGTATTTGTTCAATCTTTAGTTTACTATGTTATTTTGGTATCCGGTAGAGTGAAGAAATATCCTGTTCTTTATATAAATTGAAATTTAAAAGGAACAATAAAACGACCCATGACTGTTCATAATTTATGCAAGTGTTGTTGAGCAATATATCGGGTTTTCAAATTAGTTGTCAATACATACAATCTTTATCGAGAATTCATTTAATGTGATGTACAAAAAGATATTGTTGAGGCTTTGTTTGCGGTAAAACAATATACAGATAGATGTAACACAAGTGTTCATAGACCAATCAAGTTTTTTTTTTTTTATGTCAAGACCTGTTATAACTTACACACAGCCTTAATCCACTCGCATGTTGTTTACAATGATAAGTTCAAAAAAGTTACAACACAATAAGCCAACCGATATAAGAATCCAGCAAACATGCACATCCGCAATAAGGTGGTCTAGACTTCACGTCATCAATTTTAGGATTTGGAAAACATTTATTTATTAGTAATCGAAAACTCTGGTCGCAATACTTGTGATATGAGTAGAAGATTCTGATGTTTGAAATACGGATGAATTTAAAATTCCACTAGCCCATTACGAAGGGTTTTGTCCAACCTGGCGGCATCAAAACATCTGATAGCAAAGAAAGCTTAGACATGATAATTTTTATTTCATCTTTTCTAATACCGATTTGTCTGAAAAGTCTTTGATTGACAATATCCAAGATCCTACATGTAGTTCTTGTAGCTGTAACAGATGCTCATGATTATATGCCACTATACCTTCCTCTCTTCCCTGCTAATAAATATTTCTAAAATTGAATATGAAAAGGTAAACAGCATTAAAAGCGTTGCCCCTTTGATATCGGATTTATAAAGTAAGTGTAGGGATTGATGTAATGACTTAAAATATCATATCTATTTGATTCTATTGCATTCCAATGTTCTTTAAACACGCAACATTCTTACTGTGGATCAGTTACTGTATAACCTTCTGGATACAGGGTTACTAATGTAAAATGATACATTGGTATAGAACGGAACAATTCCAGTAAATGACCACGATGAACATTGTACACTTATTCATGTGTACATCAATATCTTTCTTAACTTCTCACAGATTTCATTTTACCTACAACAAATGAGGTGCAAGAAAATGAAGTCGGTACGACGTTGAGTTACATCCAAACTACGACGGCTTCGAACAATAACATGAATAACTTAAGTATGTATACCGAGTTTGTTACCAACATAATCGTAAAACGCCTAGAGTTGTTTATCTGACATTTCTAACCAAATTTCAAAGAATTAACCCGGTGACTATTGATTTTGAAACACTGATACTTTAAGGGATTAAGTTTGTTTTGCTGTGCAAATTAACATCTGCTATTATTCATTTTAATATCTAATAAATATCGCAAAATAAAACCGTGACTTACATTAAATTTTTATTATTGTTTATTTTATCTTGTTGTGATTTCCAGAGCATCAACATTCAATAACAGATATGTTTTACTAACATTCTTCGAAATTGATACTTGCCTAGCATTTCGGATAGTTAATATTTGTTCATTATGAATCTCAAAATTAAACCTATACATTGACATATTGTGACAAGTTTAATCAAAGTAGTGTAACAAAATATGTTCCTTCTTTTGAAGCTAAGTTTGTAATAGTAAGCAGTTCTGTTATTGGAGCAATTGTTGCATCATTTGCAATTGCAGCTTTAGTAACTACATGTGTGGGAAAATGTCGTAAAAAAAGGTAGGTAGATTTTTGCATATTTAAAAGAAGAGTATTAAAACAGTATATATAAAATACTTGTGTTTTGTAGAAAAATAAGTCAAGACATAAGCATGTCCAAAGATGTACTCCTTAATGTATTTACGCGTGTTTTAAGTGAAAAAGTCTCTTTGCACATTCTCAAAACGTCCATTAATAATCAACCTCTGATCAACCATTACCTTCGGTTAAAAAAGAATCAGATATTTGATGCTCATATGTGACACCTGTTTTCATTGGTACAATCGGTAGCAAGAATGCAAGCTTAGTCGTGCAATGATTATCCTCAGTTGTAATTTCAATAGTATCGGGAAAAAAGTTTGATTCTTACAAATCCCAATAGAGCGTTCAAGTTAAAAGATGACTTATTTTTTATTAGTACTGTTTAATTGTGTGAACACATTTGTTTAGTTTATTCATCATTCATTGTACCGACAAATAGGAAGTAGATTTCTCTCTAATCGAATAGTGTTCACGTGTTACATCACTGTCAAGATGCTATAAAAATATATCATATTCAATAGAAGCAAAGAAAAGTGTGACAGAAATAGTTGTTGAACAAACGGACAAGCGATGGGACTGACACAGTCAAAGCTATATAGCTTTCACCTCAAGAGATGCCTGATCTATATAATCAACGTTTACGATAAACATGTACCGCTAACAACTAAATTATGCCAGAAAAGTAGCATCATTTAATTGGATACATTGATTTGCTTTTGTTGATTTTGTTGGATTGCTGTCTCATAATTTTTATCCAGATTTACGCAGAACCAATTCACAAGATTAAGAAGAATGCTTCGATTCTCAAATGCATTTTATGTTGTTACTTTCACAACAAAAGCTGCCAAATACATAATAACACACATTAAACGTCTGGATGGACATCACCTGTAAATTCTGAATCAGATGAAACTCTTTTACAATTCAAGTACATAGAGAGAGAACATTTCATAAATTGTTGAAAATCATTTAAATTTGGTAAATACAAATACAATTGGTTTAATAAAATATAAGCAAATAAAAATATTTTCTGAAATCTGAAAATCGTATAGCATTTAAGCATTTCTATTATTTAATTGTTCCTTCAAAGAATACCACTCAGAAAAGAAAACAAAGTAATAACGAATGAAAATTCCAGATTTAAGAGAATTATATTGAATAAGAGCACGCTTTACATTTGATGGGTGCTATAACACAGCAACACAGCTTTTTGTTGAATAACTATATACCATGTCTAATAAATGCGAATGAAAAATAAACAGATATGAATATGAATTCCTTACTGAATCCAATTGTTGGCCAGTTACTGATCGCATATACAAAACAAAAGTATATGTCTTTTTTATTCTATTAGTGTTTTTTTATTGTTCTTTGGTAAAACGTATATTATACTACCAAGTGGGTTCTTATAAAAAGTTGTGTCCAAACGCAGTGTAAAATCGCTATATATATATAGATATATAATAATTGAAACAAAAACATGGTACTGGTACTGCATTAAAAGAAAACCAAAGCTACATGATACTCTACATTACAAGTAAGAAGTAAGGATAATATTTGGTACACGTAAGGGAATACAAGTTGTCTCTCTTCCTGCACAAAATATACCGTAGTCGTGAATTTTACTTCTAACATACAAAATTGATTGATTGATTGTTGGTTGCTGCACGCCAAATATGATAAGAATATTAATATTTGATTCATGTTCAAGACGAGAACTAATTATCAGGAAGTTCAGCAAGGAAGTTATCGACCGGTTTGAAGAGCGGGAAATTTTAGACTGCCACTGGAAAACAATTGGACGTTGAATAGGAACTGAACTTTATCCTAGCAACTGGCAACATACTGACACCTCAGTGAGTTGTTGCAAATGTTCGTATCCGTACAAAGAGCGTCGCGTGCCCTTTATACGAAGCTTCGATTTAAATATCCACAAGCCGTATATAAATTACTTAAATTAGATATCAAGAGTTCTAGATCTGTATTATGTGCTTTTGGTGAACATTTTCTACTTTGTTTAATAAATATTAAACATTATAGAATCTAATAATTGATAGCTGTCATTGCCTTCAATATATATTCATTAATCATTTATTAATTGTGTTGTTTACTTTACATTTTAGGAAAATTGTATATAAGCTTGCAGCCTTGTGCACGTAACAATGACACGTCTAATGCTTGACGACAACAATATGTAAATACATGAAGTTTCAGAAACTCTGCTTGTTTATAAGACTAAACAAGTGAACTCTCTTACCACCAAGATGTTTCAACGGGTAGATTATCATTATAGATTAGTTTGGTCAGAAATTTTGCTTTTATGAAATCTGTCAGCGATTAGCAGTATATTTCAGTTACGTGCCTTATGTTTTCATTTTAATCTTTTATTATTAGTTACAGTCACAAATATGTTATGTCTTTGTTATATCCCTTATGTTTCCCTTATAATAGATTCATTATTAGCTACACAGAGTGCTAGTTAACTCAAATGATATATTTGGGGTTAGTTAATTCCATAGGAGATCAAGCTTCGCTATCACCCCCTTTGGAATTTACTGACCCCGTATGTATTTTATTAGGTTACTACCACACCGTGTAACCAATAATGAATAGATTAAAAACTGGAAACATAAGGGACATAATCCCTGACAACGTCACACGCAACATTACCATGAATACCTGTGAAACAGTGAAATCGATAGGAGATAAGTAGGACAAATTTTAAAGGATTTAATATTTGATCGACAAAATGTTAAATATCATATCAAATACAAGTATTTAGTATATTTTCGGTCTTTGTATATAAATCATTTAATAAAATTTTAAAACAGAAAATAAAGAGATCTTTATAACCTTAATTGGTGATAGCTTGTGAACATGAAGTTAGGTTAAACCGAAATTAAGTTTATTGTACTCTTTTTGTAGAAAAGTAATCTCAAGGTCACATCCTATATATTTGATCTTTTTGATTGAAGCCTTTTGTCAACCAGAGTTAAAAAAGTACTGCCTCAGGAATATTTAAATTACTCGTTAAGTTTTCATAACTGCTCTATTGTTATAAAGTAATCCAATCGGTTTGTGTATATGCCGTGAGGAAATTAGTTGAAAGAATGAAACCCTGTGCTTCAGCTAGAGTTGCCTTTTCCGTCTTATTTCGTAAAAAATTCGACAAATATGCATATAAAAAAATCAACAAATACTTGAATGTGATTAGTCCTTTTATTTTTTTCTTGGTGTATAGATCGGTATGTTGCCGAAGCTACTTTTGTAACATTCATTAACACTATGACGATTAAACGTGTTATATTCAGGTATGGTACACATTAAATAAGTCTTGGTCCCAAGAATTTTCAAATTGGAAAACACAAAATGTTTTCGTGATATTTAAACAGATTAAACATGTTTTCTCAAAAGGTTATTGATATGTCAAGTTGGCCTCTGACTTGCAAATTAAATGGACTTTTATTCAGGTCAAAATTAATGTCTGTTTTGTTTGACTTAATGAAAGATTTTTCGCATAATTGCACTACAGTTTCAGGAAGAGGTATAGTTTTGAGAAGCAACAAAATAAAATATAAACAGTAATGTAAGGTTGTCAATTTAATGAAGTCATCGTCTTCCCTAATTTGTAAAACGACGCTCATATGTTTGTTTTTGTAAAAAAGATGAATATATGTTTTACTTTTACCCATCTCACAAATTGAAAAATTTGCAAAACATGCATAAAATTTTCAATCTAACTAGCTTCCTGACTTTATCGATTCCAAATTTCACAATAAAACCCTAAAGCATATTTAAGGCTTATTATAACATTATATCTATACATAAGTCTAATCTAAACTTATTCTTGCTCTTATTTAGTAAAATCTGTAATTTGTCAATTCAATATAAAATAGAAGATATGGTATGATTGCCAATGAGACAACTCTCCACGGCCTTCAACAATGAGCAAAGCCCATACCGCACAGTCAGCTATAAAAGGCCCCGAAATGACAATGTGAAAAAATTCAAACGAGAAAACTAACGGCCTAATTTATGTACAAAAATGAACGAAAACAAATATGTAACACATAAACAAACGACAACCACTGAATTACAGGCTCCTGACTTGGGACAGGCACATACATACAGAATGTGGCGGGGTTAAACATGTTAGCGGGATCCCAACCTCCCCTAACCTGGGACAGTGGTGTAACAGTACAACATAAGAACGAACTATAAAAATCAAGTCACGTTTTTCATTTAAAACGTTCTTTTATATGAGTCAATACAAGTTTTATCGAGCAATGAAGGTATATTGACCTCTGACTGTGTTATCAGTCAATATATTTTTATTGGTTTAATAAAACAAGTGTGGACCCACCAAAGACTATATTTATATACTAAACAATCAGGTTTAACCCACCATTTTCTTCGGAAAATGCCTGTACCAAGAAATGTGGCAGTTGTTTTCATTTGTTCTGCTGATTGATAGCATTTCCCTTTTGAATTTGCCTTGAGGTTCGGTATTTTGTTATATATTTTATAACACTTGAAAAAGACTCTCGAAGAAAGGTGTGCCGAAACTCTTAATTTTGTAAGACTTGAATATTGCAAACCGTTTTTATAATTGATCCATTTTCAAAATATATCTTAGAAAGTTTTAATCAATCTTAAACACAAAATAAGATATGTTGTATAGTTATATCATAAAGAATACAAGTTAACTTACATTCTTTATAAGATATCTTATTAACTTTATAAGATATCTTTGTAACTTTATAAGATTTTAAAATTGAATTCAATTAATTCACATCTAAGTATTGATTTCTTTAAAATGTTGCCTTAAGATTTAACTAGAGAAAGGTAAATATTTATCATTTTTCCTTAAATGAAACAAATGACAAAATACTATGCATTTTTTTTTCAGTTTAAGATTTTGTCAATTTAGCGCTTTAGATAAGATTGAACTTCATTACAAAATCGGACATTATTGTATGCGAATCTACTCAATGGCCATACACTGAAAAATAGTTAAAAGTCAAAATTGTTGCCAGTAGATCGAAACTAATAGAACTATTCTTTTATTGGCATACACTCTTAAAAGCTCTGTTGTGAACACCACAAAGTTCAAATTCTAAGTATTAGTCAATAAAACTTTACCCATGTACGCACGTAAAAATGACTTGATTAGTTCATTGGTACAATCGGTAACAAGTATGCAAGCGTAGTCGTGCAAGGATTACCCTCAGTTGTAATTTCAATAGTATCGGGAAAGAAGTTTGATTCTTACAAATCCCAATAGAGCGTTCAAGTTAAAAGATGACTAAATTTTTAGTACACTGTTTAATTGTGTGAACACATTTGTTTAGTTCATTCATCATTCATTGTACCGACAAATAGGAAGTAGATTTCTCTCTAATCGAATAGTGTTCACGTGTTACATCACTGTCAAGATGCTATAAAAATATATCATATTCAATAGAAGCAAAGAAAAGTGTGACAGAAATAGTTGTTGAACAAACGGACAAGCGATGGGACTGACACAGTCAAAGCTATATAGCTTTCACCTCAAGAGATGCCTGATCTATATAATCAACGTTTACGATAAACATGTACCGCTAACAACTAAATTATGCCAGAAAAGTAGCATCATTTAATTGGATACATTGATTTGCTTTTGTTGATTTTGTTGGATTGCTGTCTCATAATTTTTATCCAGATTTACGCAGAACCAATTCACAAGATTAAGAAGAATGCTTCGATTCTCAAATGCATTTTATGTTGTTACTTTCACAACAAAAGCTGCCAAATACATAATAACACACATTAAACGTCTGGATGGACATCACCTGTAAATTCTGAATCAGATGAAACACTCTTTACAATTTAAGTACATAGAGAGAGAACATTTCATAAATTGTTGAAAATCATTTAAATTTGGTAAATACAAATACAATTGGTTTAATAAAATATAAGCAAATAAAAATATTTTCTGAAATCTGAAAATCGTAAAGCATTTAAGCATTTCTATTATTTAATTGTTCCTTCAAAGAATACCGCTCAGAAAAGAAAAGAAAGTAATAACGAATGAAAAATTCCAGAATTTAAGAGAATTATTGAATAAGAGCACGCTTTACATTTGATGGGTGCTATAACACAGCAACACAGCTTTTTGTTGAATAACTATATACCATGTCTAATAAATGCGAATGAAAAATAAACAGATATGAAGAGGAATTCTTTACTGACTCCAATTGATAGCCAGTTACTGATCGCATATACAAAACAAAAGTATATGTTTTTTTATTCTATTAGTGTTTTTTTATTGTTCTTTGGTAAAACGTATATTATACTACCAAGTGGGTTCTTATAAAAAGTTGTGTCCAAACGCAGTGTAAAATCGCTATATATATATAGATATATCATAATTGAAACAAAAACATGGTACTGGTACTGCATTAAAAGAAAAACAAAAGCTACATGATACTCTACATTACAAGTAATAGGTAAGGATAATATTTGGTACACGTAATGGAATACAAGTTGTTTCTTCCTGCACAAAAATATAGTCGTGAATTTGACTTCTAACATACATAATTGATTGATTGATTGTTGGTTGCTGCACGCCAAATATGATTAGAATATTAATATTTGATGCATGCTCAATACGAGAACTAATTATCAGGTAGGTTCAGCAAGGAAGTGAAATTTAGACTGCCACTGGAAAACAATTGGACGTTGAATAGGAACTGAACTTTATCCTAGCAACTGGCAACATACTGACACCTCAGTGAGTTGTTGCAAATGTTCGTATCCGTACAAAGAGCGTCGCGTGCCCTTTATACGAAGCTTCGATTTAAATATACACAAGCCGTGTATAAATTACTTAAATTAGATATCAGGAGTTCTGTATTATGTGTTTTTGGTGACCATTTTCTACTTTAAAAAAAAAAATTAAATATTATAGAATCTAATAATTGATAGCTGTCATTGTCTTCAATATATATTCATTAATCATTTATTAATTGTGTTGTTTACTTTACATTTTAGGAAAATTGTATATAAGCTTGCAGCCTTGTGCACGTAACAATGACACGTCTAATGCTTGACGACAACAATATGTAAATATCATGAAGTTTCATTTAAACATTCGGAAACTCTGCTTGTTTATAAGACTAAACAAGTGAACTCTCTTACCACCAAGATGTTTCAACGGGTAGATTATCATTATAGATTAGTTTGTTCAGAAATTTTGCTTTTTATGAAATCTGTCAGACATTTGCAGTATATTTCAGTTACGTGCCTTATGTTTTTCATTTTTAATCTTTTTATTATTAGTTACAGTCACACATGTGTTATGTCTTTGGGTTATGTCCCTTATGTTTCCCTTATAATAGATTCATTATTAGTTACACAGAGTGCTAGTGAACTCAAATGATATATTTGGGGTTAGTTAATTCCATAGGAGATCAAGCTTCGCTATCGCCCCCTTTGGAATTTACTGCCCCGTGTGTATTTTATTACGCCACTAGCACACCGTGTAACCAATGATGAATAGATTAAAAACAAGAAATATAAGGGACATAATTCCTAACAACGTCACACGCAACATTACCATGAATATCTGTGTAACAGTGATACCGATAGGAGATTAAGTAGGACAAATTTTAAAGGATTTAATATTTGATCGACCAAATGTTAATTATCATATCAAATACAAGTATTTAGTATATTTTCGGTCTTTGTATATAAATCATTTAATAAAATTTTAAAACAGAAAATAAAGAGATCTTTATAACCTTAATTGGTGATAGCTTGTGAAGATGAAGTTAGGTTTAATCCGAAATAAGTTGATTGTACTCTTTTGTAGAAAAGTAATCTCAAGGTCACATCCTATATATTTGATTTTTTGATTGAAGCCTTTTGTCAACCAGAGTTAAAATAAAAGTACTGCCTCAGGAATATTTAAATTACTCGTTAAGTTTTTATAACTGCTCTATGGTAATAAAGTAATCCGATCGATCTGTATATATGTCTTGAGAAAATAAGTTGAAAGAATCGAAACTCTGTGCTTCAGCTAGAGTGGCCTTTTCCGTCTTATCTCGTAATAAATCGGACAAATATGCCTATTCACAAATCAACAAATACTTGAATGTCATTAGTCCTTTTAATTCTATCCTTGGTTTACACTTCGGTATGTTGCCGAAACTACTTTTGTAACCTTCGTTAACACTATGACGATTTAACGTGTTATATTCAGGTGTGATACCAATTAAATAAGTCTTGATTCCAAGAATTTTCAAATTGGAGAAAACAAAATGTTTTGGTAAGATTTAGAAGGATTAAACATGTTTTTCAAGAGATTATTGATGTGTCAAGTGGGCCTCTGACTCGCTCGCAAATTTAATGGACTTTTATTCAGGTCAAAATTAATCAAAATGTCTGTTTTGTTTGACTTAATGAAAGACTTCTTCGCATAATTTCAGTAAATTTTCAGGCAGAAGTATAGTTTTGAGAAGCAACAAAAATAAAATATAAACAGTAATGTAAGATTGTCAATTTAGGGAAGTCATCCTCTTCCCCAAATTTGTAAAACGACGCTCATATTTTTTTTTTTTTTTTTTTGGTAAAAAAAGACGAATATATGTTTTACTTTGACCCAGCTCACAAATTGAAAAATTTGCAAAACATGGATCAAATTTTTGATCTAACTCCCATCCTGACTTTATCGATACCAAATTGCACAATAAAAACCCTAAAGCACATGTTAGGCTTATTATAACATATATCTATACATAAGTCTAATCTAAACTTATTTTTGCTCTTATGTAGTAAAATCTGTTATTTGTCAATTCAATATAAAATAGAAGATATGGTATGATTGCCAATGAGACAACTCTCCACGGCCTTCAACAATGAGCAAAGCCCATACCGCACAGTCAGCTATAAAAGGCCCCGAAATGACAATGTGAAAAATTCAAACGAGAAAACTAACGGCCTAATTTATGTACAAAAATGAACGAAAACAAATATGTAACACATAAACAAACGACAACCACTGAATTACAGGCTCCTGACTTGGGACAGGCACATACATACAGAATGTGGCGGGGTTAAACATGTTAGCGGGATCCCAACCTCCCCTAACCTGGGACAGTGGTGTAACAGTACAACATAAGAACGAACTATAAAAATCAAGTCACGTTTTTCATTTAAAACATCGTTTTTATATGAGTCAATACAAGTTTTTATCGAGAAATGAAGGTATATTGACCTCTGACTGATATATCAGTCAATACATTTTTATTGGGCTAATAAAAAACAAGTGTGGATCCCACCAAAGACTATATTTATATACTAAACAATCAGGTTTAACCCACCATTTTCTTCGGAAAATGCCTGTACCAAGAAATGTGGCAGTTGTTTTCATTTGTTCTGCTGATTGATAGCATTTCCCTTTTGAATTTGCCTTGAGGTTCGGTATTTTTGTTATATATTTTATAACACTTGAAAAAGACTCTCGAAGAAAAGGTGTGCCGAAACTCTTAATTTTGTAAGACTTGAATATTGCAAACCGTTTTTATAATTGATCCATTTTCAAAATATATCTTAGAAAGTTTTAATCAATCTTAAACACAAAATAAGATATGTTGTATAGTTATATCATAAAGAATACAAGTTAACTTACATTCTTTATAAGATATCTTATTAACTTTATAAGATATCTTTGTAACTTTATAAGATTTTAAAATTGAATTCAATTAATTCACATCTAAGTATTGATTTCTTTAAAATGTTGCCTTAAGATTTAACTAGAGAAAGGTAAATATTTATCATTTTTCCCTTAAATGAAACAAATGACAAAATACGATGCATTTTGTTTTTTAGTTTAAGATTTTGTCAATTTAGCAGTTTATATAAAATTGAACTTCATAACAAAATCGGATATTATTTTATGCGAATCTACTTCATGGCCATACACTGAAAAATAGTTAAAAGTCAAAATTGTTGCCAGTAGATCGAAACTAATAGAACTATTCTTTTATTGGCATACACTCTTTAAAGCTCTATTGTGAACACCACAAAAGTTCAAATTCTAAGCATTAGTGAATCAAACTTTACCCATGTACGCACGTAAAAAATGACATGATTAGTTACTTTATTATATATGCAATTAAATCTGTATTGTACATTATATTTTTGTGTTTTATTTTTATACTGAAATATGATTGTATATACATTTGCACTTCATTGTTTTGCATTGTATCATATTGTATCTGAATTGTGCTGTATTGTGTTTGAATTATACTGCATTGCATTTTATTGTATTTTACTGTATTTTATTGTAATGTTTTATCTTATTGTACTAGTTTTAATTTATTATATTGTTGCATTATATTATATCTTTGTATAGTGTTGTAAATAACGAAATGTATAATATTGTATTGGTAGTAGAAATATAGAAAAAATAGAAGTTTTCAGTTCAGAATTTAAAGTGATTACACGTTATTACATAATAACAACTTGTTACCTTAAAAAAAGAAAGGCGAAAGAAACCAAAATTTTATTCAAACTCACAAGTCGAAAACAAACAGACAATGCAATTGCAAAAAAAAAAAAAAAAAAAAAGAATAACTATCAAAGGCAAACAACAAGTACACAAGTAATAACTTTCCATTGAAAATATTAAGTTCTTAAAAACAGTATAAATGTAAAAAATAATATCTTATGAATAATGTGAATCTAAATTGTTCTTTTAGAAAAAAATTACAACGAATATACGGTATACGATTGCTGTCACAAAAATCGAAATTTGTTTTCTATCTTCTGTTAATTGAATCTTCTTGAAAGTTAGAAATTGAATGTTGAATATTAATCCCGGAGCAATCATTTCTCTAAACTGTTATTATAACAAGAGTTTAATTTTACGAACCTTCATTTTTTTTAATTCTCATTTAAGTATTGATTTCTTAAAATTTGCCTTGAGCTTTAGAGAGAGAAAGGAAATCTTTATCATTTTCCTTAAGACAATTTTAAATGAAACAAATGACAAAATGAAATGCGCTTTTTTATTTAAGTTTTTGTCAATTTAGCAGTTTAGATAAAATTGAACTTCGAACAATATTTTACGCGAATCAATTCAAGTACACCATGGTCATCCACTGAGAAAATTGGTAGAAGTCAAATTGGTACAAGTAAATCAAAACTCCTAGAACTTTTTTTTTGGCCTAAACTCTTTTAAAAGAAAGTTTAATTGTGAACTTCACAAAAATCAAATTCTAAGCGTTAGTCAATCAAATTTTACCCATGTACCTGTTCCAGACCATATGAGTATTTGGACCATACGCGTATGGTCATGACCATCTGCGTATATACTCATATGGTCCGACCATACACGTATGGTCCGGGTAATTGACACGATGAACGTTGAAAAGGTGTCACATAAATTAAAAGTTTCGAAAAAAGAAGTTTTGACTTATTCAATCATATGGTAGTCATTTTACATGATTAATTTAATATAGTGAATATTACTTACAAGTAATCATTATAGTAAAATAACTTTAACATGGACATTATAGATTTGTCCATAAGAAACGCAATATATCGACTTTGGGAAATAACTTAAAGAAATATCTAAATGAACTGTTAAACAATAAGTAAATTGTTTTACTCACAGGCACTTTGGTCATTGAACCCTCTTTCTTTTCTTTTAAAATTTCTTTTGTTGTTTAAATTTGTTTTATTAAATTATAGTTTCTTAAAAATTTCTTATTGTTTTATTAAATTTGTTCATGTGTTCTTGCTCCTATTCATACGATCTTACAATGACAGTAAGATCGTAAGAATAGGAACAAGAACACATCAATTTTATGAAAATAAGTAGAAATAATAATTTAGACACTAAGAAAACAGAAAAAAATCCATGCCCCAAACACATGTGGTTTCACTTACGGACGAATATCGGCAGTATAAAGGCGATTTGAATTGACTCTTAGCGAATGAAAGATAACAGATACACCAAGACTTAGACAATATTAAAAGATAAAAGAATTCAGATGGTAACTTGTCTCGTTTTTGTTCAGAGAATAAGATGTGTGTTCTTGCAAAGAAAGATAGAATTATTCGAAAAATACCTATATGGTCTAAATACTCGTATGGTCCGGCCCGTTAATAACCAAACGAGTATAATACTCATATAAACCGACCATACGCGTATGGTCGGACCATATGAGTGTACGCATATGGTCATGACCATACGCGTATGGTCAAAATACTCATATGGTCCGGAACATACCCACGTAACAAAAATACAACATATATAGTTGAACGTTTAATGTCGAGGTTAAAGGTAGTGTAGTATGTTTTGTGTCCCTTTTCGTTAAATTGTCCTTAGCTTTTGCGGCACTCAATCCCAGTTTTCTATATTTCGTACATAATATTGGAATACGCGTAATGAGACATTTTAATCTGCCACTGTTTGTAAAGCTGGAATCAACGTCATAGAGCTTTCATGTAATAACCAAGTTGCGTTAACTAGTACGCTGTATGGTCTTTAATTGACCGCTAGCGAATTGTCTGAAAGAACTGAATTTACAGCAGTGGATAATTCTGGAAATAAACCAAAAGACCGAACACGACAATACACAAACATATAAGTTAAGTATTTGTATTAACACCCTACGTAATATAAAATTTTTACTTGAACACAGTAAGAGAAGTTGACCGTCAAACCATAAACAACACATGTCTATTATTACGAAAAAAAAAACAATTACAAAGTTCAAGAACCTGTCATTTGTGGTAATCGTAAAGAAAATCAAATCTTAATAATATGCAAATTTTAAGTATCTAGCTTGTCAATTGTAGGAAAAGTTTGCCGGACAAACAATTTATTATCTGTGGGAAGGATGGATAGCGATGAAACTAGCATTTTCATTGCGGGGGTTAAAAGAAGACAAGAATACAAGAACACATAATCGCATTGGCATGTTTGCATCATAATGACCATATATACTCATTATATATGTAAATTTCAAGTTGATACAATCCCAGCTGCATTGAAAACAACCGTAATCAAATACTTTGACCTGAAATTGGATAAACAAACGAACCGAGATAATTTTTGACAACGCACAAACAAGAAAACATGATGCTACACTTCTATAGTAGGCGCTGAATAAACGACCACAACGTACTGATCCTAGATTAATAGCATCTGTAAAAAGCTACTGCTAACTATATTCCAACTTATTTAATAGGCCATATAAAATAAGGAGATGTTGTATGATTGCCAATGAGACAATTATCCAACTGAGCTCAAACATTTGTGTTTGTCAAAGGACATAATGATTTGGATTGTCTAATATCTTGGCCTCAAGCACCACTAAAGATACTTATCGCTATTTTGTGCATTTTCCTTTGATCTTTTTGTGATAATTTTTCATATCATGCTACTCGCTTGAGATGGAAAATTATCGCTAGAAACTAAGGTGGCACGTGGCGTTGCTAATGAAATTGACATGAAATTGACAACGTCGTCATAGGTAAAATAGCGATAAACAGATTATCATTGGTCATCTCAACTTGATTGCTTTTCTCGCTTTCGCCGTCCCGGCTCAAGCGAGAAAATCAATCTCGTTAAGATGATCAACGATAATCTATAATTATATTGTCGATATGCGTATCTGGTGCAGTGAAATTGATACCCCTAATGTCGGTACTACTTATAACATACATGTTTTAACACTACTTCTGTTTGATTTGTATTGGTTGCTATTTAAGTGTGGCAGACAATGGTCTAAAAAATCCAGCGGTTGTAGGTGGTTGTTGTCTGTTATATTTGCTTTTGTTTATTGTTTCGCTATAAATAAAGACGTTGTTTATTTCATACTTTGTCTTGTCGGGCCTTTTATAGCTAACTACATGTATGCCGTATGGGTATTTCTGAAATCTAAAATTTTTACAAAAGAATGTCACTACTATTCTTTCGTAGAATCTTTTACTTTTTATTTTTCATTCGTCTTAATTTATTTGACACCGAACGTCAGACTCTTTACAAATAACGATATGGTTTATCATAAATTGCTCTAAAACTCCTGACGGTAAAGCTGAATATTTGCAAAATATTCATATACCTGTAACCAATTCATTAATCTATTGGTTATTGGTTATTTTCATATTATAATATCTTTTGAAAAGTTGGATAATTTGCCGTAATTAACAGATTTACCAGGATACTGGAATATATACATGTACAGCATGGAATGAGTATGGAAAGGAGTCATTCTGGACTAACAAGACATCAATAGTTAAGGTTCTGGGTATGTATCATAATATTTACAGACATATTTCGTAAGACATGTAAGAGTAAATGTTTTTGTTTTCAAGATACTTTATTGTATATGACAAACGCATGAGATGATCACATAATTTGTGTTTACGATGAGCAACACGACGGGTATTGGATGGAGCAGAAACTGTTTACCCTTCCGGATAACCTAGCACTCCCGGTTTCTATGTGAGTTTCGTGTTGCTCGGTCTTTGGTTTTCTATACTGTTGTTTATCTTTACATTAAAAGACATGAGAGAGTTGTTACATGTCATTTACAATTAGCAAATCTACACATTTTCTTTTAAAGTACAAAATTTCACCTAGTTTTATTTCATTTGGTAGTTAATTCCAAAGTATTTAGGAGCTATATGTAAATGACTTTTTCTTTAATCGAATTTGTATTAGGCCTCACTACAGCTAGAGTATTGTTTGCCATGTAGGTTTATAATCGGACAACATAGTTTTTTAAGGTAATTAGGAGCTTAATTATTGAGAATTTTATGAACAAGAATCATTATGTGATAAGAAATCCTAGATTTGAAATTCAACCATTTTAGCTCTTTAGACAAATTTACATTTTGAGTTAGTATTGGTACATCCAGTATAATTCTGGCAGCTCTTTTCTGTATCTGTACAATTCTATGAATTCCATCGTCCTTATAAATCCCCATATTAGCAAACAAAACATAAATATGGGCAGAATATAAGCGTAATGGAACAATTTTGTACTACCAATATCTAGATATATCTTAATTCTGGATAACACAATACGAAAACTTATGCTTTTACAAACATTGTCAATTTGAAATTGTTAGTCTCAATTTTCGTCAATATATTTACCTAGTAGTTTTGTGTTTCAACAAATGTTATTGGGCTATCTTGTATTGCTATATTTAGCTTATGACCAAAGCTCGTTTTTGATTTGTTTCAATCAGCCGAGAAGTTTTGTATTTAAAAGATTTATAACCATTTTTTGTTTAACACCAATTATTTATAGTGTTGTCATCATGGTTTAGTTATATTTCTATCTCTTCCTAATATATACCACATGTTTGATATCCATTTATATTAATCAATCATGGTGCCCAAAATTTGAGCAATACAATCAAATGAATTATTACACAAAGAATAAAAGTAAATAATTAGAATGATAAGAGTGATTGAAGTACATTTAAACAAAAACATTTAAATAGGTAAAATAACAAAATACCGAACTCCAAAGAAAATTCCAAACGGAAAGACCTTTAACAAATGGCAAAATCAAAAGCTCAAACACAGCTGTAATATTTCTGACTTGGTACAGGCATTTCCTTACGTAAAAATGGTAGATTTAACCTGGTTTTATAGCTAGCTTAACCTCTCACTTGTATGACAGTCACGTAAAATTCCATTATATTGACAACAATGTGTGAGCAAAATAAACAGACATAATAGGCAAACATGTCAAAAACTGGGGTATAGCAGTCAACATTGTGTTATTACCTTATGAAAAGACGAATCCAATATTTTATTATTCATAATTGCCCAAAGAAATAGTAGGAGCGAACCTAATTCCCTCTTCATGCCATTATTGATGCTTTTATGTTTACTCCAAGTGATAATTTGCAAGGTTTAGTATGTATTTTCTCCAGTACAAGATGATCAGTTTCTTTTGAAATAAACTTATTCATTATGTTTTGTGTTTTATATGGTATATAACCCCAAATTTCAGATCCATACAACAAACAAGATGTGTCGGATTGTATGGTTATAAGTATGCAATAAACTACTAGGGTTTGGGCTTCCCAGTGAAAATGTCTTCCTTGATTTGAAATATACTTTCATTCCTTTATTATAAAGTTATTTCTTTGTCTTTGGAAGCTCCCAGATGCTGAAAAATATATTCCTAAGTATGTGTAAATCTGTTCACATTCTAAAGTCTGGTTTCCTAAGTATATTTTAATATTTTTACGTTGTCCTGATTTGTTAAATACAAGAAACTTGGTCTTTTGGTGTTAACTGTCATTTTACAATCAACTGTAAATTCAAATAATTTATTAAAATCCTATTTTGAAGTCCTTGCTCAGATGATGATAAAAGAACTACATCATCAGCATACAGTAAAATATTTAAGGGATGCGTGTTCAATGGAATTGGGTCATATGTTTGGTCAAAATCAAAGGTTGGTAAATTATTTAAATATATGTTAAAAAGGCAGTGACTAAGATTATCCCGGTTTCTTACTCCTATATCTGATTTTAAGAGGTCTGTTCTGTGTTAGTCTATTTTACTCAGGTTTCTGTGCTTACATATATACATTTTATAATTTCATAAAACTTTGTTCCAACACCTATACATTTAAGTTCATAAAAAGGTGCAGATGTGAAACGGAATCAAATGCACGATTGAAATCTACAAAGCATGCATACAGAGACTTTGAGTTATTTTGCACAATTTTGTTAATGATGGTATTGAACACAAACATAGGGGCTGTTGTGCGACATACTTTAGTAAAACCAATTTGCTCACTTCTGATTATATCTTCATTTATATAAAATGTTGTCAACCAGTTATTTAGAACTTAAATTAACAATTTGCCAATGCTATCTGCAATGATTATGCCCTTTAGTTTTCTGGATCATGTTTTGAGCCAGACTTGTGTGTGGGGTGATAAAGCCTTGACTTCGTAATTTTGGGTAAATACTACTTTAAAATACTAAATTAAAGAGTTTTTGGATTAAAGGGATACAGACAGCTTGGTTGTTTTTTTTTTTTTTTTTTTTTTTTTTTTATCGTTTCATTCGATATCATACTAAATCCACTTGATTTAGAATTCTTTAGGTTGCACTTCTGTAAATATAGACAATGCAATTTCCCATAAGAACTCCTTTTACGGCTAAAACTGTGCCACTTTTACTATGAAGTTTCGTAAACAATTATATCCTAGAATGGAAAGTTCATATGTGCTACAATTTTGTTCAATGGGTCAAAATATAGGGCTGTGCGGCATATTTTCAGCATTTATATGCCCCGAACTTCTAAGAGTTTAAACGTATACTAAAATTATGTACTACCCTGCCTTCACTTTTGGTCCTCCTCAGAATTCAATTTCGCCGCTATCCATGTGTATTTACACTGGTAACATTTCAAGTTATGTCTCTATGAGATGAAACATAGAGATCATTTATGGGAACCAGTACGTAAACAAAACAAAATATCTATGAATATCATATATCTCCCAAAAGAGGCGTGGTTTGTGAAATAGCTGTATTTACAAAGTGCAACCTTAAGACCTTTTATTGCCTTTTCTATTTCCTCAGGTATCGAGTAATCAAGTTCATTAAATATATTACTATTATGAAATGATTCAATGTTCATCTTAATCAAATCATCACTGTATTGTTCATTCTTACTAAATTTTTCAAAGTATTCTTGCCATTCTGATGGGTTGATAGAATTTTCAGAGTTGATTTGTCTATTATTTAAGATATTTTAATTTCATCTGATAGTTGCCGACAGGCTTTGGGATTTTGATCATATAATTTTGATCAAGTTTTCTTAATGATATCTTGTTTGAATCTTTGCCTGTCCATGCTTTTATATCTTGATCTTGTCATTAGTTTTCATCCCAGATATATTTATCTGGCATTAAAGCTAGATTTGAGTTTCTTTCTTTATGAAGAGTTTTCTTTCTTTATGAAGAGTTGTATCATAAGCATACATTTTAATGACTGAATTTATTGCTTCTTCTGCTAAGGTAATTTCATTTATGAATAAAACGAACAGAATAGTCAAATCCATATAAAGTCAACTTTGCTTGAACGGGCTTGAATCTAGTTTTTAAATAACTTTTAATTTTAACAACAGAACAGTATGAAATAACCCATGTCAGTCATGACTACTGAGCTGATGATACCATCGGGGAATAGCAGTCTACCAGCAGCCATATCGACCAATGCAAGAAAATGAAAATAACCCTTGAAATGAATCTTTGTTTTAAACAGGTCTTATAAAGTTAAAGCTGTGTAAGTATATCGTAAACAAGTCCCAATTGACAACTATATTGTAATTAAACATTATTTTTTTTCAGGGCCACCTGTTGTAGTTCAATCACATACTAGTCAAGATCTGAATACACTATTAACTGTGAAATTTTACTCAATTGTGGAGCCGATCAATGTACAGTGGTATTTGTTTAATGAACAAATTATCAATGCATCAGCTATTGTTTTACCAACTGAAATAGTAATAATGATATATGGAAAGAAAATTGTATCTGATGGATATTATACAAATATAAGTTTAGAAAATCAAAAAATGGGAGATACTCGGCCATCCTTGAAAACGAATACGGGAAGACAAAACAGATATTTGAAGTTATCAAAAAGGTATTTATCTGTGGCGAATGAAGGACTTTCAATGGTTTATTCACGGTTCTCCAACATTTGAAAAATCTAACTCACGTGTATCCAACAAGTGTTAAACAATAAATGTGCTTGGTGTTTATATAGCAATTAAACTTGTTGTTTTGGGAAGTTATAGTGAGACCTGTATACAATGTCTTATACAATTTTCATATTATACCTTTAAATGATAAATGTAAAATAATAAATAAATTCAGAAAAGTTCTAAAATAATACTGTTCAACTTCCTTTTATAATATAAATAAAATAAAATAAAAATATTTATGACAGCTTTAAAAGGCATGGGTTTTTGTTTAACAATTTTTTAAAACAATTTTCGGCAAACCCATTTAATAGTTACAACTATTTAATATATTTGCAGAAGAACAAACAATTTAAGAGTTACAGTATCGTTCTGCATCTTTAGTCGGATTCTGTCTTCTTATTTTATAAGGTGGATCACCCATATTTTTTAAGAAGACATACATAACTGTAAATTTAATAGTATTATCAGATTATTTTAACTTTCAAGAATGAAAATAGTACGTTAACATGAGGAGTCGTTGGTTAATTATAATTTGGAAAAGAAGTTTGAACATCTCGAAAACAATTTAAAACTTGATGACGGTAAGGTCGTGCTATAAATCACCGTAAATTGCTACTTTAAAAGGCAAACAATGAGTTCCGCCCCATCTTGTTCCTGTCAGCAATTTCATACAATTTATAACCTGCATGCATAAATTTTGAATATGCTTTTGCAAGGTTCAGTTGCTGTCAAACATTAATCCTAAACAGATATGCACAGCAAAACGCAAAGGAACAGCGCTTTATTGCTGTACTTCATCTTAAAGTCACAGTGAGGCCTTCATTACGGAGCCAAAAACAAGTTTCACCTAAGTGCAATTTTAGACAGCCCTGGCACTAGATTGAGACACATGTCTTTCTGGCAGGGTTCATCTGACTTTACCTCATTTATATTTTCCTTTTGTGCCTAATTTAAAGATTTTTTTAGTAGAATACTATTAATGTGTCAGCAATTTAAAGTATTTTCCTGTACATAATTTCAAGATTGTGTAGTGTTTTGTCCATCAGTGCTAATATTGTTGATAATTTTATACCAATGGAAACAAAATTCGTTGTTATATTGGTGGTCTTTGATGAAATTTTTTTTCCATTTTTTTCAACTATCCTACCCGTCAGATCATTCAAAAGTTAATTTGATCGGATTCACAGTAAATAGAAATAAGAAGATGTGGTATGAGTGCCAATGAGTGCCAATGAGACAACTCTCCATCCAAGTCACAATTTGTAAAAAGTAATCAACAATAGGTCAAAGTACGGCCTTCAACACGGAGCCCTGGCTCACACCGAACAGCAAGCTATAAAGGAGAAAACCAACGGTCTGATCTATATAAAAACGAGAAACGAGAAACACTTAAGAACCACATCAACAACGACAACCACTTAAACAGGTCCCTGACTTAGGACAGGTGCAAACAAATGCAGCGGGTTTAAACGTTTTAACAGGCGCCAACCTTCACCTTAACCTGAAATAGTAGTGTGACATTACAACATAAAAAAACACACTATAAAATATCAATTGAAATGGCTTAACTCAATCAAAAGACATATAAACAAAAACAAGTAAACATACACTGAACGAATAAATTTGATCTATGACAAAATGTCGAAAAGACAACTATAACCTTGGACAAAATGGCGTTAAATATAAAATAGCGTACACAGGTAAATTTAAATATAATAATTTTGTTGTTAGGAGTACGGAGATATCTGTTACAAAATAAATAAATTTGTTGTTCATAGTACGAGAACAGCAGTGAAAATTTATCGTCATACTAAATATTTATCAAAGGTGGTACATATTAAAATGGTGGGACGAGATATAACACAAAATAAGTAAACATTGAATAACAAAATGCATTACAAATTGTGTAACGATTTGAGAGTACTGCAGTTACTGAAAGCTAGTTAAAAGCCAAAAACAATTAATAATAAAAATCATGCATCAGGGACTAAAATCAACTAAAACACAACCCATGGATTAAGTGTTTTAACGCCATGGACAGTCAAAGAAGACATGACTTGTGCAATGCCAAAATAAAAGTATCGACAGGCAGTAGGATAGTAGTAAAATCAGAAACTGTACTAAAACCAAAACAATTCAGCAATGAAGGTGGGCCTAGTCTCGCCCTCTTTCCCCTGAATCTACCTTTAATAATTTTATTTCTTTTGTGCTGAAAAGCTTATCGAAAATAAAGAAGGATGCTTGATTAAATTATATTCACATATTGTTTATTGGCTTTAGTAATGTGGGTGCTTACCACATCATAAGGTTTATTGTTATATATATGAAAGGTCTTTGTCGTCATGTATGATGTTATGTACTCAAAAAGGCAAGTCATACGGAATTCGATTTTCTATTCTGATATGCTTGCGGCAACCGCGTCTACAAATATTCACATTCTGTGACACCAAAGAAATAACATTAACTTTAAAATGATGTATATTTCCAAATCACTTCTGAATGATATTTACTTGCAGGATACACATACAAATTAACAGTATTATTTTGGATTCTTACTGGTGTTGCTGTGTTTATATCAACTGTAACTCTGACTACACTTTGTTTGAGAAGACGAAACAGTAAGTTGAAATTGTCTTTGTCGGACAATCCCACCATTACAATAATATCTTAAAACAGCTGCACGTCTATAACCAATTCAACAATTATAGATATGATAAATCGGCAAATACTTCATGTATATTCAGGAGGGAATAGATTTACAATTAATACAATAGAAAGGTACTGCTGTATATGTCGAACTGGATGAAAACCGGAAAATGTGACTTTCGTTGGATAATTAGAAACTATTAGATAAGAGCTGCCTTCTAACAAGCCACTTGCAGACCACTCAAAGTTGTTTCAAAGAGTCTTTAATGCGTGATACTCTATCTACAAGATGCTAAGGATTTAACAATTCTTATTCCGACCGAACCTGGCTGCGTATTTATATAACCCACAAAGACACTTAAGCAAGTCACTCCTAGGGTGCTACAAATTAAACAGTTCTAGATAATACCGTACCATACAATAAGTGAGTTTACTGGCAGCAAACTCACAGCAATATATACTGATGTAGTACCTTTCCTCTTACCATAAAGTAATACAGTGTGCTGTACTTCCATTAGATAGTTTGTCACAACATAATGCACAATGCATTAAACATTAGTTTAGTAATCTTATGCAATGGTATATAAAAATTCAATATTGAAAATATAAAAAATATATATAAAAAAACCTTTTGTCCTGTTCTAAATTGTAAATTATCGAATCAGCGGTACTCCATACAAATACAAGTACTATGCATTTTCAAAAAGTAGATGTTTATCTTTAAATAAAATGAATAAAATTTCACTTGTTTGTCTCATTAATAACATAAATAGAATATACTTTAACAGTATATTCCAAATAATGCTATTTAGTTTTATAAGCTCTACAACGAATAAGTTTTCGATTTTCAAATATTTTGGTTTCGAGCATCACTGAAGAGACATGTATTGCCGCAATGCGCATCTGAAGCAGTATAATTGGTACCGTTAATGTTATTATACATTATTAAAAGATTGGCTTAACAAAACTGAGCACCTGTTTTAAAACTTTTTAATTAAGTGCTAGGCAATTTAAGACAATATTTTAGATGTTATAATCGAGTACTGGGAATTCCTCGTACCATCACGGAACCATCACAGCCATCAAAAGTAAAACGAGTGCAATTTTTTTCTTCTTTAAGACCTTTCGTTATCTTATCGAAAATGCATACCAAAATTACTTTTGGACAATTTTACGTTTTTACGATCAAACGTAATTGTATGAAGCATAACACCTGCATACTTGCAAGTCTACCATGCAAGTGAATTCCTTGGTTTTTCCCTTATAAGCCTGGTATCTTTGATGAGTTTTTATTCATATAACATATCTGATAAAGCGTTCTCTAGTTTCAAATCATATTGAATACAAGTATCGCAAATTCTCCAGAAAAGGTGGGGTGCCAGTCTGTAATGATTGAAACATAAAACTATCAAGTACTTTCCTGTGACGTTCTGAAAGAGGGTTTGGATTGAGAGAGTCTTTATTTCTGTATTCTTTTAATTTTGATGGGATTTTTCTCTATTTCTTTATATATATTTTACCCATATTCTCTAATTTTTACATTTTAGTATACTATTATTCTTAATTCTTTGAAATTTTAGTTTATTTTCTCTATTCTTTATGTTTTCATTATTCTATTCGTTTTGCCCATTTTTCTGTTTCTTTGCCCATTATTAACTAGTCTGTAAACCTCATCCAGACTCTCCTGTAAAGCATACCATAATTATTTGTAAATATAACTTAGATAGAATACCGGTAAATGGGGAATGTGTCCATGGGACACAGATGATGTCCCCACTTGCATATCATATAAAGTTATAAAGGGACGTAGCTGAAGAACGGTAAAAGTGACGCTACCTAAATTTGTACTTGATCTGAGTTCTGTGGTAATAAGTATAGTGTATAAGTTTCACAACATTTGGTTGAGGCATAATTAAGTTAGAGAACGGAAACGAAAATTCAGCATTTTTTTTTCATTTGTAAAGAGGCATAACTCTAGAACGGTTAAAGTGACACCACCAAAATTCAAACTTGATTTGTATTTTGTGGTAATAAGCATTGTGTATAAATTTCATATAACATTTGGTTGAGGCTAACTTAAGTTAGAGAACGGAAAGAAAATTCAGCAATTTTTCCATTTGTAAACGGGCATAACTCTAGAATGGTTAATGTGACGCCACCAAAATTCAAACTTGATCTGTATTTTGTAGTAATAAGCATTGTGTATAAGTTTCATAACATTTGGTTGAGGCAAATAAAAGTTAGAGAACGGAAACGAAAAATTAAGCAATTTTTCCATATGTAAAGGACATAACTCTAGAACGGTTAAAGTGACGCCATCAAAATTCAAACTTGATCTGTGTTTTGTGGTAGTAAGCATTGTGTATAAGTTTCATAACATTTGGTTGAGGCAAACTAAAGTTAGAAAACGGAAACCAACTTTGGGACGTAAGGATGGACAAGGGTAAACTTAATGCCCCTACACTACGTGGGGGCAAAACAAATTCTGTTTCATTTTTCTTTCCCTGTAATATGCAAAAGTTGCAAAACGTGTTTCAAGAACTCACCAAAGATAACAGGCTTAATATTTTGTACACCAGAGGAGGTTTCGTTTATATAAGACTCATCAGTGGCGCTCGAATTAAAACTGTTTTCAACAGCCATGTGTAAAATTTAAAACTTTTTATTGTATGAATCAAAATAAAGTTGCCCCAAAGACAGTTCAAGAACATTCTGAGAAGGATGAGAATAGTTTTGATATATATTTTGTAATTTTATAGGTATAATTGAATGCAGTGAAAGGAAATTTGGACCTTTATTAAAGGGAAACACATTCCTATTGCTTATGACTATACCTATAACGTGAACAATGTTTAAAATATTTTGCAAACTTGAAAAAAGGAAAAAAGGAGACTAAATATCTGAAAGCCTCTTAATATTATTATAAGGCCCAAACTTGCCTTTCTAAAGAACGTTTGTTTTATTTCAGGCGGTTTATTTTTACAGAGACAAAACCAGTCATGTAAGCATGTAAAAAATAAAAATAAAATGAAGATTAAAGATGAGACTAATAATATAGTATTCTCTTTAGTTGAGGCCTGTTATATCTCCTATTTCTTGCATGAAGAGATATTTCTTGGAAACGTGATACGAAAACTGCGTGAATTTGATTGGCTTATCCAGCATCACGAGACGATATTACGACATTTTCATTGGCTATTCGTTAGGTCATCGATGACTTTCAAAGGCGAGTTACATTTCATGCATGACAACGGTATAAGTTATAGGTTCTAAAATGGTTACGTTGAATTACTTCTTTCTCTGAGTGAAAGTAGCAACAGAGCATTAGCCTTGTAAAGTTCAGTCAACCAGCCTCCAATTTAGAAGCAGCATCCAGATCTGCTTGTATTTTTTTTTTCGTTTATCTGAAGATTATCTGAGATTTAGGTATTCTGGCAAGTTATTTATATAGATTAACAAGAGTGTAGACCCAAGGACAGTTCCATACAATACTAGGCAGTAATGGAAAAATTGTTAGTTAACCGATACTTACCTGTAAGTTGAAGGTTGACTTAGATTTCCTGAAATGCAAGGTGACATTAAGTGGGACCAAGTGAGATTATAACCAATCTCCTGAAATCATCAGCCTTTAAAGAGTGCAAAGGATTTTAAAAACCAAAGGGATAGGGTAGGGAGGGCACTTGGTCCCACTTAATGTCACCTTGCATTTCAGGAAATCTAAGTCAACCTTCAACTTACAGGTAAGTATCGGTTAACTAACAATTTCCTTACAATGCAAGGTGACAGTGGGACCACGTGAGATGTTGGAAGTAAAATCCAGAGCACTTAACTCAGCAACTAAATAGAATTAACAAAAATTGCATAGTTTACCTCAATCTACTGTAGTATAGTATCTCCCAAATAAGTGGAAGGTGCTATCTTTTTCTGGTAAAATCTCCCAAACACACTTTCATTACTCCAGCCTGCTGCTTTAAGAATATCATTAATAGGCATACCAGCCGAGAAAGCTGCACTAGTAGAAGCTGCCCTTGTACTGTGCGCTTTAAACATGTCCGTATCTATACCAGCTAACTTAAGAACTGTTTTAATCCATCTTGCAATGGTTGCACAAGTTACTGGTTTGAATGGTTTAGAATGAGTTATAAATAATTGGGTATGATCACCCCTTAAATGAGCAGTTCTGTGAATGTAGACTTCAAGAGTTCTAACAACACATAAATCTGAATCTCTGTATTTCTTTAGATCTACAGCATTAAGATGTACTCCAGGCCTAGATTGTTTCAATAAATTCATTATTCGAAAACAAACATTATTACCAACCACATCATAGTAATTCAAATCTAAAATTTAAGAGTTTGGCAGCGTTGCCCAGTCACTAAAGCAGTTAACATAACCAGCTTATAAGTCAAAAACTTTAACCTAATAGTATCTTAACTAGGTAAGTCTTTCAAAATTTTAGCACAATATTTACATCCCAAGTTATAATATAACGTGGTAAAGAAGGCTTCATATTGAAAGCTCCTTTCATAAACCGAATAACTAAAGCATGTTTTCCTACAGGAACATTATTTACAGATATAAAACTTGACAAAGCAGAACGAGCGGTATTAAGAGCACTATATCCTGCATTTTGAAAATATACTGCCAAAAAATCCAAAACATAAGAAATGGTAGGTTGAAATGGATCAATATCCTTATCTTTTGCAAAATTAAACCAACGCACGATATGTGGTGTATATTGCTTAGCTGTAGAATCTCGCCAGGAGTTCATAATAATTGAAATGGCTCTTTCGGAAAGCCCTTGGTCCTCAAAACCTTTCCGGATACCCTGCATACCAGGAGTGATAGACATCGTTGTAATGGATGATGCAATTGAAGGTTGTGAGGTAATTGTAATAGAGTTTTTGCAGGTTTTATCAATAACGGTGGAACTACACACAGTCTCATGAGCTGTGGAAACCAACTCTGTGAGGTCCAGTGAGGCGCTATAACTACTCCCTCTGCTTTGTCCGCTAACACCTTCTGACACACTTTGTCTAATATACTGAAAGGTGGAAAAGCATAAAAATGAAACTTGGCCCAAGATAAAGAAAAAGCATCTATATGAGTAGCTAAAGGGTCAGCTTTCCAACTGACAAAAATATCAACCTGATGGTTAAGTCTAGATGCAAATAGGTCTATATCAATAGTATATCCTAGTTGTAAAATTTTATGAAATGTATTTCTATTAAGCATCCATTCAGTTTCATCTCTTTTCAGCCTACTTTCTTTGTCTGCAATAATATTGTCAACACCGGGAATATGAACTGCTAATAGCCAGATGTTATTCTTATCTGCTAATAACCAAATTTCCCTTCCTTTAAAATTACAAATTTCTGATTTAGTTCCACCCATATTATTTATGTAAGCTACAGTTGTAGAATTGTCTGATAAAATTTTCACATAATGTCCAGCCAAGTTATTCAAAAAACTTTTCATTCCCAAAAATACAGCTTGTAATTCCAAATAGTTAATATTGTTACTAAAATTTAACTCCTCTTCTGACCATTGTCCACCGGTAGATAAACCTAGGCATTCTGCCCCCCATCCAACTAAAGAAGCATCTGTCGTTAAAGTAATAGAAGGAGATCCTCTTTGTACAGGTGCAGAACTATTACTTATGTTTACACACCACCAATCAATGTCCTCTAAAGCTGCAGATGATAAATGCATAACTGCATTAAAATCACCTTTATTTAAATTTAAAGCGGAAGCCTTATTTATCTCAATAACTTTAGTGAATAACCTCCCTAGTGGGACTGCAACACAAACAGAATTTAAAAATCCAACCAATTCTGCTACATTTCTGATAGTATACCTATGTCCTGATTTAAACTTTTCACAGAATTATAAAATCTTCCGTTAAAGATATTGTCATATCCACAGAGTTTAATAAAAATCCTAGAAACACTATTTGTTGTTTAGGAATAAAAACAGATTTATCAGGATGTACAATAAATCCTAAGTCAGAAAATAAATTTTTTGTACTATTAATATTATCCAGACACTCCTCAAAAGTAGAGCCTTGCAAGTAAGAATCATCAATATAAGCAACCGAAATAAAACCTTCAGCTCGGAGCTTAGCATAAATAGGTCTAAGTAACTTTGTAAATACTCTTGGAGCAGCTGCATATCCATTTGGTAAAGCAGTAAACTGATATAAGGTATCTCCAGATAAAACGTAAAAATTTTCTTGATTCGGGAGCTACACTGACAGAGTAATAAGCATCGCGGAGGTCAATAGACCCCATAAAACAATTATGAGTCATGAGTCTCATGGCAGATTCTAATCTTTCCATTTTAAAATGGTTATATTCAATATATTCATTTAAATTACTTAAATTTAAAATCATTCGTTTACCACCATCTTTTTCGGACGTAAAACACAGTTGAAATAAATTCTCCATAAGAGTGATAGGTTTTTCCACAACTGCTTTTTCTAAAAGCTTTGAAATTTCGATGTCTAAGGCACCAGAATCACTAATGTTAAGTCTAGTCTGCTTATAACTTTGTTTCAAAGGTAGCATTGTGGATTCTAAATTATAATTTTAACAGTATTAAGCACAAAATTATCACGAGTCAAAAGTTCCCAATTTTAAGATAATGTTTTATTCGCCCAGCAATAGGCTTATTAGTTCTATCACTAACCTGAACTACTTTTTCCCCCTGGGACTGTTTGACCTGGCAAAGCCCCGAAGGCCTGTTCCTAAAAAACGTCTGCCTCCTCTCCTGGAAGTGCCTCCACAACCACGGCTAAAACCTCTAAATCCTCCAAAACCACCAAAACCTCTAGTGGAAGAGGGTTAGAAAATTGTGGCTTATGAGCTACCATAACCGCCATCTTCTTTCCTTCTGTAAGGCTTTTAATTTTGTTTACTACATCATCACCAAACAACTGGTCAGTTAATTTAGTTTTTGGTGTACAAAGTGACTGATAATCATCTTTCAAGTACTGTTTAAGGTTTGTTCGCCGATACTGAGAGAGACTGTAACTGCTAGTGGCTAGCAAAGCTATCGAGTCTAACATGGTTTGTGATAGTTCTTTCTTGTCTGGTACCTCTATACCACTTACTAGTTTGTTAACTAAAATCACCAAAGGTGTTAAGCCCTTCAATAATACTCGTTGAATTGTATGAAGTTTCACATCATTAGAACGTCCAAAACTACCAATACACTGTTCATAAATAACATCGTTAACTGTAGGGAAATTCAGCTGACAGTTCCCTGGTTTCAAGTACTTGTTGAAAAGTTCATTTCTTTTAGTAAGAGTCATTTGAGTAGTAAGTAACGAGTTAACAAACATACCAAGGTTGTCGGAAACATTAGGCCCAACTTTTTCTTCGGTACTAAATTCCGATAACTTCTCATTTAACAGTTGAGAGGCATCAAAACTATTGCCGTCGTCAACAACTACAGTAGTTTGCTGGGCGCTGCCATCTTTGTTTACATTCGGTACGTCATTAGCAGTGCATTGTGGGATCGCGCAACTGTTACTGTCGGACCCACGTGATGCCTCAACTGTACTTCCACGTGCAGCCTCGGTTTGAGGAATAGATGAATCAATCTGATCAATACATGGTGTCTTAAAAGCTAAAACCGGACTAACCTGTCTGTCTGCGTGTCGTTTAAGTGCATCCGCCGATGTAACGTTAGACTCCAAATCTTCTTCATAATCGCACTCCTCCTCGTAATAACTGAAACCTTCGCTCAAACTTTGCAGACTAGCAGTTATTAAACTCAACTGATTGTCATGTCTTTCCATGAAAGCATCAAATTTATCTGCTGATACATACTCCGTACGTTTATCAAGCGTTTTGTCAATACTACTGATAGGTTTTTGACCTAGCCCTTCTTGGCTATCATCCACACGATCTGAATCGTGGTCGTGGATGCGAATGTTAACGCACTGAAAAGCATCTTCTCGCTGACGAGAAGTTGATGCCAATGGTTCTAAAGTAACAATTTCCTGCTGACAGGAATTAACATTGTTACTGTCTTCTACATCAAAGTAGCCCACAAACATGGCCGCATTGTCCGCGTCTCCTGCTCTAGACGCCATCACAAAAAACGTAATAACACAAAAACGAAGTAAAAAAAACAGTAATATAAAAACGAATAAAGTATTCCACAACAGACAGTAATTAAAATAATCCAAAAATAACGTAAGATGAATATATATATTCCAGATAAAAAAGGATTTAAACTAACACTAAATATTTTGTTGCTGAAGAAATTCAGGGTCAAAGGTCATACTGATGATTTCAGGAGATTGGTTATAATCTCACGTGGTCCCACTGTCACCTTGCATTGTAACGAAATAACGGATGATGTCAGAAACCAGTATGATACGTATAATACCATATTAATACTTAATAAACTAATTTAATTTGATATTAGGGGCTATTAAGGATGTAAAAAATAATCACATTCAAAGAGGATGTGAAACAACTGTGTATAAGTGAAAATAACATTTTTTCGTAGCCATTGATAAAATTAACAATCTTTATATTTACATAGCTACCATGCAGCACCGCAGATGGAACCACAAGTCCTTCCGTACAACGATATTCAAGATAACCCTTACGATGACTGTAACGAAGACCCGACAGGTGCTCCATATTATATCGATGTTATCGATAGCGAGGAAGAAATTACTGTACCTGAAAGCAGCTGCCAGTATGAGGAAATTAATGTTTAAAATAGTTGCCAAGACAAGAGTATTGAAATTTATCATATGTAACGGCATGTGTTGTTGCAGAATTACTTAACACTTCTTTTATCATATTGTTCTATGTGTCCAATTTATTTATGAACATATGTTTTGACTTTCTCTGCAAAATTTTATTCGATGTTTATCTGCCCTCCAACTCGAAAATGGCGTGTAGTTTCAAAGGAGTTTTATCGTTGTGATAAGAAGAAACATTTTTAATACCAATTATGAAGGTAATTAATACTATTCTTCCATTCCCAAGAACTGGAAAAGATCGGTTAATTAATTGAAATGGTCGCATGTTGAATGCGTGTAAGATCCAGGGACAAATATTTGAAGCATGATCAATTCACGGAGATAGGCCTTTATAGAAGAAGAAAATTACTAAACATCCAGTGACATATATTTTTAGAATATTATTAATTTCGACACGATAAAAACAGGTATCTACCGGAAATATGTGTTTAATTACAGCGAAGTGTGTCAAGATGTTAATATCAGTGACAATACACCTACCTCATGAAATTGCTGTAATTTCGAATACATTTATGGCCCCAGTTCCCATGTTATAACAGCAGACCTTAACATCGTTCGTGACCGAGAGTTGAAATCATTCCTCAATAAAGGACCTAAATATCGTCCCCGTCAATTGTTAATTGGAATGAGTGTCGTAACATCATCCACGACTCACTCCGTACTTACTACTCTAAATGGATAAAACGAGAAAAAGCTGACAAGAAATCATTAGATTCTTTTTTAATTCGGTATTGAACATAGTTGATATACGTATTCAACATTTTAAAGATCATTTTACTCCTAACAACAACCATAATAGCCCATTTTCTCGTATCAAACGTAAGCTAAAAGAACTCGCCAAGGAATTTGTTTTGTCCCGGCTGATAAAGCTGCTAACAATATCATTATTGTTTGACGTAAATTTTACATTGAGGTTCTACAAAAGGAAATCACGAATTCACCAACATTCAAACTGACTCCATTTTCGGAAAATGACATCTGTAACAAACATAAACTTTTAGCTACCTCTTTACAAGCAGAACCAAATACAATGAAAGTTCCAACTATCATGTACTGGCTTCCGAAGCTGCACAAAACTCCTTACAAATATAGATTTATTTCGTCTTCAAGCCATTGTTCCACTGCTAAACTATCTATTCTACTTACTAGTATACTTGGTACAATCAAAAACCTGGTAATAAATTGTTCAAATAAGGCTTTTAAAAATAGTGGAATTAATTAATTTTGGAGTGTCAAAATTTGTTGGAAGTACTTGATAAATTGCATGCTTATATTGGTGATTTCGAATCTGTTCAAAGTTTTGATTTTTCTACCCTATATACCACTTTGCCTCATAATCTTATTAAGAAAAAATTCACACACCTGATTAAATGGGCATTTAAAAGTTGGAATGCGAATATATATGTTCAAACTCTTTTAGATCATTTTTAGTAACAACAAACTAAAGAACTATGTCAATTGGACCTGCTTTGATACTATAACTGCCCTTGAATTTTTACTAGATAACATTTTTGTTCGCTATGGAGATTCCATATATCGTCAGGTTATCGGAATTCCCATGGGGACTAACTGTGCACCACTTATTGCGGACCTGTTTCTGTATTGTTATGAGTTACAGTTTATGACTAAAATCAGCAAAGACCCATCGAAACAACATCTGATTCAAAATTTAATAACACTTTTAGATATTTAGATGATATATTGGCTCTCAATAATGACGACTTCAGTATCTACACTAAAGAGATTTATCCTGCCGAACTGACTTTAAATAAAGCTAATACTAACAATGAACACTGCCCTTTCCTGGATCTTGATATCTATATCTCTAACGGGAAGCTTAATACCAAAATTTATGATAAAGAGAGGATTTTTCATTCCCTATTGTTAATTATCCATTTTAGATGGTGACGTTCCTTGTCACCATCTTATGGTGTTTATATATCTCAACTTGTTCGATTCACTCGTGTTTGTAGCAACGTATTTGATTTCAACAAAAGAAATCTCTGTATTACTGAAAAATTATTACACCAGGGTTTTCGATATCACAAACTAGTCAAAACATTTACTAAATTTTATCATTGGTACAAGGACATCATTCGTAAATATAAATCAACATGTAGACATCTTATACGTTCAGGTATTTCACATCCAATATTTTATGGTAATATTCTTTACAAAGAAAACAAAAATGTTGGCATTCACCTCAAAAGCTAACCAAACCTTTAAACAGACTTATTCGGAAAGGATATAGTTACGATACTGTTGTCAGGTCATTAAGGATTGCATATTTTGGTATTAATATTGATTCACTCATAGGGTCTTTGCATCGGAAATAAACACTATTATTCTAAAACCAGTTGTTGGCATGATACGGGTTATGTTCTTCTCATATATTTTATGATTGTATGATACTAAACCCTAACGGGAGGGATTGTACTTGATTTTCATATGATGAAGACATAATCTTTCAATCAGTTTAATTGAGGTCTGGAGCTGGCATGTCAGTAACTGCTAGTAGTCCTTTGTTAATTTATGTATCATTGTCTTTTGCTAAGTTTCTTTTGTTACCTATTCTGACATCGGACTCGGACTTCTTTTAAACTGAGTTTTACTGTGCGTATTGCTATGTGTTTCTTTATTCTACATTGGCTAGAGGTATAGGGGAGGTTGAGATCTCACAAAACATGTTTAACCCCGCCGCATTTTGCGCCTGTCCCAAGCCAGGAGCCTCTGGCCTTTGTTAGTCTTGTATGTTTTTAAATTTTAGTTCATTTATATGTTTTGGAGTTTAGTGTGACGTCCATTTTCACTGAACTAGTACACAATTTTATTTAGGGGCCTGCTGAAGATCACCTCTGGGTGCAGGATTTTCTGGCTGCGTTGAAGACCCATTGGTGGCATTCGGCTGTTGTCTGCTCTTTGGTCGGGTTGTTGTCTCTTTGACATATTCCCCATTTCCATTCTCAGTTTTATCCAACCAAAATAACAGTAGGAAAATTTATAGTCATTTCTATTACATTTTGTTTTATTCTTTCATGAAGTCGAGGAAATTTAACGACTAAAATTCCAGTGACAATTTTTTTGAAATATTTATATTGTCACGATAAAAACAAGTATCCGCCAATTTATCAATATCGCCTCTTCGTTTATAGACCACGTTATTCCTTTTTGTAGCTCTCCTTCAGCATTCATTTGTTTCAAGTACAATGTATAGGGAACCATTTCTAATTTAGGGTTAGGTTTACAAGTTTGGCTAGTGTTAGGTTAAGCCCCCTCACCCTCCCCCCTTTTTTCTCGATTTGTTTTTGATATATTGTTGTGTATGCATTTTGTTTACATTTATTATGACATTTTATGGTCATTGATTTCATAGTTTACTAGGCCAAGGAGGCGGAGCTAGACAGTGAAATAACAACTTTTGAGATGGATAAGATAGTTGTAATCTCTGTCCTGCCTTTTTATTTTTACTCTATTCGGTCCTGCCTTTTTTTTACTAGTTTATCCTGAATTTTTACACAAATTGTCATCCTGATTTTTTTTTTTTACCAAGTTGCTCATCCTGCCTTTTTTTACTCAAAACTCCAGTCCTGCCTATTTTTTTCAAATTTCAACCTAGCCCCCATAAAAATCAAATGGTAGCTCCTAAACTTTTGAGACAGACAAAACACGAATATCAATGAAATATAGTCATTAAGGGCAACAACTCCTTTAAGGTTTTGGTTGAAATGCTAAAAGGAAGATCTTGACATTTTAAGGATATTTGCCCTGTCAGATTTTCAAGAAATTTTAACGAATTTTACTCAAGGCAGCAATGTTGGTTGATTGGCAGGAAGAAAAAACAAATGTTGTACAAACTTGAAGGTACCCTAAGGATCATGAAGGTAGCCAAGTTTGGTCGAAATTGGTCAGGTGGTTTCAGAGGAGATCTTTTAGATTACGTTGACAGTAATGGACACCAAGTGGTGGTAATACCTCCAATGGCCCATATGGCCAGGAGTCATGAAAAGGTAAACTATTGATTTTTATGCCCCACCTACGATAGTAGAGGGCATTATGTTTTTGGTCTGTACGTCCGTCCGTTCATCAGTCTGTCCCGCTTCAGGTTAAAGCTTTTGGTCCAGGTTGTTTTTGATGAAGTTGAAGTCCAATCAACTGGGAACTTAGTACACATGTTCCATATGATATGATCTTTCTAATTTTAATGCCAAATTTGAGTTTTGTCCCCAATTTCACGGTCCATTGAACATAGAAAATGATAGTGCAGTGGGGCATCCATATACTATGGACACATTCTTGTTTGTTACTAGGTTCAACATCCTGCCATTTGTAGTAAATAAAAAAAATCAGGAAGGTTTGATTCTTAGTTCTTGAGAAAATGGTAAGAAATGTTCTGGTCAGACCATTTGGTGTAAGAATAAATAAGTATTGGGTAGTCAGGAAGTTGATTAGCAATGGGTACTTTAACTTATGACATGATAAAGCATACGGTCATTAAGCTTGATAACAAATTTCCAGAAGGTCTGCTTCATAGTTCCTGAGAAAAAGGGAAGAAAATTTCATATGAGGCCACTATGTGCAAGATTGAATACGGTAAGTATTTTCTGAACAAGAAGTTAATGAGCGATGGATTTGAAAATGCTTGAACCTGTAAATATCATATAAGGTTTCTGTGTAATAAGTATTAATAAATGAGTAATGAGTAGACAAGGACTTGATGAGTGATGGATGTGAAAATGCATCACATGAAAAAAAGCATGCTTACATGAAGCTAGATACCATATTTCAGGATACAATTTGTAGTTAATGAGTTTATGCAACAACAATTTTATATAAGGCCATTCTATGAGAGAATAAACTAGATATGGACATTGTTACGCTGTCTGTAAGACACAAATGCCCCTGCCTGACCATAGGAAATTATAAATTTAACACTATGTATGATGATGTAACTGTAGGAGGAGATAGCCCGACAAACCATGATCTCTTTATTCAGCTAGTCCAACTACCTGTCATTTTCACAATATTTGAAGAAAAAATCAAAATCCTGTGGCCATGCACAACTCCATTATGTGCTTGAACATCCTACAAAATATTAAAGCTGTATCTACAAAACTGTAGGAGGAAATAGCCGGACAAACCATGATCTCTTTATGCAACTTGTACCAAAAAATGACCTAAGTTCAACTACCTGTCATTTTCAGAATATTTGAAAATAAACAGCTGCGCCATGAGCGCATGATACGCCCGTCGTCTTGTGTGTGAATTTTATGCAATAATCATAAATAGTTTCTGACATACGGCCTGACATGCGAAAACCCCTTTTTTTACAAAAACTCAATATCTCTAAAATAAAATTTTGAATCAAAACCAAAAGTATACAGATCTTTAGATTAATATAACTAAAAAGTGTGAAAAATTTACAGCAATAATCATAAATCGTTTTTGAGATATGGTGCGACATGTGAAAACCCCAAAATTTTGAATCAAAACCAAAAGTATACAGATCTTTAGATTAATATAACTAAGAAGTGTGTAAAATTTTAAGCAATAATCATAAATCCTTTTGAGATACAGCGACATGTGAAAAACCCTCCCCCTTTTTTTACAAAATACTCAATAACTCAAAAATAAAATTTTGAATCATCACCAAAAAGTAAACAGATCTTAAGATTAATATAACTAAGAAGTGTGTAAAGTTTTAAGCAATAATCATAAACTGTTTTTAAGATACGGTAGCGACATGTGAAAGACCCTCCCTTTTTAACAAAATATCTCTAAAAATAAAATTTTGAATCATCAACAAAAGTATACAGATCTTAAGAGTAATATAACTAACAAGTGTGTAAAGTTTTAAGCAATAATCATAAATTGTTTTTGAGATACGGCGCGACATGTGAAAAAAACACACACCTGTTTTAGTTACTAAGTCCTGTAACTCAAAAGTTTTAATCTGATTTTCACCAAAAGTATACAGATCGTTTGACCATCATAAGAAACAACTATGTTAAGTTTCATGAAATTTGGATAAGTCGTTCTCAAGTTACGGTGCAACATGTTTACGCCAGACAGACAGACAGACGGACAGACGGACGGAAGGACACCGGACATTTGTATACAATAATACGTCCTGTCAAAAATTGACGGGCGCATAAAATCAATATCCTATGGCCATGCACACCTTTATTATGTGTATGAATATCCTACAAAATATTGAAGTTGTACCTCCAAAGCTGTAGGAGGAGATAGCCGGACAAACAATGTATCCTAATCCGGACGAACGAATGGACAGACGGACGGATGGACAGAGGTAATTAATATGCCCCTGACATTTTGTGGCGGGGCATAAAAAGTATTCAGTTAACAGGAAGTTGATCAGTGAAGGAAGTGAAAACACATCACACAGTATAAAAATGCTATTAAATAAAGCCTGATACCAAATATCAGGAAGGTTATAATCTTAATTCGGAGTAAATGATGAAAATGTCATGGAATAAATGGACACACTGACAAACAGAGCTAAACCAGTATAACCCTCTCCTTTGAGACAGAAGAACAATAAGTAATTGTACTGTAGAAGTATAAAATAAAGTAACAAATTATGAGCACATACATCTCTTTCCATTACAAAACTACAACAAATATTTTAATTGTCATTTTTCATGTAACATTACATTAATTTTCTATGAATGAACCTTGGTCGTTATAAAATAGTAATTAATCACAATATCAAAGACAGTCACAGAACTTCCATAATGAGATGATTACAAAACAATGAAATAAGTTATTCCACAGTGTCTCAGTTCTCCAAACTTCAGGAGAATTATCACAGTAAAGCATTCTATAACACTAGTCAGCAGGTCAAACTCCTGATTCCATTTTCATCTGATTGACCCTCCTCATCAATTCATTCAATTCATCTCCCCTGAAATAAATAAAATTATTTGTAAAATGAAAGCCTTTTCTAAACACTGATTAAGGCTCAAACTAACATTTGCTAAAATTTCATTGCACAAAAAGCAAGTATTGAATAAAAACCAGAATTATTTTTAACTTTACAATTTTTTTACAGTTTAAGTTCTTATAGTGTTCCAAAATCAAATCTATGGTATCCTTTAAAGGCATTTTCTTTTAACCTCACTGCTGACATATTTTTACTTCAAACAATTTATTCAACTGTAATTTTCTGAAATGCCACACCATCAATTACATATTCTAAAATCAGTGCTTTCCAGGACAGCTAAAACTTATCCCATGAAACCAAATTGCATTCCTTTACTTTAGTGGACCAATCCCTCATATAGTGTTATACCTTGACAAAGACATGAATTTTCCTTATTTGAATTGTATTACAGTTTTCATTTGGGCCTTTTAAAGCTCACTATGTGGTATGTGTTATGCTCATTGTTGAAGGTCCTACCATAACCTATAGTAATTAACATGATTACCTTCTATGTCATTTTGTCTGTGGTGGAGGGTTGTCTCATTGGCAATCAAACACATCTAATGATTTTATATTATAAAGACTAATCAACAAAACCTTACAAAAAAACGGGTGATTGTATGTGCTCTGAAAGGGTAAAAATATAACTGTAATTGCAAAACAAAGAATCAACATTGAATGATTTTCATTATTTTGTATTCAGGAGGTTGACTCATCAAAATATGTGTTCTTGTATAGTTCAAATAAACTCTGGATGTCTTTGAACTGGAAATTGACCATTGTCTCCACTGGATCCAATACAGTCCGGAGTAAATCCTTTAAACAAAACGAACTTAAGGTCAACTAATTGCCTGTCCTCTCGCAAAGGCCATTTGAAAAATCCCTTAGAACTGCAAGGTGTCATAAATTTGACATAAGCTTGGTTTTTTTCTATAATGTCTATAACACAACCTGGATACCAGTCATCTTGATATGCAACAGCAACATAATCATTCACGGTAAAATTCTCAACATGAGGTAATTGCAAATTATTATCGTAGTCTTCCTCGTCTTCTAGTTCTAAGTTCTGGTTCTCTTTTTTCTTTCTTGCCTTTTTAGGTATAACGGGTTGCATCATTTCATCATGAACTTCAGCAATTACTGATTTTTCGTTATTCATGTGAATTTCCCTTAGAGTACGTCCTCCTTTTATGGCATCTTTAATCATGGTCGAACGTTCCGCTGAAGGCATGTTCTGTATCCAATGCATCATGTCTTTACGATTTCGCTTCAGAAGTTGGACAGACGAATGATGGTGCATTGATGCACTTGGACGCCTTCTTTGGCTACTATCAAGGTCACCAAAATGGTGTTCACAAGCTAGATTAGTGACATGGCAAATTTAGTGCGATTCAGTTCATTCCCAGTATCAGCACTGTAGAATTTACCTCCAGGAAGAAAGTCAACTAGTTGTTTGTCAACACATTTAATCATATTGGCAGCAACGAGCTTAATCAAATCGAACAACAGTTGACGGTTTTCTTCTTGCAAGGTAAAAAGACTTGCAACATAAATGTCATAATGAGGTACAATGTGTATTTGAAGAGGATCTTCAGCAGACCAATGACAGTCCTGGTTTAGCATTAAAGCAGGATCTTCAACACAGTTTTCAAGGAAACTCTTAATTGCTATGACATGTGGATACAGTTCTAAATAGGCCACTTTACCACATGTGATAAGGTTCCAATATGGTCCTGTAAGTTTTAAGTAAAATAGTCCAAAACATTGCAACATGGCTGATACAATGGTTGATATGAGATCTTCCTTAACTGATTTAAGTTTCAAGTTTTGATTTTTACAGTGTCCAAAACCACCAAAAAGTCTTCTTTGTGCTTAAATACCTCAGCAGCAGTTTCAAAGAGTGCATTGAAGCGATTGTCTTTGTAGTTTCCAATTAGAGATTTTATGCCTAAACTTGAGCAGTGCGATTCCCATCGATCGCGACGCCATGATGGTCACCTACAGGTCCAAAAACATCAGCTGTTGTTCTCAATACACGCTCAATAACCAATTCTTTCTTGCTCCAAAATTTGAACGCAGATAGTGAATCTCTTCCAATGGGGCCATGAACTTCAACAAGTTTTGTTTCCAATTGTTTAAGTTCAGGTTTAACATAACTATGGAACCCTAACAACACATGTGCCATACAGTGAAAACTATGAACAGTTTGCTTGTCACCATTAAGTTCAAAGTTCAGCAATATTTCGTCGCGCCATTCATTCAACAATGTGTTTGCAAGTTTTTCATTGCTGGCCCTATCACTCATTGTATATGCAAGTTTTTCCAATGAACGAGCCACATAATCAGCAGCATTTTCTCTTACGTATTGAGGGGGAATAGATTTCTTTGCGACATTTAAACCAGCTAACTCGGACAAATGACCTTGTGTAACCTTGGTAATGGTTGCTGCAGTTTCATGTGCAATTCTGTTGAACCCTAAACTCATTACATTACCAGAATCTAATGTTATTGTTGTATCAACAATTTTTATCTTCGTCGTGTTGTACCGTCACGGTTAAGACCCCAGTTTTCAGATTGGTCTAGTCTTTCGGATATAAATGTTTTGGCAATATAGTGCCCTTCGTCAACAATTGACTGTACTGTTGTTGAACTAGGCAACTGAGATTTATCTAAATCGATGTCAAATAAATGTTTGCACACTGTTTGAATAACAGGGAGACCTTATCTACTGCAACTTCCAAACCGGATAACTCCATCACGCACAGTCGGACACAATCAGTGAAGGTTGCATCTTTTTTCTTGTGACAAGATTAAAATTTGCCGCTTCTTTCAAAATGCTTATCTCTTACAATAAATTTTCAATTTGATAGTCCTTTTCTTTCAAAACAAGTTTCAACGGTTCAATTTCATCTTTCACATCTTCAGATTTTGCTTTCATTTTATTCAATTGAATTTTCAAAGAGCTTACTTTTTTTTGTACTTTTAACTTCATTTTTTGTGAATATATCAATAAGTCTTGTGTTTTTGACAGCTTATTTACATCTTCTTTCAATTGTTCATTATCAGTTTTCAATGTCCCTAATTCTAGTGATTGACTTTCAGCTTTATGCAAAAGTCTTTTCTGTTTTTTTATAACACTTTTTGATGCCCTTAGCAACTTGGCGGTTTGTCTTGCCTTTTCTTCTCTTTTATTTATATTTCTGATGGAAAAGTATCCTATTTTGTCCTGTTGAGTTTTCAATTTTTCCTGTTTTACACTAATTTCCCTTTGAAGACGTTCATTCTTTTTCTTAAGTTTCAAAGAATAATATTGTAACAAGTTTTTAGACTTAACTGTTTCATCATCAGAATCAAAAGTTTCTGTTTGTACACTAGTGTTACATGTAAGTTCAGGTTCAAACCTAGAAGAATTTGCAGGTGATTCTTCCTGTTCATGCTCAAGTTCATTTGCAGCTATGGAAAAAGTTGGAACTTGCTTCACAGGTGGTTCAAAGGATTTTGATAGAAGATCAGAAATGTTTTTATAACCTGGAACTTTTTTCTTACTATTCAATTTCTTCTTTAGTTCACATAAGCGATGTATTTTTGACTGAATAGATTTTGGATTAGTCAATGCAAAAACAGAGAACAAATTTGATATCAATTGAGCTAGTTCCCAAATGCCTTTTCCATTTTTTCCAAAAATGTTTAAGTTCAATACAACTCCATTTGATAGTTCAATACTTCCTATAGAGGTATGATCAGCAGAATCTTCTAGTCGTAGCAAACTTTCTATAGGCAACCCAATGGCATTACAAAAGGGGTAGTCCATATTTCTGTCTGAGTAGTGTTTGTCTCTTCAGACTGAAATGAAAAAGAGTAAATTATAAAAAAGATTATTTTAGGAAAAAAATAAACTGATTGTATCACAGTTAGATATCATAATTGTCATGATTTTAAGATAAAAACAATATTCGTACAGTGCAGTAAAATATAAAATTTATTAATTCTGGCTACGAAAAATGTTTTAGTATAAGTTCATCGCTTCATGTTATATATATCTCCGTGTATGTATAGTAGAAAGATTGATTTCATTATAAATCAAAACATTACATATACATTTTAAGTCCTATTTTTGATCACCTGCAACTCTTCCCCCCCCCCCTTTTCTAAAACAAAATCTTGAAAAATAAACTAAGTCCAAAACTGAAAAAATTGGGCAGCACTCTCCTAGCAAAAGCATTTTTCTCATTAACCCCACCCATTTTACCCCAGACCAAGAAATATGAAAGGAAAAGAAGAGAGGGCATTGGGACAGGCTTCATTTATAAAACATGAGCCATATACCTCTCAATTTTACTGATAGATGATTCTTACCTTTATTTGAATATAATTCCACACTTTTATTATAAAATATCCATAAATCACAGGTAAATTTTTATTAACTCCATTTTCTAATAAATTGCTTTGCGCGTAAATATGCGCAGCTGGATACGACGGCAGAGGTCCAACCCTGAAAAGTTGGGGCAAAATGAACACAATATTCGCACTTGATACAGGTCTGAATTTGGATTGTAATAAATATGTGACACGATAGGTTTCTAACCTCCCCCTTTCCAAAAACATGAAAAATTTTATCCATCCCCCTTTTTTTCTATTATTAAAAAAAATTCTTTGCCGAGCGCCTCAAGATATGGTCATAATCTCAATTCAAATTTCCAATGGAGTTTGCAACCATTATAACCCATTTAAATACATCATAAAAGTCTTAAAATAGAAAATGACATACATAATCATGGCTAAAATTAAATAACCTTCATCAGCATAAAAGTTTTAAAATAGTAACTTCTAAAAATAAATTGACAGCTAATCACCTCAAGACAATACAACATTTCAAGACAGTACAAAACATAATTTAAAAGCAGCGTAAGGAGGTAATTCAAAATTTTGTGTTTGAATTACTTCCTTACACTGCTTTTAAATTATGTTTTGTACATAAGTAATTGTCCATTAACCAGGACACCCTTTTTGCCCCTAATTCTTAAATGGTTTGAGCCATAACCCTCCAAAGCCAATTTTACCATCCCTTTGTGGTATGGAAACTTGTGGTATAATTTCAGAGAGGTCCATACACCATTCCACAAGTTATTGTCTGGAAACTAGAAAATGCTTAATTGGGCCCCTTTTGGCCCCTTATTCCTAAACTGTTGGGACCATAACCCCAAAATCAATCCCAACCTTCCTTTTGTGGTCATAAACCTTGTGTTTAAATTTCATAGCTTTCTATTTACTTATACTAAAGTTATTGTGTGAAAACGTCTTTGGACGACGACGTGATACTAATATCGACCGCAAAATATTTTGCGGTCGTATAAAATGATTATGACCAAAGGTTAGCTTTGAAAGCTTGATTATCTCACATTAGATAAAATATTTACAGCACTATCTTCAATTACCCTGAATTGTTTGTTTTAAAAGGACCTTTTACATTTTGGCAAATTTTGGTACAAATTGCAAAACTGGTTCTTATTGAGAGAAAATTAAATTAACTGACAATAAACCCAACTTACTGGCAAAAGCTTTAACTGGCACTTTGACTTAACAAAATAGCCTCCATAAATCCGCTGTCCAATGTACAATTATGACTCATCTAATAGAATTTTACTGAACAGCTTTTAAAAATAACACCTACTCTTTTCTCATGGTGTCTTTAATATGTTTGAGCTGAGTATCTTTTAACACAGGACTGGACACAGCATTATTCTTCTGGTTATCGATCTGTCTCTTTTGATATTTCTGTTTTATTTCAAGCTAAAACAAAGCAACCATAGCATGATTGATATTTTATGTGATTGACTGTTCATCAATTAAATTACTTCTGTTCAGATTATATATTTTTTCTGCCTGCTATTATACTTAAACATAAATAATACCATGTTATGAAAAACAATCTTGATTTTTTAATACAGATTTGAATTGATGTATTAGAATATTTTTCAACTGGAATGAAAGAGTTCCAATGTCCCCACATTCCACATATTTTATATAAATCCATAAAGAAAATAACTAAAAAATACTTGAATTGTAGGCATGGGATCACTAGCAGTAATTTTTCCATATACAGTCGAACCTTGTTGTGTCGAATTCTGTTGTGTCGAAAACTCGGATGAGTCGAAGTAATTTCTCGGTCCCGTAAAATTCCTGTTTGATCAATGCATATTTACCTCTGACGAGTCAAGTAATTTCTCGGTCCCGTAAAATTCCTGTTTGATCAATGCATATTTACCTCTGACGAGTTGAAATCGGTTGATTTGAATACTCGGTTAAGTCCAGTAAATTTTATAGTCCCGTCGATGTAAAATTAATGTAAATTGACCCGGATGACTCAAGTTCAAAGTTAGAATTTTCAAAAGATGCAGACCTAATGATAAAAATTCAAATCCGATGTATTTCTTATGTTACCTAATCATTTTCAAAAGCTGAGTAAACATACTTGTTTGTTTAACAGTTAAAATGACATGTTTATGGTGACCGTAATCAACACCTTTGTTGATCGTTAAAGCGGAATGTTAGTGTGTTGAACATTTTTCACATCAGATAAAATGAACCGAATTTAAATGACCCAAGCCGAGATTAAATGAATTGTTAGATTTAAAACTCATTAATTACAATAAATAAAAGGATTAGGACAATTATGATAAATTCATGATAATTTAATGTAATCAGACGACCTCTGGCTCATCAAAGACCGTTCAGGACTTAATTGTTCTGCAAGTGATTTCATAATTTATAGTGACTGACCTTTGTAAATATTTGTGTAGACTATTGATTTTATTTGTGCATGATTTGTATCTGTACTTGTGTGTTTAATTATTATGAAGGACCAAAATGGAGATTGAATACACAATCATAAAGTGTCATATTGAAAAAGGCACACTGTTCATTGTATCTAGTTTACATAAATCTTATACCGTATTTCATGCATTCCAAATTTATGACGACACACTCGACCTCGGATGAGTCGAACCTTGGATGTGTCGAATACTTTGTCCGTCCCTCTGACTTCAACACAACATGGTTCGACTGTATGTCTATTTTACAAGGGCATAACTTCTGTATAATAATTTGTCACCTCTCTTCCAAGACCTTGCTGCCATCAGCCTTTGATGTAAACTCCTGGCAAGAATTGTATGCTTGGGAGTGCTTACAATACAAATTTTTATAAAATTTACATTTCTAAGGGACAAAACTCTTTTAAAAATATAGATCAGCGCTAATTTTCAACTTTGTCCAAGAAATTGCTGATATAATCCTTTGATATAAATTTCATAAATATCTGGCAGGAAATGTAAGCTTGACCCAGGTTTGGGGAGGTTAAGGGCTCACAAACATGTTTAACCCGCCACATTCTTTATGCGCCTGTCCCAAGTCAGGAGCCTGTAGTTCAGTGGTTGTCATTGGTTCATGTCTGTCATATTTTTTTTTTCGTAAATTGTTTTGTTATAAATTAGGCTGTTAGTTTTCTCAATTGAATTGTTCAATATTTTTCATATCAGGGCCTTTTATAGCAGACTATAGGGTATGGGGTTTTCTCATTGTTGAAGGCCATACGGTTGCTTATTATTGCTTACATCCACTTTATTTGAACTTTGGTGGATAGTTGTCTCATTGGCAATCATACCACATCTCCTTATTTTTATATTGAGGCGCTTAAAGTGCAATTTTCCATATAATCTATATTTCTAACTTCTTTTAAAATAATTAATCAGCACTGATATAAGGTAACAATCAAACATTAGTTTTTCAATTCCTTATCATTGAACTTGTTTTTGAATAAAATCGACAAGACTTAAATGTGGACCCTGATTTGAACTGTGACGTAAACAGTAATTTAATTATAACTGTTTCTCCCAACAATTATTGGTTCTGCTCATTATTGAAGGCTGTATTGTGATTTGTATTTGCTTAAATCAGCTTCATTAGGACTCTAATGGATAGCTGTCTCATTGACAATCATACCACATCTCCTTATTTTAAAATTAAATGCTGCTTGCTTGGAGAAAGCAACAGATACAAACTTTGAAGTCTTTAAATTGATTGGACCTATTTCTCACCCACTGGAAGTGAGCTTATCACCAGGAGACTAATGTTGTGGTCTTCATTAAAATGAAAGAATTTTAGTTTAATTAATATTCCCACTTTTTCTGTCATTGATTTGAAACAGTTGCCAACCTTTAATTAGTGAAATTCTAAAAAAAAATCACATCAGTGGCAATTACAAATTGAATCCGTAAACAAATATTCATTCTAAATTTGTGTATATATTTAAGGCAATAAATAAAGATAGATATAGCACATAATGAAATTCAATTTCAAAGGGATCTTATCACATTTATATGTTATCATCCTGAATTAAGTAGAAAGAAAGCGTCAACATTTTAAAGAAGGACCACTCTGTAATCAATTCAATGCAATGCAGTGTTTTCTGAAAAATTCTAAGAATGCAACAAAATTTACAACAAATAACAGAAAATATTACATCTACCTCACAGAGGTAAATACTAAGGGCAGATCCAGACCCCAACCACCAATAATATTAAATTTTCAAAATATTTATAATTCTTACAAAATCCTAGAGAAAATGCAACAACCCAAAAATATATTATTTGGAGTGCCTTCCATCCCCTACATGCATAGAAATCAGGAACAGCCCTTAGATAGTCTTAATTTAAAGAAATAACCAATATATTTTTGTGTATGGCATGGTAAAACAAAAGTGCCTTCTGACCGCCTTCTTTTATTTCTGGAACAACCCTGAGCATGTATAGTTCCCATTATCCAAATGCTCACAAATTTATGATGGATGGAGTACTACAGCTATATCTACTTTCAACTTTGTATGTTAGCCATACCTGTTGTAAATTATTTTTATAACTTTCTAATTTATCATGCATGGTTTCCAATTCTCTCTTCATACTCCTCTCAGCCTCAGACAGAACTGGAAGTCTAGCTTGTAACTTTCTCATTATGCTTTCTATTCTGTTAAAAGAAAAAAATGTCTATGTATACAGTCTGCACCATTAGCCACTAGTCCGATGCCCCAGACTAGTAAAAATTTATGCGGACTAGTAACTATTTGCAAAATTTGTTTAGACACACAAGAAAAATATAGGAATATGGTCTTCGGACTAGTAGTTGGAAAAGATTTTGGTGCAGGCTGTGTATATCTGTTATATTTGTTTTCTTTTATTACTTTTACCTGAACAAATAAATACAGAACTATAACATTCAATATCATATTCTAAATCCCATTTATTTCTTAAAGAAGTTCTGACAGCCATGACTGATATCTATTTGATGGCATGGGTTATGTATCACATAAGAAGTGGGATACAGTTTTAACGGAGAAAATGATGGACATGGTGGATATTCTTTCAATACACGTTATCGCTATTTGGAAAAATGCGATGCTTGACCCGACAATCTGCGCTGCTTGACCTGAGAATCTGCACCGCTTGAACTTTTGATGTCATACAACAATCACTTTTCCATTGTGGCGTCAGATATTTTCTATTGTGATGTCAAAATTTTACGGAACCTTTGTGATGTCCAGTAATGGCAGACAAATAGCGATAAGGTGTATTGATTATAAAAGTCATGTAATTTACTACATATGTGATACAGTGTCAGGCATGACTGGTGTGGATATCATCATAGGTGCTTAAGAACTGTTGACACATTTTAAATGTCTTGCCTTCGCTATCCAATCACAAAATTAAATAAGCTGTGAGGTCAAAAAGGAACAGCAGCCTGCCCAAGTCTTGATTCTATAAATTTTGACATAGACCAGACAAAAATTTTGACATCATCAAACAATCAGTTCTTACTGTAAATCTAGCATTATTTTTTAAAGAAAAATTTCTAAACTATTACTAAATATATATAAAAAACACATGAAATTGGTGGACTATTTAACAGTTGATAACAACACTTGAGTATATTTCTTTTAGTAATATAGTATCTTATTCCAATAAGAGAAGTAAACTATACTTTTTTTTACATATGCTAATGTATATTTCCCTCTAACCTTTTAAGAATTTCATCATTTTTATCTTGACACTCATCACACTTGACACCTAGTTCTCCTGCTTGATCATGCATATCTGCCTTTAACTGAGACAAATAATCCAAATCATCTGACTGTTTCTCTTTAAGGTTTGTTAATATCCTTACTCTACAATAGAAACAAATAAAACAAATCACTCAAATTTAAAGATGATAAAAGTGCAAATTAAAATATTAATAAAAGGTCTCTCATAGATATGAATAAATAAATTAAAATTTATATACATGTATATACTCTTTCTTAATTTACACTAGGTATTGCCATAAAATATCTATGAGAAAGTACAAAAAAACCTTCAGGCTTTGATGATATGAAAAATCAATACTGCTCCATCTGTTAGATAATTATTTATTTAAAGGGTATCGAATATAAAACTTTCTAAAATTTTCATTCTCCTTCTTTAAACAATTGCTATATAAGATTACTTAATTTATGATGCTCACTACCCATGCTCCCAATTTATAATATTCCAATACACCAATCTCAAGTTGGTTATTAATGAATGAGTTACACTGGTTGACCAGTGTAAACGTCATCAAACAATCAGTTCTTACTGTGATGTAATAGCATAACCATTGTGACTTAGGAAATTTACGGAAAGTGCACAAATTCGAAAGTTGTCTATTTGTAAAAAGTGTTTTTGTAATGTTTTTCATTTTTTGTTCAAATTGTTTTTTGTAATGAAAAGGTTACAGATATCACTGACATTTTTTCTTTATGAAATGTATTACACACACACACAAACTTAAGTTCTTAAAATTGGCAGGTTTGCTAAATAAAAGAACTCTTACATGTATTTCTTGAAACATGTTATTGCATGACCACACAACTTGTCATAGTCAACCTAAAATATCTTATTACTTTACCAACCTTCCATGTAAGTACACAAATCATACTACATATACATTCCATGCATTAATAATACTTAATAACCCTATGAATCAATTAAACAGCCGTCCAAATCAATTAAATACATGTATAGAATATAACATGTCACTTATATATGGCCCCTCCCTTAACCCTATGAATCAATTAAACAACTGTCCAAATCAATAAAGTACATGTATAGAATATAACATGTCAATTATACATGGCCCTCCCTAACACCTGTCAATCAAACTGGTCATTGATCAATTAATATATTCCAAATCAATTCAGTACATTTATAGAATATAACATGTCAAATTAAAGATGGCCCTCCCTAACACCTGTCAATCAAATTTTGGTCATTTATTGGAATGATTGTCATGTTATTTTCACCCTCATAAAACAGTATGAGATCTCTAGGAGGAGACTAGTTAAATCAGGTTCACATTATTGCATAATAAAATACAATGATGAACATCATCATAATCTATGTGTCAAAAGAGGCGAGAGATTCAAAAACACTATTAACATATTTTCTTTTAATTAGCATTAATTTTTTTCAAAGTCCTATTAGTCAGAAGTAAAATTAAATTATTCCTATTTTCATTATCTTTCAAACTTTGACCCTGAACAATCATAGGTTTTCTTTGTTTGAATTGTTTCATATTTTGTCATGTCAGTGCTTTTCACAGCTGATTTATATGGTATGTTTTTGCTCATTGTTAAGGGTTGTACGTTGACCTGTAGTTGCTTAAATCTATGTCATTTGGTCTCTGTTGGATAGTTGTCTTTATTGGAAATCATTAAATATTTCCTTATCTTTATATATATATATATATTTGCTTCTTGAACAAACAACAGCAAATCTTAAAAAGCTCCCTTTGAATGTTATACAGGTGGTACTTTTCTGAACATATATACACTCTATGCAATTCTATAGAATAGTATATATATATATTTTTTGTGTGTGAAAACAATTCAGACATGTCAGATAAATAGATCTAAAGTGGAGATTTGTTTGTTTATATATCAGATAAGTAACAATGTAACTTAATGATTTTCCAAACTATAACAAACAGCCATTAATGTTATTGTTTTAGAGTCTTCTGGCCACTGTCCTATTTTTGTTACAACTGTTGGTGCAATCAGGCCATAATGGTCAGTTTATGATTGATTAATTGACAGTAAGTGTCCGTTTATATCCAATATTGTCAACCAATACTATTGATAAGGTGTTTAATTTGTCGTTAAGACTGCATTCCTATAACTGATCGGTCAAGATATTTCATGGGAACTAGAATTACTTCTTATGATAAACTTTTATATGACTTTATGTCACCATTTAAAGGTCAATCAAATCACCTCTGGAATTATTTTTTAAACATTCAAATGTATTGCAAGTTAATTTCTAGTTTTATACTTATGTTCTTATATATTTGAGATACAAAATTTAACACAATAGAACATTATACAAATATAACGAATTATAGACACCAGAAAAAAAACAAGGCTACTTTTATAATTATTGATAAAGTTATTCATTTTATATCAAAATGCAAATCAAATTTGACGTATTTCTATTACTGATAATTTTTACATTTTCTATTTGATCCTACTGCTGAATATCTTTTAAGATTGCAGACAGGACATACTACTTGAAAATACTACTTGAAAATATTTTTATACTAATATTGTGTTTAGCATTGACTATGCAAAAATACTAGTCATGATTGAAGTCACTTAGTACATGACCAGAAGTTGGCTGCACTATGCCTTCAAACAAGGCTACTATTTCTCAGTCAATGCAATACACACCATTATTATCGTAACTATATTGACTGTCAATTTTCAAAATAAACCTGTATAAATATAATCTCAAAAGATCCATTATTCATTAAAGCGTTAATTGTAAAATAATCTTAAAATTCTTAATACATTTTCTGTACAAGCAGACAAAAATGGATAAAGGAGAGAGGGCAATAGGACCCTTCTTTTTACCAAAGATTAATGTAAATTAATAAGTTCCCAACTTCCAATACATGATCTTAAATTTGCCCTATCAATACTAAGTTAAAAGTTGCTTAGAAAAGAAAAACAAATTTCATATTTGACCAGTTACCAAGGCAACAGACCATGGTAAAATTTATATATTTCGTAAATTATCTTGATTTTCCTGGTTTAAATAAATTTTTAAGTATATTTTGGATTGGAAAAGTATGAGGTCACCAGAGAAACAACTCCATATTTGGTAAGATGATGTACATGTAAATAGTATAATAAATTTATTCATCTCTGAACACCTGTGTTACTATAGGGTCATGATATGGGACCATACCTTTTCTGTATAGCTTGTTGAGCTAGATCTTGTTTCTGTAGATATTCCTCTCTAAACACCTGTGTTGTACGACTCAACAACTGATAACATTCCTGTTGTGTCATCTCAGTTTTTTTGCCTGATCTAGAATAAAATATCATTAAAATTCATCTCTATAAATAGACAAGAATTGTTGATTGCATTTATGTAGAAAATTAGATGTGTCTATTTACCTATATTTTCCAGGATTAAAAATAATGCAAGTTCAATGTATCCTTTTTTTGCAATATTTAAAATTTGAAGCTCCTGTGTATTGACTAAATTTATAAATTTTACCATTTTTTTGTCCTACAATCTGTCAATACCTATATTATGACATTGCACAAGGTCATGTATTTCTCTGACTGTTAATGACATTTTTACAATAAATCAATTGGATGTTGGATGTGTACTGATAGATATAAAAGTCTTAGATACATGATCTTTTTATTAGTTGTTATTGGCTTTTAACTAACTTTCAGTAACTGCGAGAACTCTCAGATCTTCACTTTGTGTCTTTTGTTAGTTGTTTTTGCTTTGTATCTATCTCATGAGTTGAGACCTTTTCAACTGATTTTTCTAGTTTGGTCGTGTGTTGTGCTGTTACACCACTGTCCCAGGTTTATAAGGGAGGATTTGGCACCCACAAACATTTTTAACAACGCCACCGTCTGTGTGTGCCTGTCCCAAGTCAGGAGCCTGTAATTCAATGGTTGATGTTTGTTGCTGTAAATCATATTCGTTTATTGTTGTGTACATAAATCAGGTAGTTAGTTTTCTCGTTTGAATTGTTTGACATTTGTCATTTTGAGGCCTTTTGTAGCTTGCTATGCTGTGTTGTTTTGCTCTTTGTTGAAGGCCGTATAGTAAGCTATGATAACTTACTTACTACGTCATTTGGTCTCTGGTGCACAGTTGTGTCATTAGCAAACATACCATATCTTCTTATTTTTATATTATCTAATTTATGAAAGGTAACAAAATGTTGTGACAACTTACTTTAACAAAGGATTAGTGAAATTCTTTTGTAACACTTTGGCTATATATTGATCAAATGGCTCTCTGGGTAATTTACGTAATGGTGATCTGATTGTCCCTGTTGGTGTTTGCAAACTAGATGTGGTATATGTTACTATTCTGGACCTGTGAATAGAATATCATTAACTGTAAGATTCAGAAACCTCTGCATGCATTTATCATTGCCATTTTTTGACAATGGACATAAAATGCAAAATTAATCATTTCAATTTCAGGAAATGGTGCATAGAAAATAGTACTATCAAAACTACCAATAACTCTATTTTTGCAAAACCTATCCTGACACATTGTTTGCAATAATAAAAACATGGCAACTTAAAAAAAATTTACAGTCATACAATCATGACAATGGCAGGTTATCCTTTTCCATATGGAGATATAATTTCAAGTTTCTTTGTTTATATCCATAAAGAGGTAATTGAAAAGATTAATAAACTCCTAATATTTTTTTACATCCACTAGAAAATGAGGTTATTTTGGATAAAATATAAAAATATAACAGGCCATCTATTAAACCCTCAAGAGTTGTTTAAAGGGCAATTAAACATGCAGATATTAAATCTCTAAATTAGGCAACAGATTTAACATAACCATTTGAATGGGATGTAACTGTGTACTATTATTTACATCATTCACTACCAAATGAAAAACCCTTGCCAGAGTCATATCATTAAGACAGAGAAACTGGGACATAAATCTATACTTTGTGGTACCGTGGGGACCTTACCTAAGTGGAAGTGAGATAAACTCTATATCACTAGTCAGTGTTAACAGAGCTGATCCTGTCTGCCATTCCTTTACTACAGCTAATCCAATAACTGGTGCTGGGGGACTGCAATAAAAAATTATGCAAATTATCAGTCTCCAAAATATCCAATTCAAATTATTCATGGTAACAGTACTAGTTCTTTGGTGAAACATGGAAATAACAAATTCAAAATCTTGTGTTGTTGAATAGCTGTATCATTGATTTATTCCCCATATTCCATATCTTTTTCTTTCATATGCATTAACACCAAAATCATGCATCTAAAAGACATACTGCCCTATCACACATCTTTGTATATATATATACAAAAGCATGAATAATTTTGATTACAGAGACATGAAATTAAAATCTAACCATGATTTTGACCTGTATCATTGGCACCTATTATGCTGACATAAAGTATCAGAGATGCCACATCTTCTTCATGTCTTTCTATTCATACTTCAAATATAATTACTGAAGCATGAAATCCAGGTCATACCATCTTTATGACTAAATTTTAGAATAGGTCATTATTGTGGTATTTTGTGTTAAAATTAAAATTGTCATCTCATTAAATTACCTTAAACCTTATACATGATCACTGAACCAAGATATCAAGGTCACAGCATTGTTTACCAAATTGTATTTTTGATATCTTGATGTTTTGTGGTGATGTTACAATTTCATATCACACTACTATAAGCCAGAAACAAAACCTAATACTGTTGTTGAAAGAGTGTATGTAGAGACAGACTTTTCAGCCCCAACTGTTATAACAAGTGGGCATAAAAACGGTTCCTTTGACATATTTTTCAGTATTTCATTTGGTTGTTGGCTTATTTAAAAACTCTCAAATCTCTTCTTATTCTGTTTAGGTATGGGATTGATGTTTGCTACAGTATGGACTACAAAGCAACGTTCAAATGATTCTTTATTTCTTGTTGGGAACTTATTTTGTGGAATTGTGGGTATAGCTTAATAATTGATTTAAGTGTTCAATATAATACAAACTTCACTTTGGCATGTTTGTACAATTTGTTGAAACTACAAAATCTCATGAACATTTAATGAAGCCAAGATCATATATTTCATATTTAAAAGCCATGTATCATATATATGATATAGACAATTAACAAACCTAGATGGGAGAGGCTTTGTACACACTAGATGTTCCACAGTACATTCTAAATTCTCAGGAACATCAGCATCCTCTACAATGAAATATATAACATCTGCTTAAAATTTAATATTTTCATTCAAGTTTAGAAAATCTGAGTACCCTCCTAGGCCAGACTTTGAAGGAATTCTGATTTGGAATACCACAGTGCATATTTATTATCATGATATAATCTTAAGTATTCCAAAAAAAATTGACAACAAATCTCAGGCTTTGTGTAGGTCAACTTAGTCACTACTGTAAAATATATAGAGGGACAAATACAATACTAGAGGCTCCAAGGAACCTGTGTCGCTCACCTGATATTTTTATTTACAATTGATGCATAAATCAATGCAACCGTTATACTTTTGCTTTAGTTTCAGAGATATAAGCCAAAAGATGCATTTCACCCCTATGTTCTATTTTTAGCCATGTCTGCCATGTTGGTTGGCAGGCAGGGTCATCGGACACATTTTTTAAACTTAATACCCTAATGACGATTGTGACCAAGTTTGGTTAAATGGTTAAGTGTCTCAGTTGTTTCAGAGGAGAAGATTTTTGTAAAAGATTACAAAAATTTACCAAAAATTGTTAAAAATTGATTTTAAGGGCAATAACTCCTTAAGGGGTCAACTGACCATTTTGGTCATGTTGACTTATTTGTAGATCTTACTTTGCTGAACATTATTGCTGTTTACAGTTTATCTCTATCTATAATAATATTCAAGATAATAACCAAAACTGCAAAATTTCCTTAAAATTGCCAATTCAGGGGCAGCAACCCAACAACAGGTTGTCTGATTTGTCTGAAAATTTCAGGACAGATAGATCTTAACCTGATGAACATTTTTACAAATGTCAAATTTGCTCTTAATGCTTTAGTTTCAGAGATATAAGCCAAAAACTGCATTTTACCCCTATGTTCTATTTTTAGCCATGTTGGTTGGCAGGTGGGGTCATCGGACACATTTTTTAAACTAGATACCCTAATGATGATTGTGATCAAGTTTGGTTAAATTTGTCTTACTAGTTTCAGAGGAGAAGATTTTTGTAAAAGATAACAAAATTTACAAAAATTGTTAAAATTGACTTTAAGGGCAATAACTCCTTAAGGGGTCAATTGACCATTTTGGTCATGTCAACTTTTTGTAGATCTTACTCTGCTGAACATTATTGCTGTATACAGTTTATCTCTATCTATAATAATATTCAAGATAATAACCAAAACGGCAAAATTTCCTTAAAATTACCAATGCAGGGGCAGCAACCCAGCAACGGGTTGTCTGATTCATCTGAAAATTTCAGGGTAGATAGATCTTGACCTGATAAACAATTCTACCCCATGTCAGATTTGCTCTAAATGCTTTGGTTTTAGAGATATAAGCCAAAATCTACATTTTACCCCATGTTCTATTTTTAGTCATGGCGGCCATCTTGGTTGGTTGGCTTGGTCACGGACATAATTTTAAACTAGATACCCCAATGATGATTGTGGCTAAGTTTGGTTAAATTTGGCCCAGTAGTTTCAGAGAAGATTTTGTAAAAGTTAACGACGACGGACGACGCCGGACGCCAAGTGATGAGAAAGCTCACTTGGCCCTTCGGGCCAGGTGAGCTAATAATGAACTTAAAAGGTAACTAAAGATAGGAAAGTGTGAAATGTAGGTCAATGTGACCTAACTGTTACTAAAAGTATAGTAATGTTGTTGACACAACATTCAACCTAAGTTGTTCATGAAAATTGTGATAATGATATGTAAAATTCGGACACAGACTTAAATGCAAAATATCCAACTTCATGGGCAAATCAGAATTAATGCTTTATATATACCTTCTTTTAGAAATGATACAAATAGATGAAACATAAATTTCAAATCAAACTCAATATCTACTTTGTTTTGCTACCTAACTATAAACAAGAGCAATAAGGGATAAATAAAACTTTTTTTAAAGTGAATTTTATACAATGGTGGCCTTGGGCTATTTTCTACATTTTGGTCGAGTTGTTGTCTCTTTGACACATGCCCTTTTCCATTCTCTATTCAATTGACCTTAAAATACCTTCAGAAAGGAAATATTGTTGATAGTATTCTTCTATCCACGGCAGAGCGACAGTATGAACACCAGCAGCATGTAAACAATGATACCTGTCACGAGCCAGCGCATCTGAAACACAAACGTAATTTTCTCATTTATCATCAATTTTGTGGTTAAAATGATTTGACTTTTAATAAGCACACCTTTCAAGTGCACATTAAATTTAAATGAAAGGCTATTTTTCAATTTTTCAATAAGGCAATCAAATGACCTTTAAATATGACATTGAAGTAATAGTATACTTATATTTTGATATTTTCCAATTCTACTGGAATACTAATGACATGGTATTTTGTTTGATAGAAATAGGATACAAATGAGCTTGAAAAGATACAAGTATAATTCTAATTGCTCTCAGGTAAATGACATTGATATTTGATAGAAAACATCTTCTTATAATGGACAACCATTGCATCAATGTCAATACCTATGGAATGTTAGTGGAAAAAAACTACTGTTCATAAACTTTGCACATAGTGACATGCAAAGCTGAGCTTTCTGTACTAAAGTGTCCATATTTGTTCATCCTTCTCATTTGTCAGAAAAAGTAAATCATGTAATGTATTAAAGAATATCCTTCTTTTTTCAATTTCAGGGGCCAGAAAACACATTTCTGTGATCATGAATTTTACTCTTAATTTATTTATTTGGAATAGGTAATTTCCCTTTGTCAAAAAGTAGAACTGCTTTGCTGCAACAAAGCTGAATGAAGAGTCAACAATTGACAGTTTTTAATCCCTGTTGAATTAAAGATATTATTTTGTCTGTATAAATATATAAATTATTAATAGTCTATTGCTTTCCAATATTCTTGTCATGCTTGTAATCAAACTCGTTTACAAAGTTGGAAATTATTATAAATTAAAGTAACACATTGTTTTATATCTTCCTTTTCACCATTGCTCTGCACTGCAGCTAACCAGTATTTATAGATATAGGAAGATGTGGTATGAGTGCCAATGAGACAACTCTCCATCCAAGTAACAATTTATAAAAGTAAACCATTATAGGTCAAGGTACAGCCTTCAACACGGAGCATTGGCTCACATGGAACAGCAACCTTTATACCAGTATACTTCCCAACAAGGGAAATAATTTGCATTCAATTGTAAATTTATAAAAGAACAGAGTTCCAATGTCCCCCACGTTGCATATATTTTATCTGTCTAACGTAAAAGGGTAACAACTAAAAAAAAATTTTTTTTTAATTTTTATAAATATCTTACTCAGTGATTTTCCTGCCTTTATTTTAGGGCCGAATATCGGCCCCGGTCCCAATCAGAAAATACCTAAAAATTTTCCCAATTGAACCTGTAAAATTCCCAATTCAATCAAGTTGTAGCAGAAAGGTAATTGATAATTTTATTGTTCGTAGGATTTGGTTCAAAATATAGGTTGTTGTACTGTTCCCCATGTAATAATGTTGAATATAGACGGGTAACTATCATATTTCGACCGTAAACCAGTTTTACAATGGGTAAGCTTAGTTCGGCATTTGGATGACGTCCGGTGGTTAACAGTAAGAATTTAGAATGATATGAAGTGATGATGCTGTGTTATTATCTGAGTAACATTGTAAATACATGCAAACATGAAAAACTAAAAGGTTTTCATTATTTTCTCACACGTAAATTTTTACTATATGTTTTTTCGAGCGGCAATGTCGTACTGAGCACAGATTTGCCAGTTTGGTTTATTTTTTTTGCTGTGAATCGAGCATGCCCAAACAGACAATATGTCCTCTCATAATTCAAAATATTATGTTCGCAAATTAAAAAAGGCAGAGATGCCACGGATTGTTTTTTAAAAACTTGTTTAGCTTTAAAAAAATCCAAAATTAGTACTGAAGATACTACAGGGACTGATATATTTTGAACGAAAATGTTTCTATTTTTACGGATGTAGAACAGGATGAAGCCGTGGTTGTGGCGGATAAAGGCATTATAGTATAGCAGTCACCTCAAACCCAAGTACTAACACTAAACAAATTGTTTCTACTCAAACACCTGAGCATAATTCACTTAAATGAACTCTGCTCCTCTACAAATTGAAACTGACCGTCAATTTCACTCTGAGTGCGACCCTAATCAGTGATAGTTGTTGACTCTAGTCTCTAGCTCAGAACTAAGCACTGAAAACATACTACCATGCCATATAAGTGTCTGTGAGAGAAATCTTACTGACAAGGAAACTTGCAATAATTCTCAGGGTTGTATGACTGAGTTGATATGTTCAAATTAAAACATGAAAGAAAATTGGAATTTTTAAATGATAAATAACATGTACATCCTTAAAATATGTTGAACACAATGATTTATTTCTTCCCAATTCATACGTGATACGACACATTTTTCCCAATTGCCTAGGGCCCAAGCCCCATTTGAAAAAGGGTAGGAAAATCACTGCTTACAGAAATGAAGGCTGAATTCAGAGCAAATGTAATGCGATTTAAATTATAATTCATATTTCCAAGAAGAATAACTCTTTTAAAAATAATTGACTGGCACAGATTTTCGAACTCTTCCAAGACATTGCTAATATAAACCTATGATATAAGTTTCATAAAAATCTGGCAAGAATTGTACAAATGAGAGCACTAACAATGCAATTTTCCATACAATTGATGCTTCCAAGGGGCATAACTATGATATAAGTTTCATAAAATTCTGGCAAGAATTGTACACATGAGAGTGCTAACAATGCAATTTTCCATATAATTAATGTTTCCAAGGGCATAACTCTTTTAAAAATAATTGATCGGCACTGATTTTCGAACTCATCCAAGACATTGCTGATATAAAGCTTTGAATTAAGTTTCATAAAAATCTGGCAACAAGTGTACACATGAGAGTGCTAACGATGCAATTTTCCATTTAATTAATGTTTCCAAGGGGCATAACTCTTTAAAAATAATTGATCAACACTGATTTTTCAAAACTCTTCCAAGCCATTGCTAATATAAACCTATGATATAAGTTTCATAAAAATCTGGCAAGAATTGTACAAATGAGAGCACTAACAATGCAATTTTCCATACAATTGATGTTTCCAAGAGGCATAACTCTTTTAAAAATAATTGATCTGCACTGATTTTGGAACTCATCCAAGACATTGCTGATATAAACCTTTGACATAAGTTTCATAAAAATCTGGCAACAAGTGTACACATGAGAGCACTAATGTTGCAATTTTCCATTTAATTAATGTTTCCAAGAGGCATAACTCTTTTAAAAATAATTGTTCGACACTGATTTTCAAACTCTTCCAAGACTGCTAATATAAACCTATGATATAAGTTTCATAAAAATCTGGCAAGAATTGTACAAATGAGAGCACTAACAATGCAATTTTCCATACAACTGATGTTTCCAAGGGGCATAACTCTTTTAAAAATAATTGATTGGCACTAATTTTCGAACTTGTCCAAGATATTGCTAAAAATATAAACCTATGACAAAAGTTTCATAAAAATCTTGCAAGATTTGCACATGTGAGAGCGCTAACAAGACTGGATGGACGGATGCCTGGTATTTCTATGTCCCCCGCAACTCGTTGCGCGGGGGACAAAAATCAGATTCAGGCTTATGAAAGTGTGTTTCTAGAAAGTCCTATACCTTCTTATTGGTCAAATTTATTAAATTAATAGTGGTCAATGAAGATTGGCAAGCAAGGAATATTGTCTTTGAGAATGTAGATTCCTGAATGGGCTGTTAAAACAACATCAGCAAATCTTGCTTATTTCAATGAAAATCTGAAAATCTGCTATTTACATCATTTTTGCAGGTAATTCAGGCAGAAGCCTACCACACATTCAATTTTCCCTCTAAATCTTGCAGCCTGTTTCTTTTTTATATATATGTCAGATGGTTAAGTCCAACCCAGTTAAATATTTGCGAAAATAATCACTTCCCAAATAACCATGACAACCTGTGTGAGTGAACACCACCTGAACTTGAGGTCTTCCTAGACATGCTTTAATGTCATAAAAATTATTAAATTAAGAGTTTAAATCAATTAATAAATTTCACAAATTACCACAATGTTAAAAACTGACAATAAATTTAATATAACACTTCTAAAACAAACCTAGAACACGTGTCTAGAATGATAAAAAACATTCTAAACAACTGTTTTCTTAAGAAAACGAGATTCAATTTTGACAGGTTTTACACTTCCACTGACAGCTTATACCTACGCCTTGCCATCAAGCTTTCCTCTTCACAGATGTCGGTATAGGTGACAATAAAACATCTTTTGTCATTAGAATCATAACATCATTAATAACTCGTTATAAATCAGGACAAGGAAAAGTTTTTATATATTTAGAATACTTATCTATCAAAAAGGCCATTACACAAAAAAAGGGGGGGGGGATAATGTAATGGGATTCAATAATGAGGTAATTTGTAGGGAAAATGTAACCTGTAGATTAATTAATCATAAATCGAATTATTTGTTGCTGATAACATTGTTTACAAAGGTGCTAAATGGTTCAATGACAACTCATTTCATTCAATGGACAATTTTAACTCACTGGTCAGATCAAATTTCACAGGACAATAATTATATTACTAATAATTTCAAAACTTTATTGAACATTAATAAAGTCCATTGAAAACATCATTTTACTGAATCTATAAATGTTAGAGATACTGATTTTGACTGCTAAGTAAAATCTGTAAAAAAGCAGCTCTATGTTGAATTTTGGAAAAAATACAATGGTATTGTGTATCTCCTATTTATATGAGTTATCTCCCATACAATACATGAGCATGCATTTTGTCAAAAAGGCAAAATATTTATGTTTTTTATCGCCGTGGTGACCTTTTGAAATTCCCATAGTCAAATTTTGTATTTTGTGCTTTTGTACCAACAAAAGCAGGAGCAGATGTTTTGAAAAGGGAGACAACCTTGTCAACATAATTTCTTCTTTTTTGAATGGGTGTTTTGGTCAAGAGGAGGTCATTTTTTCTTGTTACCTTCATAAGTTCTACCTTTTTATTGAAAGTATAGCTGTGATTCCTTTCTATCACTTATAATGGATCCAAATCAGCCACAAATTATGAAAATTTCAATTTAACATACAATCAATTTTAATTGTAACTTGTTTTATTTTTTCCATTTTATTCAGAAAAAAATCTGACCAATGGGGGCCACAACAAAATGGATACAAATAGATAGATCAACACGTAAAAAAGCAATCCGTTCTTCTTGAGGTGGTGCTATTAAATAACAAGTAATAAAATATTTTTTTGACATAGATTTTATCTATGAAAAATGGTTCTTAAAATGAATAATTCAAGAGAGGTAACTCTTCATCTATCATGGAAATTACTGCCAGTGTACGGACAACTTCTAAATGATTTATAGATCCCCAGGGCAATGTATCTGCATGATCTTATCATTAAAATCTTTAAATCACCCCAATAGCAGATTTTGTTTTGAATATTTTCTTTTCTTATGAAAGTGACAGATATTTTCAAGTACTTCTACATCTATCTTAAAATAAATCAGGAACATTCTGGAATCTAAACAATACTTCGTTACTTTGTTTACTAGTTATTAAATTACATATTCAATTAATAATTTACGATCAAGACAAAAAATATATATATATCACTTACAATAAAATAACTGTACGGTGACCACAATAAATCAAGCGTATATACCACATGACTGGCAGCGTGTCATGTCAATAAATATGACATATGCGATATGAATACTAATCATCATCTTTTGTCCATGGAAAAATGGACAAGTAAAAATCATTAATTCAAACGAAAGTTTTCTGTCCAAATTTAGTCATGCCTGAAGATTAATTGTATTTTTCAAAAGGAAATAGTTTTGTAAGCAATAAATTGGGGGTTATGTATATAATTAATCAAATCTAAAATTAGTTACTGTTTTACACGGGGTCAGTGTACCTAACAGGTAATTGAAAAATATACATAGATTGATGAAAAAGTTCTCTCATTACAATAACAATTTACCTATCCTCTTTGTTTCATATAATTAATGAGGTTGAATCAGAAAATCTATAGATAAAATTTGAACCTTGTGCACCTTCTGAAATCCTTTTTGAAAATACAAATTAGTAATGAGAATCTTTTAAATATCTTTAAAATTAAAAAAAATCTGAAAACATTAAAAGAGATGTATACTGGACTGTAGGAGAGTGGAAAATTAATTAATATGACAGAAATTAGATTTTATTATCAATATTAAAAAGTATATTTTCTTAATTCAATTATGTTAAAAAAAGGGGGATAAATCAAACACCATCAGTCAAAGAAAAACAGGCAATAATGGCTTAAGAAAAGCAGAAAACATCATGAATAGAAGACAATCCATAAAACACTCAATAGAAAACTACAGATTGAAAAACACAAATACCACCAAACATCTTCATATTGCTCATGGCAAATAAAATTCTGTGATAAGTTGCATATGGTAATGTGACAATCAAGGAAATGAGGATGGGATTGTGGCTATGATAAATGGAACATAAAGTTGGGCTTATGGTTTCATAGTACTAATCAAAGATTAATTATTTTTTAAATCTAAGTTTAAATCTTCAGGTCATTGCATTTAAAGATATTCTCATAGACAGAACAATTCATACAGACAAGGCATAAAGTATAGTAAATTTAATTGGGAAAATTTATACATGAAATTTATAAGTTTATATGTGGAGTTTATTGCAAATCATCTAATTTAGCAGTATATGGGGAACTTGGTTGTACTCCACTACATGTTGATATTAATTGTTTAGTTATCAAATTTTTCTGTAGAATCAAAGAGATGAATGAGTGTCATTTGTTAAGTCAAACTCTTACAGATAGAATTTATATGCACCAGAATGGTAATGAGATTATAGATGTTTTAATTAAAAGGTATATGCAATTTTTGAAAGATAATCTTTTACAGAATGCTACAGCGAAAAAGTAAAATTACGAGCTTATCTCATATCAAAGATCATTTTCAAAAGAGATACTTATCTAAAAGAATTTTGAAACTAGAAAGCACATTTTAAAAAACGAGAATTAGTGCTCATACATTAGCCATTTAGCAGGGTCTTTATAGAAAGATTGACAAAGATAAAACAATTTGTAAAATTTGTTCTTTAAATTCAATTGAAGAAATTAAATTTCTAATGGATTGTCCAGCATTCAAACAACAAGAAGAAGTTATGTCAGATTCTGCTTTAACAATATGAAATGATTTCAAAAATCTAAATACAGAAAACATATTTATTTGGCTTCTTTCATGTGAACATGAAGAAATATGCAACACTGTGGCTTTGGTTTATTATAAATGTTTACAATAAGAAAACAACTGCTAAAGTTAAATCAATATTATCATTAACATTATCAATATTGCATCTTAACTTATTATATCTATTTGTAATCATTATATGTAACATGCCCTTTGTGGATCGATAATTGGTTTATAAAAGTATTGGCATTGGATGCACCACAATATGTTATTAAAGCTAACAGCTCAGTTCTTTGCCTATGAAAACAACTAAGTATAAATCATGGAAAGAGGTCCATGTCTGAAAAATAAAGGAATTTTGCAGTTCTAAAATCATTTTCAGATATTACCTTTAACTATTTTGATAGGGCATGTAAAATCTTCTTCCACAGGTTCATAAGGGTCAACTCGTCCTGTTGCTAGTGACAACTCCAATTCAACACTTTCAAAAACAAAGAGGAGGCCTCTGACGGGAGTCATACTTTGTACTATTGGTTATACTGCTTTCTGCAAAACTAGCTTCAGACTGTAAATAAATTACAATTATTACTTCAAAATCTTATGGCTGTTCAATTTAAACATACATGGTACCCAAGAAGGGCACTTTCAGAATGGGCTGACCACCTATAGAGGCAAATTTAGAATTTTACTTCCATTTTCAGTTAATTTGACACCCACCCATAGTTGAGATTTCAAAGTGCCTTCCCTGAGTCCCTTGTATTTTTTAAAGGAACAGTCCTTATGAACTTCAAGCTTTGGGTTCATAAAAGTTTTGAGTACATTTATTCACTAAGACTCTGAATTCAACCAATCAAAATACTGGATTTGATGTTTCGAGAACATATTTTGTACTAAGAGTACCAAGTAAAGTTTTATGACCGAGAAACTAATACATCACATGTGTCCAGCTTCACATTTTGGTCCTCATTTGAATCTGAATACTTCACTGGACTAATACATCAGATCTTTCCCACTAGATGACATTGCAGTACTTATTGCAGAGTTCATCAGGAATGAAATTTTGTTCAAGTTAAATAACACAGTATTTATTTATCTAAAGCAGATAAAAATACATAAATGTGGAAAATTTTATTTTATATGATAATAAATATACATTTCTATATATTTTCTACATTTATTTAACCCATATTTTTGTTATTTGATTTATGGTCTTTGGTATCTAAATATTTTCGACAATCATAAGTATCATTATGTCATATGATGATATGAACAGATTCATATTGTATAAAGACCATTATTTTATGTACATTTTCATGTTTGTTTCAAGTGCACACAATGAATGTACACACAATAAATGTACACATATTAATGATTTTACACATATTATTTGAATACACACATAATGAATGTGCACATAATTAATAAACACATAATTTCTATCTGAAAAATTCTTTTTATATTAATTTTTTCTTGAATGTGTACTTTATATGTAAATGATAATTTTTCTTAATTGTTCAAAAACAAATTAAGTAAATGACTTGTCAATATAAATGTGACTTTTTTTATAAATATGCTTCTCATCAGACAACTCAATGGCTTCTGAATTGATTGTTTTATGCATATTTTTATTTAATATGCTATTGTATAATGTATAATCAATATGTGATACAATAATAAAATAAAATAAAATTTATTGATATTTCAATGTACACATAACAATTTTACACATAATAAAAGACAGGTACATTCACCTCAAGAGTGTTTACTGTAGGAATAAATTGGTCTCCAACAAAAAAAGTGGAAATGGCGTTCCCAGAAGTCCAAATATGGTTAAAAAAAAATGACGGAAAAAACATGAACTAAAAAAGCAGAAATCTGCTGAACTATGGAAACCTTTCACTGTTACTGTATAGGAATATGTTTACATGGATTTCTCTCAAGTAAAATACAGACAGGAGGGGTAGAATTTACACATAAAATCTGATGCCCCATATTAGAAGACAACTATTTTTTGTATGTTCAAGAATCTTTGCAACAACTCTAAAGATAACAGAGGGGGCTTGTTACAAGACTTAATTTCTGTCCTTAAAAAAATAATCTTTTTTACCGCAGCAGTCATAATTAAACAGTAATTTCCCCAAATTCCACCTAATCTATCCCTATGCAGAACATTCTTAATTTCTTCCTTCCCCTTTACATGTACTACAAATTTTTGTTCAAGTGGGGTGAAATATCAGGTGAAAAGATCTCATTTGGGAACATATCTTCAAATTTACATTTAAAGTTACCATTAACACTACATTACAGTGGCTTCAATACAAAAGCAACCAAAGATTTCTTGCTTCAATCAATGTTTATGTGAGATAAAAGTTATTGATAACACTTTATGTATTTTTTGACTCATAAAACTAATCTGATGAACATATTTTATGGAATTGTAAAATCATTTTTAATTTTTTTTTTTTTCATTATTATTGATAATTGGTTTCTATCTTGTGGTGTAAGTCTGTCATTGGATAACTTAAATTTGATTTTTCTATACATGAAACAATATAAATACAACTATATGCCAACGCCAAGAAAGAAAAAAACTCAAATATATGTATACTTTCGAGAAAATAGTGGTAGTAAAAATTAAAAAAACCAGTTTGATATCTTGTGGAATGCTTTAAAATGATTATTATTGTTGTTTAATTTTTCTTTTCTTTTTTTTACTAAGTCATAAACCAGAATACACTTGATTGTATGCATGTTTGATATGTTAGTGTATCTACTGGAATCAGCATAAATAAAATGCTATAAATTAAAACTAGAGGCTCTAAAGAGCCTGTGATGCTCACCTAGGTCTATGTGCATAATCAACAATGGCTCTCTCCAACATTGTAGACAATACAGTTCATGACAAAAATTTCTTTTTTGTTGATCTTGTATTGCTGATCATTTTGTCTGTTTAATTTCTCTCTATCTTCTTTAGCTTTTGCTCAAAACACAAAAGAGGGTAAAAAAGACCTTATTTAAGGGCTATCACTCCTATGCAGAGTGACAGTCTACTAACTATATCGGCAAAATTTGACTTGTTTGTGGATCTTGCCTTGCTGATCACTTCTGTTATTTAAAGTTTCTATTTATCTATTTTAATTTTTATCATACGAGTCATAACGCAAAAAAATTGTAAAAATCATCATTAAAGGGCAATAAGGAGTCGTCGGACAATTTCCTCCATATGGTCTTAAATGTAGATCTTGTCTTGCTGATAATTTTGCTTATTTAAGTTTCTAACTATCTATTGTAATTTTTAAAATATAAGGCAACAAGAATGTGTCCATAGTACATGGATGCACCACTCGCACTATCATTTTCTATGTTCAGTGGACTGTGAAATTGGGGTCAAAACTCTAATTTGGCATTAAAGTTAGAAAGATCATATCATAGGGAACATGTGTACTAAGTTTCAAGTTGATTGGACTTCAACTTCATCAAAAACTACCTTGACCAAAAACTTTAACCTGAAGCGGGCACTATCAATTTCTATGTTCAGTGGACCGTGAAATTGGGGTAAAACTCTAATTTGGCATTAAAGTTAGAAAGATCATATCAAAGGGAACATGTGTACTAAGTTTCAAGTTGATTGGACTTCCAACTTCATCAAAAACTACCTTGACCAAAAACTTTAACCTGAAGTGGGACAGAGGGACGGAAAAACGGATGGAAGAACGGACGCACAGACCAGAAAACATAATGCCCCTGCTACTATCGTAGGTGAGGCATAAAAACACAAAAAATAGGTAAAAATTGTAATCAAAGGGCAATAACTCTAATTAGAAGTCGACTGACGATTTCAATCATGTGCACTTATTCGTAGATTTTGTCTTGCTGATCATTATTGCAACTAAAAGTTTCTCTCCATCTATTATAGTTTTCAAGATAAAAGGCAAAAATGAAAAAAAAATTGTAAATTTTTTCATTTCAGGGCAACAACTCCTATAAGAAGTCGCCTGACAGTTTTGAAGTCAATGAACAATTTGTAGAGCTCAACATTTTGAACATTTTGCCCTTGACAGAATTTCTCTATTTATAACAATTTTCAAAATGATAGACAAAACTTGCATTTTACCCCTATGTTCTATTTTTAACCATGTCGTCCATCTTGGTTGGCGGGCAGGGTCATTGGACAAATTTTTTTAAACAAGTAACCCCAATAATGATTGTGGCCAAGTTTGGTTAAATTTGGCCCAGTAGTTTCAGAGGAGAAGATTTTTGTAAAAGTTAACGAAGACAATAACGACAGACAACAAGTGATGAGAAAAGCTCACTTTGCCTTTCGGCCAGGTGAGCTAAAAAAAAAACATTTTGTTCAGGTGTCAATAAACAATAGTGGAGTGGTCCATGACCTATGGATTTGACAAGAGTTGTAAGTGTTGGGTCAAGACATATTATAATCATCGATCTATACCTATATCATTATGTCTCTATTGTTCTAATAAGATCCCCTCATTGAACCTCTTGTTACCTGTAATGTCATATCTTCCACATCTTGTGCTGGTATCAACAGACAATGGTGAAGTCGTCCCTCTCCTGTTGCTATGATAAGAGCCGTGGGAGTTGTGTCGAGGCATGATATCGCACAGGCGTCTACACCATAGTTATCTTCTGCTGGTGGCTGCATAATAAGAGGTCCCTGAAGGGGAAACTTTGTTCCTCTACAAAAATTATAGAATAATGTAACTCAATCAGGAGATAAATTGAAAACTGCTAGGTGTAGTTCAAACAAAAATGTTAACATTATCGTACTAATCATACCCCAACTCGTAATTAAAAGTATCAGAAAAAAGGAAGTAGGTGTCTGACAGATCTGAAAAGCCCTCGCATATAACAGCTTATTACTGTTATATTACAGACCGTGCAAGGGCTGTATAGCCAGTCAAGGTTGTTAAAAACTTCCATTTGTTGTTATTACTGTTGAGCTGCTGGGCAAATATGAAGTAGTTCTGTTCAGTAGTATTGCCTATTGGAGAAATATGCGACAAAAAATTTAAATCTCGAAAATTCAAACTATCTGCAAAAAGGAAGAAGTTACCTGACAGATGCAAAAAGTGCTCAAGCCTTATAACTCATCACTGTCAAGCTGGTTATCAAAAATAAAGTCATTTTGTTAAGTAGTTTCTCAGAAAAAATATTAAGTTCATTCAATATACTCAAAAATTCAAAATATCAGCTAATAGACAGTAGGACTCAGCGTTTTCAATAAGCACCAGCACCTGGCGAAATCTCCCTGTTTCAAATTAAGGAAATCGCCATTCTAAATTGTGCTTCCAAAGAAAAACAAAATAATTAAAACTGTCCTATCGTTGCGTAAAACAAGTTGTTATCGATTGAATTGAATTTTGTCTTCGCTATCCCTTTGTTTAAGTGTTCTTGTCGAGGTACGCGTTATAATATATTTATAGATTCTTGACATCGTTACGCAGATGAATAAGGAACGAGACATCCGAAATGATTTGTAATGCTATCATTTGTGCGCTTTGAAAAAGGATAATTCTACATATTAGTAAGCGCCCTTTTGTCACAGAGAGAAAACACATGTTGATCCAAGATGACAAGTAAACAAGCAAAAAGAAAATCAATGTTGCTTGATTTCTTTACAGTCCCCAAAGACAAAAAAGAAGCAGTTCAGGTTTTCTTTTCTTCACAAAATTTTAAATGTATGTTTGACTAGGCTAGAAAAAATACTGCCTTAATTTCTTCATGGTTAGGATCGATCCTGTTTTGACCTAGGACATAATATATGTTAGTATAATAGTACCAGGTTTTGCAGGGAATAAGCTCTAAAATTTCACTCAAGGGGCCCAACTGACAAAATGTGAAAATTTTGTATTGACCATATGGGAATATTGTGTTAAAAATTAGGGCCCAGCCAAATTTTCAGTAGCATTAGCTACTAGGCCCTGTTAATCCTATTCCCTGTTTTGACTGGTAACTTTTATGATCTAGGTTTTGAGGTTGCTTCTTGTTTACTCAACTTGATTGCATTGATTTCTTGGTAATGGTTGATTATGACCCATCAGCTGGTTTCTTACCTTTTGAAAATATCTGGCAATATGATTGATTACAACTATTAAAGATCATTATTGATATCAAAATATTTTTATTTGATAAGCAATATCATAATTTACTAATAAGATTAACCTTTACTAAAAAAAAAAAAATCCAAAAAAAAGATATTATTCCTATGAAACCTCATTTTTTATGCACTTGTAAACAGTCTGAAAATTCCTCAGAGTGCACCATTTTCAATGTAAGTAAAAAAAAATATTTCCATACCCCCTCTGTCTTCTATTAGCTGCTTCAAATTAGTAAACAGCCTGTTCACTTCAAACTTATTGAAAACACTGTTAGATATCTGACAAAAAGTGGTCACATCTTACAACTTATCACAGTCAAGCTGCTGACCAAACATGACATCATTCTGTTAAGCAGTTTTAGAAAAGTGTGATGAAAATAATAGTCAGAAGAATAGGCACACAAGACTGACAAGGTGATTGCAATATACCCCCATTCTTAGAGATGGGGTATAATTTAGAAAGGTTTAATCAAAAGCCATGGGTTGTGATAAATGACACAGGCCTGAAAATAAAAAAATCTTTATCCTTATAGACAATGTCTAATCAATGTATACCATCATATTTTGAGTAACTATTTGCTGTAATTTATGTCTTTTCTTCATTACCTAGAAACCTCTGTATAAGCAACCAATACATCACCATTGCCTCTTACAATGTATGCTGGCCAAACAGTCACAGATGCCACTTCTGTCTTGGTATATGGTCTTTGTCTCTTTTTCAATGTTACAGGGGGCCCAAAATCAAAGGAAGCAGCATACTCTCCAAGCACAGCAGGAAATGAAACCTTGGTCGGTGATTGGTTGATATCCTGTGGTGCATTACTTAGTTTGATAACTTGGACAGGAATATTTGGTTCTTGTATATTATAAATACTGCAAAAGAAAGAAAATCATTTTTACTGGTTTGACCATTTCAAACATTACATAACTGGACCATGTGTTGTTTGTCTGTTCGTACGTCTATTTTCTAGGAGTAGTAGGCTATTTGTGGTTGGTGTACGCATGGTCTTTTGTAATATCTAACATGTTTGGTTATTCTTATTTTAATTTGTATGTGTTACTATGTCTTAATTCAACTTTCATAAAATTTTCCATTTTGAGAATTCGAACATTCTTATTATAAATTTTAAACAGCTCAGAAGTTTAAGAAATTTCAATTATAGCTATCAGAGTGTTGAATGTACATAATTATAATTAACGTTATACATGTAAGTAATCAGTTATGCAAGGGTTTTTTCCATTGAAATTGAATGTAAATACTTTAACGGTAAGTTTATTTATATCTAATTATAATTAATGTTATACATGTAAGTAATCAGTTATATAAGGGTTTTTTCATTGAAATCAAATGTAAATACTTTAATGGTAAGTTTATTTATATCTAATTATAATTAACGTTATACATGTAAGTAATCAGTTATATAAGTTTTTTCTTTGAAATTTAATGTAGATACTTTAATGGTAAGTTTATTTATATCTAATTATAATTAACGTTATACATGTAAGTAATCAGTTATATAAGTTTTTTTCTTTGAAATTTAATGTAGATACTTTAATGGTAAGTTTATTTACATCTTAATTATAATTAATGTTATACATGTAAGTAATCAGCTATTTTCAGATCATCTTATGATAGCATAAAGCTGACTTATTTCTGCCTAAAACGCAACAGTCTTTGACTTTACATGAAATCATTATAATATAATTTCAGTCAGAAATCAAAGAATTTGAACTGAAACCACCCTAACAATAAATATTCATATATATCTTAAATTATGTATGGGAAAGAAGTCCATTAATAGACCTTAATGTGTTGTCTGATGTCAGAAAAGCAATATGACTGTCTGCCTCACTCCCAGGATGCCACAGTACTGTTAGCAGACGTACTCCATGATGGCCAGCAAAATAATGCTCAGCTATATTCAAAGATCTGCAAATAAACAATATTTAATATAATATGGATATGATACACAAATATGTTTAAATATATAATATATATATATATATATATATATATATATAATTATATAAGTAACAACATAAGCAGTCACTAAAATGTATTGGTTTTTAATTAAATTTCAATTTACTACGACTAGCTTATACTAAGAAACAGAAATGGTTTTGTGACATACAGATGGTTTGGCTATACTTTTGGTCCTTTTTAAAGCTTGATACCAAATTTCAGGAAGCTCTGATTTATAGTTCCTTGTAAATTGCCTCACAAATTTAACACATCGCCATGCCCATTGTATGTAAGAGTATATAAGTATACTTAACTAGAGGCTCTAAAGAGCCTGTGTTGCTCACCTTGGTCTATATGCATATTCAACAAAGGACACTCTGCAACATTGTAGACGAGAATAGAATTCATGACAAAAATCTCTGTTTTGTTGATCTTGTATCGCTGATCATTTAGTCTTGTTAAGTTTCTCTTTTATCTTCTTCAGATTTTGCTCAGAACACAAAAGAGCGTAAACAAATACTCTAATTTAATGGCAATCACTCCTATAAAGAGTGACAGTCTACTAGTTATATCGGAAAAATTTGACTTGTTAGTAGATCTTGTCTTGCTTATTTTTTTCCTAAATAAGTTTCTATCTATCTATTATAATTTTTATCATATAAGGCAAAATGCAAAAAAAGAAGGTAAAAGTCGTCATAAAAGGGCAATAACTCCAATAAGGAGTCGTCGGACGATTTCCACTATAATGTCTTAATTGTAAATCTTGTTTCGCTGATCAATTTTGCATATTTTAGTTTCTATCTATCTATTATAATTTTTAAGATATACTGTAAATGCAGAAATTATTGCGTGCATTTATTATTGCGATTTTTAAAGAAAGAACAAAAATGTAAGATTATTTATTGCGTTTTCAGATAAACCTGCATACAGTTATATGTATCAGATATAAGAATGCAAGTTCTTATTATTGCGATTCCCACCCAGTCCCATTATTCGCATTAATAAATACCTCGCAATAATTTCTGAATTTACAGTAAGGCAAAAACATAAAAAAATTGGTAAAAATCGTCATCAAAGGGCAATAACTCTAGCAAGGAGTCAACTGACAATTTCAACCATTAGACTTATTTCTAGAACTTGTCTTGCTGATTATCTTTGCAATTTCAAGTTTTTCTCGATCTATAATAGCTTTCAAGATAATAGGCAAGAAATGGTAAAATTTGTCATTTAAGGGCAATAACTCCTATAAGAAGTCGTCGGACAGTTTTGACGTATATGAAAAATTGGTAAAGCTGAACATTCTGAACATTTCTGTTGCTGTCAGATTTCATCTATTTATAACGGTTTTCAAAATAATCGACAAATCTTGCATTTTACCCCTACAGTACGGGTAGCGACTTATTATTATGGATGTCTTAATCCGTCTAGATGTCAGACTGGTCGGACAGTTGTCTCAGTGTAATTAACACCTGCTGTGAATCAATCTGTACCAGCTTGATTAGAATTAAATTTTACCTGTACAGATATTTTAGTATTTATGGAGGATAGATAATAAATGTAAAATATTGTTTTGTATTCGAAGAAAAAATTACAATAAAAATAAAAATTTAATATCATGAATATGGGATCAACTTTTTTTTAACTTGAAAAATGAAAGGAAGACGATTTTTAACAATGTACTGTAAAAATGTGTTGCCAATTATAATAATTGTGTTTGTGCCAATAAACTATTTGTATTTGTATTTGTATTTGTAAACCGTAAACATTTCATTTTATTCAAAATTATAACAACCAGGACTGTTTTCAATCGAAGTTTTAATCAAAATGTTGAGACATCAATCCCGTAAATTATATGAGTTTTCGTTGATGGTTACAATATTTCCCCCTTTTAACGTTCTGTTCCTTTATGTTATTAATAGAAACACAATTTTAAGTATAAGGCCAACATATCGTATTTATAAAGTATATAAACAAACTGAATGTAGGCATTGTGAATAAACTGTTATTTTCCTCTCGATACCACGTTCCCGTCAGAGCCTCTCGTCTATTCATACCTGTCAATCATTTCTCGCAAGTAAAACAATTTGGTCAGCCAGATCATCCGTGCTTTCTATTTTGACATATATTTCCCGTTAATCTCTTTGAAACAATTGTTTTTTTTTTTTTTTTTTACAATATTTATAACGCCGTGATCATGTTTCGATTCCTAGTTTTATATAAAAAAACTTTTCATATGCACGTCAATATTCTATGACCCAGCATTATTTTAAATTTTGTTTGTTAATAAATTTACATATAATGGAAATAACAGATTTGTTGACACTCGTTGTATCATAACAAAGATATTGCCTTTCTATTTCCATGTTTGAAATTTTAATGAAAATCGTGTTTTTATAAACATATTTTACGAATTGTGTCAATCAATACACGAAGATCAAAGTTTTACACTAGTCATGATCAGCTGTCTTTACTTTTGCGTCGCATTTCTAGCCATTCTAAAGCTCGTGCAGTCAGTAAGATTTTGTCGGCAGTTTAAATTGTATAATTTCCGAACTTTAAAGGAGGTGTCCGAATAAATTATTTAAATAGGAATCTGGGTGTTGACTGATAAATATAATAAATAAAATAGTTAAAGAAGACTAAAGCTAAACTAACGCACAATACTGCCTATCATTACGTATAAAATTTAATCACGAATGGATTTTTCCACATCGGTCAGTAAGGTCACCTGTGTTAACTGTTACGATATTTCCGGCCATATGAAAATCACGTGCATTTGACAAAATTAATCCCAGCTATTTTAGCATTCAACATTGTATTGTGAGTGAAGTCAAGTTCAAAGTGTATCATGGAATTGTCTTTTCACGGCAAATATTTTTTAGATTGGTGTCAAAATACAACATACAAGTTAACATGCATAATATTATGCAATTAAGAGTAAATGCAGAACCATAAAATTATTTAAATGGGAGTAATTGCATTTCTTTAGACTACAAATCATAGTAAATATTTAATTAACTGGTCATCAAACGATTGAATGCTTCTAGTTTTAATGTCCATTCATGTCAGTGGCAATTATTTCATGCATATTTAACAAACACAGAAATATCAAAATAAACCTGATTCCCGAGAAGAATCGTTATCTTCTTCTAGTGTTATTATTTGCGTACTACTTTAGTTATATATCACCAACTTTCGGACAATATTTGTTTACAGTAAAAAGTAAATTCACAATTATAAAGAATCACGAAACTACTAGTCTACAAGTAATTGCTCACTGTAATCATTTTTATTTGAGAACTGACCCAACGGAGACTGAAAATTAAATACAAATGTAGTGTTGTCAAACTAAAACGTATGCAGCAGCACTTTGCACATCATTCTGCTAATCAATGGGTTTTCGTGGAAAATAAATCAGTAAAACAAAAATAACCTTCCAGAAATAAAAAAGAAAATATTTTAAAAACTGTATGCCAACAAATACGAAAAAGATACATAACAAAAAAAAAAACAGGAACATAAAAATAATATTTTGAGGAATATAAACAGCATTTGAAATATAAAATGTCATAATTAAAAAGGCTATTTTATTAAAACAAAGTTGTCTCCAGTACTTCCTTCACCTGTAAAAATATTTTATGTCAAATATGATGTAGAACTAATCAATAAAGTGAGAGGTTTAAATCACAGGTAACCTGATTCTGAAATCAGTGAAGCGTAATTGTCTAGTAGCACGGATTGAGATGAAAGGACAATTATATTACCGTTCACACCTGGATCTGTTGATTAATGACCATACTACCTACCATAAAAAAGTCGGATTATTCATTTCCGACATGTCCCAGTCCGTTATTTATAGTAATAAGTCTCTACCCGTACTGTATGTTCTATTTTAGCCATGTCGGCCATCTTGGTTGGCAGGCTGGGTCATCGGACATATTTTTTTAAATTGATACCCCAATGATAATTGTGGCCAAGTTTGGTTATATTTGGCACTGTAGTTTCAGAGAAGATTTTTGTAAAAGTTAACAGACGATGACGGACAACAGACGCCAAGTGATGAGAAAAGATAAGCTACACAGGAAGTTGATGAGTGTTAAAGCGCACCACATGGTAAAGCATGCGCACATGAACCTTGAGAATAGGTTTAAGAAAGCTTGGATTTGAAAAATGTGAAGAAAATTCATTGGAAGGACTGATGGAGGTTAACAAGTATACCCCTCCTTCAGAACAGGGGTATAAAAAACTCAGTTTCAGTTGTTATAAACCACTGCTGTTTCTTTGTTGACCTACTTGCACTGAACACACTGCTTTCCACCTTCATAATCATTGTATTTTCCCCATCTCCGTGGCAACTCTATCACAGTAATACCAGTCTGACCCCACACTGCTAGATAATTCCCGGTTCTGTTGAAAACCAAACATTCCACATCAAACCTTGGTGCATCAGTACATAGCAGTGTCTGTAAAGATAATTCATCAAATTTATATAAGTAGATGAATATAGACAAGGTTGTAAAAAGCCTGAAATCTTTTAAGTTATAATGAAAATTAAAAGTCAGGGGTTTAAAATAGCACTAACCAAAAAAGGACAAAAACTAGCATACAACTGATAACAGGAAACACGCACATATGTAAACAAAAATTAATTCAAGGCAGCATCGTCATTGAATACCTGGTACATGAATATTCATGACATGTTACTAATATTTTATATATTTTGCTTTGTACTACATTTTTTCTAACCCTTGCCATTAGTCCTTTTTACCACCACACTTTGAATTTTGTTAACAAGTCGTTCTAGTCTAATTGTCCAAAATAACCTGGCCCAAGTTCATTCGACTCAAGTCCATTTGACCCAAAGCAGATTCAGTCCCATACTAAAATAATGAACAAGTACTATAAAAGTTGGAAAATTCTGTGGCATATTTGATTGAGGGTAAGTGGAATTTGCACAATGAAACAGTTTTGATGACCAATGACAGCAGGAAAGTGAGGTTCCCCTAACATTGGAGGACAGGTTGCATTCATAAAGATTTGTACTGTTTGTGAAGCAGAATGAGTTTTCAAAGGGATTATCAATGATTTATATATTTTTTAACTTTATCATGTTTATTCACACATTTTGAGCAGTTTTATAACTTTTACAGAATAACTTGGATTGACTTGGGGTTGATATGACCTGAATTTTCTTGATTTGAATTGACTTAAGGTTGGAATATCCTGAATTTTATTGATATGAAAAGCCACACTGGCTAGCTAACATGTAATAAGTCTGATATTCATCATCCAGTCCATATTTGTTTTAATATTTTTTCACCATCATCATTAACATATAACATTTCTATTTTTATCAAATCCAGGACTCAATCTTGCATACAGCTATGCCTAAAGTTATCATTAGGTATGCAAGAACTATCTAAATCTGAGAGACTCTTTATATGATCAGCAACAAGTAATTTTTACAATGTTTTATCAGGCATCATTTGCAATGAAAATTATATAACAGATGCTGACCAAGGATGGCCAGAATGTGTGCAGAATAACAGATGCTGACCAAGGATGGCCAGAATGTGTGCAGAATAACAGATGCTGACCAAGGATGGCCAGAATGTGTGCAGAATAACAGATGCTGACCAAGGATGGCCAGAATGTGTGCAGAATAACAGATGCTGACCAAGGATGGCCAGAATGTGTGCAGAATAACAGATGCTGACCAAGGATGGCCAGTATGTGTGCAGAATAACAGATGCTGACCAAGGATGGCCAGTATGTGTGCAGAATAACAGATGCTGACCAAGGATGGCCAGAATGTGTGCAGAATAACAGATGCTGACCAAGGATGGCCAGAATGTGTGCAGAATAACAGATGCTGACCAAGGATGGCCAGAATGTGTGCAGAATAACAGATGCTGACCAAGGATGGCCAGAATGTGTGCAGAATAACAGATGCTGACCAAGGATGGCCAGAATGTGTGCAGAATAGTGGAATACATAGTATAAATAACAGGGCGTAATTATATGCGACCATATTTTTTCTTGCTGATGACAATTGAACCGGCCAAAAAAACTGTTTGAAACGGTCAATTTAGCCGGCGCAACCAGTTCTTATAGAAAACACTGATGGGTGTTGCCATGCATTGTGTATTCTCTCTCAATAGGTTTGCGTTCTCTTGAAATTGTTATTACATTGCATTTGTCGGGATGAAAGGCCATTTTCCATTTTGTTTCCCAGATTGCCAGTTTGTTGAGGTCCGCTTGTAAGTTCTCACTGTCTGTGTCTGATGCAATGGTAAGATGTACTATGGTATAATTGGCAAAGAGTCTAATCCTTGAGCGAATACCTTCTGGCATGTCGTTCATGTGGAAGAGAAACAAACAGGGTCTGAATACTGAACCTTGTGGGACGCTTGATTCCATGTTGACTGTATCAGATTTTCCCCCTTCCTCAACTACCACTTGTTTCTTGTCAGAAAGGAAATTTTGTATCCATTTGTTGGTTTTACCTCTGATGCCATAGCGATCCAGTTTGTGTGTTAGTAAACTGTGACTTACTTTATGGAATGCCTTTGAAATATCCATAATTAGGCAGTCTGTTTGTTTCCCTGCATCCATGTTTAAGGTGGTGTCATTGATGAAGTTGATCAGTGTTTCGCTGGATACTATAGGCCTCTCCTGAATCCATGTTTTAGTGGGTAAAGTATTTTATGTTTGTCAGGATGGGTCATTACGTGGCTTGTTATAATGTATATCATGATTTTGCAGCAAATCCAGGTAAGTGCAGGGCTCACACTACTTCATGTACTTCAGAATCATAAGGAGAAGTGGTGAGATTTGAAAGAGAAGTGCTTGTTCGCTCGCGGCATTACAATGTTTGGTATTTACTATAATATAAAGAGCCATATGTATCTTATTTTTTTAATATTGTTCAATTTGTACCTGGGTATACAATTAAAATAACAATTCAAATTCAAAGTTGTTTAATTTTATCATATCTAGTTGCACAATCATATTAGTCCTTGTCAAAAAAAAACAATTAAATATCTGGCAATAATAAAAAAGATTTTTTAATATCAAAAGGAAAAGAAAGTTGTTATATCAATTAAAATTCAATTAAAACTACTCTGTTATCATGTTTATGAAGTTAAGTATTTCTCATTAAAAGATATTTAAATTTAACAGTTTTATTTAACACAGTTAAGCTTGGACATAATATAATTATATTAGTGTAATAGTCCCAGAGTTGAGCAACTATAATTTATAAATTGAAAAAATGCATATACATGGAAATATATACATTAATCAAGTATATCTAACAAAAAGTATGTTAATGCTTGTGGAATGCGTAATCCGATCCGCAGTTGTACAATAATTTGCCCAAAAATTTCAATGGCGGACGAAGAAAATTTACAAAAATAAACGATGTTTGACACGCTATTTGGAAGGGAATATGACGTTTTTAATGCAATATAAGGATACCAAATTTACTTCAGGCAAATTTCATCATGTTCTAATGAAGTAAAAAGCTTATTTTGCCGAATGTTAGAATGATTTGATGTATGCTCTCGAGTAACAAGTACCTGAAGTGATAAAAAACTGTCTTTATGAAAATAACATGCAACCAACTTTAAAATCAATGCTTTAACATCTTTTCTAAAGAGAATAAATAGTTTATGTCTTTGAATTTCTTTACTTTCAAATGAAAAATTGCTGTTTTATCTACTTAGTAAATGTTGAATATTGCTGATGACGAAAGCGACTGAAAGCTAGTATCTTGAACAACAGGGCGACTAGATTTCGCTTTTGACAGTCAGGCAAAGCAAAGTTACGGACAGGAAAGCAACTTTGTCGCCCCAGTCGCCTGCTAGTGTGAGCCTTGTAAGTGAAACTGGACGGTATTTTATTGCATCAAACCCTTTTCCCTTCTTGAATATCGGAATTACATTTGCTCGTTTCCATAAATCTGGTAAGTCACCTGTTTCACAGGACCGCCTAAAGATAGTTGTAAGTATTGGCGCAATATCTGAAGAAAGTTCTTCAAATACTCTTGTATTGGTGATCTGATGAAAGTTCTTTTAGTAATCATAATGTTATAGTGTCTGGTCCAGCAGCCTTGTATGGGTTAAGATTTGATAATAATTTTGCTATTTCATTTTCAGTGATGTTTAGGTCCTGCAGTGAAGGGTAGAGTTCATTTGTCATGTCTCAACGGTCTTTAAACTTAATGTCTGAAAAATTTATTTATTATGATGCACATGTATCATATGAGGAAGACAAGCTAGAAATACCATGAGACAAATTGTGTCATGTAAGACCTTAGGATCAGGTGCAGTGTACACTGTATGATCAAAAATATGAATGGTTGTTTGCATTATTTACTTACCATCTTCATCCCAATTATTAAAAAGATAGAAACCAATCAGTTGTCTTCTTTATTGTGTAGAAGTTTATAAACAAAATATCTACTTTCGTTTTCTACTTTCATTTTCATAAAAGGACAACAACAAATAACATGCCAACTTAAAACAAGTAAACATCCCTTATCCCTTATAGTTAAGTGACAAAACATTCATCTACGGTTTGCATGCATGATACCATTCAGATAGATGCATTTTATACCTGAAATCTTTCTTGTTTTTCCTTGTTTTCCAAAAGCAACTGCTTCAGATTAAAATAGACAATGTGGCAAGCGTACGAGTCCCATACATATAAATCGCTATCATATACAACAAATAAACTCTTAGCTAAATTTCTGAGTTTTTGTTTTGAGTCTTTAGAATTGTTTTCTGCAAGATTTTTGACAAATTTCTGGTTATTTAAACATGTGCGCCAACTGTCAACACCCGCCATTTTCCCTCTAGAAAGCCTCGGAACAGAAGAAAATATCGACTTGTTTTCTACAAAGAAATGATATCAAGAATAATCGACTAGCTTTTCAGAATCAAAAATAGGTATTTGTCCAAACTAGTTTCATTGTATATATTGACAACTTTTGTTTCTAAAAATCAAAATGTAAACAGTTTTGAGATTATTTTCGATTCTAAGTGGGTCATGTGATCAATTGATTGGGCTTAATCCCGTTCAAGATGGCTGCGAGCTTGCAGTCAATGGTACAATATTGGAAAGAGTTTGATTTACAGGAACTACAGGTATGTCCATCTTCATTAGCATTAATTATCATATCTTTAGGTGACGGAGGTTTCATGAATTATCCAAACCCCAATCAAAAATAATGCAGTTACAAAATGTCAGCTGTTTTCCAATTTCCCAATATCATCAATAAAATGTGTATTATCTAAAAAATCAATATGGCTGACTGATCAGTGGATTTCTTTGTGTCAGTATAGAAGCAGCAGCTGATTATAAAGTTTTAAATGACTAGTTAATAACAAATTCCAAAGTTTCAAACGGTGTAACAACTTTTTACGCTTCAGTGAAAGTTTGAAAAGTTTTATGACTTGTCTTCCCAGCATCCACAACTGATAAATGTGTATTGGAAGTCATTAGCTTGTGTATTACAAATTTGGTAACCAGATTAGTCCCAGTATTGTTTATTGTCACCTGTGAAAACTTCATTAAAATAAACAGTTGTATTCATTGTCATGTTTTGATCATTTCCAATACACCACTTAGACAGATATTAGGTAAGTATGAATTATCTTTCAGAAAACTTTTATCATACATTTCATACAAGTAGTTAATACAATGGACATAGAACCAACAATAGGCCACAAGAAATGTATATTTGTTAAATTTACAGATAATACTGAAATGCTATACATGTATATTATTTTAAATAAATTTTACTGTATTTATAGGAATAAAAGGAGATGTATTTTAAAATGTTTTCATGAATTAAAAGAAGGCAAAAATTGCTGCAACAGATTTAGTTTCAATTGTCTGATGCATAATATAAAAGTTCTGAGGAGCTATGAATATACCTCACAAAGTTATTTCCTGTTTAAAGTATCATAGATGAATCCAGGAGCGGACTTTAATGGCAAACAAAGTGTGTTTTAAGTACTTTTTTTTCAATTGTACTTTTATTTTCATTGGGGCCCCTTTTTGAAAGTCCTGGATCCACCACTACATGTACCAAGGATTTGTATAGATATCCAAATCCTTGCATGTACATATAAAGGTCCATCAAAAAATCACTTATAGATCACAATCCTTTTTTTCATAACTGAATTTCCAACTTAAATGAAAAGTAAAACAGTGAATTTTAATTTATTTTATTTTTATTTTATTTGAATTTTTTTTATGATTTTCCTGACTAATGACTAAACTTTAAAAAAAAAAAATGATACATTGACCTAAAACTAGTATGACATCTATTCTGAAATACTGCATGTAGTTGTCAAGCAGACAACAATCCATCAAAGAAAATAGGAATAAGAAATTTGATTATTTTCAAGCCTGAATGGAATTTTGTATGTGTGTTTGATTTTTTTTCAGGTTATTTGTATATATTTTTCATGATTTAAAGTGAAATTGTTCAATTAAGGTCGATTAAAACAGATTTATCTGTACCAGTCTCTCCTAGCAGATTCCTTATCTAATCATTTTCATATCATTCATTTTGGAATTGATCAAAGTTATGAATTTAAAATATTTGCAATTGTTGGATCAACCCTATTTTCAAAAAAAGATTCTCCTTCACTCCCCATACTGAGTTATACATGTGTTTAATTATTACTTCTGCATATTCTACAGATTTCTTTGTATATAAATTAAGACCTGATTAAAAAAAATAATAATAAAGTATACATCCCTGATTCAGGGAGTTATAATTTATTGAAAATTCAGAATACTAATCCAATATGCATGTAATACTTTTATAGTTGTTCTTTTCAGAATAGTTTTCTTTGATTATGGATTTGAAAAAAAAAATCATGCTCACATGTACATTTGTAAAGGCTTTGAAAAATGGTTTAAGATTTAAAGAAAAACTTTAGAAATTATCTAGGCATTTATTATTGAGTTATCTACCTTGTCTACTTGTATAAATTTTTTTTTAAATCAAATTTATATGTAACATCTTTATGTGCATCTAGTATGAATAAGGCTGAGATGAAAAGGGGAAACATACTTTGTTGGGTTACTCTCTCATAAACAATGACCCACATACTTCTTTTCTTAATCAGATATATAATTGATACAAAGTTGTAAGTTAAATCATCAGAAAATTTATATTTTACTACTGAATAAAATTGAGAATGGAAATGGGGAATATGTCAAAGAGACAACAACCTGACCAAAGAGTTTTATATGTTTTAATATGTTTTAAAAAATAACAAAATCAAAGAAAAAAGATAAATACATAATTTACATAGAAATGTTTAAATTTGTGGCTTTTTAGTTTCAACTATATTCCATATTATAGTGGTGGATTTAGCCATGCATTGATCTATGTTAAAAAAACCACAGGCCATTGGTTCATACATGTACAAAATGTACATGTTTAATAGTTTGCTTTAATTAAACAATTTTGAAATAAATATTCTGAAATATTTACATATATCTATGTTTATTTTTACAATCATTCAGTCAAGCTCAATCAATCAAGCTTAATCCTGAGGTTGTACGTTTGAATCCCGCACGGGGCAGGTGCACTCGACTCCAATCTTAATTGACTAGGATTGTCAGTTTTTCTACCGAAGGTAGGTGGTTCTCTCCGGGCACTCCGGCTTCCTCCACCAATGAAAACTGACCGCCACAAAATAGCACAATAGTGTTGAATGTGGCTTAAACACCAATCAATCAATCAATCAGCTTAATCTGAATAAAATGTATGTGTCAAACTATAATAATATATATATATTATTAGGTCTCTTTATGAATAAAAAAAGATGTTGGGTATACACCAGTCATGTTAGTGAGAGTATATTCCACCAACAAAATACAAATATTAAAGATATGTATCGTGTTTGTGTATATAATTTAAATAAAAGACTCTCAATCAAACAGACAGTAACCAAACAACACAATAAAACTAGAAAAGAGTGTCTTGTTTGTGTTTCAGAATAATACTCATGGGGGGCTAGGAGGCACTTTTTAAAGACCTTGATCACCAATAGAATAAAAAATTTCATTTTACAAGTCCATCAAAATGCAACCACCCATATTTAATTAATGTAAGGTCCTCTCATCCTTCACCCAAAACATTTTGAAACAGCTGGTAAATGAAATTTATGCTAGAAAACAGAAATCAAATTTAAAATAAAACAGGATAAAGGATCATGTATAGATATACATGTAGGTAATCCCAGTGGAGACAAAGAAGTTTATAATATCTCATTTCTTGTCTTAAAATCAATGATCATTGCTTTTATAACAATGTAAATATTGATTAGTTGTAAAAATACTCCTAATACCGAACGGCATGATTTGGTGAAGATTCCTAAATTAAGTTATACCAAATTGATTGAAATACAATCATTGATTTTTTAGGTTCAGCGACAAATAATAAAACAAGCTAAATTTTCTGCCGATGGATTGATCAAGCACAACGTAGATATTGATTTTCATAAATATTCTGTATCTGGAGGGAAATTTATTCTGTTTTTAATCAGATTTACTAAGTGGATAAAATTTATTGTAATTCTCAGGTTACTTGACTATTTGTACATCAAGGGATGAAGAAATTACATACTTGTACATTTATCTCACAGCCTCAAAATTATCAATTACTTCAAATCTCATAAATTTCATAATTGTTGACTAATGAAACAGGATAACTATTTATATTTTCAGTATAAACCAACCATTAATAGATTTATCGAAATCATATTCACATTTGCAGTGCACAATGTTTATTCTAATTTAAGGTTCTTTAGGGAGGGAGTGTCATACAGTTGTCCTTAAAATATATATTTCTGAAAGATTATTACATGTTCTACCAGTAGCAAAGCAAGTCTGACAAGAAGATGGCAAAGAATTGTTGATTATTTGATTAATTGATTTAGTTGGGTAAAATCTCTTCTGCAAGTGAGGAGGTCAAATTTGCCAAAGTCTGAGTTTTTCCTCAATTCAACAATAACATGAATAATGCAGATTTTAATTGAATTATAAATACAAAACTTATAAAATCATGTCTGTTGTGGTAACTATCGACAAAATGTTAATGTTTGATTGGATGCTGTTACCAAGACATGTTCATTACCCTATCTCCCTTTACTAACCTATACAGGGGAACAGTCACCTCAGTTTTCTATGCTGTGGTCAAAGGATTTAAGGGATATTGAATATTACTCCTTCATTTTGTCCTGATGGATTAAAGGGAAGTTTTTTGTTCTCCCAATTGTCCCTAGGAATTTTCAAGTTTTAAGTAGAGGCTATTTGGTTTCCTTTAATTGTCTGAGGATAAACAGGTGGCTAAATTTTCCTCTTTTTTTTTGAAAAAAAAGAAGAAGATCACAAATGATCTCCCTTCTGTTCTTGAAGATCAAAGGGAATCAAATTTCAACTTATGGTCCTGAAGCATCATTTCTATTCATGGTTTCATACAATTTCTTCTTTATTCAGAACTTTATATAAAAAGTCCTAAATGTGCCGAAATTCTCAATTGCCTACTAATTTAATTTGTGTATCATAAGAAAATAAGCAATAAAAAGTCACTCTATGTTGCCCTGAAGATGTATTAGGGTTATTTTAGTCGTAGAGTTGTTGTTTCATTAAAAAGTACTGCTCACCTCGTTAAAGTATACACGTTTGTTACTGATACTTAAAAAGCTTATTTCTTAGAGTTAAAATTTTCTTTTTATAATGTATTAAGTAATTGACGAAAACGACTTAAGGTCTTATCACCGCCCATTTCCCAAAACATTGCAGGAATTATTGTACTTGAAAAAGATTTAAGTACATGTATATGACATGTATATGATATATCTTATCTATACTTATCTATCAACTGTTAACGACATCCCCATGAAAGAAAAACTAATATAATCAATAAGTAAGTAATTACTTATAAATGAAATATCGGCAAGAAAACAACAAACTATAAAACATATAGGTTTTTTTATAGAGATCAAAAGAAAAATTAGCTTCATTAGTATTCATGACACTGTCAATTTTTATTTTGAATATTTTTTGAAAATCTGGAAATTTTAAATACATCTTAAATGAGCCATGTAATAATTGAGTACTGATCATCAATATTAAGGAAAATGAGGCCCAGAAAGGGGTAAAATGGTGATGAGATTTCTCTTGTTTTAAGAAAAAATTATCATTGTAACTCACAAATGTTCAAATACACAAATGTGATGACTTGCTTTAAATTACTAAATGCAAGTCTACTGACACTTTTAAACTTAATATCTTATCTATATCAGTTACAACGTGTACAATATGTATTAGAGATTATTAGTTCCTTGACGTAAATATTAAAGAATAAACGATATCTCAGTTTTATATCATGGAAGTAAATTACATGTAAGGATGTAAATTAAGGCCTCCTTGAGTCTTTTTAAATTATTGCAGAATGAAATGTGAAGTGATTTAAACTTAGCTAAGCTATCATAAATTTTTTTAAAGTTCTGAAAAATTGAATCGGAATAATTCTTCAAAATGTTCCAGAAAAAAGTAACTTACCACAAAAAAACTTGAAAGTGCAAAAAAAATACATTTGAGAATAAACACATGTAATTCAAACTATGAAATGAAGGTATCTTGTTCAATGGTAAGTTTTTCAGGTAATTTTATTTCAAATATGAAGTTTTATTACAAAATGTCCCTTCATTGATCCTCGGTCATAAAGCTTCAGTATCAATCATATATTTTACTACTTCATTTCATAGACAAAAATCTGCATTTTAATTTTTTGGTCTAATCCAAGAAAACCGTCATCCATTTTATTTTATTTTATTAAATTGATGAATTAATAGTAATGATCGGTCTTGTTAGCAATTTTGATAGATTACAAATTGTGATAAATGGAAGTTTTATATGTGTGTCTTCCATAATTGGGTTTGAAATAACTTTCAGGTGATTAATTTATTCATATAAGTTAAAGTTGTTGATCAGTTCAAAAAGACTGAACAATATGTCTTCTATAATTGAGTCAAAATGAAAGTGCAAAATCAAACGTAATCTTCATGTTCATGTCTTAGAAGTACATGTAACAAACCTTGTTATTGGTTATCTTTAGTCATCTGATGGGGAGAAATTTGTGTAGATGGCACTGACTTTTAAGGCTCTAATCAGTTAAGAGCATGCCATATGGTATAAAAACCTGTGTTTTGTTGAAGACTGTTCATGTTCATTTCAAAAGTAACTTTTTTACACAAAATCATAGTGTATTGTGTTGTGTGTATAAATGTCATGTTGCTGTTCAAGGGCCCTTAATTGGAACATTGAATATTCTTATTCTGTTACCATCAATATGTCTGTTTTTGTTGTTGTTAGGTTGCTGTCTCCTTCAGAAATACCATGCATCTCTTTTTATTCAAATTCAGATAATTTATTTAAGATATAGAACTGATAAGTGGAAGAACAATAACTTTTAAAATTTCTTTGAAATTTTCAAGTGAGGTAATCCATTGTTTAATTTTATTTTGACTTACTTTAGTATAAATTTACTGTTACCCTAGATTATTCGTATATTGTGTTTTTGCTGTTGTAAAGAAGGCCTTTATGTACATATATAGCTTCAGTTTTAAACTACATATGGATTAAACAGGTTATTGCAAAAGTAAGGAAATGACATTAAATTGGTGTCCAATTTTTGTTGAGAGGCGGTTTCCTTTGGTAGGAAAAACTGTGATCCATGTTAATGAAGATCAATGTTCAACACACGTTATTCATGTGCAGGCCTAGGGTTTAACAACCTCAGAGTTGACAAACACACCTTACCAATGTGCAGGCCTAGGGTTTAACAACCTCAGAGTTGACAAACACACCTTACCAATGTGCAGGCCTAGGGTTTAACAACCTCAGAGTTGACAAACACACCTTACCAATGTGCAGGCCTAGGGTTTAACAACCTCAGAGTTGACAAACACACCTTACCAATGTGCAGGCCTAGGGTTTAACAACCTCAGAGTTGACAAACACACCTTACCAATGTGCAGGCCTAGGGTTTAACAGCCTCAGAGTTGACAAACACACCTTACCAATGTGCAGGCCTAGGGTTTAAGAACCTCAGAGTTGACAAACACACCTTACCAATGTGCAGGCCTAGGGTTTAACAGCCTCAGAGTTGACAAACACACCTTACCAATGTGCAGGCCTAGGGTTTAAGAACCTCAGAGTTGACAAACACACCTTACCAATGTGCAGGCCTAGGGTTTAACAACCTCAGAGTTGACAAACACACCTTACCAATGTGCAGGCCTAGGGTTTAACAGCCTCAGAGTTGACAAACACACCTTACCAATGTGCAGGCCAAGGGTTTAACAGCCTCAGAGTTGACAAACACACCTTACCAATGTGCAGGCCTAAGGTTTAACATCCTCAGAGTTGACAAACACACCTTACCAATGTGCAGGCCTAGGGTTTAACAGCCTCAGAGTTGACAAACACACCTTACCAATGTGCAGGCCTAGGGTTTAACATCCTCAGAGTTGACAAACACACCTTACCAATGTGCAGGCCTAGGGTTTAACAGCCTCAGAGTTGACAAACACACCTTACCAATGTGCAGGCCTAGGGTTTAACAGCCTCAGAGTTGACAAACACACCTTACCAATGTGCAGGCCAAGGGTTTAACAGCCTCAGAGTTGACAAACACACCTTACCAATGTGCAGGCCAAGGGTTTAACAGCCTCAGAGTTGACAAACACACCTTACCAATGTGCAGGCCTAAGGTTTAACATCCTCAGAGTTGACAAACACACCTTACCAATGTGCAGGCCTAGGGTTTAACAGCCTCAGAGTTGACAAACACACCTTACCAATGTGCAGGCCTAGGGTTTAACATCCTCAGAGTTGACAAACACACCTTACCAATGTGCAGGCCTAGGGTTTAACAGCCTCAGAGTTGACAAACACACCTTACCAATGTGCAGGCCTAGGGTTTAACAACCTCAGAGTTGACAAACACACCTTACCAATGTGCAGGCCTAGGGTTTAACAGCCTCAGAGTTGACAAACACACCTTACCAATGTGCAGGCCAAGGGTTTAACAGCCTCAGAGTTGACAAACACACCTTACCAATGTGCAGGCCTAGGGTTTAACAGCCTCAGAGTTGACAAACACACCTTACCAATGTGCAGGCCAAGGGTTTAACAGCCTCAGAGTTGACAAACACACCTTACCAATGTGCAGGCCTAGGGTTTAACAACCTCAGAGTTGACAAACACACCTTACCAATGTGCAGGCCTAGGGTTTAACAGCCTCAGAGTTGACAAACACACCTTAACAATGTGCAGGCCAAGGGTTTAACAGCCTCAGAGTTGACAAACACACCTTACCAATGTGCAGGCCTAAGGTTTAAGAACCTCAGAGTTGACAAACACACCTTACCAATGTGCAGGCCTAGGGTTTAAGAACCTCAGAGTTGACAAACACACCTTACCAATGTGCAGGCCTAGGGTTTAACAGCCTCAGAGTTGACAAACACACCTTACCAATGTGCAGGCCTAAGGTTTAAGAACCTCAGAGTTGACAAACACACCTTACCAATGTGCAGGCCTAGGGTTTAAGAACCTCAGAGTTGACAAACACACCTTACCAATGTGCAGGCCTAGGGTTTAACAGCCTCAGAGTTGACAAACACACCTTACCAATGTGCAGGCCTAGGGTTTAAGAACCTCAGAGTTGACAAACACACCTTACCAATGTGCAGGCCTAGGGTTTAAGAACCTCAGAGTTGACAAACACACCTTACCAATGTGCAGGCCTAGGGTTTAAGAACCTCAGAGTTGACAAACACACCTTACCAATGTGCAGGCCTAGGGTTTAAGAACCTCAGAGTTGACAAACACACCTTACCAATGTGCAGGCCTAGGGTTTAAGAACCTCAGAGTTGACAAACACACCTTACCAATGTGCAGGCCTAGGGTTTAAGAACCTCAGAGTTGACAAACACACCTTACCAATGTGCAGGCCTAGGGTTTAAGAACCTCAGAGTTGACAAACACACCTTACCAATGTGCAGGCCTAGGGTTTAACAGCCTCAGAGTTGACAAACACACCTTACCAATGTGCAGACCTAGGGTTTAACAGCCTCAGAGTTGACAAACACACCTTACCAATGTGCAGGCCTAGGGTTTAACGACCTCAGAGTTGACAAACACACCTTACCAATGTGCAGACCTAGGGTTTAACAGCCTCAGAGTTGACAAACACACCTTACCAATGTGCAGGCCTAGGGTTTAACAACCTCAGAGTTGACAAACACACCTTACCAATGTGCAGGCCTAGGGTTTAAGAACCTCAGAGTTGACAAACACACCTTACCAATGTGCAGACCTAGGGTTTAACAGCCTCAGAGTTGACAAACACACCTTACCAATGTGCAGGCCTAGGGTTTAACAACCTCAGAGTTGACAAACACATCTTACCAATGTGGAGGCCTAGGGTTTAAGAATCTCAGAGTTGACAAACACACCTTACCAATGTGCAGGCCTAGGGTTTAAGAACCTCAGAGTTGACAAACACACCTTACCAATGTGCAGGCCTAGGGTTTAACAACCTCAGAGTTGACAAACACACCTTACCAATGTGCAGGCCTAGGGTTTAACAACCTCAGAGTTGACAAACACACCTTACCAATGTGCAGGCCTAGGGTTTAAGAACCTCAGAGTTGACAAACACACCTTACCAATGTGCAGACCTAGGGTTTAACAACCTCAGAGTTGACAAACACACCTTACCAATGTGCAGGCCTAGGGTTTAACAACCTCAGAGTTGACAAACACACCTTACCAATGTGCAGGCCTAGGGTTTAAGAACCTCAGAGTTGACAAACACACCTTACCAATGTGCAGACCTAGGGTTTAACAGCCTCAGAGTTGACAAACACGCCTTACCAATGTGCAGGCCTAGGGTTTAAGAACCTCAGAGTTGACAAACACATCTTACCAATGTGCAGGCCTAGGGTTTAACAGCCTCAGAGTTGACAAACACGCCTTACCAATGTGCAGACCTAGGGTTTAACAGCCTCAGAGTTGACAAACACACCTTACCAATGTGCAGGCCTAGGGTTTAAGAACCTCAGAGTTGACAAACACACCTTACCAATGTGCAGGCCTAGGGTTTAACAGCCTCAGAGTTGACAAACACACCTTACCAATGTGCAGGCCTAGGGTTTAACAACCTCAGAGTTGACAAACACACCTTACCAATGTGCAGGCCTAGGGTTTAACAACCTCAGAGTTGACAAACACACCTTACCAATGTGCAGGCCTAGGGTTTAACAACCTCAGAGTTGACAAACACACCTTACCAATGTGCAGGCCTAGGGTTTAACAACCTCAGAGTTGACAAACACACCTTACCAATGTGCAGGCCTAGGGTTTAAGAACCTCAGAGTTGACAAACACACCTTACCAATGTGCAGGCCTAGGGTTTAACAACCTCAGAGTTGACAAACACACCTTACCAATGTGCTGGCCTAGGGTTTAACAGTCTCAGAGTTGACAAACACACCTTACCAATGTGCAGGCCTAGGGTTTAACAAGCTCAGAGTTGACAAACACACCTTACCAATGTGCAGGCCTAGGGTTTAACAACCTCAGAGTTGACAAACACACCTTACCAATGTGCAGGCCTAGGGTTTAACAACCTCAGAGTTGACAAACACACCTTACCAATGTGCAGGCCTAGGGTTTAAGAACCTCAGAGTTGACAAACACACCTTACCAATGTGCAGGCCTAGGGTTTAACAACCTCAGAGTTGACAAACACACCTTACCAATGTGCAGGCCTAGGGTTTAACAACCTCAGAGTTGACAAACACACCTTACCAATGTGCAGGCCTAGGGTTTAAGAACCTCAGAGTTGACAAACACACCTTACCAATGTGCAGGCCTAGGGTTTAACAACCTCAGAGTTGACAAACACACCTTACCAATGTGCAGGCCTAGGGTTTAAGAACCTCAGAGTTGACAAACACACCTTACCAATGTGCAGGCCTAGGGTTTAAGAACCTCAGAGTTGACAAGCTAGCTTGTGATCACTGTAAATGAACAACTTTGACCTGACATTAATGCCACCTTGAATCTTTTTTAAGTACTGCAGAAAGAAATGTTTAAAAATAACTGATTTAAACTAGGGACTGTCAAGTTTTTTGTTATCCAATGTATAAAGTAAGAATGATTTTGTGTAGGAAAGGTAAAAAAACATTGAAAGAATATCCTTGCTATCATAATTTTTTTTAAAGTTCTGAAGAATTGAATATTGGAATAATTCTTCAAAATGTTGCAGAAAAAAAAGTAACAATAAAATACAAACTTGTAAGTGCAAAAACAGTATTTTGAGAATAAATTCATAAAATCATAAAAAAACGAAATACTAGGAAAAAACTAGAATTTGATATTATTCTTTTTTATTTATGAATATAAATTTTCTGGATAATAAAACTTCATGGATCATCGAAAAATGGCGATTTATTGAAATTTGTACTATTCTATAGAAAATACACCAAGCGGTTCAGACTTAAAAGGGAAAAAATCAGGTGTTACTTTTATTTAAACGTTTTAATGATGCAGAATAAAATTTCTTCGCTGGATCTCCCGAAGCATTGTATTTCTTAATCATTGTGATCCAAAGGAATATTATTATTTAATAACTTGAGGACCGACACTTAAAATTTTATCGGTAATTTTCATAAGAACTTATGTATATTTTAGGATCTTATCAGATTCGAAGTTTCACATGACATTTTATGAACTAAGATCTGAATGTTTGAAATATGTAAATTAATGTATAAAATAAAGAGATAGTGGCGATATCAGATACGGCCGTTGTTTCGCCCCATTGAACATCATTCATACAACTATTCATTCTCAAATCGACTTGTAACTTTACCGGGGATGTATTTTTTTCTTTCCTTGAGGCACCTTGCAGATGAAAGAATAACAATTTCTCATTGTCGCATCCAAATCAAATTTTAAAGTTTTTAATCAGTAGGAATATGATATTTAAATGATAGATGCTGACATGAAAGAAATTTTTACTAAATTTTCTTCATTTACCAAAATTAAGTTCTGGAATTGCTTCAAATTCGTCATTAAGTCTTTTGGATATTGTTGAAGCTGTGAAAATATGAAAGATTAGTATAAGCACTATGGGCATTTTCACTTCAAATTTAAAGGCCCTGCCCAAAATTTTGGTAGCCTGGGCTGTTGGGTCTCTGATTATTGTCAAATATCCAGAATCTGAGATAATCAAAGCAAATATCACCTACAGTAAATGTGTAAATATAAAAAAGAAGATGTGGTATGATTGCCAATGAGACAACTGTCCACAAGAGACCAAAATGACATAGAAATTAACAACTATAGGTCACCGTACGGCCTTCAACAATGAGCAAAGCCCATACCGCATAGTCAGCTATAAAAGGCCCCGAAATGACAATGTAAAACAATTCAAACGAGAAAACTAACGGCCTTATTTATGTACAAAAATGAGCGAAAACAAATATGTAACACATAAACAAACGACAACCACTGAACTACAGGCTCCTGACTTGGGACAGGCACATACATACATAATGTGGCGGGGTTAAACATGTTAGCGGAATCCCAACCCTCCCCTAACCTGGGACAGTGGTATAACAGTACAACATAAGAACGAACTATAAAAATCAGTTGAAAAAGGCTTAACTCATCAGATGGACAAAAATACAAGTGGACGTGGCAGGGTACTTGTACATCCAAACAACAAAAAGACACTAGGAACAGATCTGAGAGTACTCTGACAGCTAGTTCAAAGCCACTAACAACTGATAAAAAAATCATGCATCTAAGACTAAATTATCAATCCGTACACATCCAACATCCAATGGATTTAGTGTAAAGACGTCATAAACAGTCAGAGAAAAACATGACCTTGTGCAATGCCAAGATACAGGTATCGACAGATTGTAGATCCATGAATGTGTATGTGTATAAAACATACTAGTCAATTATCAAGCATGGAAGGGAGATTTCTAATTGTGTTAAGTCGATTATCAAGCATGGAAGGGAGATTTCTAATTGTGTGAAGTCAATTATCAAACATAGAAGGGAGATTTCTAATTGTATAAAGTCAGTTATCAAGCATGGAAGGGAGATTTCTAATTCAAATTGTTATTTGTATACTGCACATTTTCTAGAAAAAAATAAATATGACAAGATAAAAGAATCATGGAGATGAGGTAATGTTTGCCAATAAGACAACTAACTACCAAAGACAAAAGGACATGTCATGATTTCAGATATCCTGTAAAAATTCCACTTAAATTAACCTGTTCCTCATAAGGAGGCTCGAGGGTACAAAAATTTCATAAAAAAGTTAAACATTTTTGTTTTCATTACAAATTTTATTTATTACACTATTAGTTGTTACTTTATGATATGGTACAAAACTCAGCCCAAAAAATCGATTAGTTTTGGCCCCAGATGACTTTTAAAATGTTTATATCATTGAAAAAGCTCCAAATTATCTCCCTTTGGTGCAAATATGCCATTTTTTTTGCATTAAAATTGACATATCTTTTTTAACTCATCGGTGACCTATATTTTTTATTATTGTTTTCAAATAAGCTGTACTTAAACTAAACAATTGTAAAATTTAAGCGATTTCTGTAATTTAGTTCTTTTTTTTATTTCGGTATTACCTCTATTTCTCCTATTAGTTCAACAGAAAAAAAGTACCGTAACAAAAATGCATGCTTCTTTCTAAGGCAGATTGTGAGCTTAAATGAACAGTGACCCCATTTTTTTATTTTATTTTTCTTTTAAGTATATGATAAAGTTCATTTATAGAAAAAAATAGCGAAATCCTATATTTAAAAAAAAAATGGATTTATACCATTGAGCCCCCTTAAATAATGTATACTGTTTAAAAGGGGAAGTTAGGTATACAACAAGGAGACAGCAACCCAGTGACAAGTAAAATCTCAATGACATATCAAACATTTTATAATTTCTATTTATGTTTTCATGCCAATCATATCATATTGTTGTTTTTATCCATTGAAGAATTGTTGTTTTGAAAAATAGATGTTATTTTTTTTAAAAGTTTATATACTATTTCATTGAAATATCATTTGTCTTGACTCAGGACAAAATTGACAAATATATGGTACAGACACTATTTAAGAAAGTGTTTGGTTTTAATTTTATTGTTGGGTTAACAGGAACAGATATCATGGCATTGTTTATAACAAAGTTTCCAAGGGAACTTCTGTTAGGCGGAACAAATATAAGTTGACAAATGCTGCTCATTGACATTATACCACATCTTCTTTTGTTCATATTGCATATTTAAAGATACAAGTGCAAGCTCCCTATTTTGTACCCAATTCATAAATACATGTACATGTAATATAAACGTTTAAAGACAGAATAATATTACTTCCTTGTGTGAATTGCATGGTATGGTAGCATTTACAATGTAAACTTTTCACCTATATTTTAGTAATTTTTAAATTTAAATGGTTTTGCCTCTTTAATCGAACTTTTAAATCTAAATAAGGTTTATACGGATAATTATGGAAGATATGTATCTAAATCTTTTAAATTTTAAATACAATACTTGCCAATGAACATTATTAGTTTCACGCCTCTTTTTTTATGTCTGCAGGGGAGAAAACTAGAAAAGAATTTGAGTGCTTTTATATTTTGTGTTCTGCTTGAATTGTTCTTCGGGACCACAATCTGTGAACTATTGACAATGGGATGTTTTTCTATCCATCAAGTCATTAAAATGGATATCTTGGAATAAAATACAATGGCGGGCTATCAGCCATCTTTATCTTAAGTCAAGGGATGACAGATCTCCCAAGCCTTAGCATTATCTATGATTATTCAACATCCAATTTGTCACGCTTCATTTCATTTACTGCTGAGAAGAATTAATGCTTCATGACTGGTAAAGGAGACAAAACATTTGTGTTTGTACCCAGGTATTTGTCTGATCAAATTTGCATGAATCCTTGAATTGTATCATCAGTTTCATAATTAACATGATTAAAGCTAAAAACCTGCTTCCTGAAGTAATGAGATGATTTAGTCCCAGCTGTCTAGATTATGTGCCATCTTTCATATCCTAGTTGAAGTTTAAGTAGACAACCTGTTGGTAGCTGCATGTACTTTGCAGGTATTTTACTGTGAGTTTAACTTTTACTGGACATGGTCCAGATTATAGGTAAATGGGGAGGTTTGTTCACATGTTAACCTGGTTTAACCCCACCACTTAGTTTATGTTGTGTGGTGCTTGTTGTTGATTATGTTTATTGGTACATCTGTTTGGTTCACAGGCCATTGGTTGAGTCTGTTGAACTGTCTAATGTATTTGGTAATTCTTGTTATCCCTTGTATGTATGACAATAGCTAACTTATAGGATCGGATGACTTGTTGCTTTAGAATATCACTGAATGTTGTTGATTGTGTATATTGGTACATCTGTTTGATTCACTGGCGGTTGTGTATATTGGTACATCTGTTTGGTTCACTGGCGGTTGTGTATATTAGTACATCTGTTTGGTGCTCTGGCAGTTGTGTATATTGGTATATCTGTTTGATTCACTGGCGGTTGTGTATATTGGTACATCTGTTTGATTCACTGGCGGTTGTGTATATTGGTACATCTGTTTGGTTCACTGGCGGTTGTGTATATTGGTACATCTGTTTGATTCACTGGCGGTTGTGTATATTAGTACATCTGTTTGGTGCTCTGGCAGTTGTGTATATTGGTATATCTGTTTGATTCACTGGCGGTTGTGTATATTGGTACATCTGTTTAGTGCACTGGCAGTTGTGTATATTGGTACATCTGTTTGGTTCACTGGCAGTTGTGTATATTGGTACATCTGTTTGGTTCACTGGCGGTTGTGTATATTGGTACATCTGTTTGGTTCACTGGCAGTTGTGTATATTGGTACATCTGTTTGGTGCACTGGCAGTTGTGTATATTGGTACATCTGTTTGATTCACTGGCGGTTGTGTATATTGGTACATCTGTTTAGTGCACTGGCAGTTGTGTATATTGGTACATCTGTTTGGTTCACTGGCAGTTGTGTATATTGGTACATCTGTTTGGTGCACTGGCGGTTGTATATATTGGTACATCTGTTTGATTCACTGGCGGTTGTGTATATTGGTACATCTGTTTGGTTCACTGGCGGTTGTGTATATTGGTACATCTGTTTGGTGCACTGGCGGTTGTGTATATTGGTACATCTGTTTGGTGCACTGGCAGTTGTGTATATTGGTACATCTGTTTGGTTCACTGGCGGTGTGTATATTGGTACATCTGTTTGGTTCACTGGCGGTTGTGTATATTGGTACATCTGTTTGGTTCACTGGCGGTTGTGTATATTGGTACATCTGTTTGGTGCACTGGCGGTTGTGTATATTGGTACATCTTGGCAGTTGATGAGCGTCTGTTGTACTGTCCAATGTTTTTTGGTAATTTCTGTTATATCCCTTTTATGTGGAGCAGGATCTGCTTACCCTTCCGGAGCACATGAGATCACCCCCAGTTTTTGGTGGGGTTCGTGTTGCTCAGACTTTGGTTTTCTATGTTGTGTTCTGTGTACTATTGTTTGTTTGTCTTTTTCTTTTTAGCCATGGCATTGTCAGTTTATTTTTGACTTGTGAGTTTGAATGTCCCTTTGGTATCCTAATTGCCTCTCTTTAACTTATGCAATGACTATTGCTTTACTGCTTTAGAATAGCAAATGATAATAGCAAGTAAGAATTGTTGAGATATATAAAAATTCCTTTAAATGTTTCAAGTATCAAATGCACTGACACTTATAAAAGATTGATTGATTGATTGATAAATTCTTAACACCACCTTGGCACAATGACATAAAGGCTATATCCTGGCGAAATATAAAGTTGGAACTTACTTGTTTTCTTACCTGTTTATCATACTTATGGAAAGAGTTTATAAACTATAAAATTGTTGGGTAAATGAAAGAAAAAAGATGGCAGAAAAAATATCATCATAAAAATATGTCAGCAAAAACAAAAAACCGTAACAGACTGAAATAACAAAGATTCTCAAAACACTAAATAAACAAGTAAGAAGCACAAGAATTGAATGTGAACTTAATTGTTTAAAATTTGATTTTTTCCTAACATCTTATTTTATTTGGTATCTTAGCCGGAGCCATTCATGGAAGGTAGAAATCTGACCTGACCTGCTACAGAAGGGAGAAAGGGGAGATTAAGGGGTTAAATCCTGGTGATTTTATTTGGATTTCTATGGTAAATCAAATTTCCCCATACACCTGCAGTGATAATAGGTAAAATTTTATACTGGTTATAAAACTTATCCCGAAGCTATCAATCATCCATACAAAAAGTATTGAATTGTTACGCCGTGATTGTTAAGAAAAGATCACCCCGTTGATTCAAGTCTTCAATTACCGAAGATGATACTTCAAATTTTATTTGAATCTTTAAAAATCAATACGCCATCAGCGGAGAAAATATCCATCCTTTTAAATCTGTTGATTTAACACATCATAGGATTGTGAATTTTGTTCAGTATTTTATACAGACACCTGTTATTAGTAAGTAGATAAACAGCAGCTATATGTGATGTAATTTTTTAGGAAGATTTAGATTAAGCTTTATATGGTAGCAAAAAATTGATTTAATAAAAAATATTTTCATTTCTATTGATTTTTATTAAAGTTTTACAGTTTAATATCTGTTCCATAAAGTGAAGAACATTTGTACTGGAAAATCATTACTCAGTTCAGAGAATTGATTTTTCAGAAATACATGTATTGTGTTGATATATATATATATCTGCTAGTAGCACATGTGGTGATATATTACTATGCCTATAGTGCAGAAACATATATTTAGGGAGAAATTTGTACTTTGTTTGACAATGGTCATTTCTAATCTTTTATTCACAACTTACAAATTATCAGGTTTGTTATCATTAAAAACTTAAAACGGTCTGCAAAATTTAAAAGTTTGAAATGTGATGAAATCTCTATTGAGACATTTTCATTGCAAATGATATTGATTGCAGGAAAAACGGCTATCACTCAAATCATGCATTTAGTACATTTTTGTGTAACATGTTAACTTATGACTACTGTTTTTGCTGGATTTCAAGTATACATTATATAATCAGTTGTTTAGTTAAGTATTGAAAGAAATTTACAAAATATTGAAAGAAATTTTAAATCTGTTTTAAACTTTTTAGTCATAATAAATCTTGATGGGTAGAAAAGTGATTTTCATCATCCTTGATTATTGTTTTACATCAGATTTATAACAAAGGGATCAATTATATTTAAAACCATTGTTGTGTTATTGGAATTTAATTGGATATTTCTGATTGGTCAGGAGTTGGATTTGAGACATATTTTTAAGATGGGACAGAGAACAGATGTGTAAATTTCTTACAGAAATGATAAAACACCATTTCAAACATTTACTAAGATATTTCCAATGTAATTTGTCCTTTAAGAAAAAATGAATTAGTTTTGAAGTGCACGCATGAAGCCAATAAATTCTTACATGTACCTGTATAACCTATTATTCTTTATGAATTGAAGTTGAAGAAATCCTTTGTGAACAGTCGATAAGAAATTACATGTATCTTAGTATACTCTCGGTATCTTATGCATGTTAAAGTAATCGAATAAAAATCTGTATTTTAGCTGTGATATATTAAAGTTGATTTCCCGTACTTTTTCAAATTTTTTTCAAAGGGAGATAATTCATTTTCTGTCATCCAAAAATATGAAAAGTGGACATTGATTTACAAGTTTGCTTAGCTGTTAGTTATGCTTTTTATAATTAGTAACAAAATTCTCCAAGAATGAGATAGATTCCAAATATTCAAGTTTCATGTATAAATCTTTGAATACTTGAGGAGAGATCATCCAACAACTGCTGCTGTGGTTTTAATTAAACATTTTTAAATATACGATTCAAAGCAATAATTTATGTGTAAAGATATTCTGCTTTTTTGTGATCAAGTCAGATTGGCTGGTTTACAGAACTGACAGTGCATGGATTACTTTGAGCTTTTGGCATCATCTTACCATTGTCACCTTGAAACATTTAATTTTGATATTCTCTTCTGAAATCATGCATGTGCTACCAGTATATTAAAAAAATAATTTGGTGTCCCTCGTCAAACTTAAATCAATTAATAAAAGGTTATTTCAGTGGCAATGCCAATATCATCTAAGCTAGTCAAGCCCGGTTACGATCTGACCCCTTCTTCATCACATGAAGAGGAGCAGGTTGGATCATAACCTCTGGCTAGCGAAGATATGGCAATACATACCATGTCTTGTTTTTAGTCCCCTACCAACGAAATCGAATCGAGTCAAAGGGGACTTTAGTTTTGCACTCCGTCCATCTGTCTGTCTGTCTGTGTCCATCCCTCAGTCCGGCAAATCAGTTTTCCACACGTTTTTTCTTCGTGCTTGAAGATATTGATTTGATATTTGGTATATTGGTTTATCATGACAAGTTACAGATCAAGTTTGACTTTTATTCCTGTCTGATGATTTTGTGCAGAGTTATGGTCCTTGGACTTATAAAATTAACTTAAATAATCAGTTTTCCTCACTTATTTTCGTCATGCTTGAAGATATTGCTTTGATATTTGTTATATAGTTTACACCATGTCAAGTTATAGATCAAGTTAGCATTTTGTTCCAATACAATGAATTTTTAACCGGTAGGGGACTATGTATTGCCATGCAATACTCTCAGAATGTTTGTTAAACATGACATTGGACAGGGTTTCAATCAAGAAATGCAATTTTAGTCAAATATTTGAATTTGTTGGCTTATTTACATGTATTCAATTACATTTGTAATAATATTAAATTTACTCTATCTCTGAGAAGTATTTTTTTTTCATATTAATTTATATATATGCAAATAAAAATAAGAAGATGTGGTATGATTGCCAATGAGACAACTCTCCACAAGAGACCAAATGACACAGAAATTATTAACTATAGGTCACCTTACAGCCTTCAACAATAAGCAAAACCCATACTGAATAGTCAGATATAAAAGGCCCTGAAATGACAAATGTAAAACAATTCAAACAAGAAAACTAACGGCCTAATTTATGTACAAAATTATGAAAGAAAAACAAATATGATACACAGCAACAAACGACAAGCAGTTCATTTTATGCTCTAATTGCATGTAAAATTTCATCCCAATCAGTGAGATCTCTTGCCATGTATGTACCTGTTACCTTAATGGTATACAACAGGGATGTTTGCTTTGTACTTTTTTGTTTTGATAAGCACATATTGTTATGTGGTAATTAAAACCAATGTACAAATGTAAATTAAACACAACAACAATTAAATTAAACTATTATACCTGTCAATTTCGTAAACAGAATTCAATTGTTTTGACGTGAGCTATAAATCTGTCGTTTCTGTGGTTACACACTATCCCTAAATCTTCAAGGTGTGTATTTACACATTCGAATAGAAATTTTAAAACTATGATTATTGTCGTAGAATCATATTATGATTAAGAAGTTTATTAAAATAATGACATTCTCAAAGATGTCCAAAAGGTCCTTGAAAAGTCTCGAAAAATTACTGGGTACTGAATGGATGTGATAGATATGCACAGCATATGGTGAAGACACTAATCAGTTGTTTTGTGAACCCCAGGATGTCTTTGGGGTTTTATTGTGTTGTTGGTTTGCTGTCTTGTTCAGTCATATATACAATTGCAAATACTATCAAACATAATTAATAGAACTTGAATATTGACCCATAGGGGTCTATACAGGCCTAGGTTGAACAAGACATGGTAAATATGAGAGGCTCTCTTTACCAATTTTATAGATATCTGTTAGAAGTTCAAGTTTTAGTTGGTCTTCTGAAGTTTCAATATTTTTCATAAAAATATCAGTGAGCACATTGAATATTGGAAAAAATTGACCAATATATTGAAATTTGATTTACCTTTATGAATTATCGTATATAATTTAGATTTCTGAATCTGTTAGTGTTCCTTCAAAGGCATTTTACCCTAATCAATTATATTTCAGAGTCCTTTTCCGATTGCTCTAAAAAACACTATAATGGATTTGTTTTATAGCATGATGCTAGGTATATATACAACAAGGTGCTATTTAAAGACATAACCCTCTATATGAAGATAAGAAGATGTGGCATGATTGTCAAATGATCTATGCCAGGTTTCTATTAGAATTTGTAGGAGAAATGTATCTATTTGGGATACTGTTTTATCTAACTAGGCCTGTCACCATTGTTTGCAGAACCAAATGTCCAGTGAAAATCTGAAACCATCAAGTAACCTCTTTATAATCTAATAGATGAAGGTGATGTGTCAGACTTATTTTTTTTATCTATGGGTGGAAACTAGCAGAAAAAGCATTTAATGTATATGTTTAAATTGAAATTATTTAACTAAACATCAAAGACAAACTCCAGTCGAAGCAATTTAAGCAGGCAATCAAAGCCATGGTAGAAATATTATCAATCATGACAAAATAATTATAACAACCCTGAGGTTGGCAAATAAAAACGTGTAGGACAGATATACGATTTTTTCCCTGTCTTAAGTATCTGATCAGTCAATTCATTTACCTAACTGCAAATTCCTCCCAATATTAGAACATTTTTGCCTTTCTGTTTTTGAGACGGTGATCATTATTCAAAGATGATCTCATTTTCATCAAGAGGTTGATGCTCATACATCAATCGCTCCACATGATGTATACTGATGCCATTATTACAGATTTTCACATAATGAAAAATGATTTTATGTGAAACAAAGCCATACTCAGCATAGTTTCGGCACTTGTGTTCATTTACTTATCTCAAATTTCTGATCATGTGACGCCAATCACTATAAGACATTTTTAGCAGACGTCATTATGTTTCTGTCTTCAAATTATCAAAAAAAGGCTCTTTAAGGGAAATTTTGATTGACTGCCGTAAAAAACTCAATTCTATTAGAAATTATTATCAATTTGGCAATGTTGAAAATTAATTGTTCTTCCAGTCTGAAAAAAAACGATTGAATTATAACAAATAATACTTATATTATTATACTATATATCTATAGATAATACTGGAAAAAATCCCTAATTTAAGGGATAGTAACTTTAAGTTGTGTATATAACTATTTGAATTTTGCAGCTTGTACCCAACTTGCTTTAACATTAAATAATAGTTTTAAGTAAATTGTCACTAAACTTAATTTTACAGTTTACATGTGCATTAACATAAAATAATTATAATAATGTTAGCATGTGGTTCATATAATACAGGCAAATATTTCAGGGTCTCATGTCCTCCGTTATAATTTCTCTTTATAAAAAAAGTAAAATTTTATTTCACTTGTAGTCTTGTACTGCTGTTGAAGGGTTTAGTAAATATATAAGTTTTTTCCTCTTCAGGCAAATACTTCAATGCTTCATATTAACTTTATTTGTCGTTTTTCGTTTTTCGTGATATACATTTTTCAATGATTGACTAAAAGAGCTCTTCAGTAGATAATGTTTTCACATGGAGAGTTTATAAGCATCAGTAAGACAACAGAAGTAGAGTTGACATTGGTCGTTATTTATTTCAAGTACATTTTAACTTGATTGATTTAAGCTTATTAACTGGACATTTATTTAAGGGCTTATCTCCTCTTGTCTTTCCTAATTGATACATTTGATCTAAAATCTTCATTGAAAAGTGTCCAGATTCCTGTAAAAGTAAAAGTCACTAATCTGACGGTATTTGGTCGAGGGTTAAATCACTGATAACATATATTTGTCTCTTGTTATATGAAATCTTATGTTTGTATAGAAGTTACAAATTGATTAGCGTTAATTCATTTCTTTTGATAGGGCATTAGACGAATGCCGCCGATCTATTGATCTTCGACCTTCGGAGGCTTAAAAAGAGCAACATCATCAGGTACTGCCATGATCTTTGTCAGGTGGAGTTTCTTAAAATTTTCTTGTTGAGTGATAGATCTTAGAATCGTAGCCATTTTTATATTAGCAGAAAACGTTTCGTTGTTTGATTTCAGATATTCTGCGTCAACAAATCGAATGTTTATTTTATAAGAAACTTAATTATTGTAAATAGATTCCTAAAAAGGGGAGAATTTGAACTTTTCCTGTGCAGTAAGTTTGACAATTGACCAAACATTGAACAGTAAATACAAACGTTGCTATTTGCTTCAATATGGCAGATTTTCTTTTAAACATGGGTATTTGTTTAACCATCTATTTGATTCAGGATTATTAGTTAAGATGGAATGAGGATGAAGAAGACAAAGTTCAAAGGAACCAAAATGTGATAAATGCCTTTGAAAGTGATTTTGATTTTTGTTATGCTGCACAACAAATCAAGAATTGAAAATGGGATTCAAAATAGTTTTGGATCTATGTATTTCTGTAACATATTGATGAAAATTTTTTTTAAAAAAGAGATAAAAAGAAAAATGTAAAAAAAAAAAAAAAAGAAAATTATAAAAAAAGAAAAAGAAGAAAACACTCTCTGATGTTTATTTCCGCAATTATTGTCAAAGTGCAAACTACTCAAAGATGAAGATTTTATGGGGTGGTTCTTATATTTTTTCAAAGAGTGAAATAAATCCACAAAATGCAAAAAAAACCCATTTTTGTAATTTGGATGTTGATTCCTTGGTATATAAGCATATAAGATATACAATGTATCAATAGGGTACATTTCCATTTGAAACAGACTATAAGATCTTCAAGTGCTTCGTAGAAATCCATTAAAATAAATTGTTAAGGAGTAAAAGAAAATGCAAAAAAAAATTTTTTTGTAATTTTGATGATGATTCCTTTAAAATATAAGCCTATCATATATATCAATAGGACTTTTAGGTACAGTTTCAGTAGTTAACTGAAACAGACTTATACTAGTAAGATCTTCAAGTGCTTCGTAGAAATCCATCAAAATAAATTAAATAGGAGTAAAAAAAAACGTAAAAAGATATTTTTGCCAAAATAAATTGAAATGTTGATTATCAGGTTAATAAAGAAAATTTAATAGGAAATCTATGACCACAAATTCTTATGAGTAGAATCACATATATTTTGCAATTCAATCTTTCCGTTTGCCAAATCAATCACCAAGTAATGGGTAAAGTTCTATAAAAATAGGATTTACTTATCTTTTCAATCTTTTTTTCTGTGAAATCAATTATCCAATCTGATGTTGAAATGAAGAAAATACTTGATCTGACAATTAGCAGGGTGATTTGAATGATTTATTGTGATTAAGATCAAAGATCATGTGCATGTAGATATGTAGACAATTTCTTTGCATTGGCATGGGTCATTTGATGTTACATTATAGTTGTAAAGTTAGCAGAAGATCCGTTTGATGTCTGGTTGGCCTTTTTACAGATACTTCAAGCTTCAAGAAAGCTTATATCCTTTCAATTTATTCTGGATTAATTTACTCAGTTCAAAGATCGAATTTCAGTTATATATAGTCTATAATCATCTCAAGAGTTCAAATATATTTATGAAGAGCACTTTTGACTCTAAGGGAGGTCACTCTTTTCTAGACATTGGAAGCCTATAGAACAATAAAGGTTATATCCTTTCAATTTATTCTGAATTAACTAACTCAGTTCAAAGATCGAATTTTAGTTATAGTCTATAATTACCTTAAGATCTTACAAATGTAAATATTTTTATAAAGAGTACTTTTGATCTTAAGGGAATTAACTCTTTTCTAGACATTAGAAGCATAATGGAAGGGGGTAGAGTTATTTCCCTTAAATCTGGGAGAGTCTGCAAGATATTTAATTCATATTCAATTTATCTTAATATTAAAAAATGCACATTTATATCCCGACAGGCTGAAGGCAAACAATACAACAATATACACAATACAAACATTTAATATCATGTGATTCCTTTCTTCATTTTTGTGTGAAAAAAATCTTGATAGTAATGATAAAAATTCGACCAGTTAGTATGTCTTTGTTCTGTTACAAAAAAACATGTATCTCCACTTTTGAAGAAGAACTAGTATATAAAAGGTTTCTATACATGAAAATAAAATATGACAATTTTTGGAATTCAAGAAAAATGACACAGTCCATGTTTTGTCTGTAGTCATCAATTGATGCTTTTATTCAAACAGTTTCCAATCAAAACACCATCATTAAAAATGTTAGACAAAATGAATCATGGTTTCTGTCAAACGGTGATTTTTACCAGAACAACAGGATGCAGTGTATATCAATCAAATTATTATGTAAGTTTCGTATGGTTATGATGTTGATTTCAATGATGTTGATTTCAAACTAGGTCGGATGAATCAGATATTCTGATTTATTTGAAATTTATCAAAACATCATTTTGGCAGATTATGAAATGGTATTATGTATAGTGATTTGTTCAAAAATGATGAGACTGTCAACTGATGTGACTTCTGATGAGACCTGAAGTCTGGATTTATTTGATAGGGGGGTCAAGTGGAGCATGTTTGACAAACAAATAAGTATCCATTCTTTTATGGATGTGAAAAGAGGAAGATATTGGTAAAACATCAATAAGACAGCAACCCTATGACACAAATAACTCAAAGACATCTTGAGGTCAACTTATTCTTCAGCAGAACTCCTGCTCCCAAATTTTTTTATGCCCCGCCGTAGCAGAGGGGGCATTAAGTTTTACCCTTGTCCATCTGTACATCGGTCCGTATGTCCGTCTGTACGTCCCAAAGTTGGTTTCCTTTCTCTTACTTTAGTTTGCCTCAACCAAATGTTATGAAACTTATACACAATGCTTATTATTTTAATTCAGTATTAAAAGTATTATACTCTTATATAATTGGCCTTAAAAATTCATTACATAAAGTTTCATATCATTTAAAAAAACTTTAAGGTATGAAGAAAATTGAGATGTTGAAATGGCAGTTTCATTGTTATCATTCATTTTCCTTGTAATTTTATATTGAATTTTAATAATTGAAAATGTTGAAGATTATAATTCTTTCCACATAGTTTTAAATATCATATATAGTGACATATTTACATAAAATGTGAAATATTTCTCTATATAGAATTGTGCACTACTAATGCATAGAGTCAATTGTCTCAATGTTAAACTATTTTATTTGTGTGGGAACAGGGCAGGAAAATTTTGCTGGCAACTAAGATCAGACAATACACTTTTTAATCAATTACTTATATGATAAACAGTTCACTTGTATGGTTAATTTAACAATAATTTTACTTGAAAAACTGATCTAATTTCAACTTTTAACACAATTGGTTGATACATATTGTATTATTAAGAAGAAAACATTTTTTGATAAGTGGATAGATAAATAAATGTAAAGTGCTCTGATCTTTCTTTTTCCTGAGATAAGTAGTCAATGTGCATAATTTTTCACATCGAGAGAAAGTCCTAATCTTTAAACTCCTTGTTCCCTTGATGGCCGTAATAAGTGCAACGGAATTTTTCAATTGGAAAATTGAACCCACCCTCTTTTGTAATTATATTATAGACCAATATATGAGATGTCTTTTTGTCTTAGTAACGTAATCGTTACAGATTAAACTCTTCCCTTTCATTTTTTCGGTGATTGGTAACTGATTGACCGACTGTTATCAATATCTACACAGTCAGTTTCGATTAGATTTAAATCCATGATACTCAGGGACTGCGTCAGAAGGGATCAAGCTTTGTAAATTAAAGGTAAATCAACTGTTGATTCATAGATTTAAAAGTATCTAAAATAACGATTTTCATATTGATCAGATTTAATACACTTCTTCAAAATTCAATTATCTGTATAGACTACTTTGTGAACTTTATGATATATAAAACAAACATCAAACTTTGAAATAAGATATTGTTTCTTTAATATGTTAAGTTTTTTAAAAAAGGATTTTATAGTTAGTCTTCAAACTTTAAAATCTGCATGAAATTTGTTCACTGTTTGTATGCTTATCATGTTTATACTGGATATTGAGATAAACTGTAGCTTAGTGCTGTATTTCTCCAACAAAAATGTCCATTTGCAGTAAACAGTACACTAAACTGTATTCCTGTCAAGAAAAGCTACAGTAGACAAAATAACGGTGCCAGTAAATATCAATAGCTGATGTACTTGGTATGAATCAAAGTGATGCTATAGAGCAGCTATTATTTACATACAAATATCACTTGACCAGCTTTCTTTGTTTGTGCTTATATTCAAATATACTAAAAAAAGCACTTCCAATGTTACTATTTATCTATTGAACATCATATATTAGATTAAATGATAGTTTATATACTCTTTAGAATTCAATATTCTCCTTAAATTTTGTAATTCTTGTTAGAGTTATCTCCCATTTTAATTCTAATATATGTTGGAATTATCTCCAATATCTTCTATTTGCAAGAGTTGTCTCTCTTTGGTATCTAATGATGAGAAGTCGTGTGTTTAACTCATGTAGAATGTCAGTTTTTGATAAAACAGAGTATTTTTATAATTGTATACAAAAATTTAGATGAACATTTTTAAACGTAGGTGAATTTGAAGTTTCAGAAATAGTCAATATGAAATAAGATGTCAGGATTGCTAAATAACCTGCATAAGAATAGTTGTCCAAAAGGGAAATAACTCCTACTGTATTTGAAATATGAAGGGAAAGAATTGAATTAACGTCTTTTTGTAATATTCACTACAAATAACTAGTGACAAAAATAAGGTTTTTTCAGAATTTTCATTTGTGAACATTTAAATTCACACCTTCCAATGGATTCTTTTTATCATCTGCTACAAAAAGAATTGAACAGTCTTGCAATTACAATGACAAATTTGTCAGTTAAGGTGAAAAAGATATGCAAGGAAGTAGTATGGTTATTGTACAGCGGAAAATAAAATTTGCAATTTAATTGCTATTTGTTATTGTTCGATTGTAATTGAACCCAGGCACCTGTGTATTTTTACATCATTGTATATTTTTACAATGTTTTGTCAAATATTTCTTATTTTCATTTAAAATCATGATCTTTTTTTGTTGGACTGATATCAGATTTAATGTCTGGTGATATAAACAGTCGATACAGTTTTGTTTTTAATTCAGGGCACGGAATATTCATGTTTAATGTGCCGTGGATAAGATTTTGTCATTAATATTCCCGATTTTAAATGTATTGGTCTTCTCAACAATTACAAAATTTGATCTTGTCACCATCATTGTATTGTTCAGGAGAGAGATGCGGTGTGCGCTGAAGCAAGCAAGACACCCAAAAGGTGAAACGATTGCTGATTGTTAAGGTGTAAGATGATCGAATTTGAATTTTAAATATGTATAGAATTGACCTAATAGGTAAGGATGGGACACAAATAAAGCATAAAATTTGAGATTTATTATCAAGGTTAGACAAATTACATAAAAAGTTCTGGAATGTTAGGTGATTTGAAATGGAAATAGGTTTTCGGCACAAAGTATTGGTTTCAGATAGTTATTGGATGATGAAATTCAATGTCCCTGCACCTAATCAAACTCTGCAACCATAAAGTTGGGTTTTATAAACTGCAGACTAAATCCAGTCATCTAGAAACTAATAGTAATGTTCATGCATCAATTCAAGTTTTCATATTCCATGAGTTACCTCCCTTTAAAAAACATTATTTTTCAAAAGCCTGATCTATCATCACAATTAGTTTTCCAAATGATTATTTCTCAATACCTAAAATAATTTTAACTCTTAACTGGTCTATCATCACAATTGATTTTCCAAATAATTATTTCTCAATACCTAAAATAATTTTGTCTCTTAAAAGTTGTAAAATCTTAAAATGTTGCTTCGATGTTTTTTTTGTATCTATACTTTGTAGAAAGGAATATAGATAAAGGAGGCTTTATATAAGGTGTACAAAATGAGACAACAATTAAAAACAATTAATAAAACCAGAAAGAGATATTTAATGTATGTATTGGATACAACATACAAAATGTCAGCAGACCTGCCAACTTTCCTCCTTTATGGGAGATATCCCCCATGAGAGGTGTTGACCTGATCCTTATAATATTCAAATACTTGGACTAAATACTTTTAAAAAGGCATTCAGAGGAATAAAAAATACATTTAAACACATGTACACTCATTCAAAACCATAGATGTTCTACTAAAGTAATTGAGTACACTAATGACATGTAAAGGAATGAGGTCCTCTTGTCTTTAAATCCCCCTTGGAGATTTTTGAAAGTTGGCAGGTATGAATGCGTATGTTTTTTTATGTGTACATTTTGTATATTTTATCCAATACACACAGGTATAAAGTGCATTTGAGGGCAATGTCATTTAATCACTAAACAATCACATGTTTAATTATTAATTAAAATATTTTGAATGACAATTAAAGCATATTATATTATTGTTTAATAGATTTGGCATTGAAAATTTTACTTGAAAATTAATTGTAACTGAATGAATTTTAAATTCACTGTAAGATCTAATAAATAAATACTTAAATAAATAAATAAATAAACAGGTCCTCTTCTTAATTAATTTATTCCAACTGATTTGTAGGCAAGTAATTAAGCAATTGTGATGACAAACATATGGATAAAAGATCTATATAAAAATGTAAGTCAAGAGACACCCTAAAAAGTATTACATGTTGTTTGTGGTAGCTTCCTATTAGAAATAGGACAAACGACCTCCTTGCAACTTATAAGATGAAGAACTGCAATGAATGCTTAAATTTTCATGATGTATTTCTGGGTCCCTGTATTTCATGAGGCTGTTGTCAGTCAAGACATGCATATCCCTTTAATTAGATGAGGACTCTTTGTTTTAGAATGTTTTAGGTATGAACTTTTTGATTTTATGCTTTACTTGTGATGATTTGAATAGTAAGTGAACCATATAAAATCTTTGAACATTGTTTGTCTTAATTGTCATGTACCCTTTTCTTGGACATTTGTAAATTGTAAATATTTGTCGAACTTGTTCTTGGACAGTTGTAAACTGTTAATATTTGGTGAACTTGTTCTTGGACGTAAAGTTAAGATAGGAAACTGTGCCTGTCATCTTTTCTTTAAATATCTGGACATGATACTGTGAGTGCAATCATTAAAGAGTCTTACCGATATATAAAACCAGTACAAAAAAATGGTTTAAAAAACCAAGTACCATGCATTAAGTTGTTTTTCTCTCGTTGCAATTCGATCCTCTTAAATTGAATATACTTGTTTAAAGACACATGTAAATGAAGAAAAACGAATAAAAAGTACTTTTGAGAAAAAAAAATTCACAATAATTAAAGTCATGTTACATGAAAAAAAAACATCACTGAAGGATCAGGGACAGTGCTTTTTCATTCCTGACTCTTGAAACAATTGACTTGGTTTTCTATGCTGTCTTTATGATCATCGAAATTTGATCTTTTTTCTGCGATGCCTTCTTAAAGTATCGTTGGATTGTATAAGCACAAAAAAAATCTTATAAATGATTCTTGATCTGCGTAAACATTTAAGGATACTACAAAATACTTATAAAGTCCACTTACATTGGACAGTCATCATTAATCATTTGATCATTTGTGACTTTTTTTTTCTGAGAGCCTGTCAGTGTCAGGATTGGCTATCATAATGTGTGATTGTTGATTTACATTGAAAAATCATGTGACCTTCACCTATCATGGTGCAGTGTCTTAAAAATGTCGTGATCATTCATATTGAAACACATCATTAGCAGAAACAATTCAGTTTGGTTTCAGGGTACCAATGCACCAGGTAGTAAGAATTTCTTTCTGTTTGATGAATTAGTGTTGCATTGTGGGATGCCTATTTACATGAGCCACATTACATGACACGGTTTATTGGCAAAAATGTTTATAAATTCAGGAATTAAAAAATGTCATTGAAAGGTACCTATTTTTTTTTTTACATTTAACCCTTACCGTGCAAAGTGGAAATATTTATTTTGGAAAAAATTGTAAATATGTGGTTTACTGACAAATTCATAAAATGCAGTGTAAAAAATGTATATAGTTGTTTGTTTATTTTTATAGTTTGTCTTTTTCTGCTTTACAAAGATCTTCAACTTTTTTATATCAGTAACTGATAGTTAAATAATTCTTAATAATTAAAAATAATTTCTTTTGTAGAAGGAACTAGATACGACAGCAACAGAACTAGCTAACAGACAAGACGAAAGTGATGCCTCACGCAAAAGATTAGTAGAACAGAGTAGAGAATTTAAGAAAAACACACCTGAGGTAAGCACAAAAAAGTAACAGTTCATAAGGTTGGGTAGGTTGGTACTGACAAATATATCATAATATCTTTGGTGACAAAAAAAAGAGGGAAATGTGAAGGTAAGTACCAGTTCAAGTTAACATTTAACAAGGTCCAGTAGTGGCAAAAATTTACCACTTTGTTTGTTGATAAAAAAAAGAGGCCTTCTTTTACTTTAAGATTCCTATACTTCAGGGTTAGGGTTCATTTATGGTTAATGGTTAAGTATGGGGTTGTTCTTTGATAGGGGTTGTTCAAGGTTAGTTTTAGGGTTAGGTATAGAGTAAGGTTAAGGTAAAGGACAGTTTATAAGAGCTCTATATTAGTTGGGATATTTATAAGAGTTATATATATGTTAAGTTTTGAGGAATATTCAAAAATAAAATGTTAATTATTACACAAGCCTGTGAAAATTAAGTGTTGACATCTTTTAAATTCCCATGCTAAGGCTAATTATGATCTTAAGCAGAATCCAATAAAAAGTGATGAGATGGTTTTAATAGAAAAATTTGTGATTGACAAATTTCTATGTAACCACAGCAACACATTATCCCATATATATTTTATGCAACAATGATTGTTTTGTATGAACATAGATATTTTGATCTCTGCATTGAAAATATTTATGATTAGTATCTACAGAAACTTTGAGGTTAGTTTTAAAATACAAGGTGGTCAGAAGGGATGGAATCCTGATTCTTAAAATTTCAGAGACTGGTACTTTTACTACTACAAAGCTATTTCATTAGAAGTTGCTTCAGTTTGGGTTGTATGAAAATGGTGTCTTTGGCTGTTTTCTGCTCTTTAGTCGGGTTGTTGTCTCTTTGACGCATTCCCCTTTTCCATTCTCAATTTTATCTTTATATCTTAGACATGATTTTTTTTGGCATCCAGGAGGCTTAAATACTGTAAAGTGGTTTTTTTATTGTGTGGACTTTAAATTTCACAGTTTCAAAGGCCAAACCTGTTTTCACAGTGTTTTATTTTTGCCTTTTTCTTGTCTCAGAATTTAGTTACGATCTACTGGAAAAAACGCCTCAGGAAAATTTTCTACTTTGCAGTATAGACATTCATTTATTGATAATAACTTCTTTTCTAATGACAAGTCCTCGTAAAAAAAATTCTGACAGCACTGATTTATGTATAACCTTATAAAAAAAATGTTATGAAAACTTTTAACATATTAAACAATAAGCTTGACTTTGTCTCATAAACTTCCAAAATATTCTACATAACATTAATTACTTATGTTATTGAAACAATCTGATTTCCAATCCATGACCGCAGTCCTCATTTTGAAGTATGCCTAACCTCTGTCTATTTAGCCAGTATTTTCTTTCAATATTACCTTTGTATTGGTTAATTAATGATATTTAAGATCAAGAAAACGACATAAGAAGGAAGTTAAGCATCCTTTAGGTTATGGCTTATTACATTTGTAAGTTTCTAGTGGAGAAATGTATTAGGTCGCTCATTTCATCTGTGGAGAAATGTATTAGGTCGCTAAATTCATCTATAGAGAAAAGTATTAAGTTGACTTGAATGAAAATGATTATTGATACAACATGAAAGAGGATAAGATACTTGATGGTTTGTCAAAACTTTGGCTGGTTGATTAATATTGATGTGGTTATACTTATTGAACTGCTATTATTTTGCTCAAATGATATTGGAAACAGTTAGAGTCATTCTCATAAAAATGATTGTTTTAATTTTGTTTTGGTTTTATTATTTGAAAAGGCAATTCTGGTCAGATTGATTGATAAAGATCAAAGTAGACATGTGGTTATGTTAAAATAAGAGACAGCAACCAAATAATATATTACAGTTAAAAATAACTAATAGATGTTCAGAAGGTCATTGTATGGAAATGTTTCTTGTTGAAAAAGGAGAAGAAAATACCAAAGGGAGTAATGATTTGGAAACATGAAGTAACTTTTAATTCAGCCAAACTTTTGATAAAAGTAAATACTTAAATGTATAAAAAAAATTAAATAAGTACATTGATTTGAAATTTACCTTTCTTTCTAGAAGTTGCCGTTCTACAAAAGCAAGAAAAAATACATCTGTTTTCAAAGCAAGAAAAAAACATATTGTTTTATTTGGCCTAAAATTTAGTGCAATTAAAATTTCAATCATTGAAATAAATACAAAATGAAAAGGCATTCATGAAGATAAGAGTTTAATACAGGAAATAATGATATATATACATCACTCCCCTGAGTTTAAAAACTTGCACTTGTATATTTTTTTGTCAAAAAACAATGATGACTTTATCTCATAGGAAGATAAGCCATCATTGGCTTTCAGAATTTTATTTTTTTTCTTTGAATCAGATACATCCAATTATATTAATTATATTGACACTCATATCCGGATCTTCGTTAATCAACATTGAAATCATATTACCTGATCTTAAGCAATCACTGAATAGTTTGAAGTTTTTTATCAGGATGACAAGGTTTCAAATCTTTGATCTGCTTTCGACAAATGTGCTTTCACTTATGTCAGCATTATTAGAAATCACAGAGAATTGCCAGAAATGTTCACCAGTGCGCCATTAAGCAGTGTTTTCATTGAGATGTGATGAATGATGTATATATAATGATTATTTTTGAAAATTTATTCTTTATGTAAGAATGTATGTGTAAAAAACACGATTTATAACATATATTGATTAAAAAATAAATTGAATCCGGCAGACAGAAGTCTAAGAAATAATGATCTGTTAAAATGCCATCTGTTGTTGATTAAAATATGTTTTAGCTGGGACACAAGAACTGTAATTCTCTGATATGGTTCATTAGAAACATGATTTTGGTAACTCTTTTATGTATTGGAGATGTAGAAATGGATAGAGGTACATTTTAGGGTATCATGTTCAAAAGGAGATGTTGAGGTTATATCATTGTAGAAATCCTGTAGCTTCATTGAGATTGGAACACCTGGCTTTTATTCTAGGGAATTTTAGTTGGTGACTGATTGAGTTTGATAACTCTTTTGAGGGAGGTATATAAACGTTAAAATATATTAAGCTTTATAATTAAGTAAATGATTCTATAAATCCTATATATTAATATTATTTTGCTATAAGATTTATTATGTTTTTTTTTATAAAAAAATGTTCATCTCTTTGTTTTAACAAAATTTCGGTGACAAAGATCCTTACCAAGTCCTGGAATTAGTATGTTAATTAAAGCTTTTAAATGCCAATTGATATCTCAAAAGTGAAGTTACAGGATTTCTACTAAGCAGCAAATGACATCTGAGAAGTCTTTATAAATACTAGCATGATATGAAGGCATTAGGAAAGTATAATAAGTGAATCAATTATTGTATATTTTCCATCATTGTTTATTATGTGTTTGTATTTTAATTTAATTTTGTGTTTCTTCCAACAGTAAAACCGAAATGAACTGGTCACAAAATACAGAATTTTAAGTTTGTGATTTCAAATTTGTTGACCCGAAATGTTCGATTTGGACTTATCTGTTTCTTAGTCAACATTGATAATTTTCCCCCAAACTTAAGAAGTCCACTTCCTGTTTACATCTTGTCAAACACGATAAATTCAATTGATGGTCCCTGAAAATATAATCTGATCTGAGTCAATTAAATGTTTTCCCTATACAGTATTGAGATACTTGCTGCAAATTGTTCATTCCCAAAAACTTCTAATGTGACTTGAAGCTGATATTTAACAATATTATAGTTTTTATGATGAAAACCTAATAATTTGGCCTTCTTTTACTTTATTGGTCACAACCCATATATAGCTTTACTATAAACTTGCCTTTACCATAAACCTTACCCCAACCCATACCTAACTATAACACTAGCCCTACCCCTCTAGAACCTAACCTAACCTAACCCTAACATCCTCTATCCTAACCTTAACCATAAATAAACCCTAACGGTCTGACCCTAAAGAATTGTGACCCCTTAAGTAAAAGAAGTACATCCTAAGTTTGATATTTTGATTTTTATGTCCAAGGGATAAAAGAAATATATTTGGTATCCATTTGATAACCTTTATTTATTAATTGGTACTGATGAAGAATTCCCTCTACAGAACCCCAATAAATTATACTCCAATGATCAATGTTGACTAGAATTGATAGATCCTATGTTTTCTGTAGGAAATTGGCACAGTTGGAGAGCTGTGTTAATCAGTCACTTTTCAACATAAAAAGTTTGCAGGGATCCTTATGTAAAAGCTTGTAACTTTTCAATACTTACATCCTTCAAGTAGGTTTCCTAAACACTTTGGAAATAATAATTCCATCAGAGGACGTTTAGGGATGGTAAAACATAGTTTAAAAGTTTGTGCAATTTATTTTTATGACAATTAAATATGATTTAAGTGATATTTGCCAAGATTATTAGTAGAGCTATTAATTTATTAAATTTAAGGATGTTTTTATAATTATTTTTGATCTCTTATTGATTATCCTTGTTGTGCCTCATTCAGAAAGCCTTGTACCAATAGTCAAAAAGAAGACATGTGATTTTCTAATCAAAAATATTTGAGTGGCCATATTATATGACACTTTCTGATCTGGGACAATTTTCAAGAGTTTATTGAGGGTAACTACTTATTCAAGTATAAATGCTGGGGAACATAACAAATTGATTGATGATAGTTATTTGTAAAAATTATGTGATTTTCAGAGATTTGAATGTCAAAAACAGATAGCCTACAAAACTAATGGATGATGTTTAATGGAGTTTGGTATCAAATAAAAAACATTAGTCTTCTCTCTGTCATTTATCTTCCCTTTATTGAGTTCTGTATTGCTGTCTGTGTCAACTTTCTGTATTGTATTGCTGTCTGTGTCAACTTTCTGTATTGTATTGCTGTCTGTATCAACTTTCTGTATTGTATTGCTGTCTGTGTCAACTTTCTGTATTGTATTGCTGTCTGTGTCAACTTTCTGTATTGTATTGCTGTCTGTGTCAACTTTCTGTATTGTATTGCTGTCTATGTCAACTTTCTGTATTGCTGTCTGTGTCAACTTTCTGTCTTGCTGTCTGTCAACTATTTGTATTGCTGTTTGTGTCAACTTTCTGTCTTACTGTCTGTTAACTATTTGTATTGCTGTCTGTGTCAACTTTCTGTCTTGCTGTTTGTGTTTACTGTCTCTATAGCTTTCTTTGTAAGCTTTCTTAATTGTTGTCTTTGTGTGAACTTTCTGTATTGTTGCCTTTGTTTCAACTTTCTGTATTACTGTCTGTGTCAACTTTCTGTATTGCTTTCTGTGTCAATTTTCTTAATTACTGTCTTTGTCAACTTTCTGTATTGCTGTCTTTGTGTGAACTTCCTAAATTGCTGTCTTTGTGTCTACTTTCTTAATTGCTGTCTTTGTCAACTTTCTTAATTGCTGTCTTTGTCTACTTTCTTTATTGCTGTCTTTGTCAACTTTCTTTATTGTTGTCTTTGTGTCAACTTTCTTAATTGCTGTCTTTGTCGACTTTCTTTATTGTTGTCTTTGTGTCAACTTTCTTAATTGCTGTCTTTGTGTCAACTTTCTTAATTGCTCTTTGTCAACTTTCTGAATTGCTGTCTTTGTCAACTTTCTTTATTGTTGTCTTTTGTGTCAACTTTCTTAATTGCTGTCTTTGTCAACTTTCTAAATTACTGTTTTTGTGTCAATTTTTGTATAGTTGTCTTTGTCAGTTTTCTTTATTGCTGTTTGAGTCAACTTTCTGTCTTGCTGTCTGTCAACTTGTTGTATTGTTGTCTGTGCCATCTTTCTGTATTTCTGTATGTGTCAATTTTCTATATTGCTGTCTGTGTCAACTTTCTTAATTACTGTCTTTGTCAACTTTCTGTATTGCTGTCTTTGTGTCAACTTCCTAAATTGCTGTCTTTGTGTCAACTTCCTAAATTGCTGTCTTTTTGTCTACTTTCTTAATTGCTGTCTTTGTCAACTTTCTTAATTGCTGTCTTTGTCTACTTTCTGTATTGCTGTCTTTGTCAACTTTCTTTATTGTAAGTCTTTGTGTGAACTTTCTGTACTGCTGTCATTGTTGACTTTCTTTATTGTTGTCTTTGTGTCAACTTTCTTAATTGTGTCTTTGTGTCAACTTTCTTAATTACTGTCTTTGTCAACTTTCTGAATTGCTGTCTTTGTCAACTTTTTTAATTGTTGTCTTTGTGTCAACTTTCTTAATTGCTGTCTTTGTCAACTTTCTAAATTACTGTCTTTGTGTCAATTATTGTATAGTTGTCTTTGTCAATTTTCTCTATTGCTGTTTGAGTCAACTTTCTGTCTTGCTGTCTGTCATCTTTCTGAATTGCTGTCTTTGTTTCTACTTTCTTAATTGCTGTCTTTGTCAACTTTCTTAATTGCTGTCTTTGTCTCAACTTTCTGTATTGCTGTCTGTGTCAATTTTCTGTATTTCTGTATTGCTTTCTGTGTCAACTTTCTGTATGTCTGTCTGTGTCAACTTTCTGTATTGCTGTCTTTGTGTCAACTTTCTTTATTGCTGTCTTTGTTTCTACTTTCTTAATTGCTGTCTTTGTCAACTTTCTGTATTGCTGTCTTTGTCAGCTTTCTTAATTGTTGTCCTTGTGTCAACTTTCTGTACTAATGTCTTTGTAGACTTTCTTTATTGTTGTCTTTGTGTCAACTTTCTTAATTGCTGTCTTTTGTCAACTTTCTCAATTGCTGTCTTTGTCAAGTTTCTTTATTGCTGTCTTTGTAAACTTTCTTTATTGTTGTCTTTGTGTCAACTTTCTTAATTGCTGTCTTTATCAACTTTCTAAATTACTGTCTTTGTGTCGATTTTTGTATTGCTGTCTTTGTCAACTTTCTTTATTGCTGTTTAAGTCAACTTTCTGTCTTGCTGTCTGTCAACTTTCTTAATTGCTGTCTGTGTCAACTTTCTGTATTTCTGTATGTGTCAATTTTCTGTATTGCTGTTTGTGTCAACTTTCTGTATTTCTGTCTGTGTCAACTTTCTGTATTGCATTCTGTGTCAACTTTCTGTATTTCTGTCTGTTTCAACTTTTTGTATTTCTGTCTGTGTCAACTTTCTGTATTGCTGTCTGTCAATTTTCTGACATTTTGTTTCAACTTTCTGTATAGCTGTCTGTGTCAACTTTCCTAAATTGCTGTCTGTGTTAACTGTTTTATTATACCCCTGCTTTAAAAAAGTGGGGGTATACTGTTTTACCTCTGTCTGTCCATCCATCCGTCAGTCCGTCAGTCTGTCAGTCCGTCCTTCCGTCCCATGAAAATTTTTCGTCACATTTTTCTCAGGAACTACAATACAAGGATTTCTAAAATTTGGTTTCAGGGTTTATATAAGTCAGCTATACCATGTGATGCGTTTTCAGATTAATCACTCAACAACTTCCTGTTTACCATCAAATATTTGGGCTGGGGGTATCATCAGTGAGCAGTAGATTACCATTTGGACTGAAGATTTGTCTTCAGGATTTTAAATTCCCATTCAGACTGTAGATTCACTTTCAGGAGTGTAAATTCCATGTTGTAGATCATCCTCTGTAGTTTACATTTTGGGACTGTAGATTTTCCTTTTGGTGTAAATTCCCATTGATCTTCTGGATGGTAATTTCCCTTTTTGGAATGTAGATTCCCTTTCAGGAGACTAAATTCCCTTAGGGACTATAGATTCACTTTCAAGACTGTAAATACCCTTTTTGGACTGTAGGTTCACCTTTTTGATTGTAGATTTACCTGCAAAACTATTAATTCTCTTTTGAGATTGACGATTCCCTTCAGGACTAAAATAGATTCCCCTTGGAACTGTAGATTCCCCTTTTGGACATTACATTCACCTTCAGGACTAAATACCCCTATAGTCCTGTAGATTACTTTTTAGGACAAGGTCAATTTATGTGTAAAAGAATAAACCAATATCAATTAATATTTTCTGAGATCTGTTAATAAGGAAGGAAGGAGAAAAAAAATTAAAACCCTAAAATGAATAAAGTGTTGTCGGTGGAATTCCACTTACGTTACTAAGTCAGGAGCCTCATTGGGCCCACTTGACTATGAAGTGTTTTGATGCTGATTGGTATCTGAACAAAGAGTAAACTAGAGTATTTATAATTGACTGTGAGTCATTAAGATCGTTGTAAGAGTTGTCATTGAAACCACTTTATGTACTTATGTCATGACAAACAGATCAATTGTTAGGGACTGATGGGCATCAGATCTAATATTAAAATTCTATGCACTGAAGAAAACTACCGCCTTCTAAACTTAGATGTTTTTTTTCTGAGAAAAGTAAATGTTTCCTTGAAAACTAATTCGATTAATTTATGAATTTTTGCAAAATGTCCTGAGTATATATAGTTTTGCTCAAATTATTTTTATGAAGAAATTTTATTGTGATAAAGCATATTACTGTGACAAATAAAGAAGTATAGCAATTAAACATTCAATGAATACAAATAAATGGGACAATGAAAAATAAACATATGTTTGTTTTCAATAAGGAATAAAGTTACTAATTTAAAAATCAAAATTTTTGTTTCTAGTTGACATTTATTTTTTCAACTCTAAAGGGGCAAAACTGAATATTTTGAATTTGCAGCTGTTTTGATTAAACATCAAATAAAAAGTTTTCAAAGGGAAGCAACTGTTATTTAAGAATTTAAGTGTTTACCAGCTGAAATATAATGTATTGAAATTAGCTATTGATAATATTTTTTTCAATTTTATGCATAGTTTTAGTACTATAATGATTTTTATGAAATTACTGACAATCAAGAGAGGGGAGATAACTAAAGTCCATGGGAGATAACCCAAAAAGCAGAGTTACTTACCACTCCATTTTAACTCTGGTTAGATAGTTGTCTCATTAGCAATCATACTGCATCTCCTCGTTTTGATATTGAATAGCAGAGTAATATAGGTCTCAATATAGCTTGTTATACAAACCATTTAGTGTTGAAGAGAAAAAATGTGAAAATGAGAAAAAAAAAATGATTATATATTTGTTTTCGTATATTCTGAGTGTTTCCAATAAAACATTTCAGTGAACCTTCATCAACTAAACTTTAATTAATTGTTCCACTTTGATCTTAATAGAACTTTATACTCTGGAGGTCAGTGGCCTAGTTTTTGACCTGGTCAGTGACATCAGCGATATTGTTTACACTGTGCATCCCTGGAAGAGCCTCAGCAAGTATCAATCTTTCTATGATCTATAGAGAAAAACAAAGGAATGAAGAGAATCAGAATTGACATCTAATGATTTCTCACTTCTGAAAATAACAAACACATCTATTAATGTCCCCCATTGTCAAAGTACAATATATCACTTAATCTGTTACTACACACAGGTGCCCTTAGATAATCTATCAAACATTTTTGACAAAGGTGCAAATCTTCATAAAAGAAAATAAGACTTTATGAATTTTGATCTAACTTAAGCTGTTCAATATTGAAAGAAATAAAGATACATATTTAATGTTTTCTAATCAATATTTTAGTCTTCACCCTTAACCACAGGCCCACATTTACAGGTTTGTAAAATCGCTTTGGGCCTGTAAAAATCATCCATACATAAGCCATAAAGAATCTTAATAGAGCTTCAGTCTTGTGGATTTAAAATTTTATCTTGAAGACTGATATTTAATGACTTTGATATGGCTGAAGACATTTCCAGCATTAAACATCTATCAATCAATCAATGTATCTAGTCTTGTTTGGGATATTTGTAACTCGTGTATACAATATGTTATTAATGTTGAAACTTTTAAAATACCAAAAATATAAAGATTGAAATTTCACACACGATGTCTCAGATGAAATTGATAGGAAGATACATCAAAAGACAGCAACCCAGAACACTTAAACAATTAAATGATATGTAAAGGTTAACATATGGTCTCTGATGTCCATAAATAATGTGCCTGTAGCTCTATATATCTTCACCCCAAGACTCTATATGTTAACATATGGTCTCTGATGTCCATAAAAAAATGTGCCTGTAGCTCTATATATTGTCACCTCAAGACTCCAGAAATTGTGTGTAAATTTGTATAATGGTAACAAAGACCCTATCATAGATCTGCAATCAACACCAAAGTCACACTGGACATAAAACATTTATAAACAGTCATTGACAAGTCCTGATTTTTATGCCCCACCTACGATAGCAGAGGGGCATTATGTTTTTTGGTCTGTGCATCCGTCCGTCCATCCGTCTGTTCGTCCGTCTGTCACGCTTCAGGTAAAAATTTTGGTCAAGGTAGTTTTTGATGAAGTTGAAGTCCAATCAACTTGAAACTTAATACACATGTTCCCTATGATATGATCTTTCTAATTTTAATGCCAAATTAGAGTTTTGACCTCCAATTTTACTGTCCAATGAACATAGAAAATGATAGTGCGAGTGGGGCATCCGTGTACTATAGACACATTCTTGTTATTTATATGTGTTTGAATAAACTATTTTTTGAGATGTGAACCCTTCCCCTTTTATCTTGTTCACCGAAATAATGAAACTTTGCCCTTGATCAGTTTGCCAATATCATGGATGCATGCATGCACACTTACTCAAGTTCATAAAATTTCAGTATCAGTGTGATTAAAAATTTGTATCTTTTTGTTTGCTAAATAATTTTAATGAGCACGATTCTCATATTCCATGATAAATAAAAGGTTTAGCACAAGTCATCTTCTAGAAAAATTTTCCCCAACGCGATCCTTAGATTAGCGTAATCCTTACATCACCATTTCTACAAAATAGGATGTCAATATGTCTAACCCGATTGTATATTGCACATTTAGATAACTGATAATATTTATATATTTTGTCTTATCTAATACCATTTAATTAACATCCATCATGGAAGAAAATCCTGACTTTTTTGCCCATGATTTTGTCAATGTTAATTAAGTTTAGTTTATGCTGAGATTTTTTGGCATGATGTGGTGACCCTAGATAAACCCCTGTATCAGAATCTTTGATTTCATTGGTGATTGGCTTGTTAATAGGGATGGATTTATATGTGAGGCACTACATAGGTATACTTAAGATAGTAGGGGATTAGCAATTTTTTTTCTCTCCTCCCTGGGGAAATAATGGAGACACAAAAATTGAAAATTTTCAGATGTAAAGGGAGACAAATCATTCTGACAGCTGAACAACCAGCTGATTTGACAGTCAGAATCTGATAACATTGATGAATCCATCACTAATAACTATTCCAACACAAAAGAACAAACACCAGTTCAATGTAAAACACAAAATTCATCTGACCTCAAAGTTCAAAGTTGTCAAAACTTCAAACTAGCTGTTTCTAGTAGTCCAAACTTAAACTTAGCTGTTTCTATGATGATATCTTATCTTCTATTTTCAAATTCAGTTGACATTTGGTCATCCTTTGTATTTATCCAATAAAACAGCTATCATTGCAGAAAAGAATGATTTTAAACATTTGTCTTGCTTCTAGATTAATCGTTAAATAGACTTTGGTTTTTCCAGTAAAATTAAACTAGCTTTGATAATTATACTTCTCGAATTACAAATCAAAAGTTCCCTTTCATATAGCCTCGGGTCACAGAAATTGATTGGATTTGATGCCTCTGAAAAGGGGAGCAACTGTGCTGATTTATTGGTGAAAATGATAAAAGATGAAGTGTGTTTTTTATCAAAAGTTTGAAAATTGATGTTATCAACCTGGTGTCTGTGTTATTAAGATTTATCCAACTACACAATTTTACAAAATTGGATCATTTAGTGAAGAGATTAAATTACAACTGGTTTAATCATCTGATCATAATCCACAGTGATTGAATGAAATAGACATGAAAAGGATGACTTAGTAGTTGAATACTTCAAGTAGGAAGGAGAATTGTTTTGGATTTTGTCGGAAATAATGTTTATTTTTTAGCTGATCATTCAAGAGGTAGATTATTTGAACTATTTATTTTACATTACAGTTTAAAAGAAAGTTGATATACACAGGTTGATTGTATATTTATAACATGACCTGTTAGAAGCTTTAAACATTTAACATTTGTAATAAAATCAAAATGTATGTATATATGGTAACATTAACAGATCATATGTTCAATTAAATGGGATTTCCAAGAATTAATCTTCCACACCCTGTTAAACTATTTATAGTTTTATCTGTCCTGTCGAATTGGATGATTTGTAAATTGAGATAGTTTATGTCATTGTGTGAAAGAAGAGAGGAAGGCAAAAGGCAAAAGTACTTTTAGAAATACAAATTTGATAGCGTGTTGTATGGTCATCATTAAAAATGTGAATCAGGTGGAATACAAATACAATGTATGACCACTTGAATGTGTCCCTAATTTGCATAATACTTTTATTTGACAAAAAGGGGAGAATTAAGAATACGAGAAATGCTAAGCAAAATTTCAATAAAACCTTTATAAAATAATGCAGGTAAAATTGTCATATGACTGAAAGTTGATGTCTTTTTGGTACATTTGTACTTGAATAGAAATAGCAATGATTTATAACTAACACCTAATATACTTCCTTGGAAATTGAAAGTCTGTTTACCACTTTCTACTATCATGACTATGTACTCAAATTCTTTCATGATTGTGAGTTCTTGTAGTTTCTGTAGGAGGAAACTCAAATGCCTGAGAAAGATGACTGAACTTTCCAGAAAGTAACTGACAAACTTCAGTAGGCATTTTCATAAATTTTGCAAATTTCAGGGACAAGGGAGATAAGCATACTGTAGTGGTATTCTTATTGTCATTAACTGGCTTCCAGAGCATTCTGCTACAACTTTATGGTGTATTTTTTTCTGTTTCTAAAACCATTTGATTAACAATATAAATCAGATCATCTATATCTCTGTCCTTAGCTTAGGGATTATCCATGTGAACATTGTGCAGCAACTAACCAAAAGTTAGCTTACAATATTCAACAGTAGTGTGTGCAATATAGCTTGAAAATTTTGTATCAATCATTAGGTAGGTATGTTTTTTGTCATTTTTCACAAGGAAAGGGTTATTTAGAACTGAAGTATACAAAATTGAACTGATAACTATTGTAATGACATCCTGTTTTTTTTTTTGCAATCAAATGGTGTATTACATTGCTGATCCAGCTGAAATTCAAATAGATTCAGTTGATTCATTTGTTTAAATTTAAAAATATGAAAGGTAAAATTAAGCTGTCCTCCTGTCTGATACAAAAATGTCTGATTAGGGCTGAAATTTGATCAAGGTAGACTAATTTTGTATGAACTCATATAAGTAGCAATAAGGATTGGTAACTAAATATAAGGATTTATTAATGATAATTGACAATACTTATTTTGATATTTTCAGGATGTTCGTAAATTAGTTGCACCATTGTTAAAAAGTTTCCAAGGAGAAGTTGATTTTTTATCCAAGAGAAGTAAAGCAGCAGAAGCAGCCTTCTTGTCCATTTATAAGAAACTCATTGATTTACCAGGTTAGTTATCTCCCTTTTATTGAGCAGAATTACCTCCCATTATTCCACTCAAATTTTCAGTATATTGTTTGCTTTTTTGTCCTTGAACCAAATTATTTTTATATTTGTTTGAGGGTTGTATACAATTGATAGCCCAATAGTTTGCTTATAGTAAATATGTTTCTCATGTTTAGGGTAAACTGATTTAAAAAATACACCAGTCAAAAGTCTTGAAGTTAAAGCTTAAACAGAAAGATTTTCCCTGTCTGTCTTATTGAAATGTATAATGTTGTTCCCCATTAGTATGTAACAAACATTTTTAAATTTATATTGAAGATTTTCTTGAATTTTGAATTATGTTTACTGTTAATGTAAAATGATAAAAAATTATAAATCTAAATTTTGTAGAAAATCTTTTATTTAAGATCCTGTTTCGGTGCTGGAGTATGCTACAACGATTCAAAAGAAAGCTCAGCGAGTGGTAGATTTAGAAATAGAAAACAAACAATTACGTGATACACTTGATGAATATAACCATGAATTTGCTGAGGTGAAAAACCAAGGTAAAAATGTCTTATTTATTGTATCACATTTTGTATTATTATGGATAATCTTAAGTTGGTACTTGTGATCATTTCAAGTATAACTTAATGTCTTTGTTTGGAAATCACATTTTTGTCTTATTTAGAACCACTAAACAAGGGCTTATATCACCCCAAAATTTGATGGAAATAGTGATTTTTGAAACTTTCAGACAATCAAGAAATTTGACCTTTGGAATTTCACCATCATCCAAACTCCTCCTCACATTTGGAAAGTTAAAATGTTATACACAATGATTTTTGTGGGATGCTCTGAATCTGTGCTTAAGTATCCATCTTTCCATTTTTTTTTTTAAAAGTTAAGTACATCCTAACTCATCCCTGGCTAATCTTGACATATGATGAAGAAAAATTGAGTCATTTTCTTTCAAAAAATAAAATAAAATAGAAAAATTAATTGTCTTTTGTTTTAATAAATGTTAAAACATAAAGTAGTGATAGATACACAATTAATGGCCCATTATAAAATACGTGGACAGATTTGTAAATTGACGGCTAATTCAGATATACAGAAAAAAATTGTTTGTCTTGTCAAATTTATAATGGCCTGAGGTCGAAGACATGCATGTCACTGTCATTTCTGCTTTCTGACCGCCTATTGTAACGAGCATTTATTTTAATTAGATTATTAATTTACATATTTGTTATTAATTAACGCTCACAAGTGAAAAATAGTTGAAATAATTAATGATGCTTAATGAGAATTTTATCCTTTTAAACTTTTGATATATAGAATGGTTTTAAATTTTAAATGTTAGATTGTGAGAACTTTTTTTAAGGTCTGTTGTATGAAGTCATTAAAAGGTTATTTTCTCACAAAAAAGTGTGACCATGAATGAACCAGTTTATTCCGGATATATTAAAAGAAGCTAGCTGCTAAAATAAGTAATATGGTTTGCTTCTCCCCCCCGCTTATGGATCCATAAAGGGTTAGTAAAATCCATAGGGGTGAGGCAGAAGCCAAATCCCCTATAGATTTTACTAACCCTTTATGGATCTGTAGGGGGTCAGTAGCAAACGGTATAAGGAATTTATCGCACACTGGACTTTTCCTGCCAAGTTTGTATAAAAATAAACAATGAAATACAATAACAATGATAGAAGATGTGATGTCTTAATATGTCTTTGAAATCTGCTGACCCCCTACAGGTCTATAGGCGGTCATCACCTGATGGCGTTAAAATAATTACATCATCACTAATTTACCCAAGGTGTGTTAAAGGGAATTAACTCTGATATAAGAAGACTTAAAAAAGGAAAACTAAATTTTTCTTGAGCCTTGTTATTAAGCATTGAAGGGAGATAACACACAAAGACAGATAAGATAAGTTTTTGATGTCATTAAAACATATTAGCAGCATTATATATTTAATATAGATAGACGATACTGTTTCAATTGCAAACAGCAATACATTAAAAATTACCTTGAGACCATGGGACCAAATTCACATCCGGAGCAAAGTTTTATAAGCCAATTACAAAAATCATGATGGATAAACAAAAGCAAAAAGTTTTTCAACAAATCAGGTACAAAATGGAATAAACCACCCACATAAACATTTTTATATCTATTTCATATGATTTTGTTGCTATTCATTTTTCTCTCAGAATTGTTTACTCTATCTGGTTTATTCTGTTTCTGTATACAGAAAAAATGTACTGTAAAATTAGGATTTATTATATATAAAGAGAAACTTTCTTTTTAAAAAACGAGGATTTAAAAAAGAGTATACATAAATGTCACTTTCTGTTTACATGTATTGATTAATTTATCATTTTCTGATCCTTTATTTAGACAAGCTGATTTCACTTTATAGAAAATCAATTTTCTATGCTCCTGTAAGAGTATAAGTAAATTATTATCATATTATCGTCAGCTTTGGTGACAATACTGATCGCCTATGTATACATCAAAACCCTAAAACCCATTGATCTTTCTATCAATTAGCTCTTAGTGGATTTCAAATAGGAATTGTGATCGATGTAGATTTCCAATTTTTATTCCAATTTTGTAGAAAAATCAATGCAATTTAATGCACTTTGGGACAGCTGTATTAATCTTATATGTAAAAACTCATATTTATCAATTGGTTACCGAACGATTTTTCGATTTCCAAGTCTTTGTTTAACTTTTTTTTTATTTAATGCCATGGCAGTCAAAGTCTTCTCAAATCAATTTTTATTTTAAAATTTGGGATTCTTTTGAAGTTTTGACAAAGGAAAGTTCATTCTGAGTGATCTATCTTCGTGATGAACAATTTTTTATTTTTCGTAGGGAAAACGGAACAATAAAAGTTGATAATCAATTTCTATCTGATCATTGAATTTTATCAATGCACTTTGCATTTTAATGCTCAGTACAATGTAGACAAATCAAACACAAAAAGATTTCCAGTTTTTTAATTGTCAGTGAGGCAGAAATTCGATCATACATATTTGCATGATCTTTTCAATATTCCGGATATGTCAGAAAGTAATTTGAATATTTCAATTTTTTCAAATATGAATTTAAAATCATTTTATTGAAGTTTCATTGTTAACTATAAATATTTCAAATTTATTAAAATTTTTATATCTTTAGAGTTCTTTTTGTATTTTGTTTACCTTTAATAAATTTTCAAAAGAAAGCAATTATATTGAAAATAGATATTTATTATAAATTTTCTAAAAATAAAATATATATTGGGATTGCATACTATTTAATGAAGTGTATTCACTTGATCAAAGGGAGGTAAATTGATTTTTTTCTTTCACTTTTTACAGAAGTGACAATCAAACAGTTAAGAGATAAACTAAAAGACTGTGAAGAAAAGATAGAAGCAACTGCTGAGGTAAGAATCTGGTTCCCTAATAGACTGATACTTTGACTTTTCAAAATTTAAAGAACAGGTAAACGATATGTATGCCATGACATTGAAACTATTCTTTATATTCTAAGTTCGTTTCATTTTGTGAATACCAGTTCTTGTGGTTTCAGATAAAAGTTTGTTTTGATTGTGTCTTATTTTGCGGTATTCGTCAGAACTTTAAATTTGAATATCGTGAGGAACTTTAATTTAATTTAGGGTTAACCTCATTTCACAGATTGACATATGATAATATCACTAGTATTATTAACCCACTGAATGGCTTTTTACAAAACATTCCTTCATCTTAAGGATGTTTGCTACTCTGTTTTAAAATAACAAGGTTTTTAAAAGACTTATAAATTGATAGTATATAAATAAAAAAACTAAAAGAGCAGAAAAAAATGAAAGGTCCGTGTGCTTGTTTTCGAGATATTATCCATTGAAAATTTGGCTGGAAATAATTCTCTTTAGATTTTTCATACATTTAACATTAGCACCTTTTATCTTTCAAAAACTATGAAAAAATAACAAGGATTTTATAAGATTTTCATATATGACTTTTTAAACTATATGTAATAAAATTATGAAAAGAAAAGTAGGGGTTAGCGGGCAAAATTTTTAATGACACTACATTGATAAAACCAGATGATTCCAAATATCTGGCAAAAATTTAAAAAAATAAGTGGCTGGAACATCCTTTAGCTAAAGCATCCCTCTATCAGGATTATTCGTTATAGCAGGCCATATACGATCAGATTGTATACATGTGACAGACTTTTAAACCATCATAATGTTACATCACAAATTCAATAGAATTATGATGACAGTATTAAACATATACAATCTAAAGTAAAGGTCTTTTTGTTAAGAAAATACAGAAAGTTAAAAAAAATGGAACAGATGTAATAAGTGATGGGTCTTTTTGTTAATAAGGCAAAATTATAGTAATAAGATTAATAAAAAATTTGGACAACAGTAAAATACCCGTCTGATCTATTTATAGACATACTACTGGACAGTTATAATTAAAAGAATGGTTGACTTGATCTATTTATAGACATACTACTGGACAGTTATAATAAAAATATGTTTGACCTGATCTATGTATAGACATACTACTGGACAGCTATAATGGAAAGGATGTTTGACAATGGTTGATTTAGAGCTAGACATATTATTTAGACAACTGTCAATTGTTGAAGATCACATGTGGACCTTTGGATGATTTGTTAGGTTCATGTCTCTTTGACATAGACCTCACATCTCCTTTTATTCTTATTCTAAAATTTGTCAAAGGTATCTGAAGTCTACTTAAATCATGCTTCAACTTTTGTAAAATCACATCCTGATCCTTTAAGTGACCACATGGTCAATTATTAAACTGATACCTTAAGTTCAAAGGGAACCAGTGTAGCAAAAGTTTGCATAATACCATGGGCAACACAAAGATCACTAGTGGGATAAGTTTGTGAAAAAAAGTGACTCAAAGGAATATACAATAAAATATTGGATGAATGAAAAAAAATATCTGGCCTGACCAGTGCCAGTGTCCAACATGTCCAATATACTGTGGACTCATAATTATTTGTGGAATATCAATTTTTAGTGGATATCGTGGGTACTAGTGAACCATGAATTTATATGTCTAACAGACATTGACAAAACTATGAAACCACATATCCACAAAAAATATAATTTGTCCTTAATCTATGAAAATTGGTACCCGAGAAAATACATGAATCCACAGTAAATGTTTTTATTTGCCTCATATATCCCATGTTTCAACTGTACATGTATGTTTTTAACTTTGCACACTATTTTTTTCCTAATTTCGTGGACCTGATTATAGTCATTATTTTGATATATCTGATTAATTACTATAAACATTGAACAAAAAAATAAATAATGGCATGGTTTAGTAGTAAATTATATCTGATAATGCATTTAAAAAAAAAACGATTTTAATTGCATGGTTTAAATTAGGAAGAATTTAGAATGTTATTTGAAATAAATTTTAATTGGTTTGGTTAGTAAAAGATATATTTTGATAAAGTAAGTGAAATTACATGTATAAAGAGATGCTTTTGGAGTTTTATTTAAATTTTGGAAAAACAAATTTTTTTTTGTAAAGTCTTGTCAAAAAATAATAGAGAGAGAGAAGCTTCGTATCATATTTTCATTTTTTTTTTTTTTTAATTTTGAATAACATGTTATTGTTTTGTTTTTATTTGTGAATATAAGAATCCTATTTGATAACTTCACTGTTGTATTGACAGGCCTAGTTGACAGTTGTCAGCTAACGACATAGACAACAAGAAATAAGTTATCTCTAATTTACCTATTGGCTGGTCATGCTTCGCTGGTTATTAGTTACACACATTTCAAATCACTTGGTCTTACGAATTTAGGAATGGGTGTGTGTGTAGATCAATCATGTAAATCGTATGTCGTGTCTGTGTAAGATATATTGTCATATATTAAGTTGTATTGTCAGATCCCCTCAAATAGTCAAAGTTTATTGCCGCAGTCGGACTTGAAAAATTTGGTGATTTTACAATAAAATCAAATTTAATCAATAATTTCTGAAATTTTAGAAATTCAGAATATTACTTTTGATTATTGTTCCACTTGTGGTAAGCTTTGATACAAACGTTAAAATGGTATTTCCATTAGGAATTAATGAAATTGAGACAATAATGTGAAGTTTTCTGTATCAAATTTAGGCACGGACGAAAGAGAAGGAAAAGGAATTACAAAGACTTTTTGCAGATAAAGAGAGATATTTGCAAGAAACACAGTTAGCTGTTGCAAAAAAACTTGGAGAAGCAGAACAGCGTGTGACCACCCTTCATGCAGGTAATCTATTGTGGCGAGTCAGTAAAATGTTTTGTTTGACCACAAACCTCAGCTTTTTGAAAGCTTTCAACTTTCATAAATTAAAACGAAAAAAATACATAGTTATCTTTTAAGTATGATGATAAAAGTGATATTGAGCATTTGAATTTTTTTATTTGAATCCTAGCTTCTTATCTATTTGTTTGAAACTTGAACTTATATAATATATGAAAGAAAAATTTAAATAATTGGATATGATGATTTTGTGCATTTGTTTTATTTCAGAGTTAGTTTTTTGTGAAATCTACGTCTTATATATCTGGAAAATACATTTTCTTGAAAGAATTAACAATGGCATCATTGTTTATAAATGTATTAAAAAATTAAGTTTATGTACACTAAAACTCTTTTATTTGATATAATTTACCAAAAATGTTATTGTATTTTTATTCTGATGTTTTGTGGAAACTTTAACAAATAGAACATATAACATGTATTAATTGATTCCAGTCAATCGTTTTGCTTTTTCTAAACTTATATTTTGTTTTACGCTTCAAAAAAATGTTCTTTAGACAAGTTGCAATGAAGATGAACTTGTTTAATTTGAAAACTAAAAGGAATTATATTCAATAATTAAATTTAAAAGTTTCTTTTAATATAAAAATAAGAAGATGTGGTATTATTGCCAATGAGGCAACTATAAAATTGCTTTGATATCTTATATTATGAAAATTCTAGACAAAAAATTGTTGACATCTCAATGATTAGAAATTCCTAATGTTAAAACATAGCCTGTATTCTGACCAAACCTCTTTAAACATTCTTCAAAAAAATAAATTAAAATTGATATTTCTAATATTTCCAAAAGTTACCTTTCAAGGAAATTTGAATGAGATGGTTTTCCAAACTTGCAAGAAATAAGTCTAAAGGGTTAAAAACTCAGAAGATGAACGCAGGTTTTATTTATAAAATTTTTGAGTGACACATGCAAATGTTTCTGTTGGGTACTTCTGCACTGGTCACCTAATTTCTGAAATTACTATAAATAGATACACATAAGACTATTTAGTATTTGTTTCTTCTAAACTATTTCAAAAGAAATAAAACAGTAATTTTTTGAATACATAATTATTTTTTTATTTACCAGTATTCTGCTTTTATTCTTTTGATTTTATCAGTTAATGTAAAATGAAGAAGTTTAGAGATAGATGGTAGAAAATATTTAATATTATGATGCTTCATTCAAAATAGTCATATTAAAGTATAACCTAATTCCAGTTTGTCCGTTTTCATTCAGTTTGACTGATAATCAGTTGTTAATGAAGTGCTAAATTAAGTAATTTAATTTAAGAATATGAATGTGTCCGTACCATGACAATTCCCTTTCACTGGTACCAGGTAAGTTATATACATGTATTAAAAAAGCTTATAATTTTAGTTAAGTTTGACATACTCTTTGATTTTAGTGGATAAAGCACAAGCAATAGAAACTTATATCAATCCCTTTCCACTTGCTGGTTTGTAAAAGTTTAAATATTATGGAGAATTTTGCATTAAAACAATACAAATCAGTTACCTTCTCTGAACAGATAAAAAAAGATCAATAAAAATATAGAAAAGGGGAGGGCAAGTCAAAAAAATGTTGGAAGAAAAAAAAAAAAAAAACATTAGAAAAACAATAAGGTCTTTCCTCACGTAGGGGAAAGACCTTAATAAAACTGATCATAGCAGTTAGCTAACTTTTTCAAGAATAGGATATAGTGTTGAAACTTTAAAAATGAATTGAAAAAACAACAGATGCAATACTACACAAAGAAAAATAAACAATGTAAAAGTTTAAAAGAGGTTCTGTGTTTGGTATGCTTCCATATAGTCAACACAATTTATTAACATACACCCTTGGGATGTAACAAAATAAATACTGTCGGTAAACTGCTGGTAATGTACTGTATTTGGATTTACCTAGCTGTTAAGGTTTTATTGTAGACTTAAGTCTTTTGTTTTTGTTTTACACTTTGAGGAGAAATCTTCATTGATAATTCATATCATTCCAATTGTAACTGAGGCACCTCTCAAAAACATCTGTGAACAAATTGAATCAAATTAATGAAATCAATTACAATGAGAAATACTGTTTAGGATATTGATTTTATTAACTGTTGACATTTTAGTTTCAATCAAAATTGGCCCTAAAATGATGAATAATTACTTAATATCGTCATTTAGTTTTCAAATGACAAATCAATGTTCCGGATGCATTATGACCCCTATCATTTTAACAACCGATTAGCAAGTTCCTGTTTTGATTTGAACATATATATGTATCGTTGGATTTTTCTAACAAATCCGGGAATTGATAAATCTTTGGTTCATCTTCTGTCTGCTTAGGGAGGAATGTTAAGCAAGTTTTAGGGAACCAGGTGAGACAGTGTACCAGTAGGAAGTAGGATTAGGATTTGATTATTTTTATATTTTAGAAAACAATCTTTTGTATTTACTAAAACCCATTTGATGGTAGGACTGATAATCTAGTTATCTTTTTGTATAGATTGGTTGTTGGTTGTATAATGTCCAGTGGCAAATATTTCATGCATGTTCAGGACCATTATCTTCTTGTATTTACCTTTTTAAAATAACAATTGAGTTTTGTTCTCTTATCTGTATATTTTTATGAAATTTGAAAAATTGAACTATTAACTATTGACAGATGACTGAAAAACGTGAACTTCATTTAATCAAACAGACTTTTGTTTAATTGAATCGATAAACATTTTGTGGTCTTACTGTACAGGTTTTGCTCATTGTTGAAGCCGCAAGATGACCTTAAGTTGCTAACTTCTACGTCATTTGGTCTCTGGTGAAGAGCTGTCTTATTGGAAATCATACCACATCTTCTATTTTTTATACCAATTAATTTCTGCATGATAACTGACCTTTTAAAAGGTTTAAAATCAAACAATATATTTATATTAGTGGTTGTGCATTTATTTTCATTGCAAGTGTTTAGATAAAAAAATATATGACAATAAAAGATTGGCTATTGCAAATTATATAGGTACCTGTTACAGGTTGTCAGCATTAGTGTTTCATCAATGCAGCCATGTCAGATGAACGTTGCCTGTTTTGGCTCAGCCATTACTGCAGTTCCGTAGACTCTAGTTTGACCTGGAAAAATATGGTCGTCTGTTGTTGTATATCATATTTGTATTTCATTTGTTGTTTTATACATGTGTATGAATCAGGCCATTGGTTTTCTTGTTTGTATTGTTTTAGATTTTGTCATGTTGGGGGTATTATAGCTTGTTATGTTTTGTTACTGACCTTGCAAGACCCTCGTAGGTAGTCAAGGTTGCTAAACACCCCCTAGTGGTTTTGGTCATTGTTGAAGGCCGGATGATGACCTATAGTTGCTATCATCTATATAATTTAGTCTCTGGTAGATAGTTGTCTCATTGAAAATCATACCACATCTCCTTATTTTATATTAATCATGAACAGGTGCTGGTCCTTTATACCTTTGATTGTGTAACACAGAATATTGACAGGGTCCATGATAAAACATCTTAAAAAGGCATTAGATTGAGTCTTTGATAGTTATTTCTGGTGCATGGTACCGAAATAAATGTTATTTCCTAATGAGTAAAAAATATTTGATTAAGGATCCAGGAAAAGTCATCTTAGACGTATCGTTTAAAAGAGAAATTGATGTTCCTGTTTATTAACCAGTCATTTTCTTTGAAAAAAGCTGATTAATTATCAAAAGGATGTTGTTTAGGGCCTAATTTGCATAAATCTTATTTTTAACTCCTCCCCTTAATTTACATAGGAAGACATAATTTAATTCCTTTGTTTCATAATTTTGATTGGTACTATTAATCAAGAATACTTTATAAGATGGAGTTTTGGACTAATGACTATTTTACAAGTATTTTGTTAGTCAGATGTGCATTATAATGAAGAACAATTGTTTTTGTCCCTGAAATAATTTATGGCGCAAGGCTATTAGGTTGAATTATTAAAACGACATTCAAGAAACTTCAAATACATTATTATTGTTTGTTCATTCAGTGCATTTCGTGAAACAAAATTTTTTGTCTAAATATTTCTTGTACTCTTTGTTTCAATGTCCAGCATCATCTCACAAGCATATAATCACAACTCGGGGGACAACTTACTATGAAAGAGTGGTAGGGATGAGCCAATGGAATAGGTCACTATGCCCAGCTTCATGATATATGATAAGGCTGAGAAATTAAGATGAAATATATAAAAATTTGCTGATTATATCTTAAGTATCTGAAACTAATCTGATGTCTGTTTTTTTTTTCACAAATGTGACTAAAGTAACCCACAATCGTAAATGTATTTGTCTATATAATTATCAAATCTATTTATATCACCATTAAATAGCGTGATTATGATAACAATAGGTATATTTTTGACCAAAAATATATGATAGGATATGTATTTTTTGTTATTCAAAATATTTAGGTACTGATTGTCTCAACTGCTCACCCCTACCATATAAGGATACAATGCTAAAAAACAAGTTTAAAACCCCTGTCACATATTTATATATATGATTTTGTGCTTTTTTTGGATGTTTTTACGTTGATGTTTGTGCCAACATCACCTTTTATTCATATTTTAGTTAACTATATCATACTATATCACAAAGAGTGCTCTGACCTTTTTAAAAGTTCATGTCTGTGCATTTCAGTGCTATAAAAATACATTTGGTTTCCCACCCTCTCCTCAAATTGACATATATTGGTTTTAAATAATTCCATGTAATTAGCTTGCATCTGTTGATATACTTTTGATGACAGCAACATGTTCATTTTAAATCAATTACGTCAATTTCATAGATCTCAAAACACTTGTAATCAGTGTCAAAATTCGGTTTCTTTGACAGGTGTCAGCCATCTTATTACCATATATGTAAATTATTTATCGCTTTGAAATTTAGTTTTGAAATGTATCTTTAAGCGCTTGACATGTTGAAGAGAGTTTCGAATTTTTTTATTTTTTATACACATCATTTTGAATTTTTGATTCTCTGCCTTTGATGGTCGGCGTCATTATGTTGTCTGGAATGTGTGTCCGTCAGGTCATCCCTTTGTTTGTCCGTTAGTCCGTGACCATCCTGTATCAGGCTAAAGTTTCTGGTCAAGGTAGGACACAGATTGTTGTTTTTCTTGTTTCTATATATGTAAGAATTATCGATTTTTAAACTGGAAGTAAGAATATAAAAAAAAAATTGGTTACATGGTGGAGGAAAAACTTCAGCTACAACAGCAAAACTAATTGAGTGTAGAAAAATTAAAAAAATATTAATAAAACCTTTAAATAAAGTTCTACGCCCTGCAAAGACTAGTTGATACATAATGAAGTATAAACTGAAACTTTATTTTGTTAGTTTTTGAAAAAAATAAACACTCAAATAATCAGAATAACTTATAAACAAGGAGACAACTAGACAACTGGAGGACTGAAGCATTCCATAAGATTAAATAAACGAATCCAAGTCAGTATTCCCTACTGGTCAAATAGTGATCAGTTGCAATATAACATTGTTCAACTGTATTAATGGTTTAATTTTTACCAAAAAGTTTTTTATTTACCTTAAGTTGATTTTTTTCTTTCTTTTTTTCAGCACTTGAAAATGTCCAATCCGAGTTGTTTGAGGTCAAGGCCAAGTATGACGAGGCTACCACTGCCAAGTAAGTTGTGTTTAATGGCAAACACTATGAACTTTTTTGGCACTATCTGCATTTCTGCACTTCAATATGGCAGAATGGGTATATATTCCTTTGAAATAATGAAAAAAAAAAAAAAAGACACATCATTACAAAAAATTATTTAACAAATTATTGGGAATATGAATTATTTTACCTACCTGAAGTGCAGCAAAGGAGATGAGTAATACAGTTTATTGACCAATGTCATGAATGTTTGTGGTGTCCATTTTGTGCTAATGTAGTTACCCAAATTGTTGCCAATATATTATTGACAATACCATTTAATGGCAGAGTTTGCTAAAAGTGGTGGTCCGAAGGTTTTGGTATTTTACAATAAAAATAGTAGTGAGGGCCAGCATATTTTCTTCAAGGACCACTAGGGAAAAAAAGATGTCGCCAACTCTGCTGCATTTATAACCTATTTTATGTTCACAATACTTTCCTGCCCTTAAACTCTGCTATGTTTAAAAAGGGTAAAAGAGGGTTTGATGTAACTTAAAAAACCCAAATTAGAATATAAAAGTTGACCAATCAAAATTTAAATAATTGTGCTCACTTGCATATTTCTTCATATTGTTTGTTTGAAATTGAAATGACTTTTGAATCAGTTGAATGTTGAATTCTTCTATTAATTTAATAAGAAGATTTAGATTTTAAGATACAAATTATTGTTTGTTAAATATTTGGAATAGCTGCTTGCTTGCTTGTCAGTCTTATGATTGTTAGGTCTAGTAAATGGTAATCATGATTTAGTTTAACGTTAGCCGGTCAGCAGACATCTGAGTTTTACTAGATGATTATAATGACAAAATTGTAACTTTGATGTCTAAACATAATTTTTCATGTAAATTTTTATCTTTAAAGAATAAAAGTTGTCATTCAAATTATGGTCACAATCTCCTTGAGGGAAATTGTCCAGACTGGTGGTCTTGTATCTTTCTGTGTCCAGTATTCATTGACTACTGGGTCAGACTTACCCATGTCCAGTTTTTGATTTATTTTGTCTCAATCAGCGATCAGACCATAATGGGTCATTTGTTTTACAGAAATGATTTGCCATGTTAATCAATATATTATCTGTTATATGCAATAATTAATAATTTTTTTATGTTACGATTGACAAGTCTGTTATTGAAATTGACAACTGATTTTCAATATTGACATTTAATAGATTTGTTTGTAACCTTTATCGATATCTTTACATTTAGACAAAACTTTCTTTGTGTTTTAAAAAAATTACAATAGTGGAGAAAAAAATTGTTTCAGAATTAATATATTAGGGATTATTAGTTTCAACACTGATACTATAAAAATCATAATTCATGTATAAGTTAACAAAAACAGAATCTGCACACTTTAACTGGATAATTATGTATAAAAACAAGGAATAAAGGTTCTTTAAAACAATTGTAATATATGTATTTTTATATATACATTTTCATAGAAATAAGAAGATGTGGTATGAGTGCCAATGAGACAACTCTCCATCCAAGTCACAATGTGTAAAAAGTAAACAATTATAGGTCAAAGTGCAGCCTTCAACATGTCAGTTTATGAGCATGCCCATTTAGTATTTCAAAACAATTTACATGTGGTAAAATCAAGCTAATTATCTAAAAAAAAAAATGTGAAGGGGAAAACTTCAACTTCACCAATTGGAACTCTTGGTTTAATAGCTTGTGAGTAGCAACCTGTGATCAAGGAAACCATAATAAGAAACGCAAGCCCTGATGAATATTATAATCATTCAAATTCCATTTGGAGAAGATACCATTTTTACTTGGGGATAGATCTTGCTTCTGTGCCTCTACCAAGTCATGCCATCTTAACCATGTGTTGTCTGTCTTTGTTAGTATGTCTGTTTCTTCTGAAGAATTAGGGAGGGGTGGTTGGTTTGGTCTGCCGTACTTTCCGATATTTTTGAGGATTCCTGTTATCTTTATAAAAAATGATATATATTTTCCAATCAAAAGGGGAGTTTGCACTCTGCACTAACACCCCCCTCTGAATCTGCCATTGGTGCTTTCCAATATTTTGAGAGATAACTCTTATCTTTTTGTGTATTATGCTTGTTAGATAAATGACAAAAGGTTGAATGAAAAAAGAGGTTACCATTATGTTGATTGTAATAAAATAGATTTTTACGGGAGTTACTACTCTTATAAAATGTAATGGTAATGTATAAAGTAATCAATGAAAAAATCAATCAAATAAAACATCTGTATTTAAGGTGGTACATAACACTACAGGAGATAACTCTGTAAAAATGTTTTCTTGAAATGAAGAAATTAAAATGCTAACCAATATTTTCATATTTAGAAAAAGTTCAAAGTAAAAGTCAAAATTGAACTGAAATAAAAATAAGTACAGTCTTCTTTATTGAATTTTGTTTTTCTTAGGCCTAATTTTTTGTTGGAATATGCAGAATGGATTTGTTGTTAGGGTAAATATTATAAAAAATAAAAAAAAATAAGATAAGAATATTCAGATTTATTCATTAATGACGACTGCTTAATGTCCAGTTGCAAATATTACAATACTATTCAGGATGATTAAGTACCAAGCTTTGTTCTAGATGATATAGTAGGTCTGAATTTAAACATACTAGCTCACAAGTTAAAAGTCTGCAGAATAACTTTACATTGTTCTTACTCTGAGCCAACTAGTCCTTACTCCTAAATGGTCTGCGTTTAGTGAAGAGGCAGAAAAAACCAATTTGGTATGACCTTGCCATTGAAATAAAACTTGCAGTAAATCATTACTATGAAATAAAAAATATGGAATAAACCATATACAGTAGGTCAAGGAATAATAAAAAGTAAAAGTTTCAATGTTGTCTACAGAGAATGTTTAGGAAATCCAAGATTTGGACATGTAAAATCTATTTATAGGATCAGTAATAAACAGCAAAAACTGAAATAAAAATCAAAACTAAAATGATCAAAGAACGTAAAATGTCTCAATAAAAGTTATAATTTCTATGTCCATATTGTCAATATCCATTTTTGACAAAACAATACACTTTGGAAAACATAAAAATCTGATATAAACCAATAATACAACCGTTAACAAGTTTTCTACATATCTAACGATTGATTATTATTGGCCTGTTGACACGCGGTGATCACTTTGATTTGTGTAAATGACAGAAATTATATCGCAGATAGTACATTCAGCACCCAACCCATTGTGGATGACATCTTGCTGCAGGCTAGCTCGTGTTCTGAAGCTAAATTACAGATCAAAAAAGAAAATTAATTAGCTCATAGTCCAAATGTACACAAGTAACTAAACTGTATTGATTTGAAAACAAGGGGAAGTTTCCGGGCCATTTTCTGTGTTTTTATCGCCAGTTTATGAAAGAATGTGTTTTTTGTATACAGATTACATGTCTTAAGTTGTAAATTGACTCGTAATGGTATTGGTTTTTGTTTTGTTAATGGTGTGTTTTATTGAAAGTTACAAAGAAAATCTTTTTTGATGTTGTCAAGACAGTATTATGTTGTAATACTGTTTTTATGCAGAGAACTGGATTTGTTTTTGATTTTTATTAACATTGATGTGTTCAATACTTCTTTGTAATATTTAGATATTTAAATTTTGTATTTGTTAAAAAATGTTGGGTTTTTTTAGCATTTTATGGGGAAAAAGTAATGTTTTTAATAAAATTTTGTTTTTGAATTGCAATTACTCTTTCTGCAATTTTATAATAAGAATGAGGAACAGTTGAGGTTTTATGTAATAAATTAAAGAAAGTAAAAGATTAACCAATTTAAAACTATAAAAATTTGAATAAAAAAGGTGTTGGTATATTAGTCCCTTAGACAGCAACTTAACAACCCAAAAATGTAAGTAGTGATAATGTAATTTTCTGATGCATGTTTTTTTTTTTTTTTTAAATAGTAACAGTATGAAAAGTTAGAATTATAAATATATTAAAAAAAAAACAATCACATATTTTTTCTTTAGAAAACATGTATATATTTTCGGTTAAAATTAGAACAATAAGTATTAAAGATATATTTAAAAAATCAATCAGGTTTTCTCTTCTTAGAAATACATTTATATATTTCTGGTAAAAGATAAAAAATTCATAAAAGTGGAAAAACCTCACTTTCGTACAAAATGTAAAATTTTCCGATATTGTATGATAATTAATGTTTCTGTCATTAGCCGGATATATGTTGCTGGCGAATCTACATTAAAATCACCTATAGTCACAAATAAATATTTCCGATGATGTAAACGCAAGCTGATTTGCTTGAACGAATATGACATATGCCACAGAGAGAGTTCAGAAGGTCTCTGGTGATAAATAGTCGGACTGTTTTAATTGCTAGGACTGTGACAAGTGATTAGTTTAAATGGTACTTAGAAAAAAAACAATAACTTCAATCATTTACACAACATTAATATGAACATAAATTACTGATGCATCAGTAGGCTACCTGAATAAATTGGTACAAATAACAAGCAAGTACACTCAGTCGAAAAAGAGCTTGAAATCGTATGAAAAAAGAAGATAAGCTGTATGGCATAAAATTTTGTAATTTTGTCATTTTTATGGTAGGCTTATTGTTGTTGAAATTTAAAAGCAAGAACATGATTCGTATCAAATAAACATTGACAAAATATTTCAAAGAAAATAGTTGTATTGAATGAATTTTAAAAATTAACAAGCAAGTACACACAGCCAAAAAAGAGCATGAAATCGTATGAAAAAGAAAATTACCTTCATGGAATAAATTTTTATAATTTTTAATATTTTATATTTTTTATGATATCTACTTGCTAATTATGCCATTTTTTAAAATAAAATTTACAAGTAAGTATGCTTGGTCCAAATAAGCATGAACAAATGTTCAATAAGGAATTAAAGGAAATTCCCTAATTGTTTGCAAGCAATTTGCTAATTATTGTGGAAATTTACAAGCAAGTACAGTTTGTACAAATATATTATGCCATTTTTATAATGCATATCAATTAATAGCAATGGTCACATTCTTAAAAGTTCAGATCAATTAAAGGTTTATTGAACATTTTTTCAAAATTTATGATAACTTTTATGTATAAATTGCATAACTTCAACATTAACTTGGTAAATGTGACTAATTTGATTAATTGTGAACTTTATAAAAAAATTTCTTAAAAAAGCGCAATCAACCAAAAATCTATATTTATATTTAAATGTGTATCCTGTTATATTGCATTATGTAATATAAGCTAAACTTCACATACCAAAAAAGGGAGGCAACTTTTAAAATGTTTGATACATTTATATTATAAACTGCCGTAGGTGATATTCAGTCAATTGACAAGACAGGATTTGCATCAGCTTGGGACTATACATCATTTTTAATTCGGTCCATAGACCACAAAATCTTCAATTGATCTTAAACCATTTGTCCTTTGATTTTAAGGTCCGGCAATTAATTTGAATGCTGTTTTATGTTGGTCTGTGTCACAATCAACTGCTGGAGGTCCGACGATTTTGAGAGCTCTATTATTTTAACAAACAGAGGATGTTTCGTTCAATTGCTCAAGGATTAAGTCATTAATTTCGATATTGTTTTGATAGCCTGAGTTGTTATAAATTTGGAAATGCCCTAAATCTATGGATGATTGGTAACTCGACCTTGTTGATGTCCTCTTCTGTGATAAAAATATGATCTATCCTTACCACACATATTCATTCACAATTTTTATCTTGAGTTAAATATTGTCAGACAAACATATAAAAATTAGAATAGCGTCAAATAAATGTTTTTGCTCAATTGATCTTTTTCAAACATGATTAATTTGACCACGTTCCCTTATCAATCTATGCTAATATGTCAATAAAAGTTTACAAAATTTTGTTTTTGTTTTCTCTACATATTTGTTTATATAATATGATACTTCCAGAAACTTTTGTAATTCTTTTTATTTAATTCAAAGATATAATTTTGAAGTAAAATACTTGAAAAATAAAATCTTCTTTAAGTTTACATGGACATGAAAGAAAAATAGTCATTTGAATATCATAGTAAACTATATAGATCTTGGTTAAATATAATAGTCATTCTTAATTCTCCTGTAACATACTAGTTTCAAACTAAGACATTTTGGCCATAATTGCACCATGTATAAGAATGATAAATTTGTAGTGGTTGATACACTGTGTATTTATAAATTACATTAAATATCTTAAAATAAAAATAAAATATAGAAATGCTCAAAAAGGTGTAAGCTAGGGTCGACTGTGAAATACCCAAGTAGTTGTTGAACACCCCCCTAGTAGTAGTAATTCAGTAAGTTTGGTCTCTTAGTTTTTGCCTAAAAATACATGTTTTTTTCATGACTTCTGATGGCTATATGCCTGATGTTATATTGGTTAATTTTCTTGCAAATTGTTGAAAGTGAAGGAATTTTAAAAAGACTGAAATAGGCTGATGTTTTCCACAGAGGTAGGGTTGACAACTTCTTACAGCACTCCCCTAAGGCCACACCCCTTTTGCATTTCAAAATGCAATATGTAATTAGGTAATATTCATAGAATATTTTTGATTTCTGCATTCAAATTCTATAATTAGGCAGTTTACTGTGGATGAAAATTGAAAGGTTAAAGTGCACTCAATTAAGAGTTATCTCCCTTTTGATTTTGACAAATTATCTATTTAGGTTACATTGTACATGTATTATTACTTCAAGTGAGATATGAAAAAATGACTTGATAATAATAACATTGTATTTTTCACTTGTAGGTCTGATGAAATGGAGATGGTGATGTCTGAGCTGGAGCGTGCAAATGAGGTATGCTGTTTTGTAAGCTCAAAGTCTTCATTTCAATGTCTGAAACAGATACTAAGGCCATTGTTTCAGCAAATATTAACTTTGCCTCATGAAATTAATATCTCTTAGTTTTTGTTTGTTTATATTAGGCCTTGTATGGATAGTCAATATATCTGGTTTTGAAAATAAATCCATATATTAAAACAACAAAATGCCGGTTTTAATTCAATTTTTACATAAAAATCATTGTTCATGTTAAGTTCACTATTGTGAAGAGAATTGTATGTGATAATATAACACAATTTGTGTTACCATTTTTGCACTCTTTTTTTTCAAGTTTGAAAAATGACCTTATCACCACCCAGCATAAAAGTGATAAAAAAATGAAGGACCCTTCTTTATCCAAAAAATCCTCACATAGAATGTTTTGTTTTATGGATGAATATTTTATATTGACCAGCAAAAAACAGAAATATCAGATTTTTTTAAAGTAAAAAGTGTTAGTATATATGTTCTTCTTTTTTGTGGTTTATATATTCATTGTATGTAGATAATATTGGTCACTGTATGTGTGGGGCATTGTTAAATTGTAAATTAAGTTTTATTATGAAGTATATTGAAAATTCAGAGAAAAACAATATCATTTGATGCATATTAAAGCCCACTTGTATAGATATTTAAAACTCCCATGTTCTAATTGTAAAATTTCTGATAAACATCTATTTCCTTATTGTTTATAAAGAAAACGACATCCTTGTTATCAATTCTAAGGACATTTTGTTTATCTTTTATTCAAATCATGATAAAGTATAACAGTATCATAGTTGCATGTATTATTGAGTTATTCAATATATTAAAATTATTGACAAATTCTAACAAAAAGAAAATAATCAATACATAGAAAACTGAATTTTTTTGTGTATTGCTTGAATTTCTTTGGTTGTTGATTGGAAAATGTCGTCAATTAATCAATCATTAAGCAAAATGAAATTGATTATGATTGCTGTTGTTTGACAAGTAATCAATGTCATATTGATCGCTGATCGATTACTTACGGTCGGCAATTATTCCGTATTGATTCAAAATGGAAATTTTATTTGAAATAATGAAGTTGATGATGAGCCGTTTGTTGTTTGTAGACTCAAGATATTTATTATTTTTTCGCTTATAAAAGATGAGTGAATTGGAATTCAATAGATCATTGTATGACTAAAAAGTGTAGTTCAGAAGTGAAACAAGATGATCCGTAATCATTTTACTTTGTGCAAATTAAAGGAAAATAGTTTATTATATCTTTGGACAAGTGAACAGTGATTTTCATGATTAACTCTTACTACATGATTAATCAGAGAAAAAAGTTTTCCAAGAAATCTATGGAAGTAAAAATAAGTATAGACAATTTAAGGAGGAATTTTCACCACATGGTTAAGTTGGATATAACTATGGTATTATGACCAAGGATATTGTTTAGCCCAACATTGCTTTGTATCCAAAGGTAAATGACATTGTTGACTGCACTGTTATCTGAATGTTGATTAAAGATCTGGTTTCACACAATATTACCGACTATCAGTACTGCGCATGCAATAGGTAACACAGATCAAAGTGTGATGTACACACGATGGCATAATCCTTTGTAGTGCAATGGCAATTAGAACTGCAGACAAAAATATAGGACAATTATAATTTATTTTAAATGGGAATCAGGAAAAGTCGGATCAGATTATTTCTGATGTAGTGATAGCTGGTAAAAGGGTATAGGTTTTAAATGTGCGAGCTTATCATTAAGCCTTCAAATTGGCATAGAAAAAATTGTGATATTAAAATATTCTCGACAAATATTTCTGTACAATTTGTTGATTAATAAAACCAATATCAAAATTGGAAATTATCGAGTTTTGTGTAATTCAATCTCAATTTCAGGGACTAAAAGCTTCAGAAATGAAGCAACACTTAAAATGTTTTTCATAGTCTAAATTTGATCAGTTGGAACATCATTACTTGTGTTCACATTTTGTCTGCCTTTTTAACAGGTTGATTGAAATAAAATGGATATATATATTTTTTGATTGAGAAGGTTAAATATTTCTATCAATATAATTGTAATCCTGATATTGTAACATATTGAAAATGTATATTGTTATACGGAAATCAATAATGACTTTAAAATTAACTTCCACAAGGGGAAAAAATACCTATTAAATGTTTAATTGAATTTTGATGAGCTTCATAATGAATGTTTTATATTGAGTCCTTAGGTTTACATCTAGCTGTAAATTTGACTGAAAATTTTTTTAAAAAATAGAGAAGGTTCTTGATTTTTTTGTTGTTGAAGAAAATAGATATTATTCTAAACACTGTTGCCAGCACACTCTATACTTCTTTATTTTATGATAAACATGAAATTGAAATATAAAAAATATAAAAAAGTAGAAATCCTGGCAACAATCCATTAATTTAGTGAAAAAGGATAAAATGTGTATAAATGGAAAAAAAGACTTGTTATAATAACCCAATGTTATGTCATTGTAAAGGTTATAATATTTTTTTTACCTGTTAGCATGTCTGTTGGTCTGTCAGCCTGTCATCAATTTATTTCTTTCTGGATAAAATTTTTGATTCTTGTTGGATATCTGTTGTTTCAGGCATGAAGAACACTCCTGTCTATTCATTGATTTTAAGTAGAGATTTGAGAGCTAGCTCACTAAAGATTGATTTATTTTCTTGATAACATTTTTTGTGCAAAAATTGTGTTTAGTTTTTTTGCATTATGTATTGAAGTACTTCTTTGAATGACATTTTGCCTTTGTTTCTTTCCAACAGAGAGCAGCTGGATCAGAAAGACAAACAGAACAGTTAAGGCAACAGTTGGTGACAGTAAACCAGAATCAGAGAGAGGGAGACACTACACAGAAATCTGCAGACATGGAAAAGGCAATAGATATGTTACAGAGATCTGGTTTGGAGGTAGAATTGGCAGCTAAGGAAAAAGAGGTAAGAAATAGGTCACTGCTACTATATTTAAATTTACGAAAAATTGGGCAAGGAAAATAGATGTAAACTTAAGGTTTTCACTTTCAGTCTTGAAATCAAATTCAATAAAAAGGAATTACTAGATACTACTTAAATGTAGAAGAGGTAACAGGGGTTTGGAAGGGGAAGGGGAAGTGGGGAAATTAAGTCATGTTATAAACATCATGAAGTTTGGATGTAATATAGTAATTGAAGAAATGCATCAAACTAGGTCACTGCAACTATATTTTAGTGATACATTTCATATGATTATAGTTTCAATGAATTGATTTATGTGAAGTATATTAAAGAAATTGGTGAATAGAAGTTTCCCTAAATTGGATGTTGTATCAATCTTCATAAACAATACTATTAAACTCTTCTGTACTAAAGATTTACAAAATAAAAGTTTTCAGTAATTCTTGGCAATTCTATGTTTTTGCATCACCAGTGCATGAAATTGTATTACATTTTAGATATCTTTTTATTGTGAATTTCAGATTTCTCAACTTGTAGATGATGTGCAAAGATTGCAAGCATCACTGAATAAAATGAGGGAGACGACTGCATCACAGGTATAGAATGAATTAATTAATGTTATCGGAATAAAACTTTCATTAGGGAGTACCCAATACATATATCCCTAAAAGTTTCACATCAGATATCCCTGGAAATAAATGTAATTAAATTAATTTGAAATATTTCATGGAATGGTATATCCAAAAGAGTGAAGTATCATATATCCAACAGAATGGAGAAGAGATACCTTTTATCCCTTGAAATGAAAGAGTGGCTAATCCTGTGTCCCTACAAATGGGTCAAATGTGTTAGTGTTTAAAATTAGAATGAATTTTATGAAACGTTCCCTATCTGAAGTTCTAATATAACAATGTCTTTTGTATATACCCTCTCCCTGGGCCTCTTTATCTGCATGATATCAGATTGGCTATCGTTAATCAATGAACTGAACGTATTGATTTTTTTGTCTTAAATACAATACTTTTGTTGTCTCGATATTTTCAGTTAGAAATAGATTTCTGAAATGTTACAATCTTTAAAAGTTGTTGCCTTGGAAACCATGTTAATTTCAATCAATTATTGACAGCTGGCGTAAATTTCACCAGCTTTTGCGATCACAGGTCGATCGGTATTGAAAAACGTTGCAATTGGCATATTGATTTTTATGTATCAATAAACCCAGAAATGATCCCTTGACGATTCCTTCAAATTGACAGTAATTAATTTTAAATGCAATTTTGTCACACTTCTTGTCATCAAATTTTATTATAATGGATTCTGCAATTGTAAATCAATATTTGATATTAGAATACCACGATTACTTACATTAAATGCAGATATAGTTTTTTTTTTATGAGCTTCCTTAGTAGTTTATCATTAGTCTTATTTACATTCATTAATTGTGGTCTTGTCAGTGGCAAATTCATTTGTATGTATTGAACTGAAAATGATTCATCTGTTTGACGCCTATCGAGTTGTGATCTAGATATGCCTTCATTTAATGGAGAGAATAAAAGGGGGAGAGATACCTAACAAAAGGGGGGGGATCAATAAGTGAGATAAAGACAACACCATGGACAAAAGAAAAAGACAAGCAGGGAAATATCAGTCCACAAAACATGTTACAGAAAACTTACTATTGATCAACAAAAACCCTACCAAAGATCACAGTTGAACTCAGGTGCTCATAAAGGATAAGCAGTTCTTGTCCAAATGGAGGCAGCAGTCATAAGGAGACACAATTACACCAAAATGTAAAAAAATTCTAAACCAAAAAATATTCAAATGAAATTTTTTTTTTTTTCACAAGCATGTGCTCTGTGAATGAATGTCTTAATGATATTTAAGGTTGGTAGTTTCCTGGAATAGGTCTTATGTTTTTCTCTTGGCACTCCCTCTTTGGCCACCAAAAAACCAATAGCACTGAAAATGGGGTTAAACACCAAAAATCAATCAACTAATTACTCCTCTTTGGCCACCAAAAAACCAATAGCACTGAAAATGGGGTTAAACACCAAAAATCAATCAACTAATTTAATGATATATGTATTTACATTTTACAGGTGGCACATTTGGAGGAGGAACTTACTGTGAAAAATCAGGCATTCAAGTATCTGGAAGAAAAAATCAAAACACAACAGGATTATGAAGAAATTAAAAGAGAACTCAAGTATATATAATATAATTCTATTCAATTCAAGTTTATAGAAAATGTATCTTAAAAATAGTCAAACAAGATTTTAAAGTTTGAGATGAAGGGTAATCTTTACTTGATGCAGATACATAACTAAACATGGCATTCGAAAAAAAATATTGAGAGGTTTCACTTCAATTTCTTTGATAGATAAAAAAAAAAAAGAAAATTGGCAAGATTGCCTTTGAAACAACTATCAAGCAAAAGGTCACATGACAAGGATTTAAACAACTGTGTGCAGGTCACACCATAAGGCTATCAACCTTGAACTAAGCCATTACTTCATAGTAAGAAATAAAAAGCCCCGGAAAAAGAATGTATGGTTTAAGATTATTATCTTCATAGTCAGTGGCGGTATTACCAAAGATATTCTTCCAAAGAACTTTACCAGTTGATTTCAATATGTGTAGCATTACAAGACTTTGGGATAATTATTTTCAACAGATACACAAACCAGCAGATAATCCACAAAACACAAAAAATAATATACATATAAAAATGAGGAGATGTGGTATGATTGCCATTGAGACGACTACCCAACAGAGTTAAAATGAAGTGGTAGTAAGCAATTTTAGGCAACCATATGGCCTTCAGCATTGAGAAAAACCCACCTTATATTGTCAGCTATGAAATGCATAGAAGTGCTATCACAATAAATTTTCTTTGAAGAATAAAGCAAATAAGAGATAGAAAACAAGTGAAAAAGCATCCCACCATTAACTGATAACAAGAAAAACATTAACGGTACCAATTAACTGTACCTGTACCTGCACACTTCGAGAACTAATGGCTCTTCATTAATGCTGGAGGCCAAAATATTTGAAAATCCCAAACATAATGCATTGCAATATATTGTTACGTTTTAGTGTAGTAAAGTCAATGGAGTTTGGTGGTAATGGAGAGGAGGATGCTAAATCTAAATCATTAGAGACTCTATTATTAGAGAAGAACCGAGCGTTACAGTCAGAGAATACCACATTGAAAGTCTCCAACAGTGAAATATCAGGTAAGATGGCAACGGGTTAGTTAGTGGTAGCATTTCACTTCCTTGTTCAAGTTATTTATAGTCTGACCTATGACCTATCAATTGGATTACCTTTCCTTGAACTGAATTGTTTTACAACAAATTTACATCTTTAAAATGTTTCAAGTCATTGTGTGCATTACAGACTACTGGTATTAAACCTGATTATTCCTGTATCTGTGAAATTACTGATCTTTTCACGAAGCATATCTTTATCAATTCCTTTAAATGTATGATTTAAATTTTCAACAATGATTGAATAATGAAATTGATGTAAAATTATATGAATTTGTAATGCAATTTTAGTGTAAAAAACTTTTAAATGATTCTTAAATGCAGAGCATTGATACTTTTTGATTAGAACTTTGTGAAAAAAAAGCCTGCAATTGAGAAAATTAATTACATGTAACATATTTTGTCATGATAAGGATATCATGCTAGGATAACCAATATCTTTCATAGTATTTTTGAATGTGTTCTTCACTTGATCATTTTGTGACTTTTTCAAAATTACAACATTCTTTTGCTTTGTGTTGAATTTTCTACCTTTTTGTCAGAGTTACTTGAAGAGTTACCTCTCTTTGAATTCATTGATATTCAAGAATTGTATTGCAATCTACACTGATATTTATGTTGAATCAGAGTAAGAGTTACCTTTTCTTTTGTGTCCATTTGACATCACTGCTTTCCAATAACTAGTGTTTGTTTGATGTTTTGATACTAACATGGTTACTAGGCACTTTCAGGAATTATTTACTTTATCATTACATTCTTAAAGGTAAACCTTAAAATACACTGACTGTAGTACACCAAGAAATTTATACTCTAGCTTAAAATACACTGACTGAAGTACACCAAGAAATTTAGAATCTTTACTATTTACTTTCTATATTTTTACACTCCTTTTACAAAGAATTTGATAATAAACATTGAAAATGAGTTTCAAATACCATATTTTTCATTCAAGACTTTTTCAGGAACTGGAAATTCCAATAAATCAGCATTTAAAATAGTGGCCTCCTCTCCCCCCCAAAAAAATTGTAAAACTATTATAGTCATTGTTATAAATTATATCAGGATCCCAGAATTTAAGAAAGGTGTTTATGCTAATGAAAGGGCTTGGAAAAATGTATACCCTTAATTGTCTAATATGTATATGTTTTGAGAATGTTAATGATATTTGTTGCATGGTTCTGTGACATTCTGTTGAAAATGGCAGCTTTTTACACGTCCTTGTTTGAGAGTTAAAAAAAACTCTTTCATGTGCATATGCACCTTTCTTACAGGAGATTCATCGACTCCGGCACTTTCCGAAAACACGGAAGCCTTCGCGACCATGCTTGGAGAAGAAATAGCAGCTACATATCACAGTGAAGAGAGAGAGGAGCAAAAATCCCCAGACATTAGACCTTCATCACCGGAAACCGCTCCGTCACCCATCAGTAGTAAAGACACCTGTGAAGCTGAGTCGGAAGAGAAAACTTCTCCGAGACCACCAATGGAAACACAGTCAAGTGTATCAACCAACGAAGCTATACATATGCCTCCATTTCCATCACCCTTTTATCAATTTGCCAATAGCCATTTTATGGCAAACTTTATGGGTATGAACCTTGGTGCCATCAAGGTAGACCCAAATAATTCTCAAGGATTAGATACGGTTCTTGTAGCAAAAACTGTGCGTGAACTTTTAAGTATCCATAATATAGGACAGAGACTTTTTGCTAAGCATGTCCTAGGACTATCTCAAGGAACTGTTAGTGAATTATTATCAAAGCCAAAGTCGTGGGATAAACTGACCGAAAAGGGGAGAGAATCCTACAGGAAAATGTACGCTTGGGCAACAGATGAAAGGAATATTGTGGCGCTAAAAGCCATATCTCCTAAAAAAGGTAAGACATCATTTGCATAATCAAGAATGCTTTATATACTTATACTGCTTGTACCTTTGAAAATTTGTCATTTCATTGGTTTAAATATTTGTACATTTGTCTCATGTATTTGTTTCATTTTTTAAAGCACACAAGTTAAAAAGATACGAGAGAAAACAATTATAGAATTGTATAACTGCATGAGATGTTTTTGTTTGCTTGACTATAAAAATTTGAACCTTGTGCCTTTCAAAAACTGTAATATATTCCATTTAATGTTATTTGTGAAATGAAATATTTCCTTGGTTAAAAATAAATCTTCAGTTCACATTTACATGAACTTATGATACTCATTCTTTAAAAGTACAGTGAACATGATTTTAGCAAATGTTTTCAATTGTCAAACACCAGATATTCAAAGGAATGGAATTGCCTTTTAGAAAAACATTTGAATTATCATTTAACGGTTTTGAAAATTATGAAATCTATTACATTTGCATATAGCAGTGGAAATATTTTATTCAGAATCAGGGCTTTTCCATTAAAAGCAGCATTTTATATTTGGCAACGAAAAAACATATATTAAAACAGAAAAGTAAACTGAATCTTGTACATAAATTTCGATGGAAAAGCCCAGATTATTTTTTTATATATATATATATATATTATCTTTTTAGCATTTATCAGTGTCATTTTCTCATTATTCATATTATATACCCAGAATGCATTGCTTTTTGTATGCTGGCTGCCATATTGGCTTTGGTTTTATACCTTGTCTCCTCTCATTCCTGGGACTGTGTTGCTTGCCCAATTCTTATTTATTCCATATGAGGCTGTTTGTTCTTTTCCTGTGTTGAAATTTATAAACTTTTTATTGTTTTCGAAATTTGGATTTGAATGGTCATCCTATAAGTCAACAAAAATTTTCATGACTTTATGCCAGAAACAAAACGGATTCCTCTGATTTTTTATTATTGAACCATTTTTAAATTTAAATTCTTCTGATTCCCATATTTCAGTGAAAAATTTATTTCTCAATGTCAAAAAAATGGAATTAACTTTTTCAAATGCCAACTGATTGCATTTTCGCACAAGCTGCTTTGAAAATTGTTTTTAAAAAGTATATAGCATTAAAAACTCATGTGCTTTCATTTCGTTTGAAAAAAAAATAAAAGAAGAAAACACCCATTTAATCTGGATTCTAATGTATAATTTATATGAAAAGATGCAATTGAAAATTTTTATGATTTTAAAAGTAATAAAGAAAATATTTTGATAATAAGACAACAGATTGTATTTCAAAAGAATTGTTTTCGTTACAACTTTTCTGACAAATAGTTATAAAAGTAAAGCAATCATTTGATTAGAAACTTTTGATTCAAAAGGGAGACAAAGAACCCATATGATTTGGCCCAATTTTACTTTTCAGTAAACAGGGCAGTCAGCATACCAGGGGCGAATAGTACTTATCCTCCAATCAGCATACCAGGGGCGAATAACTCCTATCCTCCTGTCCTCTTCACAGGTTCCCAGCCACTCGTATCCAGTGTACAAAGAGAAGATGCTCACACTGAAGAAAGAATTGCTCAAATTCTGAACGAAGCACAACAGGCCATGCAGATTAAGAAAGCCATGGAACAGGTACCAGTTTCGGCATATCAACACGTAAGGATGTTCGCTCGTCACAGAAGTATTTAGTAACCCCTCGGTTGTTTTCCCTGTATAGTATGTTGTTAAAAGTCATTCCTTTCCCATTCTTTTTCCTATTATTCTATATAAATTTTGAAATTTAAAAAAAAATTTCTTTGAACTCATTTTCCAACTGATTTTCATGACATTATCATTATTATGTACAGTAATAGTGTGACATCAAAACTTAAGTTTGTAATTAAACTATGAATTCATGAAAATAAAAAATTCAAAAAATATTAGACATAAAAAGCCATTACATGCATGATGATTTAATGAAAATAAGAGAATTATTAGCTTCAAATTTTCTTGGGAAAATTTATCAGTATATAACAAATTCATAAATGACATAGAATTAAAAGAAGAACTTAAATAAAAAAAAAGAATGACTTTTGTTTACATACTGTAGTGCTCTAATTATTAATACCAAACAAACCCTACATGTTTATATTTTGAAAATTTATGTATAAAAAGACATTAGTACTCTTTGCAAACTATTTTAAAGTTTTGTTATCCTCTCCGACTGTCATTTCACCTTTATATTTAGTTCCTTTCAATATTTCATGCAATTCCTGTGAAATCTGAAGAAAAAAATGTTTGTTTTAAAAAGTGATTTTTTTAAAGCATGCTTTAATTTTCTAAACAAGCATTTTTATTGATTTCAGTTTTGGTATATTTTGTAAAAAATTTAAAGACATAAAATCTAAAAAGATGTTGTTATTTTAAATTTTGATAGCGAACATCCTTATCAAATTTATAGGAAACAGCATTTTATCTATTCATCTGTTAAATTACTATTCAATAAATCTTTTCATGTTAAGTTATAAATTATAAAATTTAAACAGAATAGAGAAGTCTTAAACTATGATATTTCAACTACTGTAAACATTGATATTTCAAGTTTTATTTTTTCACGATTTTCATTTAACTTTTTGGGGGTTGGGGAGGAGTTAACTTTAATTATTGAATGATAAGTTTAACCTTTCATCAATATCATTGATTTATACAAATTATTAGTATGGGGGACTTTTTCGTACATATTTGATAAAAAAAATAAAGAAAAATAATTAACCCCTGTTCGAAAATTTCCATGATTACAGTATTTGAACAGAGATTTTAATACTAATTCCACAATAACAGATTTAATTTAAATATCTGTAAATAGTACAAATTTTTACTCTCCCTTCAAGCACAAAAAATTGAAATTCAAAATGGGGAAAGATATTGCACAAATATTACCTTTACTACCGTAGAAAGGCTTGTATAGTTCGCACTGGTACATAGTCTGCACCCCTTCTCCACACGAAATTTTAGGTAAAAACTTTTGTAACTGTTAGAAAAGGTCTAATGAAACTCCGTAATTTCAAATCCTGTGCGGTCGTTTGTGGTATTTTCTTGAAAACCTGTTTTCCATCATCAAACAGAAGCTGAAACTGCTTGTAAATGATTCTAGAACGCTTCATGATTGTTAAAATAAGTTTAATTCACTTAAAAACAATTTAGAAACTTGTGTATGTTTAAACAGGAAGTTTAATAAGCATGTGTAAAAGAAGAAATTAACCGTGAGAGTCGAAATCCGTACATAACAGATATCACTATAATACGACTTTGAAAGTAAAACAGTTCCATCCTTTTGTAAAACAGTCTTTAATATATCTATCACATTAATGTTTGAAGGGTCTTAAGCTAATACAAACCATATTAGTCAGTATGAAACACCAAAACGGAATGAACAATAACCGATTACGTTTTGTAGTTTACAAATTCTAAGCTGGTTTACGGTTGTCTTTTCACTATGTTTGTATCGTTTCAATCAAGCAGATACCAGTTTATTTCAACCAATGCATTGAAAAGAAACAAGAAATTTGTAATGAAAGGTTTAGTTTTAATATTTATCAGTATTAATTTGATATCGAATAGAAATAACTTATTAATATGGATGAGTTAAAATTTTAGTTTGAAAAATGATAAGAGCGCCTCTATAATATCAATAACAAAGATGGCGGAACGTAAACAAACCACCTCGCCCATGAAATTGAAATTTTCTCTTATTTCTTGCTTATTGTACTCTATAGTCCGCACCCGCCTGGAAGGTCCAATTTTGGAGAATAAAACCGCGGACTATACAAGCCTTTCTACGGTACCTTCCTCGATATATAACTTAAGGGTTGAGACAGTGTTCTCTTCACAACTATTAGTTGAAAAATTATAGAGTGTCCTTGCTTTCATATATATGAGAACATTCTGACACAAAGAAAGGCGCAGGATGGCCTTGTTGATAAATTAATGATATAATACATGGTTAATGTTACGAAATGTCTGATTCAACTGATATTTAGAATAAATTGATAAAATAATACAGAGCAAACATCATGAAATGGCAGATAGTAATGGTATTTGGAATGAGGATGTTCTCTTATATGTTAAATTCTAGATGCATTAATTCTCAATAAATGAATTGTTGGAGTAGGAATAACTTCTTGACATCTTAAAGTCTTTTGGTCTTTTGTGTCGTCAGGTTGCTGTCTCATTGATATACAGCCCACTTGTCTTTTAATTCATATTCTTTGTCAACATGTCACTGCAACTTGCACAAATGCTAAAAATAGTCACAGCCTTCATTTAACAATGCAAAAATATTCCAAGGTGAATTAAAAATGTGGTTTCTTGTAAATAAGCATATTTTTTTTTTTATCTTTCAGCAACAAGTTGCTCATGCCATGGTCAGCAGTATATATAAACAAGAAATGTCACGACTAGCCATGATGTCTGGTCATCATCATCCTCTGGCATCACCAACAGGTACACCTTACAGTCAATCAGACTCCAATCTCAGCCCTACTGGTCACAGGGACAGTGAAACTAGCCTTAGAAATAACATTAACGGTAATGGCAGAGATTCTAGAGAAATGGTCGAGAGAATTTATCGCCAAGAGCTAATGAAGTTAGCCCAGGCGGCAGAAAATGCAGGAAATATGGCAGCAAGTTCAATGTATCAGAGAGAACTACAACAGATGGCACGGAAAGTTCACATCCAAGAACAGACAGAGCCTGGCGAGATTAGACGATCAAGATCATCTCCCGACAGGAATTCAATTAAAATGGAACCACCAGACAGTACAGTAGAAGATACATTGAATTTATCCATAAACAACAACAATGGCCCAATCGACTTGAGTAAGCATGGCAGCTCAGCACCTACAACACCAACATCGGGAGGTTCAGACAAATCTCCTTCAACAGAAACTGCTCATCCCTCTGGTAGTGCCTTTTTCATCGTTCAGCCAAAGGTTAATGGCCATGCTAATGGTTTTGAAAACAACCAGTTTGCCCCTTATTCTGCCCCTGAGTGTGTATCACCTTTACAAAGAATGCAGAATATTGCCAATTCCTTAATGTCAAGGCCACACATGGGAATGGCAGCTGCTAAACCACTCCGGGCAGTTCTGCCGGCTATTACGCAAGAACAGTTTGATAGTTACGCCACCATAAACACTGATGACCTGGTCAAACAGGTCAAAGAAACATTGAGTCAGTACTCAATCAGCCAAAGATTGTTTGGAGAAAGTGTACTGGGGCTCTCTCAAGGGAGCGTTAGTGATCTGCTTGCTAGGCCAAAACCTTGGCACATGCTCACACAAAAGGGGAGAGAACCCTTCATTAGAATGCAGATATTCTTGGAAGACACAGAAGCAATTCCAAAACTTGTAGCATCACAGTACCACATTCCACCAGAAAAACTGATGAGAAGTGCCTCAATCCCAAAGCCAAATGAAATAGGTAAGATTTCTGTACAAAAGACAGTAATATTTTTGTATATAAAAATACAGTTATTAGTAAGGATGTAATTTATGAATTCAGTTTGTAAAGGGCCTGTTCTCTTTGTGCTTTCATGTTTGACTGTCAAATCTGCCTTAAGATTGATTGATTGTTGTTTTTGATTTATATCCAGTGGCAAATATTTCATGCATATTCATGAAAATCAATTTTAACATTTATGCACATGCAAATTATAATTTAATGAAGAAATTTGATTATTGTAAAGTGAAATATGCTTTGCATCTCATTCAACTTGTTACAAATTGATTCATGTGAAAGGAATGAATGATAAAAACAATGATTTAAGATGCTCAAAGCGGACAGGCACTACTTCTTTAATAGATGTTGAAAATCAAATCTTATTTATGATTATGTAATTTAATGTTTAAAATTTGAAATTACAAATGATTGAAAACAAATTCCTTTAAAAAGTTACATTAAGCTCAATTTGTGTGCATCAGAAAATGAAAAAAGAGCAGGAAAAAAAAGCATATCATTCGAAGCCTCATTTTGGATTATTTTTAAAAAGTAATGTATAGTATTAGATTCTTTTAGTATTTTTGTCAGTACATGTATTACAGATAGACAATATTTATATTATTTTTATTAAATACTGTGGATTCATTAATTTTGTGGATACCAATTTTCGTGGTTAGAGGATATTATTTTCATGGTTTATTCATATCCACGAATATAGGTACCCCACAAGAAATACTGAATCAACAAAAGTTATATACTGTGTGTCCAACTTAAAAGGAATAGTATTTTTTTATGAAATTTAAAGTTGTTGATGAAAATATTGAAAAAAAAAGTATCAAAGAATTCACAAACCATCAAAAGTAAGAAATACTTTGCAATTAATACATGCTGATGTCATCTTATGGACTACTGACTTGATTTGCTTATAAAAAGAACACACAATCATGACAATGATATTTTTACAATAAAAGAAAAGGGAATTTCAAGTAATTACCTGCAATCAAAGTTGATAAATATTAAAAAGAATATTTAGAAAATTAAAGATATTTAACATTCTTTGTTTTCCTGTTTGGAGTTTAAACAGAAATTTGAAAGTAAAATGGCATTTCTGAGATTGTTGGACACACAGTACCAATAAATTATTCAAATGAAATGCAGATTAATAAGTAAGATTTGGTCATTAGTTGCCTCATGGAGTCAACTTTTGCTGGATCTTACGATTTGCTTCTAATTATTTAAAACCTGATTTACATTTCATGTAATTTATTACAACATGTTAAATAAATGCATTTCTATGATGAATGGCTTCTAAAGCTACAAACAGCGTAAAAAATTTAATGCAAAATGCAAAAATTGATGCATGGCGATCAAGTTATATAGTAGCTGATATATATATATATCTCAAATATATACATATATACCCGGTTCTAACCAAAATGGAGGATGGATGCATGGCAGGCTCATTAAAATGCCATTGATTAAAACATCTGGCTGAACCTGACAAATTAACAAAATGGCTGCCCAATATATATATATCATATCATACTATATACTAACTCATCTTCTATATCTGTATATACATATCTTACAGTCTAATCTTAACTCGGAACAAATGTATGCTTCAGGTAAGCATTCTCGTTACCTGCCAAAGTCTAAAGGGGGAGGGGTAGGGGGAGAGGGAGTGGGGATAAACCATCCTATCTAATTTTTGAAAGGGGGATATGAGGATTTCTACCTAGCAAAGAGAGGGTGAGGTTGGTCAGAATAATTTTCTTCTGATTTTTACTGGAATTCAACAAAAAGAAAATCAAAAGGAATGGGGGGGGGGGGTTAAAATCCCTGGCACCCCTCTTAGATCAATATCACTTTGATATGAACAGTTAGATGCGTCAACATATAAAGACATTTTACTGAAAATATCCTACTGCATCCCATTTCTAAAGTTTCAAGGAATTCCAAGTTCATACTTTTACATACTTACATTTTTTTGGTAAAGGGATGGGATGATTACATGCTCAATTATGGTAAAAGAACACACAATCATGACAATGATATTTTACAATAAAAGAAAAGGAATTTCAATTAATTACCTGCAATCAAAGTTGATAAATATTAAAAGAATATTTAGAAAATTAAAGATATTTAACATTCTTTGTTTTCCTGTTTGGAGTTTAAACAGAAATTTGAAATTTGAAGGTTAAAATCCCTGGCACCCCTCTTAGATCAATATCACTTTGATATGAACAGTTAGATGCGTCAACATATATAGACATTTTACTGAAAATATCCTACTGCATCCCATTTCTAAAGTTTCAAGGAATTCCAAATAACCTGAGACTTTTTGAAAGTTCATACTTACATCACTTTTTTTTGGTAAAAGGGGTGGGGATGATTACATGCTCAATTATGGTAATGCCACCTTCCTAATTGCAAAAATGCACCAATCAGCTTTGATATTGTTTCTATTTACCTCATATGCCTTACTTTAATGACAAATCTCACTCCTGACCCTTCCCTTGTTCAGAGTACACTCTTTTCCAATGACCTAAGAAATAACCCTATTTTTCGTCAGATACTAACTGATGTAAAATAATTTTGAAGCATACATGTGTCACACCTATATACTGTATATACAACATATATCCAGCATCTAACATGATTTGTGGCTTGTCCTGATATTGCTAGTTCATTTGTCCTTAGTTTTCTTGTCTTGTTTTATTCAGCTGATTTATTTTGCCTTTGCGTTTATCAACATTAGATCGTAAGGGATTCAGGAGTTCTAAGAAATAAAAGTAAGAGGGTCCTGATTTAAATATTTTTCTTGTGTGTAAGGTATCTTTAATTATTTTGAACGATGTGAAAGATATATAATAATTATATCTCAAAATATACAATTTGCATAAAAATAAATATCAAAATATTTAAGTTTGTGATTGATGTTCAACTTTTAAAAAATGAAATACACTGTGTTTAGAAATACAATTGTAAGTTCATATTCATATAACAGATTAAGAAGACTGGTTCGAACTTGTTCCTATGGAAATATTAAAAAATTCCCTAGTTCTTTATTCTTTTGAGCTCAACGTCCTGTGTGTCGATAGAACATCCATTATAAACTATAGTTACTTACTTTAATGTTCCCAGGGAAATGATTGGTATTAAATACAACCATGCATGCTTGCTGATATGTTAGAAGATATTGAATTTCAATGGTATTTGTAAACGTTGTTCAGGAAAATCAAGATAGGATAAATTGAACCCTTGTTCTTATTTTTATTAAGGGAGATAGATTAGGGTCTAAATTAAAGCAATAGATATTGTGATACTTCTTTAAAATGTAGTATTTATCTTACTATTTTCAAAAATAAAATAAAAAAGGGTCATTAAGATTTTTTTTCAAGTAACAGGCTGTGCAAAATAGTCAGATTTTATAAAGATTAAATTTGTGTGACTAGAAAAAGACTAAACAGTAGAATTTTAAAGTAAAAATATGAGAAGATAGCACTTGTTATGTGATTTCAGATAATATAAAACACAATTGGGACCACCAAACCTGTTTACTTACTAGGTTACAAAATGGAGAAATTAACTGTACATTCTATTATAAAAAAATAATTTTCTGAATTATCTCCCCTTAGATAACAAAGTTTTATTTTTCTTTTCATTCAAATGAAAAATTCCAAATGAATGTCATTTTTTCATTAGATTGCTAATTTTATGCTTTTTCAGAAAATGATAAGAAAAACTTGGACCACCAAACCTGTTTTCTTTGCTACATTACAAATTACAGAAGTGTGCAGTTTCAGTCATAAAAATTAATTTTCTGAATTATCTCCCATTAAATAACAAAGTTAAACATTACGAATTGATGGAAATACATTTTTTTCATTTAAATAACAAGTCTCACAAATGAATTCATTTTTGCATTAAATTTTCTAATTTTAGCAAAAATCTAGACCGATCATTTGCAGCTAATTGACAAAAATAGTTATAACCCATGATCAACCTTTACACAGGATGATCAGAATAACTTTTTATTGCTAGTAAATCTTGTTGCATTTAAAAAATAAGTTTGATAAAATATCAGACTTAAAACTTATCTAGAACAAATTTGACTTTAATATACTTTGATTAAATATTACTGATAGTATTTAAATTAATTGTTGCCTTAAGTTTCAAAATGACCAAATACACTTGGTTACATAGGAGCCCAGATATTGACCATTATAAAATTGTATTTCATTTGATAATTTTGTAAAATTTATGTTAATCAAATTCTTCTATAATTAGTTTGGCCAAAAGAGAAAAAAAATTGGGAATTTTTTTTAATCAACATTTAATCAACATTTATTTAAAATGTAGGATTAATAAAATGATTTTGAATTTAATTGATTCATTTGATTAGTTTTTGAATAAACAGTATATTTCCATATTTTTAGGCTTTTGACAATTATTGATACAACCCTTCATAGAATTAAACTTTTAGAAAACAAATGTTTTCCATGTCCTATTTAATATATTCAATTTTGACAACCCCAAATTTAATACTCTGATAGAACTTGTAAATTGTAAAATAAAGTTAGGATATTGATAACTGTTTGACGATAAAAATGCCTGTGCTGCTTTTTAATTTATAAAATCTAACATAATATACACATATAATCTTCTAGCTCATATTGGAATGACTTATATTGGCCATATACTAAACTTGCATCCCAATTTTAGTTACAATTTTTTTGTTTGTTTTCCGTTTCACGTTTCCTTAGACATTTTTTTTCTCCTTGGTAGTTTCCCCTAGTGACAAGCCAACCAATCATGTTCCTGCAACCAGCTCCACCATTCACCAAGCTCCCACCGAACACCGCCCTCTCAACCAACACAATATCCATCTTCATCACCAACATCTACATCCCGCCCACCCGTTTATGAATCATCATCCGTACAACTGGGCCTCATTTTCATATCCATCCTCCATGTTGGAAGTGGTCGCCATGACATCAGAGATTGACACACTTGAGTTGACATCAAGAATTAAAGATGTGCTGCAGTTTCACAATTTGGGTCAAAAGTTGTTTGGAGAAGCTGTTCTAGGGCTTTCACAAGGCTCAGTCAGTGAATTGTTGTCAAAGCCAAAACCGTGGCACATGCTTAGTATAAAAGGGAGAGAACCCTTCATAAAAATGCACTTATGGTTGAGTGACCCTCATAATGTAGACAGACTTAAACATTACCAGAATGAGGTCAAAGGTATTAATTAAATTTGTAATTCTATTTACTTACCAAAGTCATCAGTTAAATGTATGCAGACAATAATTAAAATTACAGAATCTTTTTTGTAATATAAATTTCTGATTCAAAATTTAAAATTTCTTAATTTGTTCTGAAGTCAAATTATGAGAAAGGAATTTTTTTATAAAATATAATGAACATGTGAGGTAGTCTGAGTACTCTTTATTGCATAAACAAACAATGGTTTGCCAATACACCAATTTTGAGTTCTGGGAATTTAATTTGACTGACCTCACTTTAGGGCCAATTGACCTCATGATGTTGGCAAAACAAATCACTTTTGGTCTGTGACTTAACATTTTTCTTTTGTGGTAATAAATAAACTATATGAAAATGTTTTATTTCTATCAATGGCGAAAGAACTCAAAATGGGTGTACAAGGTGTATAGTTGATTAGTTTTACAAAACAATGACAAATTTAAAATAATGATTTAATGGTAAGATTGAATTTTTCTTCAAATGGAGAATAATAATGATAAATTTTCAGACTAATTCATATTTGAATTTACATTGTCAGAGTGATTTATAATGTAGATATTTTTACACAATACATCGGCATGCATATACAAATAAAAACGTAAAAGGTTTTCCAGTTACGAAATTAAAAATATGCAACTGAAAATTGAAGCTTAAGATACTTAAATTTCAACAGTAATGGAAAATTCCTGCATATATACCTTAGTTAAAAAGAAGTTATACAATGAGTCTTGTTTAAACCTGATCACTTTTTGACTAAAGACTTTGCTAGTTTTTCTGTTACAAGAATTTGTATTGTTTGCACCAACACCAGAGATTGCTTCGGACAGGTTGCACTGTATTTAAGTTATGGTTAAGAAAAAACATTTGATTGCAATAATATTAGAAATATATTTATTTATTACTGTTAATTCAGAAATTTTTGAGTGCATGTATTATTGCAACAATTGACAAACATGTGAAATGCAAAATAATGATCTCAAAGTTTAAAATGTGAGAAAGCTTTCCTGTTGCAAATTAAGCAATAATGTTAACATTACAAAAATTTCTGAATATACAGTCATGTTTGACAATGTTGAATGTGATTTCTGACATGTAAGTACCATGCTTAATATATCATTTCATAAAAGAAGAATTAATATGAATTTGTTTTTCATTTGAAGCTCAACGTCGTCGTAGAAGTAGTATAGATGAAAGGTCATATGATTCATCCTCCATGCCAAAACGCCCTCGTGTATTCTTCACAGAAGAACAGAAAGATAAACTACGTCTAGCTTATAACCAGGATCCGTACCCAAATCAGGGAACAATAGAATCATTAGCTGCTGAGCTCAATGTTGGTGTCAAAACTGTTATTAACTGGTTCCATAATCATCGTATGAGAGCTAAGCAACAACAGCATATTGGCAGTATGCAGGTTGGATCTAATTTTGGAGATGGGAATTCCAGCAATCCAAATATAAAGTCAGAACCCAATGATGATATTTCAATGCATAGTGATATTTCAAGCTTATCTGATGACACAAATCACATGTCATCAAGTTTCCACGGAAACCAGCCTAACAATCAGTGGCTTTTTCCACAGTTTGAGCCAGCTGTCATGCAGAAAATTGCTCAGGAAAGGTCTCGTGAGCAACAAAATGGATGCTCTGAAGAATCTGGTAGTCAATCATCAGAAAAAGAAGAAACCAAAGAAGTCCAAGATGATCTGGAAGATGAGGATGAGTCATCTTATCCTGTTTTTAATGAAATTGATGAGCATTCAAATGATGAAGACCAGAATCCGAATCAGAGTGAACCTTGTCAGAATGTATCACCTGGTGTAAACAAACGCAAAAGGTCAAATCCAAAATATGTTTCTGAAGGGAGAGAACTAGACAAAACTAAAAATATGTATGGTGGCATGTTAAAAAGTTGTGTTTCCAAAGATGAAGGTGTCGAAATGGACGATGATGATGTTGAAAAAGAAAATGAGTTGGGAAATGTAGACCTAAACTACAAAGCTCAAAATGGCCAGCATTTAAACAAAATTGTGAAACTTCAAAAGGCGATAGATTCACCTGTTCAGGACTGGGATGAATTTGACAATGTTCCAAGTATTGAAAAATTAAAGAAGAATCTACAACATAGCCCACAGACTGGTACGTGGGAATTTTAAGTGCACATGTACTCGGAGAGTTAATGTTTTGCCTTCTACAAATGATATTATTGTGAAATTGTGACACAAATTATAAACACAATCATGGAAAACAGTATTTTATCCTTAAAGGGTAGCTTCTATATTTTTATATGAAAAAAGTACATTTTTTATGTGTTTTTCCGTTTTTTGTCAATCATTGACAATGTGAGATACATTTGTTAAATTTGTGAATTTTTATGGCATATATATGTTAAAAACTTGTTGATGTATTTTTATTGTGAATTTTTCTCATTGTTCAATTTTATATATTTGATATTCATCATTTTCAAAAGATCATGTGACATCAGTTGCTTGGCAACAAATTAGAGTAGAAACATCATCTCAACCAAAGATCTCTAGTTGCCATGGAAGAATCATTTGTTTTCATTCACTTTGTTATTTGCTTTGTTTATGGATAGAATGGATGAAATCTTAGCTTTTTTGTCATATAAGTTGCATTTCAGTTTATATTGATATAGACAATAAGATGCAAAAAAAATCGATGCCTGTCCAAAGTACAGTCATATTCTATTTGAAAATAGCTAGATGTTAACTTTGAATGACCACCCACAAACTATTGCAACTTTAACCTTGGCTATCTGTGACCTTTGTTTACACAATGTAAACATGAGGTGTCCTTTGGCTTTTGAAGTCTGTGTGAATAAAGAACAGATCTCTACTGAGCATGGAAGATGCAAACATTTATTCTGGAACAGAAAACAACTGTAAATCGAACTGACAGTAATTTTTATGGTTCATAGCTAGGTGTATATAGAATTATTATATGTACAAAAGTGCTTGCTTCTTTATTATATATTATCAAGATGCATTACTCCATATTTTTATATACCTTTATATATTCTGTTGAATCAAATATTTCTAATCCAAACATTTTAATCTGAAGTTTCTAGAGATCTAAGGACAAAATGTTTGAAGACATTATCATGATTTTCATGATTATAGTCAAATTTAATTACTAGCAAGACAGGAGCTTGCATGTTGAAAATCTAAAATTAAATGTCTGATTTATGAATCTAGCAGAACCCACAGAAAGATTATTTATATTGTGAATTAACTAGAAGGACTAAATAAGAAATATAGAAATGCTTTAGTGTCTAGTGAAATTCAAGTATTCAACAGCCCAAAAAATCTGTTGTTCCAAATTGTTATGATAAAAGAGCACATGTTAAAACTTCAAAAGATGATATCATATGTACAGGAAAGTAACTGTGTTTACATTGTTTAAATGGGGTGATTTAGAAATGAGATGTGCTTTTAAGTTTTTGAAATTTTTGCTCATTTTAATGTTTATAAACATATGAGACTCACAAAGGGTAAATTTAATTTTAAAAAATAGCTTTATCTATTTAAAGAAAGTTAGATTTATTAGGTTGTATTAAGAAAGCTTTGTTATGAATGTTTTTATTATTTTTATAATCTATATTACATGTTTAATTTGTTCTCGTACACAATACCAAACAGCTATGGTTACTGTGTTTGAATTCGTTACTATTTATTGATAAAGAATTAATATATTGCCAAAATTTTTGAAAAAAAAAGTATTAAAATATTCAGCAAATATGGAAACAACTGTGTAGGTAAGGTGAGAATTTTAACTCATTTATTGTCTGTCAAGGGCCTTGAGAATTGGACTAAATAGGTTATTCCTCAGAAAAACAAATAAATAAATTAAAAAAACATTTTTATACGACCGCAAAAAAATTTGCGGTCGTATATGGTATCACGTCGTCCGAAGACATTTGGTTTTCGCACATTAACTTTAGTATAAGTAAATAGAAATCTATGAAATTTAAACACAAGGTTTATGACCACAAAAGGAAGGTTGGTATTTATTTTGGGGGTTATGGTCCCAACAGTTTAGGAATTAGGGGCCAAAAAGGGGTCCAAATAAGCATTTTTCTAGTTTCCAGACAATATCTCTCTGAAATTATACCACAAGTTTCCAAAAAAAAAAAAGAAATTGGGGGGTGGGGACAATTTGTTCTCAAGATTTCAGAAATTAAAAAGAAAATTTCTTCAAATATTATTTTTTTTTTGCAAATATTTTTTATGCCCCTGCCATAGCAGAGGGAGCATTAAGTTTTACTTTTTTTTTTTTTTGGGGAGGGGTCAATTGCAACAGCATAGTGTATTGCACAAAAGCAAAAAAATGATTATAAATTCAAATCGCATAACCAATTCAAGTTCTTTGACTACAGTTATTCTGTGTCAGAAACCTAGTATGTGTCAAATATTTAATTACAATCCAAATTCAGACCTGTATCAAGAGCGAATATTGTGTCCATTTTTACCCCAACTGTTCAGGGTTGAACCTCTGCATTCGTATCCAGCTGCGCTTGTCGAAGCAATTTATTTTAATTGGGGACCATTGAAATATGTTTCCTAAGAAAGGTGATGCCTGTTGACTGAACATTTGAATAAAAATACCTCTTTTATGATTACTAAAGGGTTCTGATTAGCTAATTTCATTATAAAGTTTGGTTCAAAGTCTCAAATAGAAACTTAAGCATATTTGATGTTTTGGTTCTTGCATATTCTTTAAATAACTCTTTAAGTTTGATAGTAAAATTAGGAAAAGCCAAGATCATTACTTTTTTTTAAGAGTTATTTCCATTTCAAAAGGGGATGTTACTCTTTAAATTAATTATTTCATTCTTGACATTCCCAGAATTATATTTCATCACATTTTTCAACTTGAATGTCAAAGACAGGAAGGTATTAATCGGATTTATATCATACTCACCAAGTTTTTCAAAATTGTTGGCATTATACAAAAAAAAGGAATAAAATAAATAGAAAAACTAGGGTTCTTTCTGTCAATATAAAATTTAATTTAAATGAGATAAACTTTCAGATTTTTAATGTGGAATTAAAAGGTTGTTAAAAAGGTTTAGATTTTTTATTTATTATATTTTGCTGGTTGGTAAAGATTGATAAGATATAAAAAAGAAGAAAAGTAATTATTCTGCAACAGATATTAGTATATTATATTAAAATGATACCAAATCTCATGTAAAGAAACATGCTCAAGGCTTTTGTATTTTTATTTTATTTGTGTCATTTTTTTTTTTGGTTGTTGATTTTATTTCGGTTGTTGATTACACTGCCAAGTAATAAATTTACATAAATTTAGTTAACTACAAAAATCACCCTGATCACTACTACTACTGTGTCCAACCGGAGTTTAAAAATAGATTGACTGATGGTTAACTACAAAAATCACCCTGATCACTACTACTACTGTGTCCAACCGGAGTTTAAAAGTAGATTGACTGACGGTTAACTACAAAAATCACCCTGATCACTACTACTACTGTGTCCAACCGGTGTTTAAAAATAGATTGACTGACGGTTAACTACAAAAATCACCCTGATCACTACTACTACTGTGTCCAACCGGAGTTTAAAAATAGATTAACTGACGGTTAACTACAAAAATCACCCTGATCACTACTACTACGATGTCCAACTGGAGTTTAAAATTAGATTGACTGACGGATTAGAATTTCTGAGAAAATTTAAATGAGCCGTAACATGTATAAGAGATGTATTAGGTCCTCTTGTACTTGAAATTCTCTATGGAGATTTTGAAAAGTCTGTAGGAAAGAAATTTACCACTGGTCTAACAACATTTATGTTGTATCAAATTGATTTTGAGGATAAAAGCACTCTTTATTTACGTATGCATGGAAATGTAACAGAATTTTAAATTCAGTTAAACAAGACTTTTAATAGTTTGAAATATGTTTTGATTTTATATGAAGGCTCCCTTTTTGCTCGATGTGGCCAACCGATTTGAAATCTACAGGGGATGTCCATCCTGCTATTCAAAAACAGGTTTGAAATTTATTGCATTTATCTGCCCAATGAAATTTTGATGAAGAGTTCAGTGATTAGAGTATTTTGACTGTATATAGTCTACATTTTGTTTTTTGAAATGCAATATTTAAGCAAGAAAGGGGACATCTTGATGGCTAATAAAAGATAGAAGCAAAAGTTTTTAAACTCCAGGTGGACACGTAGACAAATGATTAAAACTTAAATCTTGTAAATATGGCTTCTGTTATATATCATGCTATTTAGAGTTTAGCTTTAGAAAACAATTATATTTTAAGTATTATTATATTATTTTGATTGACACAAATTGATACATTATGTGTTCAGACTGTATATTATATCCAATTGCTCCATTACTTTAACATTGTATATTCTACAAATTTTTGTTGATTTCGCTTCAATCACATGTTTGAATGGTGGAATACTTTGTTCTATTTTTTACATTGGTTTAGGCTTTAGTAATTTGAGCTTTTTGCAATGGACGTTTTAAGCACTGAAATGTATTCAAAATAATATGTATTAGGAAACAATCAGAATTTCCAGACTTTCCTGACTTAAAAATTATGTTTTGATTCATGCAAATCTAGATATATATATGTAATTGACAAGTAAACAGTAGCTCTAGACCCTAATTTCTTTGGGTGTTGAAATAACAAAATGCATTTGTTTGAGTCACGTCTGTTCAGGAAATTTTCTGTTTTCATGGAATTTTTATTAAAATTGATAAAGAAAAATCCAAAACAATTTTTATAATGTATAGAATTTATTAACATGTATAAAGACTCTCAAACATATCTACACTTCCCAATCAGAATGCCCAGACCTTTCTTATCAAAAACGCACACAATGCAGGAGGTAGGCAGTGAAGCAAAGGAGTCTGTCTGTGAAGAAACTTTCTTGTGATTAAAAAACTCAAACGGTTACGAATGCCTGTTAAAATCATAATATTGATAATAACAACTTGGCACGGAAAATCTTCGGGATTCCAATTACCGTATAAAAAAACATGTAAATTTGTTTAAAGTAAAAACTCTTGATTTGTTGATCTAGCCATATTAAAATCTTTAATTTGATGTTAATCTTCCAATTCCACCATTTTTCAATATACATTTGACATAGAAATATTTCACCATTTGTTTAAACTTGGAGATTCTTTGTTACATGTTTTAGTTGGTGCTGTGCACTTTGAATAATTAACTTCTACAGACAAGATGAAGGTTGTTATCAGCTGATTTTTCAGTTCTGGACAGGATTGTTTTTTGCTTTAATAGGCTGAGTTATATTTTTTGTTTTAGCTATAGAAGCATTTAAAGTGCCTAAAATTGATGATTTTTGTTAAGTTTTGTTTATTATTATTATTTTTTGTACAGATTTTATGTGCAATATTGAATTATTTTGTGTTCGTAGTTTTAACAGTAGCGACATTTTTTTGTTTATTCAGTGCTATATAGATGGAGAAAACATATTCATTGCACAGAAATCTTTATATGACACAAAATTACATATAAGAATATATTTTACTTCATTTTATTACCTGTATCATTGCATTGTAAAATATTGATTAAAATCAATAATTTTGAATATACAATAGATAACATATTTTTAAATGAAAAATACCCTAAATAGATGGATTGATATTCAGAATTATATCTGCAAAATTTGATTCAAAATCACTGTGCAATACAGTTTGTTTGTGTTCAATCAGTTTAATTTCTCTGTTGCTTTACTTGTTTTCTCTAATGATTGTTTTCTTGTGCAATAATTGGCAATCTTTTTTTTAATGGTAGTAAAAGTGAGGTAGATTTATTTCTTGATTAAATTGAGCATGAATTTTATTTTAAAGTAAGAGCTTCAGAATTTTTCAGAAAGTTATCAATTTAATATTAAAATTTAATTTATAAAGAAAAAACACTTTTGTTTGAACTCCTTGTTTTGTTTAATTATTTGTAAATCCTGAAAATTGGACAAAAGCTTTAAAACAAAATTTGAAATCCAGCTTGTTGATTGTATATATTTTTGGACAATCATCTGAATTGATACTCCAAAAATGATATTGGTTGTCAAAATTAATAATCAAAACTGTAATTTAGTAAAAACATTGTTTTAGATTAGGTTTAGTTTAGAAAATTAATCTGAGATATTTGCCTTAAAATTAGAAAAATTATACATCAGATTGAAATGAAATCTTAAGCTTACATTTTATAAACATAAATAAAGTACACATAAATAATTTTGAATTATTATTCTTGGTGGATAAAGGTGTTAAGAAAGAAAGTTTAATTATAATTTTCTTTTACTTTTGTCCATAAATTTAAAGCCATATCCTACCATGGGATTTTTTTATATGCATAATGTGAAAATAAAATAAAGAAGTTCAATTTGTAGCCAGAAAAGTTTCATTATTTCTATAACCAGACATTTTGCAAAAGTGAAACAGCATAATTTTGTTTTCAGCATTTTCCTATTAATCCTTCACTGATAAAAATTGAGATATTCAAGGAATATTTTGTGTATTTTCCCTATTTCTGTTTATATCAGATTTATTTATGTCTACCTAACTGAAAAGCTGGCTTTATAAGGTTGTTACATGTAATGTAAGGATCTACTAATACTATACCTTGTGACTTTGTTAGCAGTAATCATTATTACAAAAATGTTCATTTGGGTTGGAGAAAAGTGAATTTAAAATGCAAATTAATTGTATAGGACTGTTATTTCATCTTCATGTTTTAGGCATTTTTTGCTTTACATTTCCATGTATGTGGAACATCAATCAGTTATATATGTGTAGCACATCACATTTATGTGTATGTGTTTCATAGAAAAAGATATTTTTATGTGGTGCATCGAACATATATATATTTGTGGAACATCACATATTTATGTTTAGGTGTTGCACATAAAAAAATAATATTTATGTGGTGCATCGAACATATGTATTTGTGTTGAACATCAATGTTAAATGCATTTATATAATTGGAAATATTCAACTGTATAAACTACTTTCCAACTTAGAGCATTAAGTCGCTGTGAAGGAAATTAAACACCCTTAACCAACCTATTGTAGAAAATAATTAGATACTATCTCAAGGTAGATGGCATCTGTTGACATATTTTGATAAAATAAAATGGTTGCTGCACAAAGACCACATTACTACCATATGTGTTTTTTTCTGTGTCAATACACAAAATGAAATAAATCTGTATATTTGTTGAATATATAATATACATATATCTTAAAAAGTATTTTTGCACATATATGTGTTCAGTTGCACGAAATCAACATTTAATCTCATCAAATCATTTTATAACATAAATCATTCACGTCAGTTGTTAATGCTACAATTTTTTGTTATGCAGTTGTATTTTTGTAATATTTTATTTTAACTATTTTACATAATCAAGATATTTACTTTTTACTGCCTGAATATATGCTGATTTGTATTGTGAAGAAAGAAGGGAGATATCTTCTTTGAATTCTTATGAATGTTTTGAAAAGGGAAGACATGGAAAAAATTGAATTGTAGGTTGTACAACCAATATCAATTGACTATTAGACTGAAATATTTGGTAAAGCTCTTCTTTGTTGCTGCCATTAAAAGAATTTCAACATAGAAAGACTCTACAGTTGAGTTAATTGCTATTCACATAGAACAACCTTCCTTTAAGAGGTTTGGCATTTATAACCTCTTTTTTTTGGCACTGTGTACCAAGGGAGGTAATACATATGTTAAAAGACTAATTAGTTGGAGGGAATTTCATGAAATTTCTATATAGAAAAATAAATGAAAACAACATTCTGTTCTCCTAAGTTGTCTGATATGAGAACTGAAACAATTTCATAAATATCTTACACTTAAAAGACATTTGTATGATATTAAAACGATTCATGAAGCATTTGTAGGAGTGTATAATTGTATGTGAGCAAATTGTAAGTAAAATGCATATTATTTTAACAGCTTCAACTTATCTGCTTCATTTCACAGAAATGTTTTATAAAACCACACTTAATAAGAACTAATAAAATGTTCATATGACACAGATTATATATTCCATAATCACACAAATGTTTATTCTGAATTAAAAATAACATTATCAGAAAAGAATTTACTTCAAACAGATTGTATTACATCTAGTCTTTTAACTATAACAGTGCATTTATATTTTTGTTCAGGTAATATATAATTGCATTACTGTTGATTAACAATATAGGTGCTTTAATATTGAATAAATCTTTCTATATATACTTGTATTAGTTGTTCGTTTATTTGTTGGTATTTAGAAAAGTTAATATGGAAACAAGTGGAAACTAGAACAGTGAGTAAAATCACAAAAAGATCCACCTTGCCACCCAACTTTGATTATCTTCCCCTTAACAGTTAGATTACAATTATATACCTTTAAGCACATGCTCAGGTTGTGATCTAAAGTTTCATCAATATCCTCAGTGGCAGATCCAGGGGGAGGGTTCCGGGGTTGGAACCCCCCTTTTTGAACGATCAATGCATTTGAATGGGGACATATAGTTGGAACCCCCCCCTTTATCCTGGGTTGGGAACCACCCCTTTTGAAAATGGCTGGATCCGCCCCTGATCCTTATAGTCATTGAGGAGGAGTTGTGCCTACAAGGTTTATGGATGGACATGGTGATTCCAATACACCCGAGGCTTCGTTTGCTGGGGTTAGATATAGAAATGTAGGTTTATCTTCTACGAGACAGAAAACTTGAAATCAAGGTAATCAAAACAAAGAAACTTCTTGATTGTTCAAGCCCCGATTATAAGCTAAAATTCAAATTCACTGTTTCAGAATTTAAAGGACTACGTTTCAGGTTATTTTCATTGTTTATAACCAAAAAGAAGAAAGTAGCTTCAGGTCATTGGCGGAACTTCATTGTTTATTACATTTAATCCATCAAAATGATTTGGTGTATGCCTGTGAAAAATATACTCAGAATACACCCATAAATTCTGCAATAAAAAGATATCAAGAGTTATAACCATGTTGTTAAAAATTTATTGCTTTCAATTTGATTGAAATCAATCAGAGGAAATCTTCATAGTGATACCCTCCTTGCTCCCAATGTTTGTAGATTTGTAATTAAATTGTAGGAAAATTGCATGGTAAGTAATCTCTAAATTTTTATGAAAAACCAAGAATAATAGGGATATTTTCAATATGCTTAAATGCTTAATTTTCACTACTTTTTCTTGCTGTTAAAAAAATTTTTGTGGTCGTATATTGGTATGACGTTAGCGTCGTCGTCGTCGTCGTCGTCGTCCGAAGACGCATTGGTTTTCGCACTCTAACTTTAGTTTAAGTGAATGGATCTCTATGAAATTTTACCATAAGGTTCAATATCACAAAAGGAAGGTTGTTGGGATTGATTTTGGGGTTATGGTACCAACAGTTAAGGAATTAGGGGCCAAAAGGGGCCAAAAATAAGCATTTTGTAACTTCAGACATAACTTGTGTGTTAGTGTATGGATTTCTCTGACATTGTACCACAAGGTTCCATATCACAAAGGAATGCTTGGATTGATTTTGGGGTAATTGCCTCAAAATTTTAGGAATTAGGGGCCAAAAGGGGCAAAAACAAGCATTTTCTAGTTTCATGACAATAACTTGTGTGTAAGTGTATGGATCTTTCTGAAATTGTACTACAAGGTTCCATATCACAAAGGAAAGCTGGAATTAAGATTGGGGTAATTGCCTGAAACGTTTAGGAATTAGGGGCCAAAAAGGGCAAAAACAAGCATTTTCTAGTTTCATGACAATAACTTGTGTGTAAGTGTATGGATCTTTCTGAAATTGTACTACAAGGTTCCATATCACAAAGGAAAGCTGGAATTGAGTTTGGGGTAATTGCCTGAAACGTTTAGGAATTAGGGGCCAAAAGGGGCCAAAATAAGCATTTTTCTAGTTTCAGACAATAACTTGTGTTCAAGTGTATGGATCTCTCTGAAATTGTACTGCAAGGTACCATACCTCAAAGGGAAGGCTGGGATTGAGTTTGGGGTGATGAATCATAAGGGGTTCAAAAATTTGGGGGTTTCTTTTTCTTTTTTTTTCTTTAAAATTTTCCATTTTAAGTTGGTTATTTCTGATTTATATTTAAAAGCAAATAATAATGATATGGCAGGAGATACACACCTAACAGGATGTGTAAATTATTAAATAATAAGTATTGTGCAATAGCAAGAAATTTTCAATTGCACAGTATTGCGCAATAGCAAGAAATCTTCAATTGCACAGTATTGCGCAATAGCAAGAAATATCCAATAGCACAATATTGCGCAATAGCAAGAAATTGTCAATTGAACAGTATTGCGCTAATAGCAAGAAATATTCAATTGCACAGTATTGCGCAATTGCAAGAAATATTCAATTGCACAGTATTGTGCAAAAGAAGACACTTTGTATAAATTGCTTATTTCTTGACCAATTTCAATGGGGTTTTATTCTTGAACTCTTGGGGTTCTTTAATATGCTGAATCTAATCGTATTAAGTTTTTGGATTTTGGGCCCCGTTTTAAATTGGTCCACATTGAGGTCCAAAAGGTCCAAAATTAAACTTTGTTTGATTTCATCAAAATTGAATTATTGGGGTTCTTTGATATGCTGAATCTAACCGTGTATTTAGATTCTTAGATTTTTGATTTTGGGCCCCGTTATCAATTTTTTCCACATTGAGGTCAAAAGGGTCCAAAATTAAACTTTGTTTGATTTCATCAAAATTGAATTATTGGGGTTCTTTGATATGCTGAATCTAACCGTGTATTTAGATTCTTAATTTTTGGTCCTGTTTTCAAATTGGTCTACATTAAGGTCCAAAGGGTCCAAAATTAAACTTAGTTTGATTTTAACAAAATTGAATTCTTAGGGTTCTTTGATATGCTGAATCTAAACATGTATTTAGATTTTTGATTATGGGCCCAGTTTTCAAGTTGGTCCAAATCGGGTCCAAAATTAAACTTTGTTTGATTTCAACAAAATTGAATATATGGGGTTCTTTGATATGCTGAATCTAACCATGTATTTAGATTTTTGATTTTTGGGCCCGTTATCAATTTTTCCACATTGAGGTCAAAAGGGTCCAAAATTAAACTTTGTTTGATTTCATCAAAATTGAATTATTAGGGTTCTTTGATATGCCGAATCTAACCGTGTATTTAGATTCTTAATTTTGGTCCCATTTTCAAATTGGTCTACATTAAGGTCCAAAGGGTCCAAAATTAAACTTAGTTTGATTTTAACAAAATTGAATTCATAGGGTTCTTTGATATGCTAAATCTAAACATGTATTTAGATTTTTGATTATGGGCCCAGTTTTCAAGTTGGTCCAAATCGGGTCCAAAATTAAACTTTGTTTGATTTCAACAAAATTGAATATATGGGGTTCTTTGATATGCTGAATCTAACCATGTGTTTAGATTTTTGATATTTGGGCCCGATATCAACTTTGTCCACATTGAGGTCAAAAGGGTCCAAAATTAAACTTTGTTTGATTTCATCAAAATTGAACTCTTGGGGTTCTTTGATATGCTGAATCTAACCATGTATTTAGATTTTGATATTGGACCATAGTAGGTGAATGTCCAATTTAAAATTTTTAAGTTCTTAGACCACATTCATTCTTTGTCAGAAACCTATGCTGTGTCAAATATTTAATCACAATCCAAATTCAGAGCTGTATCAAGCTTGAATGTTGTGTCCATACTTGCCCCAACTATTCAGGGTTCGACCTCTGCGGTCGTATCAAGCTGCGCCCATGGAGCATTTTATTCTTGCTGTTAAAATTCATGCAGTTGGTTTTCTAAATTTCCGAATACCACTAAACTAATATATGCTGGAACTATTATACTAATAGTATAATAGTCCCAGATACAAGTTGTAACAGGTTTGTGATCTTGTATGTGTACCATGTTTTGTAGAATGGTTAATAGTAAATTTGTTATTTTTTTATACGACCGCAAAAAATTTTTGTGGTCGATATTGGTATGACGTTGGCGTCGCCGTCGTCGATCCAAGACGCATTGGTTTTCGCACTCTAACTTTAGTTTAAGTGAATGGATCTCTATGAAATTTTACCATAAGGTTCAATATCACAAAAGGAAGGTTGGGATTGATTTTGGGGTTATGGTACCAACAGTTAAGGAATTAGGGGCCAAAGGGCCAAAAATAAGCATTTTGTAACTTCCAGACATAACTTGTGTGTTAGTGTATGGATCTCTCTGACATTGTACCACAAGGTTCCATATCACACAGGAATGCTGGGATTGATTTTTGGGGTTATTGCCTCCAAATTTTAGGAATTAGGGGCCAAAAAGGGCAAAAACAAGAATTTTTCTAGTTTCATGACAATAACTTGTGTGTAAGTGTATGGATCTTTCTGAAATTGTACTACAAGGTTCCATATCACCAAGGAAAGCTGGAATTGAGTTTGGGGTAATTGCCTGAAACGTTTAGGAATTAGGGGCCAAAAGGGGCCAAAAAGCATTTTCTAGTTTCCAGACAATTACTTGTGTTCAAGTGTATGGATCTCTCTGAAATTGTACTGCAAGGTACCATACCTCAAAGGAAGGCTGGGATTGAGTTTGGGGTGATAAATCATAAGGGGGTTCAAAAATTTGGGGGGGGGTTCTTTTTTTCCTTTTTTTTCTTTAAAATTTTCCATTTTAAGTTGGTTATTTCTGATTTATATTTAAAAGCAAATAATAATGATATGGCAGGAGATACACACCTAACAGGATGTGTAAATTATTATATAATAAGTATTGTGCAATAGCAAGAAATTTTCAATTGCACAGTATTGCAATAGCAAGAAATCTTCAATTGCACAGTATTGCGCAATAGCAAGAAATATCCAATAGCACAATATTGCGCAATAGCAAGAAATTGTCAATTGTACAGTATTGCGCAATAGCAAGAAATATTCAATTGCACAGTATTGCGCAATTGCAAGAAATATTCAATTGCACAGTATTGTGCAAAGAAGATACTTTGTATAAATTGCTTATTTCTTGACCAATTTCAATGGGGTTTTATTCTTGAACTCTTGGGGTTCTTTAATATGCTGAATCTAATTGTGTATTAAGTTTTTGGATTTTGGGCACCGTTTTAAATTGGTCCACATTGAGGTCCAAAAGGTCCAAAATTAAACTTTGTTTGATTTCATCAAAATTGAATTATTGGGGTTCTTTGATATGCCGAATCTAACCGTGTATTTAGATTCTTAATTTTTGGTCCCGTTTTCAAATTGGTCTACATTAAGGTCCAAAGGGTCCAAAATTAAACTTAGTTTGATTTTAACCAAAATTGAATTCTTAGGGTTCTTTGATATGCTGAATCTAAACATGTATTTAGATTTTTGATTATGGGCCCAGTTTTCAAGTTGGTCCAAATCGGGTCCAAAATTAAACTTTGTTTGATTTCAACAAAATTGAATATATGGGGTTCTTTGATATGCTGAATCTAACCATGTATTTAGATTTTTGATTTTTGGGCCCGTTATCAATTTTTTCCACATTGAGGTCAAAAGGGTCCAAAATTAAACTTTGTTTGATTTCATCAAAATTGAATTATTGGGGTTCTTTGATATGCCGAATCTAACCGTGTATTTAGATTCTTAATTTTGGTCCCATTTTCAAATTGGTCTACATTAAGGTCCAAAGGGTCCAAAATTAAACTTAGTTTGATTTTAACAAAATTGAATTCATAGGGTTCTTTGATATGCTAAATCTAAACATGTATTTAGATTTTTGATTATGGGCCCAGTTTTCAAGTTGGTCCAAATCGGGTCCAAAATTAAACTTTGTTTGATTTCAACAAAATTGAATATATGGGGTTCTTTGATATGCTGAATCTAACCATGTATTTAGATTTTTGATTTTGGGCCCCGTTATCAACTTTGTCCACATTGAGGTCAAAAGGGTCCAAATTAAACTTTGTTTGATTTCATCAAAATTGAACTCTTGAGGTTCTTTGATATGCTGAATCTAACCATGTATTTAGATTTTGGATATTGGACCATAATAGGTGAATGTCCAATTTAAAATTTTAAGTTCTTAGACCACATTCATTTTGTGTCAGAAACCTATGCTGTGTCAAATATTTAATCACAATCCAAATTCAGAGCTGTATCAAGCTTGAATGTTGTGTCCATACTTGCCCCAACTATTCAGGGTTCGACCTCTGCGGTCGTATCAAGCTGCGCCCTGGAGCATTTTATTCATATTCTTATAAGCAGTATGCACCCAGGATTCTAGTCTTGTATCTTGAGAATCTAAGATTTTTATATTATTACCTAATAAGTCTTTGAAGAAAGGATTGTAATACAAATCTGCCACAACCTGTCCATTATTACTTCACACAAAATATCAGTCCTAAACAATTACTGAACACCTGAGATTCATACATTTCATATGTAAATACCATTGGTAGATTGTGGTTCTTTGTCTAGTGGCATGTTTAACCCAAGGGTGTGTAGCAGATCAAATTGATGGGTTTACACTTTTTTATACAGCACTACATATTATAGCACCTTTTTTAACCAAAACCGAACAGTTATTACACTTTCCACTTCGATGAACTATATAAAGTCCACTGTGGGTTTGACAAATTGAGGTTTTGTTTTTTATGCGAATTAAATGAATTTTTATGATGATTTTTGGCATGATATTAATGACTTTTCAAACTTGTCAGGCGTAACTTGTCATAATTTTACACGTATGAATTCATTAAAAAACCAAATTAAATCATTAGGCTAATAAATGTCTTTATAATAAATTGTCAGTATGAAAGTGACAATCTATAAAATCTTAACAGTCACAATAAACAATAAAAGGTTCAGAGGTCAAGGTGTCCACCTGTACTTAGGATCGTCATAAAATTACTATTTTGATGAAGCAATTAAGACCTTGTATTGGTATTTTCTTCTTTTCCCAAAAAATACTAGTAGTAATTAGATCTGACAAGCAGCTTATAAGATAAAACAGTTTATTTGCTTCCTAAGGCACAGACCATTAATCTTTTTCTGGGCCATAGGTTTTTTTCTGGAGACCAACTTATTTTTTTGATAAAAAACAAATTATTGTTTAACATACAGGAACAAGATTTTTTTAAATCAATGTTATTTTTATTTTGTTTATCTGATTTTCAATAGAAACACTTCTCTACAGCAAAAAAAAATTTCTAGGAATTTTCTAATTAAAAAGATATTTAAAAAAATCCGATGCAACCCCACAAAAGATGAAAATTGGATGCTTAAATGACATCAGAAACCATTTAATTTGCAAAGAATATTTTCTCATCTGTCATTGATCAGAGCCACCTCTGTTTTTTGGCATTAAAACATATTAAACAATTAAATGTTCACCTATGATTCCCAATCAGCATGCTTAGATGATGATAAAAACATTAAAACAGCATAAAAACTTGAACAATGGGTTTTTGCATTGTTCCTCATACCATTAGCTTGATTTAAAAGTGGTTCCATCGTTTTGAATAAGCATGAAATATTTGCCACTGGACATAAACGTTAAGCCAATAATTATCAACCAATCATTTAACTGTTCCTATAAATACATGTACTTGATTCCAGTAGGAATACCCGATATCAGACAACGCCTGTTATGGAGGTTTGAAGTAGCCAATTTTTAGATATCAGTAAACTTCGGTTAACCTGCAAAAATTTCTTAGTTTTCTTTGGGGTTTGTTGGTCATACACTATCCTGTTGATTTTTGCCATCTTAATCTTCCTTGTACCAATTAGCTCGATACTCGTTTATGTGTTCGCTGTCTACGATAGTAGGGGGCATTTATGTTTTTTTCATTTGTTCGTCCGTCCGTCCGTTCGTCAATTCATCCTTTCCGTATCATGTTTCAGTTTTTAATTAAGGTAGGTAACCATGAAGTCTTGGTCACATAAACCTGAGATTACTATTACACGTGTGCTATAGTAATCTCAGCATAAACTTGAAGCTTGGTACACATGTTAAAAATGATGTGCACTTTTATGTTTATATTCCACCTTCTGGTTTTGACCCTGAATTATAGTTCACTTAGCATTGAAATGTGATAGTGTAAGTGGAGTTACTCGGAGCACGCATTCAAAATATACTTGTTTTTATACAACCGCAAAAATTTTTGTGGTCGATATTGGTATGACGTTCGCGTCATCGTCCGGCGTCGTCGTCGTCGTCCGAAGACACATTGGTTTTCGCACTCTAACTTTAGTTTAAATGAATGGATCTCTAGGAAATTTTACCATAAGGTTCAATACCACAAAAGGAAGGTTGGGATTGATTTTGGGGGTTATGGTACCAACAGTTAAGGAATTAGGGGCCAAAAGGGCCAAAATAAGCATTTTGTAACTTCCAGACAATAACTTGTGTGTAAGTGTATGGATCTCTCTGACATTGTACCACAAGGTTCCATATCACAAAGGGAATGCTGGGATTGATTTTGGGGTAATTGCCTCAAAATTTTAGGAATTAGGGGCCAAAAGGGGCAAAAACAAGCATTTTTCTAGTTTCAGGACAATAACTTGTGTGTAAGTGTATGGATCTTTCTGAAATTGTACTACAAGGTTCCATATCACAAAGGAAAGCTGGAATTGAGTTTGGGGTAATTGCCCTAAACGTTTAGGAATTAGGGGCCAAAAGGGCCAAAATAAGCATTTTCTAGTTTCCAGACAATAACTTGTGTTCAAGTGTATGGATCTCTGAAATTGTACTGCAAGGTACCATACCTCAAAGGGAAGGCTGGGATTGAGTTTGGGGTGATGAATCATAAGGGGTTCAAAAATTGGGGGATTTTTTTCCTTTTTTTTCTTTAAAATTTTCCATTTTAAGTTGGTTATTTCTGATTTATATTTAAAAGCAAATAATAATGATATGGCAGGAGATACACACCAAACAGGATGTGTAAATTATTATATAATAAGTATTGTGCAATAGCAAGAAATTTTCAATTGCACAGTATTGCGCAATAGCAAGAAATCTTCAATTGCACAGTATTGCGCAATAGCAAGAAATATCCAATAGCACAGTATTGCACAATAGCAAGATATTGTCAATTGTACAGTATTGCACAATAGCAAGAAATATTCAGTTGCACAGTATTGCGCAATTGCAAGAAATATTCAATTGCACAGTATTGTGCAAAAGAAGATACTTTGTATAAATTGCTTATTTCTTGACCAATTTCAATGGGGTTTTATTCTTGAATTCTTGGGGTTCTTTAATATGCTGAATCTAACCGTGTATTAAGTTTTTGGATTTTGGGCCCTTTTTAAATTGGTCCACATTGAGGTCCAAAGGGTCCAAAATTAAACTTTGTTTGATTTCATCAAAATTGAATTATTGGGGTTCTTTGATATGCGAATCTAACTGTGTATTTAGATTCTTAATTTTGGTCCCGTTTTCAAATTGGTCTACATTAAGGTCCAAAGGGTCCAAAATTAAACTTAGTTTGATTTTAACAAAATTGAATTCTTAGGGTTCTTTGATATGCTGAATCTAAACATGTATTTAGATTTTTGATTATGGGCCCAGTTTTCAAGTTGGTCCAAATCGGGTCCAAAATTAAACTTTGTTTGATTTCAACAAAAATTGAATATATGGGGTTCTTTGATATGCTGAATCTAACCGTGTATTTAGATTCTTAATTTTGGTCCCGTTTTCAAATTGGTCTACATTAAGGTCCAAAGGGTCCAAAATTAAACTTAGTTTGATTTTAACAAAATTGATATCTTAGGGTTCTTTGATATGCTGAATCTAAACATGAATTTAGATTTTTGATTATGGGCCCAGTTTTCAAGTTGGTCCAAATCGGGGTCCAATATTAAACTTTGTTTGATTTCAACAAAATTGAATATATGGGGTTCTTTGATATGCTGAATCTAACCGTGTATTTAGATTCTTAATTTTTGGTCCCGTTTTCAAATTGGTCTACATTAAGGTCCAAAGGGTCCAAAATTAAACTTAGTTTGATTTTAACAAAATTGAATTCTTGGGTTCTTTGATATGCTGAATCTAAACATGTATTTAGATTTTTGATTATGGGCCCAGTTTTCAAGTTGGTCCAAATCGGGTCCAAAATTAAACTTTGTTTGATTTCAGCAAAATTGAATATATGGGGTTCTTTGATATGCTGAATCTAACCATGTATTTAGATTCTTAATTTTGGTCCTGTTTTCAAATTGGTCTACATTAAGGTGCAAAGGGTCCAAAATTAAACTTAGTTTGATTTTAACAAAAATTGAATTCTTAGGGTTCTTTGATATGCTGAATCTAAACATGTATTTAGATTTTTGATTATGGGCCCAGTTTTCAAGTTGGTCCAAATCGGGGTCCAAAATTAGACTTTGTTTGATTTCAACAAAATTGAATATATGGGGTCCTTTGATATGCTGAATCTAACCATGTATTTAGATTTTTGATTTTGGGCCTTGTTATCAACTTTGTCCACATTGAGGTTAAAAGGGTCCAAAATTAAACTTTGTTTGATTTCATCAAAAATTGAACTCTTGGGGTTCTTTGATATGCTGAATCTAACCATGTATTTAGATTTTGGATATTGGACCATAATAGGTAAATTAAAAAAAATTAAGTTCTTAGACTACATTCATTCTGTGTCAGAAACCTATGCTGTGTCAAATATTTAATCACAATCCAAATTCAGAGCTGTATCAAGCTTGAATGTTGTGTCCATACTTGCCCCAACTGTTCAGGGTTCGACCTCTGCGGTCGTATCAAGCTGCGCCCTGGAGCATTTTATTGTCTGATGTACTTATCTGGTTAAGCCAGCCAAAAATGCTGTTCAGCTTATTTTACATTTATAAGTGAATCATGTCATATGTACTCCACTGTAAAAAAAAAATAATGGGTGTTGATTGAATTTCACAAAACTAGTTCCATCCGCCTATGCGTCTGTCCCTCGTCAGGAAACTCATGTCACCTTGTTTTTTATGTAATTTGCTTGATAGAAATTAGGGTGATTAAGAACCACACCATGGATAGCCATGCATAGAGGGTCGTGGTTCATCATTGAAGCATGCGGTAACCGCTAGTTGTCTGTTTTATCTAGTATTTGCAGAGCTATATCTCCATTTAAAATGATTTCTTGACATCAATAAAATAACGATACTGATGGGCTAGCTCATGTATGTTTTTATTTAGATATTAAAGATGGTGGTCTTAAATATTGGTTACAGCGTCAAATTCTTGTTAATTCGTGTGCCTAACCACCAGCCTATCTATTTATCTGGTTAAGTACAGATATTGATAATACCTCTCCAATTGAAGCACCACGACAAGATAACCATTCAGTGCCTTTGGTATTTTGATGCATTTCATTTATTGGTCTATCATTACACTACATAGAAAATCATAGCTTTAAAAAAAATTAATTATATTTCCCAATAAAATGCAACATCTATAATGACTGCACGTGCTATCAGTGGCGCCGTCCAAACAATGCATTAAAAACAAGCAACGATTTGATTTAAATCTTAATTTCATGGTTGTAGCATGGCAATTCAATGTTTCTTTTTGTAATTTTATAAGTGTATAAAAGCGTTGAACATGCGCACATTTCTAGTATGAAGCGCTTCCGCGCTTCCAAAAATGTGATTCGGTCAACGCTTTTACACCCAAATAAAATAACAAAAAGAAGCAATCAATTCTCATTAATAGATATAAATACGCAGATTGTCAAACTTGACGTTATGGTGTTTTTTTGTTTGGTCTTTTCGTTCAAATCAAACGTAGTTTGCGAGGTTTGAGGTCCAAGTTTAACTTTACTCTTGATTATTTTAGTCTACCAATTTCAAACTTCTATCTAAATTTAAATATATGAAAGATGAATGCCAATGAGACCACAAGGGTTGACGGGGTATAGAAATATGGTCATACCTTTGTCAATTTTTTGGCTGTGCGGGATGTATAAATACGCAGCACCCTTCGGGTCAGAATGGGAACGTTTTCCGATACCTCACGTAGCGGCAGTGCTACGCTCTCTGCATGTTATAAACCCTTGTAACAACTATCAAAGGTCTCCATAGGTGCTCTGATGCAAGGCAAAATTTCTGTCCCTATCCAATATACCTCATTTCCAGTGGCAGTCTAAATTTCCCGCCCTTCATCCCGGTCGACCCCTATAACAGGACATCCATATTGAATTAGTTGTTAATTTGTTCTCGTCCTGAACATGCATGAAATATTTGCCACTGGATGTTAAGCAAATAACAATGAACCAAGCCAATGAGACAAATATTTATGGCAAAGTTCAGGGGACAAGAAAGTAAACAGCAAAAATGTAAAATGAACAAAACCACTGTGGTATAGAAAGCTATAAAAGGCCCGAGAACAAAACATGAACCAATTCAAAAGAAAACTTAGGGTCTGATTTATTCAATTCAATATTTTATTGGAAAGAGCACAATAGAGGCGTGATCCAAATACAGACAATAATATATTCAACAATAACAGATTTAAGCAACCAACGACAACCACTGGACTACAGGCTTGGGTTGTTTTATGCGATATCAGAGGTTTTAGCATCATGATGTATACAAGTCATAGAGTATATCGATCTACAATTCTTTACGCTTCTTCTGTGATTGTTTTATAGATTGGTTTTTGCAATAATTTACTGTATCACTAGCCTGTCAACACTGATGTTGTGAGTTCGAACCCTGCCAGTTGCAGGTGCGTTTAACTTCGATCATAATTGACTAGGTTTGCCAGTTTTTCTGTTGAAGGTCGGTGATTTTCTCCGGGCATACCGGCTTCCTCGACCAATAAAAACTGCCCACCACGATAGAGCCAAGAGTGCTCAATGTGGCGTTAAACACCAACAATCAATCAACCAATCTTCTTGCAATATTATATTGCAGTGATTATATTTTTTTTCATATTATAAGTAATAATCCAAACATAGTACACTACAATTGAACTTTGGTGGATAGTTGTCTCATTGGTAATCATACCACATCTCCTTATTTTTATATATATAATAACTTTTTCCATCGTTTGGTTGAAAAAAAAAATTATCAGTTTTTACTTTATACATACTTAATACATTTAAAGTATTTTCCAGTTACAATTAATGTACTATCTGTTTTGTGTAAACACCCAAAGGCAATGGATGCTATTAAAATATATTATACATTATATCATAGAAAGTATCATTAAATTATGTATTCCGGATTGGCAAAAAACAATCACACATTAATAACACATGCTTAACTGTCACATCGAGTCAAGCATAAGGATTGTACAATTGTGTAAATTGTCAATTGTTTTGTCAGTTCAGCTTGTGATATAGTATACCAGGTGTGGAATGATCCTAGAGGGTTATAATGGACAGATCTTAGTGACGTGTTTGTAATACAACTTGATTTTACTGTTCAATATTGTCTGACCTAAGGAAAGTGCAGAATTATATACACGTAGAATTTAAATCAAACGTCTGTGGCAAGTGATCTTATATAGTTTATATTATTTTGTTCTGTTTCTTGCTGTACTCCCTTTTTGTACGTTTACATAGTACATTAATAAAATCGTTATTGTGTCCAATTTGTTAGATTGCTTCCATGATATATAATTCCTAACCCTTTTTGGGTAGTTCTTTTTTTTTTTTTTAAGTGACAAAAGCGAGATATGGTGATCCAACATTCCGTCTGCGTCGTCGGCTTCTTCAACATTTAAATTCAGTCTGGAGTTAACATTGTTTTCAGACATAAATGTCAAACCTTCATTGAATTTATTGAAATGTTGACAGAAACTTTTTCAAACTTGATCAAAAGACGCAATATTTACAGCATTAACAGAACCAATTTTACTGGACCAGATGCGCATTTAGACAATAAATGTCACTTCAGTGATGATCGAGGCAAAATATTTAAAAATTCAGAACTTATTTAAAAACTGAAGAGCTGATAAAAGTAAAAAGGACACAAACTATAGACAAAGCTGGACAAGGAATGAGAGCTGTGCATGAGGGAGATATATTCCTCAGTTTAAATTAATGCCCAAAATTTTGTAATAGCACATTGCAATAACACAATATCCGTATTTGCATGCTAGTACCGAAGTATATAAATCTCAGATCCAATGCCTTATTCATATAACATGATACTAAAGTATCAAGAGAATTTGTTTTGATTTTTTTCATATTTCCGTATTTTCCTGATTAATTGACGTTGTTCTTTTGCATTTGAAATTAAGATACATTAAGGTTAACGTTTTTGAGACAACAATAACGTTGTCAAACCTTCATAGAAGTTTACAAAACACGGACTGCTGCTTCTCCATGATCAACAGACCGTATCCTTAGCAAAAATGTGAAAATGTATGAAATTAATTTTTCCATATTTAACTGCTTTTCGTATTAAACTTTGAAGGAGGCTTTTTTATAATTAAGACATAAAATCTGAAGCAACATTTTGATAATAAGGTTTTTTTTCATTTTAAAGAATTTTACTGATAAATGGACTGAGTTCAATTAAGTTAGCATTTGTATACAGTCTGGGGCTATTTCTGTTTTTATACATAAAAGACTTTTCGAGATCTTCATGGAATGTTACAGAACTTGAACTGAGGCCTCATGAAAAAAAGCATCTCAAGAAAAGAGTTCTTTTTATTTTTGTCGAGCCTGCGACTTTTGTCGCAGAAAGCCCGACATAGGGATAGTGATCCGGCGGCGGCTCTGGCCACGGCGGCGTTAAATAACTACTTAAAAGCTTAATATTTCAGAACGTAGAAGACCTGGATGCTTCATACTTTGAATATAGATACCTTATGTTTTGAAGTTTCCGTCTGTCATATGTCCTTTCTCCTTGACCTCATTTTCATGGTTCAGTGACTACTTGACAAAAAAGTTAAGATTTTTAGTAATGTTAATTTCTCTCTTATTATGAGTAATAGGATAACTATATTTGGTATGTGCATACCTTGCACAGTCCCCATGCCTGTCAGACAGTTTTCACTTGACCTCGACCTCATTTCCTGGATCAGTGAACAATGTTAAGTTTTCGTGGTCAAGTCCATATCTCAGATACTATGACAATAGGTCTACTATATTTGGTGTATGGAATGATTGTAAGGTGTACATGTCCAACTGGCAGGTGTCATCTCACCTTGACCTCATTTTCATGGTTCAGTGATTAAAGTTAAGTTTTGTGTTTTGGTCTATATTTTCTAATACTGTATGCAATAGGTCAGCTATATTTGGTGTATGGAAATATTTAATGATGTACATGTCAGTCTGGCAGGTTTTATTTGACCTTGACCTCCTTTTCACGGTTCATTGCTCAATGTTAAGTTTTTGTGTTTTGGTCTGTTTTTCTTAAACTATAAGCAATAGGTCAACTATGTTTGGTGTATGGAATGATTGTAAAGTGTACATGTCTGTCTGGCAGGGTTCATTTGACCTTGACCTCATTTTCATGGTTCAGTGGTTAAAGTTAAGTTATTGTGTTTTGGTCTATTTTTCTAATACTGTATGCAATAGGTCAGCTATATTTGGTGTATGGAAATATTTTATGATGTACATGTCAGTCTGGCAGGTTTTATTTGACCTTGACCTCATTTTCACAGTTCATTGCTCAATGTTAAGTGTTTGTGTTTTGGTCTGTTTTTCTGAAACTATAAACAATAGGTCAACTATGTTTGGTGTATGGAATGATTGTAAAGTGTACATGTCTGTCTGGCAGGTTTCATTTGACCTTGACCTCATATTCATGGTTCATTGGTCAATATAATGTTTTTATGGTTTGGTCTGTTTCTTGTATACTATAAGCAATAGGTCAACTATATTTAATGTATGGAATGATTGTAAGTTGTACATGTATTTCTGGCTTGGTTTATCTGACCTTGACCTCATTTTCTTGGATCATGATAAGTTAATGTGATACTTGTAGTAAAACTTTATATTTAGGGCTATCAAAATAAAATCAATGGTATTAAAGTAGGCGAGACATTTTAGCTTGAGCACAATTTTATTTTTAATGATAAATGAACTTTTTGGCAGTCATCATTCATTTTCTGAAGTAAATCCTAAATACTGCATGCATGGATGGAGAATAAAAAGGCATATAGTACCAGTTTTATTAGACTGGTATACTCTTGTTTTCCCGTACATTTGGTCCCCTGTGAAAACAGCATTAAGAGAAATCTTAAAAGAACTTTATGTGAAACAAACATTTTCCTTAAATTTTGACATACTTTTGTCTCATGATATACAGAATGATAAAATAAATGACTCTGTCTGTAGAAATCTCATGCTACATAAAATTTTACATAATCTTACATAATTTTCTTCATTATTTATATTTGTCATATTTTCATTAATTATTATACTTTTATTTCACTTAAGGACATATTTGTTAAATTTTGTAGTTTTCATTCGTAATTGATAAATTGTGTCTTGTTTCATCAAATGATTCTATGTATCATTATTATATATTTAAGAGATATTTCTGGTATTTTTTCAAATTATGACATATAATAAATAAAGTTCTTTCTGTTCCGTCATTTATTTTGTTAGATAAAAGATTTGTTCTAAATCCAAGACACTATCCTTTACAATAGGCAGTGGTCAAATCATAACTACCACCATCTTGAAGGACCCATATACATTAATTTTTAAAGCATGGTTCCTTCTGTTTAAACTCACTTTTCAATTGCTTATAATATTGAAATTCTAAAACGTTTTTTTGTCTATTTATGACTTGATGAAATGCAAAAGAAGGACTTGTTTGGGCAGGGTCCTTTACTTAACTGTTGACAAATTATAAAAAAAAAAAAGAAAAATGAGTCACCAAAGTTGAAATCGGGGACAACCACTGAAAAAGTAAATGTAGGATAGGGGGAATACTTTTGCTTTGCAACCTACAGGCCCCTCTACTTGTTGCAAGAGTTCGTTAACATAAAGTAAACAAAGCACTTTTGCTATACAACTAATGTCATTTAATGTCCGTATTATGACCGGACGTGGCTGCACTGCAAAACGGACAAATTTCTTTAGCATGTGTTTTACTGCCAGACGGAAGTTTCAGTGACCATAATCAAATGGCCACAATCAACCGTAGGTATCCTTACATTTGGAAAAAAAGTCCTGTTAAACTGATATGAAATTTTCGTTGTCAATTTCAGATAAATATAAGAATCTGCAGGTTGAATATCAAGAAGCAGTTAAAACAGCACAAGAGCAGAAACAATTGATTACCCAACTGGAAGAAGATCTCAGAAGTGTCAATGCTTTGTCATCCATGTTTAGAGGTACACCAGAAGGACAGAATGTACTGACACCTGGTGGTGAGGCTGAAATGGTGGCAGAGGTAGTGAAAGATGTTGCAGCCCCAGGTAAAGTGCAAATATATTTAATTTGCAAGCAAGAAAACTATGTGAAACTAAAATATTATTCCACAAAAATGACTGTATACGTATATATATGCTTGTACTGTAAATGCTATATCATTATAGTAATGAAAATGATATACTTAGTCCGTATATTTAATACTGTTATATTGTATTATTTTTTTTTTCATTTGCTTGATTATGCTTATTTATCTCGCTTGTCTGATTATGTGCCACTATAGACAAATATAAAAAAAAATATGAAAAAACTTCAATAATATTGCTCTTCGTGTTTGTGCACTTTGAACAAACAGAAGAATTATTATAAAACAGTTCAGTATTTAAAGTAAGGAAGAAGAATCCAGCTTTTACAATTTGTTGTCATTATTATGTTTTGACATTTCAGTTGCAATCACCATAGATCCTGCCAGCAAAACAGCTGCTGATTCCCTGTTGCCCATAATACAGAGCCAGCGAGAAAGGTATAGACTTAGAGCACAGGAGTTGGAAGCAGTAAGTATACTTTTATTGTACCAATGTCCGTATTGCTGTACTCATATCTCATTTGTCTAATTGCAAAAAGTTGTGATTTAGTCATGAGTTTGTTGGTCCCAGAGTTTATATTCATACAAGTAATCAATGTTTGAAATTGAATAAAACGTAGATCATATTTCTGATTATTCGTGTGCTGATGATTTAACTTCTGCATCAATTGAATTTGAAACTCTCTCCGTCTAAATTAGCATTGGATGATATTGATTAATCTATTCAATTGGTTTTGTAGTCAATCTTTTTTAAGAACAATCAGGGCTTTTAATTTTTGCTAGTAGCGTTCCTGATAAGGAAATATTCCAGATATTTACTTCCAGAGCACCTAAGATCACCCCCGGTTTTTGGTGGGGTTCGTGTTGCTCAGTTTTTAGGTTTTTATGTTGTGTTCTGTGTACTGTTGTTTGTCTTTCGGTCTTTTCATTTTTACAGTGACGTTGTCAGTTTGTTTTCGACTTATGAGTTTGAATGTCCCTTTGGTATCTTTCACCTCTCTTTTGCATAAACAAAAAATCGCGATATATACTCCATATGCAGGCGCTGCTGGAATGTTGTTACATAGAAATATGAAGTTCACAATTTGGAAGCTGAAATCTTCTTTTTTTTTGTAAAGTTTTGTTCTCAACCGACCCTCGTTGTAAATTTCTAGATGTCAGTCAAGATATGAGGCAGACTTAACTGTATCTGTTATTTCAAGTTCGATGGGATAAATGCGTTCAAAATAGTGTAAGTAAGTGTACAACAACAAAATAAAAGCATTTAAGGGGTTTTCTTTGATTCTTGAGATTTCAAAAGTGGAAGTATTTTCTTCTTTAAATTTCTTCTAAACTTTAGTTAGTATTAAGTTATTGAGGTACAGGTTTACTAGTCACGTTCATAAAATATTTTCAGCAAACCCTTGGTCAACAACAGCAAGTATCATTACTCCAGAATGAAATTGATAAGCTGAGGTCCGATAATGTGAAGTTGTATGAGAAAATTCGATTCCTTCAGAGCTACCCACAGGTAAAGTTCTATATCAATATGTAGAAGTTCAAAGCAAAGTGTGGAATTTACTCCGACTCTGTTTTTTTGGAAAGACAAGTATCATGCTATTTTATTGAAATCAAATTCAAGTTCATATCAAATTTTGTGACAATTAAATTATCTTGTGTCAGTACACTTTTGTTTGTTGGTTATTTAAAAAAAAATAATGAATTGGATCGGTATTTGTATTGCTGAAAATGACGAAAATATGTATTTTCAATTGATTATTTATGAATAAATATAAGCCACTGGTTTAAGTGATTTATTAGATTCTAAGGAACATGCAGAAATAAATTGGGTTTTTATAGACTGGAGGTACATCAAATCAATCTTTTACAAAAGTGTGTCTGATTTTTGCATGTATCAAACAACCATAGCTGTCATCGCGACAAAAATCATGGGGAACTCCTGTCTATTTTTACCGGCATCGTCAAAGTCGAAAACAAGCATAGTTACCGCTCGACTCCGTCCGTCTGTCCGTCCACAAGACTTTAGGTCGAAAACTTTCGTCAAAGTTTGTTTGGCTTCTATGAAAGGGAATGATTTAATATTTGGTCTGCAGCTTCATAACGTTGAGTTGTAGAGAGTAAGATATTTTAACATCAGCCGTGCATTCACTTCCTGCTTGCCAATAGTTAAATTTACAACACTTATTGTATTTGGGAAATTTTCGTCAAACTTTTCTTTGCTCTTACTGAAAGGAATCATTTGAATTTTTTGCCTGGAGCTTGATTGTGTTCAGTTATAACGAGTCAGCAATTTTTACATCCCTGATGCAGCCACTTCCTGTTTGCAGATATTTTGAAATTCTACAACAAATATTGTACAAGGAAAATTTCATCTCATTTTGTTGTCTTATTGAAAAGAAATTATCAGTTATGCTTCAGTATACATGTCACCTCAATCAATTACATGCAAAGACGCAGGCAAAGACTGGGTATGGGTCTTGTTGCCTCTATGGAATTCCAAGAAAAGTTATTTATGGCATTTTTGGCATATGAGGTTGGCAGCAGCATATTAAAGTTTGGCTTTCATAGGTATTGGTCGAGGAATCCTCTAAACCTGCTTTCTTTGGGAACCCTGTTCTCGATTTTTTCCCTGAAATTTTGTTTTAAGAGTTTACCTTATTTTATAGACTCATGTGGTGCGCATAATGAATACAGTTCATGCATAATCGCTCCTTTCCAATATAGATCATTGGTTATACCCATCGTAGTCTTGGTATTTGGATACTTTTTCCAAATGTTTGGTGAATCGTTTGGAGGTTTTGTTTTTTTTACATTTTTGTGTCATTTTAAAAGACGAAACACTATATTTGTTTGTTCAATCTAAAAAAATAATTAGTCCGTACAATGGCTAGATGCCAAGTGAGAGTTACATGCACTAGTAAATACATTTCAGATTGAAAATGCCATTTTGATCTGTAAAAAACTTAAAAGACTACTTCCAATTAATAGTCATTTTCAATATTCTCAGACATTTCAACTGATGTACAAAGTCAACAAAGATTCTAGGCTTATACATCAGTACATTTCAGACATGCCACATGCAGTCAATTTTGGAGTTGTCAGTGCTAAACAACTCAAACTCTTAACACCACTCAATATGTTTTGTCCCCCGCACAACACGTTGTGGGGATATAGAAATACCAGGCTTCTGTCCGTCCGTCTGTCCGTCCGTCTTGTTAGCGCTCTCACGTGAACAATCCATGCAAGATTTTTATGAAACTTAATTCATAGGTTCATATAAGCAATGTCTTGGACGAGTTCGAAAATCAGTGCCGATCAATTATTTTTAAAAGAGTTATGCCCTTGGAAACATTAATAATTTGGAAAATTTCATCGTTAGCGCTCTCATGTGTACAATTCTTGCCAGATTCTTATGAAACTTAAACCATGGGTTTATATCAGCAATGTCTTTAATGAGTTCGAAAATCTGTGCCGATCAATTATTTTTTTAAAAGAGTTATACCCCTTGGAAACATTAATTATATGGAAAATTGCATTGTTAGCGCTCTCATGAGTACAAATCTCGCCAGAATTTTATGAAACTTATTTCATAGGTTTATATTAGCAATGTCTTTAACAAGTTCGAAAATCAGTGTCGATCAATTATTTTTAAAAAGTTATGCCCCTTGGAAACATTAATTATATGGAAAATTGCATAGTAATTGCTCTCGCATGTACAATTTTTGCCAGATTTTTATCAAATTTTTATTAAAAGTATATAACAGCCATGTCTCAGACAATTTCAAAAATAAGTGCCGATCAAATATTTTTAATGAGTTTCCCTTGGAAATATTGAATATATCAGAAATTGCTCTCAAGTCTTCAAATCTCTAGTAAGATAATTTTAAAAAGTTTTAAAGAACAAAAATGTTTTTCTAGCTATTGTCCTTGGACAGAACAGATAAAATATGTGCAACGCGGGGGACATTGGAACTCTGTTTTATTATTGTTATACATTTCAGTCTAAAACTTTTTAAGTGTGAGGCAGTGAGCCTTAACTTAATGTGTTTTTTATGCAGAGTAGAACAGCAAGGGATGATGGAACTGAACACAGATATGCTACACACTATGAGGAGAAACTGGATCCATTTTCAAAGTTCAGCAGAACGGTAAGGTTTTGGCATGCCATGGTGTCACATCAGTTTTATAAGAAAAACAAAGACTAAACTAATCAAAGATACCAAACTTATAATTTGGTACACCAGACGTGCGTTTTGTCTACATAAGACTGGCCAGTGGCGCTCGAATCAAAATCGTTGGATGACTCAAATCAAGTACGAAAGTAAGATCCTTAAAAACCGAAAATTACGAAAAGTTGTACAGAAAAAAAAGTATAAATGGCCAAAGAAAGTAGGAAGTTGAAGAGCATTGAGGACCCAAAATCCCAAAAGGTTTTGCCAAATACAGGTAAAGTATTCTATTCCTGGGGTAGAAAATCCTCAGTATTTTGAAAAACTCAAATTTTGTTTACAGTTAATTTATAATTATGAACATATCAATGATAATTCATGTCAACACAGAAGTGCAGACTACTACACCAACAGAAACATGAGAAAGGAGATCTTTGATCTTAAAAGTAATATTGCGATATCAGAGCCATGTAAACATAAAACTGTTCTTATACATACTAAAAAAAGAAGTCTACAGTTCTAGAATTAAATTGAATAAATTTATTGTTGTTTTTTACCTCTTGTATACCGTAATATATTCATGTGTAAACCCTTTTATGGAATTTCATGAAATTTTATTCAAGTATATTAAATTAGCATTTCATATATAGTTGCATTGTACTGGTAAAGGAGATAACATTATTGATTGAATTTTCAGGAAAAACAGAAGCGATACATGAATCTCAAACCATATGATAAAATAACTCTCAGCATGGTAAGATCAAAATTTCTTCAGTAAATGTAGGTTTTCAAAAGGATGACCTTTGTAAAAAGAATTTTTTAGATTCGAGATCTGAAAATTGCTTTTACAGGGAAAAATACTAACGGGTTTAATAAACTGGAAATAAATATTATATTCTTGAGAAAATAGTAGTCCAGTACTGGCCACAACACACTTTGTACACTTGTGGAAGATCTGATGTAAGAAATAAAAAAGTAAGGTTCCAACTCCCTCAGGCCAAGTTGACCTTAGATATGGCTATTTTGGTCACTCTTGGTCATATAACTCCTGATGTTTTACGTATTTATACATCCATGGCTTTCAATGATATAAACACTTGATAAATTTCTTGGGTCCGAAGCGCTTTTCTGGATTTACCTTCATCGGGCATACTCAAACCTAAACATTTGAAAACCAGGAATGTGCAAATATTCTGAAAAGTAAGAAAATATATAACCGAAAAGGACTTAAAAGAATTGCCAAATTCATCAGAGGTCAATTTTGCCTGAAGGAGTTTGAAGTTTCTTAACATTTTCTTAATTAATAAATGGGAATTATCAATAACTATATGTTGCAAATCATGTCAGTACCAAAGCACTGACTTCTGAGCTAGGAATACCCTCAGGGAGTAACAGTCCATAAGCAGCGGTATCGACCCAGTGCTTATAAATTCCAAATATTTAAGTTTGAGCGTTCCTGATGAAGGTAAATACAACAAAACATTTTGGAAGTACGCAAACTATCTAGTGATATTTTAATTTTCAGCATTTTCTCGTACAAGACTTTATTAGTCTCATGTCTCTTGAATAAATAATTTGATTTGCAAGAAAGAAACGCAATTACACACTGCATGATTGTGCTTTTTATAAGTATACTTTGTTTGCAAATGAATGATTGATTGTTGGTTGCTTAACGTCCAGTGGCACATATTTCATGGATGTTCAGGACGAGAAGAAATTAACAATATATAAAATAGGTAGGTCCTGTAAAAGTAAAATAAAACAAAATACCGAACTCCAAGGAAAACTGGCTACGGTTACATTGAAATGTAACAATAATAAAAAGTTATTGTTACATTGCGGAATACAGGGTTGGATAAGGAACCGATTAATTACAATTTAGTAATAATATTCATATCTACGATTACGTTGTGTTATTGTTACGTTAATGCACTTCAATGTATGCTGGGACTAGTAATATATGTATTAAAATAAAACTTGAAAACTTTATTTGAATTTTAAAATATTGCATACAATTTTTAAATTTTAGTTTACAATTGCAGTTTCTACACATCCAGTATGGTTAGTTCACTGCTAGCAAACTTTGCTTTTGATGTATCATTTTTCTAGAACTGCGTTTGTATAACTGTATAAAATTTGAGTCTTGACATTGTTTTAGTTTCAATTCAAACGCATCCCAAGTTTTGAATTTTTCACCCAAAACAAATTTGGTAATAGGAATCCTTCATCCATTGTTCAAAGTATAATGATAGTAAATAAGGGTAGGTGTGCAGTTAAATACATAGAAGTGAACACTTTTCTTCTTAACATCGAACCATTGAACTATATTTTTCGCCTTTGGCACTACTAAACTGTAGTAGTATCTTGAAGAACATTAAAACAATTAATACTTAAAACTATTTAAACACTATTTGTTGAATAATAATAATAATAATAATAATAATAATAATAATAATAATAATAATAATAATAATGATAATATCATTATTATTATTACTATTACTATCAGGTACATATCGAAGAATTAAGCAACAAAACTAAAGAATGTGAAAGTTTAATAAATCTAATGTAACAATAACACAATGTAACCGTGATACGAATATTATTGTTGAATAATAATAATAATAATAATAATAATAATAATAATAATAATAATAATAATAATAATAATAATATTATTATTATTACTATTATTATCAGGTACATATCGAAGAATTAAGCAACAAAACTAAAGAAGGTGAAAGATTAATAAATCTAATGTAACAATAACACAATGTAACCGTGAATACGAATATTATTGTTACATTCATAATTAATCAGTTCCTTACCCAACCCTGCATTCCGGCAATTAGTCTCCAATGTAACAATAACTTTTTATTATTGTTTAATTTCAATGTAACCGTAGCCAGTGCCAAACTGGAAACTGGAAGTGCTTTATCAAATGGCAAAATCAAAAGCTCAAACACATCAAACGAATGAAAAACAACTGTCATATCCCTGACTTGGTATAGGAATTTCTTTATGTAGAAAATGGAGGCCGTCCGGGATGAAGGTTGGGGACATTTTGACTGCTTCTGGAAATTAGGGTTTATTGGATAGGCACAGAAGTTTTCCTTGTAACAGTCCATCTACGGACCCTTCAATAAGTTGTTTCATGTGTTCTTAACGTGCAAAGAGCGTGGCATTCTCTTTACGAGATATCGGATTTAATGTCCCCATTTTGACCGGACATGGCATTCTCTTTACACGAGACATTGGATTTAACATCCCCATTCTGACCGGACATGGCTGCGATTTGTACTTCTCGCACAGCCAAACACGCCCTACTTTGGCAAAGGTTTTCTGCCAGTCGGAAAAGACCAAGTGACCATATATCTACTCCCCATTCAACCTGTGGGGAATTGTAAATGGTGAATGTTAAATGTATTTAAATATTCAGGTTACATTCTGTTTTCTGAAATTTCAACCATACCTAAAGTGAATAAAGAACTAAGATACAGTCATTGTAATTGAAGCGGTAATTTTTACTGAATTTACAAAATGAGTGAGTAGAATGAGTACATATTAAATCCGAACATAACACAGTGGTAGTATTGTAAGACACTTTTGTGAACCTTATGTTCAGAATCAAATGTTAGGAAAGCCAAGATGAAATAGTACATTTAATTGACGTTGTGAGGAGAACAACTAAAAGGACCCACTTTTTATCAACTTATTATGTGTGGGAGAGGTCCTGAATCTTTATTTTTGGAACATATGCAATTTGTTTCAAGTGAGACCTAAATGAGTTAAGCCTTTTTCAACTGATTTTTATAGTTCGGTCTTATGTTATACTGTTATATCACTGTCCCAGGTTAGGGGAGGGTTGGGATCCCGCTAACATGTTTAACCCCGCCACATTATGTATGTATGTGCCTGTCCCAAGTCAGGAGCCTGTAATTCAGTGGTTGTCGTTTGTTCATGTGTTACATATTTGTTTTTCGTTCATTTTTGTACATAAACAAGGCCGTTAGTTTTCTCGTTTGAATTGTTTTACATTGTCATTTCGGGCCTTTTATAGCTGACTATGCGGTATGGGCTTTGCTCATTGTTGAAGGCCGACGGTGACCTATAGTTGTTAATTTCTGTGTCATTTTGGTCTCTTGTGGACAGTTGTCTCATTGGCAATCATACCACATCTTCTTTTTATAAAGTCATTGCAAGTGTCCAAGCACCGAGTTTGTGTCTAATTATACTACAATTGCAGTGGCAATGTCCAATAGTAGTTAACCTTGATCAAACGACTTGAAAGAGTCTAATCGTTTAGAGTTAATTCTTAGAAGTAGGTACGATACGCTTAGAAGATAGCAATGTTTGAAATGTGCTTTTGACGCAGTGGACTTCAGTTATGATCGAATGAAGACAGTTGGACGGTCAAATCTATAACGAAGTTGAAGAGCAATGAAAACAAACACTTTCCAAAAGTTTCCGAAATAGGGCTAAGACAATCTATGCCAGGGTATGAAACATTAGTGTTTCGATTACCACAACATCTAATAAACAGTAAATTTACGGAAAATGGCCGTATCGGTGATGTTTCATGTCAACACAAAACAGGAATCAGGTTGTATTTTTGTTATTGATCAATCCGTTTTTTTATATTCAAATTCAAGTAACACATCAAATGATAGACAATGACTGGTAGATTTTATAACTTTCTCAAACAATTTGATTCAAAGGCGCTATTTTAACAGTCTGTGCACCTATATTTTTAATGAAATTTTATCCTGCACATGTATACAGTAGTCAACAGTAAAATTGCTTATCCATAGGTACGCTAGTTAGTGGAGGAAAGAATAGATTACTATGTTTTTCAATGTACAATGCTTTTTTTACAGGAAGATTTATCCTGGGAAACAAGACCGCAAGGACCGTGGACGTTTTTACACAATACTGCTTCACACATTGATTTTCTTGGTAAGACAAATGTTGGGAAGTTGAACAGGAAAGAGCGTCTGCTTATTCAGACAAGATGAAGGGCAAGATAAAATTAAACTATCAAAATTGATTGACAAAAATATTGATTTCTTGAAGTTACATCTTTGTTAACAGTATTATATGGTTAAAAACATTACTAGTGAACTTATTACGATTTTTTGTGATAATGATGCGGATAATAAAAGAACTTTTGATATAAGATTTACGTGAGAAAGTTAACTCCTACAAAAGTGATGTTGACGTATAGACACATTCCGCACATTTTACACTTGATGTATTGCTCAGATGTCAGAGTCAATATTATCAAATATCATATAGCAACATTGTTAAATGACTGTGACAAACTTACGAAAATTTGTCATACATGGGTCTATTTTTCCACCAGAAAATTAACCAACAATTTGTAATGACTACCATAAAATATGATTTTACTGAAATAAAAAATCTATGACAATCAGGAAGTAATACACTGGAACAAACTCTTGAAAATAAAGAAAAAAATGCGATATATACAACATGGTAGATGCATGTATTTGTATACTGTGGATTCTGTTTATTAGTGTAAAACCAATTTTCGAGGATTTCGAGGGTAAAGTGGAATCACGAATTGAAACGATTAACAAAGCAAAGTACGAATATTCTAAGGCTTGTATGCAGACTTTGGCAAAACCCATTTTGCCTCAATCCAGGAAAATTGATACCCTCGAAACTAATTGAATCCACAGTACCAAGAAACATATAATGCATATATATGGATAATTTTTCGTCATTTGCTTCTAATGTGGAAAACTATAACATTGTAGTTAAAACTGTACATTTATTTTGTATGTTTAATCAGGTACTGTATAAGCTAGCCCACACAGAATCTTGTAAGCGAGACATGGCTGCTGATTGGCATGAAAAGTAAGTCATAATTATGTTTATCATAAGTTAAATGATCAAGAATTTAGTAGAGATTATTTTCAAAACATTACAAAAAAATATACTAAAGGGAGGATACAAATTCATAAGTAGAAACACTCATCAAAGATACCAGGCTTATAATTTGGTTCGCCAGGAGCGCGTTTCGTTTACATAAGACTCATCAAAATCGCTCGAATCAAAACAGTTGGAAGGCAAATCAGATAAGAAGTTGAAGAGCATAAAAATCGAAAAATTCGAAAAATGTTGCCAAATTCAGCTAAGGGAGCAACCATTTAACTTCAAGGGATGGGGTGGGGTAATGGTTTTTATCTGAGTCAGAATATATTTTTGTGCAAAGTGCGAACATTTTTTAGTTTTTCGACGCTATCAATCAAATTTTTATTTCAAAATTTAGCAGTATAAGGTATGGGGAAAATATTTTTTTTGTCATCTGCTTGACCACAATATTTTTTCATCAAATTGGGGATCAGAATATTTTTAGGAAAACCATAAACCCCTTGAAGTTAAATGGTCGTTCTCTAATGCAAAACAAAGAATAAACAACGCGAACCCCACTAAAAATCCGGGTAGTGATCTAAGGTTCTCCGGAATGGTAAGCAGATCCTCCTCTTCATGCACAATGATGGAACAATAATCTAACCCATAAACATAATTACATGTCATATTTGTTATTATACAGTCTTTCAATGCAACATTTTATCAATAAATTGTCGGTTGCTAAACCAGAATTAGAATACAGTCATTTGAAACAGGTTAACAATTTTGTATGATGTTTAAATTAAATGTTTATACCTATGGGACTAAAGCTGAAAATGACTCATAGAATTCTAGTTTTTCAATCTGACAAGATCATTACACAGAGTGTCTTCTTTTGTGTTTATGAAAGTTTTGTTAACTTAAATTTCAGGTATGCAGACCATATGATGAAAGTTCATGGACATAAAAATTGAAGAAAGAAATTGCTACAAGTCGAAGCCAGACAGAAATATATATTTAATTTAAATTGTAAACAAACTATGACTGCATGGGGGTTAACATTTCAATACTAGTATATTTGAGTATGAAAGATTTATTCTAATTAAACTATCCATGGGCTATCTTATGAAATTTGGGTGGGATAATGTTTTTCATATCTACAATCAAATGGACATAAATTAACTAAAATTAATAAAGAAAACTGTTTTTGTAGTGAACATCACAAATCTGCAACAGACATGAAATTAATAAAGAACCAATTAGTATTCCGTGATTATTAATGTTCAAGATTGGAATTAGTACACTGAAATAAATGTTCAAGCTGAAGGAATGAAAAAAGTAAAATGAAAATATTCAACAGTAATTTTTATATTCAAAATTAAGTGATAACAAGTCTGTTTTGATAATTGTTCTAACATGGTTGAATGCTATCTAAAAAATGCTGAAGTAGCAACAGTATTGGTATGCTGTCTCTAAGATACATAAATTTCCATTACATTTTTTTTTCAATATTATATTTTATTTGAAATCTCTCTGGTACACTGACTTTCAGCTTTTACTTATATTATTTTCCATTTCTTTTATACAGAGCCAATTAGATTCTGATTTAATATACATATTTTTGGACAAAATAATTAAAAGAAAGTACAAATTTCCATTTAACATGTGTTTAAGGTTTAAATTTATTACGATATTCTTGAATCTGTAAATCAATACAAACAATAGGTTAATAGAACAATATTATTATTTGTGGTAACCGGTTTATCTTTAGATTTCAAAATTATAATTGAAATATCTATATGATGCGTTCAAGGTATATTGTTATGGAAGTTTCTTTTAAAATTGAGCATTAATTGCTTATTTCGATCTGTTTTTCCTTGTTTACTGTTTCATATATAATATAAATGCAAAATAAATCTACTTGAATATATATATCTTCTAATTTTATGATATCAGTTTTGAGAATTTAATTAACAATATTAAAACATTCCTTTATTGGTATGTAATTGAGACCAACATTTTAAACTTTATCAATGATTTTCTTTCTTCAGATTTGAACATTCGAATTTATAGACACAACTTATGCTCACTTGTGGGAACCTAGTTTTTCATTCAGTTTTTTTAAATTATATGATACATTTGGTGGTAAATATGTAATGACATGTTACAATTATTAAATGTAAAATTGTATAGGAGGAGGCTATTTCATCAATATATAAATACATGTTTTCTTGTTGGACTTTTCATTTACGTAATAAAAGGTTAAAAAAAAGTTTGACTTGACATGTAGGAGATATTGGCACTGTATATGAAATTGAATTTCAATGAGAAATATGGAGCCAATAGAAGAGTATGATATAGCATGATAATGTTACATGTTTAGATCTTTGATATACTATACTTGATTTATTCAAAACTTCTGATGAATAGAAGCCATTGAGAGTTGCCTTGATGTGTTCTATAGACACTTGAAATATCGATACCAATGCTGATGGAATGTTACTCCCCGAAAGTATTAGCAGTTCAGTGGTCAATGTTTCGTCCTGACATGATTTATAACATAACTTTTAAGATAATCTGTTGATAAATGAAATGATTAAAAACAACAGTTCTACCTCCCTCAGGCAAAGTTGACCTTAGATAGATTTGGCTGTTCATCATATATCCCTTTTGGTCATATTTAAAGCTCCTCCTGTGTTCATGTACTCATTCATCCTTGGATTTCACATTTAGAGTTTGAGTGTTCCTGATGAAGTTAAATCCAGAAAAGAGCTTTGATCCCAACAACTTCATATTTGTTACTTTAATTACGAGCATTGGGTTGGTAACACTGGTAGTGGACTATTAGTCCTCGAGGATATCACCAGCTTAGAAGTCTTGTACTTTGGTACTGACATGATTTATAACTAGTCTATTTAATATTCTCTAAATTATTTAAATTATAAAATTATTTTAGAAACTAAGGTTCTAACTTCCTTAGGCAGAGTTGACCTTATATGGATTTGGCTATTCTTTTAAGGTCCCTTTTGGTCATATCGGTACTTACGTTTTCATGTACATATGCATGAATGGTTTTCACATTTTTTTTATTTGATCGTTTTCAATCGAGAGTAAATTGAAAAGTGCTTTTATTTTTCTTAGTCGTAATTAATGTACACTCCACGTCTTCTTTCTTATAATTTTACATTAGCAGATTATAGAATTTTGGAAACATTCTTTCATACAGTATGAGAAGTAATATTGTATATGTGACTTCTGGAGTACTGATAAGTGAATTTTAGTGTACAGTCTTTGTCCAACCATTTGTAATACCAATGACTTATATGCAATGTTTGCAAGGAACTTATGCACCACATCTTATCATATATATTAGTTTCACAATTTGTAGAAATATATTGTACCTTCAATTTAATGCAGAGTATCCTACAGAGAAATTTTCATTTTAGTGACGATAATGAAGATTTCAATATCAAAAGTAAAAAATCAAGTCTGATTCAATTTTAAATTTGTCATTAGACAAGAATTGATTATGAAACTGAAATTTTGTAGTTTTCTCGTATAAAGTTACACACATTGTGTCAAAATTTGGACTCATTTCAATTACTTTAAAAAGAGTAATATGCAATAGAAAACATCACTTCAAAAAAGCTTATGCAGGTGGTGCGTTTCTTTTGTTGTTGCGTATATAACGTCACAGTACCCCAAATTGCACCGAGTACCCAAATTGTACATATGTAGCAAAAAGCAGCAGAAATCTTACAAGTTTTTTAGAGACTAAACAATTTGTACTTTTATGATTTGACATTATGCACGTCTTTCAACATAGCTAAATATATGTAGATATGCACAAAACTTTCACAGTATATATCAACAGATGAAGTATTCACTGGAAAAAAGTAAATTTATGGAAACGTCGACATGCGATGTCCACAAAAGTCATCTTTTAAAATGAGCAAATACAATATGTTACAAGCATCCCTTTCTTAAAAATGAATAGAAAGCATGAACTAATGTAAAATTTTTCTAAATATATGAAGAAATAAAAGAAAACATCTGTTATTCGATTTTAAGGATTTGAATTTAAGCATGGATGCAATTTGGATACTCCTCATTACAGAATCATGGATCGTTTGAGTCGGTTCAAATCCATGTTTCTATGATTTAAAATGGATTCAAAATTAAAATGGTGGAACTATATAGTAAATAAGGATACATGTACAAAATAAACCCAGAATGGAAACTTTGTTTGGATCACAAATAGGCGTAGGTGAAAAAACTGTCAAAATAGGTGCAATTTGGGTACCCTCACGTTACATATGTGAGTGTTTTGTCCGTGAAAGAATCCGGCATTGATCGATTATTTTAAGTAGTGTCTGTACAATTGTTTATATACTATCTTCAATTGTGTAGAATCACTCAAGTTTGATATATAAAACACGAAGTTGTTTATATTTGAAGACCCTCTGTTGACCATTTGTAGTCTTTTCAGGTTCACTTGTGTTGTGGATTACAGCCGCATTGACGTGTACTCTATATATATGTTAATTGCAATTCTAATATGACGTGCTTCTTTCGCTTTGTAAACAACGCCGTGATAAAATTCTCGATATATCTATACTTAGCGCAGACTCAGAGATGTATACATAATAATGACTGTTACAATATACCTCCGACGTAAATCCACATGTATCGTATTTAAACCTATGTGCAAACGCTATGCCGATTTTGCTGTGTTAAAATTGCAATTGAAAAAAACTACAGAACCTTTATTCTTATTCTGATGCATAACAGAAAGAATTCATGAATTAGAGCTCGGAATAATGTACAAAATCAATATAAAATAAAATTCCGTGAAATTCCATTAACATGATTAATGCTTTCGGCGCATTAAAGTCATTAAAAAAATTGACGTCAAACGAATGAAAACGCTAAAGCTGGAGCTTCTTCCGGTACGTGAACCCTCCAAATTCGGATAATATTGCATTAAAATGGAGTTTTGAGGTAGGTGTTGTTTTATTTTCTATTCTATTGCATCATTCGTATATTTACTGATTTAAGCAAGCCAACATGACGGCTCCTTAGCTACGAAATGTCAACTGTGGATTTGACGGTTGCTTACGAGAGAAAAATGTAAATTAAAAATGTCAAATGTTGGGTTGAGATTTAAAAGAATTGAACACATTTTTTTGCGGTTATTTAAGAAATAATTCATGCAAGCTATAGATTTATTGGAAATTTTAGCTTTATCTAACAGGGAGTAAAAAGAAAAGTCACATACACGACATACCCACCCTCGCTTCAGTTTTTAATTACTGTATTTGTCCTATTAGAATCGAAATAATTCATGGAAGCCATTGATTTGTTGGAAATTTAAACATGGCCTGGGCCGTGATATTCATTAATTTTATCCTCGCTAACGCTCAGGATAAAATTCTAATATTACGGCCCAGGCTATATGTAAATTTCAACAAACCTATGGCGTCCATGAATTATTCTTAAATGCAAAACTGTAATCATATGTGCTCATAGTGCCGCTAATGAAGCAGGAACAATGTACTCCTCTCAGTCCCTCTGTCCATGAGTCTACACTTTTAATTTGTACCGTTTTGCTTTAATATTTGTGTAAGGCATTGTTGACTACTGATTTCTCTTTCATTTTGATTCTTATTGGACATAATATTGCACTTCATTTGACCTATGATATTGTACCTTTTACATGTTTTAGCTCACCTTGACCGAAGGTCCATTGTAAGCTTTTGCCATCACTTCCCATTCGTCGCCGTCCGTTAACTTTACAAAATCATCTCAGAAACTACTTGGCAAAATTTAACCAAATGTAGCCACAATCACCAATATAATAATAGGGTTTAAATGTGTCCGATGACGCCGCCTGCCGAGAAACATGACTGACATGGTAAAAATAGAACATAGGGTGAAATGTAATGTTTGTCTATTATCTTGAAAACCGCTATAGATAGAGAAGATCTGACGGGCCAACTGGCTAAATTATCGAACATCTTTAACAAATATAAACTTCGACATGAAAGTTCCAACTATTTACTGGCTTCCGTAGCTGCACAAAACACCTTACAAATATAGATTTATTTCATCTTTAAGCCATTGTTCCACTACTAAACTGTCTATTCTGCTTTTGGTACACTTACAATAATAAAACCGGTAATAAATATTTCAAATAAGATCTACGAAAATCAATGAAATCAATTAATTTTGACGTGTCAAAATTCGTTGGAAGTACTTGATAAATTGCATGCTCATATTAATGTTCTCGAATCTGTCCAAAGTTTTGGTTTTGTTTTTTTTTCTACCCTATATACCACTTTGTCGTCTCATAATCTCATTAAGAAAAATCACATACCTAATTAGATAGGCATATAAAAGGATGTGAATATATATCTTCAAACTTTTTAGGTAATTTTTAGTAACGACAAACAGAAGATCTATGTCAATTGGACCTGCTTTGATATGATAACTGCACTTGAATATTTTACTAGATAACATGTTTGTTCGCTAAGGAGATTCCGTATAATGTCAACTTATCGGAATTCGAATGGGGACTAACTGCACCACATATTGCGGACCTATTTCTGTATTTTTACGATTAACAGTTTATTTGCGATGAAAGTCTCAGTATGCGAGATATAGGGATTACTATCCGTCTGCGGCGTAAAATATTTGTATAAAGCATTATTTTTCAGAAGGTAGAAGACCTGAATGCTTCATATCTTTTTGCAGATAGCTTATGTTACGAAATTTCCGTTTTCATATGTCCATTGTCCTTTACCTCATTTACATGGTTCATCAACTGCTTGAAATTATGTTTTTAGTTTTTTGGCATGTGAATTTCGCACTTATGAGTAATAGGATAACTATATTTGGTATATGGATTCCTTGCAATGTCTACATGTCCGTCAGTCAGGGTTCACCTGATCTCGACCTCATTTCATGGATCGGTGATCAAGGTTTAAGTTAAGTGATTAAGTTCGTTTTTGGTGGAAGAAGATTTTCAAGTCTTCTGAAAGCCTTTACTGCCGGCTGTAAAATCATTGAACCGTTACCAGGAGTGTTGCCGTATCCCTTTCTGTACTTTACAATTTCATAACAACTTCCGTGCCATATCTTGACACCGATGTTTACACATGATCTAAGCATATGCATCATTTAATTTTTAGTTAGGCTTGAAAAACAATCGCAATTAATATCTACCCTTTTATTTATGTAAAATATTAGATGTCATCTCATCTAAACTTAGACGTTATTTGTTTACTTGTAACCGGATGTTTTTAAAGTAGATTTAGTAGTACACATGCGTGAATTTGGCATTGGGTCGGTTCGCCCTGATTACATGTTCGCCCTGAGTACGTTCGCCCATAGAATCCGTTCGTCCTGGGTTCCTTCGGCTTACTTTTATCAAGAACGTTTTATACATCCTTGCTTTTATTAAAAAGTATTAATATAATGGGTATTAAAGTTTGATACAACTTATTCAGATATTTAAATGGTATACATTCTCGAAATTCATGAAAACACATGGAAGTAATTAAAAGTTGATTGCTTGTTTTGGAGAATTAATATAGGTCATAATAAAATTCTCACTGATTGTTGTAATAATTGTCTTTGATAAATTAATAATTGGAATAATGGGAATAAAACAATAGGATTATTCGGGTTAATCTAAACCACGTTGGTTACGTATCTGCGCATGTGCACAAATGGGAAATTTAATTGTGCATTCGAAAGTTCAAAATAATGATAAACAGAATTGTCATATATTCATACAATCCATCTTGTGTTAGAGTCAAGTATCTACGAAGAGAGTACGACTTCAAATCAAGGATGCTTGAAAAATACAAGGATTTAGTTGTTCCGTCTGTGTTCAGATATTAATGCAAATAGTCATATTCCGGTTTAAGACAACAGGTTGGTTTTTTTAAATGAAAGTTAGAATATTTGAGTATGTTACTGCGATAATAAAGAGTCAAGCGCACACGTTAATCTGCTTGTGTTTTATACATCAAACGATGCACCTTCAGTTGACAGAAATATAAAAGAACAAACTAATGTCAGTTGACGGATTTCATTTCGAAAGTACGTAGTTTTCATGTCGGTCATTTTCGGAATGTCCCCAATGATTGCCTTTATTGCCTTACGTTTCAAAGTTTTATAAGTGATCAAAACGGGATTTAACAACTAAATAGTCCAGCTCTTTACCGATATTCATAATTAAGGTACACCCATTATCGAGCTTCGAGTACGGAACCAGTAATTAGTTGCTGTCAATAGTTTTATTTTCATAAAAATTTCAGAAAAGGGCTGTGTGACTTCTGACCGAAAAGGCATTCCTACCCTCATACTTTTGTGTAAAAGTATTAGATGAAAACAAATATGATATGGGTCGAGCACTTATAGAAAATGAACGAGTTTTAAATGCTAACAAGTGCCCCAAACCCAATCCTTGGCCTGACACATATCTGCATTGGATATATTTAGAATTTGTCAATATCTTTTATAATGAAAACCCTAGTTTAAGCAAACGTGACTAAAATCTTGGTGGCCAGTTTTTTTTTTTTTAAAGTTAACTATCTATCTTTGACAGAAAACTTTCAAGTGAAACCAAATCAATTACTGTTATAATTGCTTGGCGAAGTTGCATTGCATCAAGTTGACCATGCTGAGACAAATGTATGGAATTTAGTTATAGAAAATTGAATTTGAATCAACAGTATTAGCAGATTTTTATGTTTAGTACAGTGAGTTTTGGTTATGAGTATTATTATTTTTGAAGAAAAATATATGTCGAAAGCAATAATGGGGCAGATCAGGCTGGGTTGATGGGGCTGATTTTATGGTAATTAAGTCGCCAAACGGAGTTTTGGGGACTTTATGTTTTGTCCCGTTTCTTATTATTATTATTATTATTATTATTATTATTATTATTATTATTATTATTCTTAACCCTAATTTGTCCGACCATTTTCTTCCAAGCCTTAAATGATGGAAACTTTATATATGGTATGATGTTGGGGTAGTATCCCTAGGGTGCATTCACTATTTTTATTTCAAATGGGGTCAACTTGGCACTATTTGGGGGCCGGGACATGGGTGGGGTCATTTTCGACTATTGATTCGCTACTGGTAGAACCTTTAAGTTTTGTGTACTACAAGAGACCGATGTCCAGGTGTCCATTCCACATTTTTATTTAAGCCCGGGGTCATCTTGGCATTATTTTAGGAGTCAATTTTCATGGAACATTCTAGAACAATAGTCATGTGATTAGTCATGTGATTGTGTTGAATTATTCCTATGTACTTTTTATGTTATATAATGATAGATTATTACAGGTAGCACCATATGTAGCTGTAATTCGACTGTGTAATTTTAAAATGGCCGCCGTTACCATGGAAACTGCAAAATGAGAAATTTTTTAAAATGCTTCAAATTTAATGAAATTTTACAGAGATGTTAATGAGTGTATGTAGATTTGGAATTTGACTTTTGAATTTCCTAAATGGCCGCCGTTGCCATGGAAACAACAAAATGCGAAAAATCTAGATTTGATCCAATCTTTATGAAACTTGACAGTAAATGTGACCTGTCATGTGTAGATGTGCCATCCGACTTTGGAATTTTCAAAATGGCTGCCGTTACCATGGAAACTGCAAAATGTTAAAAATTCAAAATGCTTCAAACTTAATGAAACTTTACACAAATGTTGACTGTCTTATGTAGATGTGGCATTTGACTTTGGAATTTCAAAATGGCCACCGTAACCATGGAAACACGAATGCCTAAATTTGAAAATTGGTCCAATTTTATGAAACTTGTAAGTAATGTGACCTGTCACGTGTAGATATGATGTCCGACTTTGAAATTTCAAAATGGCTGCCGTTACCATGGAAGAACAATGGTTAGGGGCCGTTTTGGCGACTTTTGTGTTAGCATCCTAACACAGGATTACTTGTTCAAGTTACCTTTTATGCATCTTCTTCCACCTCAGAGCAATCAGCTCTTTGATTTAGATTTTAAGTATTAGGTCAAATATATGTGGTGTGTGGGAAGATTGTAAGAGGTACATGTCAGTCTGGTAGGTTTCTTCTGACCTTGACCTCATTTTCATGTTTCATTGGTCAAAGTTAAGTGTTTTGTGTTTTGGTCTGTTTTTCAAGTACTATAAGCAATAGTTCAACTATTTATAGTGTATAGAAGGATTGTAAGGTGTTCATGTCGGTCTAGCCGGTATCATCTGACTTTGACCTCATGTTCATGTTTCATTTGTCTACTTTTCAATTACAATAAGCAATAGGTCAACTATTATTGAATAATTGTAAGCTGTGCATGTCTGTCTGACAGGATTTATCTGACTTTGAATTCATAGTCATGCATATGTGATACTTCTAGTAAAACCTTTATCTTTAAGACTTTCAACATAAAATCAATCGTCAGTAAAGAAGGCGAGACATTTCAGCATGTGCTTTCTTGTGTTTCAATTTAGCAAAGACCCATCGAAACAACATCTGAGACAAAATTTAATAACACTTTTAGATATCTGGATGATACTTTAGCTCTCAATAAAGACTTCGTCAGTGTGTACACTAAAGAGATTTATCCTGTTTAACTTACTTTAAATAAAGATGTTAATAACAATGAACGCTCAGCCCGTCCTTTCCTTGATCTTGATATCTTTATCACTAACGGGAAGCTTAATGCTAAAATTTACGATAAACGTTATATTTTTCTTCATTTCCTATTATTTATTATCGGTTTTAGATGGTGACGTTCCCTTGGTATGGTGTTTATATATCCAAACTTGTTCAATTCGCTCGTGTATGTAGCAACGTATTAGATTTTAACGAATGACATCTCTGTATTACTGAAAAATTTTAACATCCGGGTTTTCGATATCAATCACAAAATCGTCAAAACTTTTACTAAATTGTATCATGGTAAAGGACATCATTTGTAAATATAAATCAACGTCGCAAAGACATCTTATACGTTCTGGTATTTCACATCCCATTTTTATGGTAATATTCTATACAAAGCAGAAAAATGTCGTCATTCACCTCAAAAGCTATGCTAACCTTAAAGAAGGCTCATTCACAAGGGATATAGTTACGATACTGTTGACAAGACATTAAAGATGGCAATTTTTTAATTAATATTGATTCACCCATAAGGTTTTTGCATAAAAATAAACTCATTTGTCCTAAAACCAGTTTCTGGTATGATACGGGTTATGTTCTTCTTTTTATCACAATTTATGATGACATGATACTAACCCTATAACGGGACAGATTTCGGTTGATTTTCAAATGAAGAAGACATAATCTTTCGATCAGTTTAATTGCGGTCTGGAATCAGCATGTCAGTAACTAGTAGTAGTCTTTTGTTAATCTATGTTGATCATTGTCATTTTGCATAGTTTCTTCTGTTACCTAATCTAACATCGGACTCGGACTTCTTTTAAACTGATTTTTACAGTGCGTATTGCCGTGCGTTTTGGTTATTCCACATTGACTAGAGGTATAGGGGAAAGGGGAGATCTCACAAAAGAATGTTTAACCAACCCAGCAGTATTTTGCACCTGTCCCAAGTCAGGAACCTCTAGCCTTTGTTAATCTCGTGTGTGTTTTTTTCTTCAAATTTTGGTTCATTTGTATGTTTCGAGTTTACTGTGGCGTTCATTTCACTGAACTAGTATACATTATTGTTTAGGGGCCAGCTGAAGCCCGCCTCCGGGTGCGGGATTCTCTCGGTGCGTCGAAGAACACATAGGTGGCCTTGGGCTGTTTGTCTCCTCTTTGGTGAGGTTGTTGTCTCTTTGACACATTCCCCGTTTCCTTTCACTATTTAAAGATTTAAACATCGATATGATTTGTCTCGAAAAGATTGTAAACAGCCTCAGTGTGCTGAAAAGATGATTAATATAACGATATACAATAGACTTGTAAATCAGTTGTGATTAACGGGTCTGAATTAAAAGTAATGTAGATTATATTGGATATCTTAGTCGAAATACACTTTCTGACGAAGTTGGAGCTGCGATTTAAAGTCCAAAATAATAAAGGTTTACAAGATATTGGCAAGGTGGTTGTACAATAAAAGAACTTGAAACATGTAAGAGAGAAGACTCTGATTTGAAATGTGTTCATCAGTGAATTGATAAAATAGTGTACACCAAAAGGTATGTCAAACAGTCCACTGGATAGAAAGTAGTGGCCTAATTTTAAGCGTTTACATCAGGATTACAGATTTCTATATCAGAAAAGGTTACTGTAATCCAACTAATTTCGCGAGCGATTTATTTTCGCGACTTTCGCGAATATAAATCGTTGCAATCATGGATCTTTGTTTATTTAACTACATCAAGTAAATTTGAAAATCACGAAATTAAATCGCTGCGAAATGGGCTAGAAAGGACTTAACGCGAAATAAAGTATCCTCGAATATAAGTTGGTTTACAGTATTCGCAAATGATAAAATTTCCTATCAATAAATAGTACTTATAAATGAAAACAATGATGTCAGTAGTTCTCATAATGATATATGAAGCTCATGTTGGAATTGATAAAACCGTTTAGAAGATAAAATCTAGTTTTAAGCAAAGGCAAAATACAGCTTTACAAACATGCATAGCTGGGCTTCCTATGGATCGTATTTTTGTAATTTGGGATCGTTTATAGGTTGGATGGAATCGCTTCCAACAGATCACCAGTCAGAAACAATTGCAAAAAGTTAATTCATGAGTTCGTGTCTCGATTTTGGAAACCCTTGAAATAAATACTGACCAAGGCGGATAGTTTGAATTGCAATTTTCTAGGAAATTTATTTTTATTTGAAATAGAAAGTTAAGGTAATCTCATTAAAGACCCAGTTCTAAAGGTGTCATTGAAAAATTTATTGCTTCACTTAAGAAAATTATTCAGAATTTTGTTAATAAAATGTTAATGATTGGGATGTTAACATTGGTATATTGATGTCAGCAACTGGATGTAACCGGAAATATATGCTGATGTTAGGCAGAGTGATTATGGTTCCGAACCATATCATATTCCTATTCCTATTCCCTGTATTAATAATTAAGTTGATGAATTATTATCTCACCTTGACGAGATGTATAGTTTTGCACGTGAATACATGTGATCATGTGTTAAAAACAAAAGAAAGATTACGATACACAAATTTCCTAATTCATATACAAATCCTCGTTTAAACACCTAATGAATTTTGTGAGAAATTAACATACAAATGCTCTGGTTCATTTATAATAATTGAACATGTTAGTTCTGTTTCAACAGAAGACGATGAAAATATCCCATCTTCATACTAGAGACCTAAACTTCCACAAAAGACGATATATAACTGAGTGGTTCAGATGTTCGACTAAGCATCTTTTCAAGTTCTTACCTCCATTCTTTCTACTGTAGAATATTGCCTTCAGAAATATTCTGATGAACCACAACAAATACACCGAAGTCGATAATACATTCTGATGAAGTATATTCAACCAGCGTTGTCAATCCGATGTGGATCCGTAAAACTTCCAATATCTTCAATCTTTACAGTTTTAAGTAATATCAAAACCTTTAATTTATCTACCCTTTACACTTATATTCCCCATCCTCAATTGAAAGATCGACTGCATTGTCTCATTAAAAATGGAAAACGTGGATACAAATTCCTTGTTTTGTGTCGTGAAAAATCTTACTTCGTGGAGAACCACATACACCGAAATTGATATCATCAAAATGCTTGACGTTTTGATCGAAAACATATTTGTTGAGTTTGGTGTATTGATATTTCATAAGACTGTCAGTTGTTCAATAGATACTCAATGAGCACCACTACTCACCTCTCTCCATTGTTTGGCGTTAACATAACTCAGTTAATACGTTTCCCTCGTGCATGTTCACACTGTTCAAACTTCATTAATAGATGATTGCTCCTTAAACAAAACCTGCTCCAACAGAGTTATGAAAATAATGTGGATCCGGCATGTTGCTCATGCAAGTACAAATCCGTTGATAAGTCTCATTCCGTGATGTCACAATCGCGGAAAAGAGGACAGGATTGTGGTAACGACAATTGGAGCATATCCGTGATTACTGATGGCGTCTATAAAACTTTTAAAGGATGATTGGAACCCTTGGTTTAAAGCGTCCTTGTAAGCAGTAAGCCTCTTTCAAGGAAATCATGATACTAGTAGGAAATGTATGCTCTGGAATATCGTATCAACTGTGAGATACATAATCCATATGCAGGCGCTGCTTTAATGTTGCTACATAGAAATATAGTGTTCACAATTTGGAAGCTGATTTCTTTTTTTTTTTTTCGTAACGTTTTGTTCTCAATCGAGTAAATTTTCTAGATGTAAGTCAAGATATGAGACTTAACTGTATCTGTTGTATTTCTTTATTTCAAGTGCGATGGGATAGATGCGTTCAACATAGTTTAAGTAAGTGTACGACAACTAATTAGAAGCATTTAAGGTGTTTTCTTTGATTATTGAGATTTCAAAGTGGAAGTACATCTAACGTTTTTCCTACTTTAAATTTCTTCTAAACTTTAGTTAGTATTAAGTTATTGAGGTACAGGTTCACTAGTCACGTTTACAAATTATTTTCAGCAAACCCTTGGTCAACAACAGCAAGTATCATTACTCCAGAATGAAATTGATAAGCTGAGGTCCGATAATGTGAAGTTGTATGAGAAAATTCGGTTCCTTCAGAGCTACCCACAGGTAAAGTTATATATCAATATGTAGAAGTTCAAAGCGAAGTATGCAATTTACTCCGACTCTGTGTGTTTGGAAAGACAAGTATCATGTTATTTTATTGAAATCAAATTCAAAGTTCATGTTTTTGTGACAATTAAATTCTTTTGTGTAAGTACACTTTTGTTTGTTGGTTAATTTGAAGAAATAAAAAGGATTGGATCGGCATTTGTATTGCTGATAATGACAAAATATGTATTTTCAATTGATTTTGATGAATAAAATTATGCCACTTGTTTAAGTGATTTGTTAAATTCTAAGGAACATGCAGAAATAATTTTTTTCTTTTATAAACTGGAGGTACATCAAATCAATCTATTACAAAGTGTGTCTTTTTTTTTTGCATGAATCAAACAACCATAGCTGTCATCGCGATAAAATAATGGGGAACTCCTGTCTATTTATACCTGCATCGTCGAGGGCGAAAACAAGTATAATAACTGCTTGACTCCGTCCGTCCACGCGTCCGGAAGATCTTATGATGAAACCTTTCGTCATTATTTGCTTGGCTTCTATGAAACGGATGATTTAATATTTGGTTTGGAGCTTCATAATGTTGAGTTGTAGCGAGTAAGCAATTTTACATCCGCCGTGCAGCTTCTTATTGTTTGCAGGTAATTTGAAATTTTACGACATTCATTTTACAAGGAAAATTTTCGTCAAACTTTCTTGGCTTCTATCAAGGAGAATGGTTTGATAATTGGTCAGCAGCCTTATAATGTTGAGTTGTAGAGAGTAAGCAATTTTAACATCAGCCGTGCATTCACTTCCTGCTTGCCAATAGTTTGAAAATTTACAACACTTATTGTACTAGGGAAATTTTCGTCAAAGCTGTCTTTGCTCGTACTGAAAGGAATTATTTGAATTTTTGTCTGGAGCTTGATTGTGTTCAGTTGTAACGAGTCAGCAATTTTACATACCAGATGAAGCCACTTCCTGTTTTCCGACATTTTGAAATTCCACAACAAATATTGTGCAAGGAAAATTTCGTCTCATTTTGTAGTCTTATTGAAAGAAATTATCAGTGATGCTTCAGTATACATGTCACCTCAATCAATTGCATGCAACGACGCAAGGTCAGACCCGGTATGGGTCTTGTTGCCTCTATAGAGTACCTAGAGAAGTTGTTTATGGCATTTTGGTATATTTGGTTCCTAGCAGCATATTAAAGTTTGGCTTTTATAGGTATTGATCCAGGAATTCTCGAAACCTGCTTTCTTGAGGGACCCTGTCCTCGATTTTTTCTCTGAAATTTTGTTTTTAGAATTTATTTTATAGACTCATATGGTGCACATAACGAATACAGTGCATGCATAATCGCTCCTTTCCAATATAGATCATTGGTTATACCCATCATAATCTTGGTATTTGGATACTATTTCCAAGAGTTTAATGAATAGTTTGGAGATTTTATCTTTTACATTTTGTGACCATTTTAAAAGACGAAACACAATATTGTTTGTTCGATAAAAAAAAAGATAAGTCCGTACTAGGGATATATGCCAAGTGAGAGTTACATGCACTAGTAAATATATTTTAGATTGAAATTGCCATTTTGATCTCTGAAAATCTTTGAAGACTACTATAAATTTATAGTAATTTTCAGCATTCTCAGACATATCAACTGATGTACAAAGTCAACAAAGATTCTAGACTAGGCTTATACATCAGTACATTTCAGTCATGTCACATGCAGTTAAGTTCTGTTCAGTCCATTTTCGGAGTTGTAAGTGCTTAACAACTCAAACTCTTAACAAGACTCAATAGTTTTGTTATATATTTCAGTCTAAAACTTGTTAAGTGTGAGGCAGTGAGACTTAAATTAATGTGTTTTTATACAGACTAGAACAGCCAGGATGATGGAACTGAACACAGATATGCTACACACTATGAGGAGAAACTGGATCAATTTTCAAAGTTCAGCAGAACGGTAAGGTTTTGGCATGCCCTAGTGTCACATCAGTTTTATATATATATAAAAAAACAAAGACTAAACTAATCAAAGATACCAAACGTAAAATTTGGTACACCATACGTGCTTTTTGTCTACAAATGACTGGCCAGTGGCGCTCGAATCAAGACCGTTGGAAGTCTCAAATCAAGTACGAAGTAAGATCTTTAAAACCAAAACTTACGAAAAGTTGTACAGAAAAATAAGTGTTAATGGCCAAATAAAGTACGAAATTGAAGAGCATTGAGGTCCCAAAATCACAAAAGGTCTTGCCAAATACAGATAAAGTATTCTATTCCGGGGTAGAAAATCATTAGTATTTCGAAAACTCTTTTGTTAACAGTTAATTTATAATTATGACCATATCAATGATATTTCATATCAACACAGAAGTGCAGACTACTACACCAGCAGAAAAGAAATCTTTGATATGAAAAGTAGTATTGCGACATCAGAATCATTTCAACATAAACTTTTCTTATACATGCTAAAAAGTCTACAGTTCTAGAATTGAAAAAATCATTGTTGGTTTTACCTCCTGTATAATATATTCATGTGTAAATCTTTTATGGAATTTCATGAAATATTTGTTCGAATATGCAAAATGAGCATTTCATATATAGTTCCATTGAAATGGTAAAGGAGATAACATTTTGAATAAATTGAATTTTTCAGAAAAAAGAGGCGATACATGAATCTCAAATCATATGATAAAATAACTCTCAGCATGGTAAGATCAAAATTTCTTCAGTAAATGTAGGTTTTCAAAGGACGACCTTTGTAAAAAGAATTTTTAGATTCGAGATCTGAAAATTGCTTTACAGGAAAAATACTAACGGGTTTAATAAACTGAAAATAAATATTATATTCTTGCGAAAATAGTAGTCCAGTACTGGCCACAACCCACTTTGTACACTTGTGGACAATCTGATTTAAGAAATAAAAAGTAAGGCTCCAACTCCCGCAGGCCAAATTGACCTTAGATGAATTTGGCAATATTGGTCACTCTTGGTCATATAACTCCTAATGTTTTTACGTATTTATACATCCATGGCTTTCAATGATATAAACACTTGATAAATTTCTTGGGTCCGAAGCGCTTTTCTGGATTTACCTTCATCAGGCATACTCAAACCTTAACATTTGAAAACCAGGGATGTGTAAATATTCTGAAAAGTAAGAAAATATACGACAGAAAAGGACTTTAAAAGAATTGCCAAATTCATCAGAGGTCAATTTTGCCTGAAGGAGTTTGAAGTTTCTTAACATTTTCTTTATTAATAAACGGGAATTATCAATAAGTATATGTTAGAAATCATGTCAGTACCGAAGTACTGACCTTTGAGCTAGGAATACCCTCGGGAGTAACAGTCCGTAAGCAGGGTATCGACCCAGCGCTTATGAATTCCAAATATTTAAGTTTGAGCATGTCTGATGAAGGTAAATACAGAAAAGCATTTCAGAATTACGCAAACTATCAAGTGATATTTTATTTTTCAGTATTTACTCGTATGATACTTTATTAGTCTCATGTTGTCTTGAATAAATAATTTGATTTGCAAGAAAGAAACGCACTGCATGATTGTGCTTTTATAAGTATACTTTGTTTGCAAATAAATGATTGATTGGTGGTTGCTTAACGTCCAGTGACACATATTTCATGGATGTTCAGGACCAGAAGAAATTAACAATATATACAATAGGTAGGTCCTGTAAAAAGTAAAATAACAAAATACCGAACTCCAAGGAAAATGCAAAACTGAAAGTCCTTTATCACATTGCAAAATTAAAAGCTTAAACACATCAAACGAATGGAAAACAACTGTCATATTCCTGACTGCAGTGGCGTAGCTTGCCTTTTGTTGCTACCGAGGTAAGAGGTCGGAGGTGCAGGCCCCTATAAGCTATTGAGGTTTTACAATTTGAACAAGAAGAATCTATTTAGAATAATAGCTGCTATTTTATTTCATTTCAACATAATAATGTTAATGTGCCTTACACTAAGTTATACTACAGTTTTATTAGTTGATTACTGGTACCTACACCATTTTCAATATTCTGATGAATACATAAGTCTTCTCAAAAATATTTACCACTTTTCATATCGAATCCTTTCAGTCAAGTTTTCATGCACATTTGAAAAATCTTTACGAATAAATGGAGATGGACATGTCAAGTTCAAAATTGTTGGAAGTCTATAGAAAGTTGTGTATGATTTAAACCTATACTATCCAATCTACGGTCAACTCAAAGACTCAAATAACAAAACACGTGAAGTCATCACGTACGACAACCACTGACAAGTTTCCTGAATTGCTGGCAGTAACTTAAAGCCAGCTCAAAATCTAATCTGCCGATATTTTCCCAAGCTGTCGTACACTTTAATATCGGTAAAACATAAGATTTAACGTCATACCAGAAGGAGACAGGACCTTGTTCGATGACCAGAAGAAACCTGTACAGCCGTTGAAGTTTCAATTAGTCGTGGGTCACGAACAACGAATAGATGATCGTCACAAAACGACGGACGGATTGCAGAAATTCTTGATAAACTAGGAAATAAACACATGCTACGTGTGAAGTGCACCACGGCACTTGTATTGCTTGTGTTTCCTCCTGGTATTTCTTGGAGGGTCTTCAATTTCTTCTTAAATGGTTTTGAACCTTTTCCCAGTGTGAAAATAACAACCGGCGAAGTACTAACAGAAACTTTTATGTTATTCTGAAGTCTTCATGAAAAATGAAGTATTTGGTTGTAATTTTATAAACTGATATTATGTATGAACTAACACGTTACAGACATTTAAAATATATGTCTCTGAAATTAAAAATATTTAAAATTCACTGCTAGTGAAAACTATAAATTTGAATAGCGAGAATAAAACTTAAGAACTGCAACATACAAATTATTTCTTTGCTTGTTGATTGATGTATATTTTATTTTGATTGGTATGAAAGTCAATGAAACTCTGTATAATAAATTGAAGTACTACGCGTAGGGGAATATGACAACATACAACGATGTTTCAATTTTAGACGTTACCGGCAGAGACATATAGGTCTATACACGTATGTGTATATATGTCTCTGGATTAAATAAATCTGTCAGATTAAATTGTGTCGGGTTCTTCGACTCCGACATATTTAGATTACTTAAAACTACTGAAAGGGTTTCCAATTAGGGAGGAAATGTTTCCATCTTCGCAATTAATAACGACAACAAGGCGATACAAGTCGGTATATAAGAGTTTAGTAGCGAGTCTATTGCATTAGGTTGAAATTGAGATTATAGAGGAAAATTTTTTTATGTTTTATTTCTTTCATTTTTTTTCCGAGGTAACTGCCTCGGTTGCCTCAACGTAAGCTACGCCAATGGACTGGGTACAGGCATTTCCTTATGTAGAAAATGAAGGCCGTCCGGGATGAAGGTCGGGGACATTTTGACTGCTTCTGAAAAATACGGGTATATTGGATAGGCACAGAATTTTGCCTTGTAACAGTCCTTCTACGGACCCTTCAATAAGTTGTTTCATGGGTTCTTAACGTGCAAAGAGCATGGCATTCTCTTTACACGAGACATCGGATTTAACGTCCCCATTCTGACCGGACGTGGCATTCTCTTTACACGAGACATCGGATTTAACGTCCCCATTCTGACCGGACGTGGCTGCTTATTTGTACATACCACAGAGCCAAACAAACGCCCTACTTTTCAAGGGTTTTACTGCCTGTCGGAAAAGACCAAGTGACCATATTCTCTATTCCCCAGTCAACGTTGGAGGGGATTATAAATAAATGGTGAATGTTAAATGTATTATTCAGGTGACATTCTGTTTTCTGAAATTTGAACTTCAACCATACTTGAAGTGAATAAAGAATTAAGATACAGCCATTGAAATTGTCGGTAATTTTTCTAATGAATTTACAAAAATGAGTGAGTAGAATGAGTAAATATCAAATCTGAACATAACACAGTGGTAGTATTGTAAGACACTTTTTGTGAACCTTATGTTCAGAATCAAATGTTAGGAAAGCCAAGATGAAATAGTACATGTAATGGACGTTGTGGGGTGTACAATTAAAAGGGACCCAAATTTTTATCATCTAATTATATGGGGGAGAGGTCCTGAATCTTTATTTTTGGAACACATGCAATTTGTTTCAAGTGAGACCTAAACTAAATAAATGAACAAAGTCATTGCAAGTGTCCAAGCACCGACTTTGTGTCTAATTATACCGTCAATTGCAGTGGCAATGTCCAATAGTAGTTAACCTTTGTCAAACGAACTGAAAGAGTCTACTCGTCTAGAGTTGATTCTTAGACGTAGGTACGATACGCTTAGAAGATAACAATGTTTGAAATGTGCTTTTGATGCAGTGGTTATTATTAAAGAAATGTTGACACATATAGTTTTGATTAAGTTATTCATATACATAAAATATGTTTTGATTGAAATGAATCATAGACACTTCAGTTATGATCGAATCAAAACAGTTGGACGGTTAAATCTATAACGAAGTTTAAGAGCACTGAAAACAAAAACTTTCCAAAAGTTTCCGAAATACAGCCATCTATGCCAGGGTATGAAGCATTAGTGTTTAATAGTGATTAATACAAAATTTAATAAACAGTAAATTTACGGAAAATGGCCGTATCGGTGATATTTCATGTCGACTGGAATCAGGTGGTATTTTTGTTACTGATAAATCAGTTTTTTATATTGAAATTTAAGTAACACATCAAAAGATAGACAATGACTGGCAGATTATTTAACTTTCTTATCAGTTTCTCAAACAATTGGATTCAAAGGCGCTATTTTACTAGTCTGTGCACCTATATTTTTAATGTAAATTTTATCCTGCACATGTACACAGTAGCCAACAGTACAGTTGCTTGTCCATACCACACTTCTGAAGTGATGGTACGCCAGTAAGTGGAGGATAGAATATAATGATGTATTTTCAATGTACAATGCTTTTTACAGGGAAGATTTATCCTAGGAAACAAGACAGCAAGGACCGTGACGTTTTTTTACACAATACTGCTACATACATTGATTTTCTTGGTAAGACAAATATTGAGAAGTTGAACATGGAAAGAGAGTCTGCTTATTCTGCTTATTCAGACAAGAGAAAGGGGCAGTATTAACATATAATCAAACATTATTGTAAAACTAGTGGTTTCAGGAATGTACATATATAATATGATTAAATCAACATTGGTGAAATTATTGTGATTTTTAGAGTGCTATTGATGCAGGTAATAAAACGAACTTTTGATATAAGATGAAACTTAACTCATTCCAAATTGATGTTGACATATACTTAAAAGCATCCTACACATATCACACTTGATGTACTCTCCATGACAATCAGTGAATTACTACAGTGGAACAAACTCTTGAAAATATAACAAATGTGATATATACAACATGGTAGATTAAGGTATTTGTGTAGTGTGGATTTATTTGTATTCGTGGAAACCAATTTTGAGAATTTCAAGGGTATATTGGAACCACGAATTGAAATGTTCAACAACGTACAATTTTTATAGGTTTGTATGCAGACGTTGTCAAAAGCACTAACTCAAATATCCACGAAAATACAATTTTCCCTCAACCTACGAAAATTGATATCCTCAAAATATATGAATCCAGAGTACCACGAAAAGTAAAATGCATATATAAGGGTAATTTTCATCGTTTAATCCTAAGGGAAAAATTATAACATTGTACTGTAAATTCAGAAATTATTGCGTACATTTATTATTGCGATTTTGTCATTTTAGACTAAAATGCGATTTTAATTTTGCGATATTGAGAAAAATCCTGTTTAATTCATATAAAAATTCAAAATGCGAGTTTAAATTATTGCGATTATAACCCTGTCGCATTTTTCGCAATAATAAAGACATCGCAATAATTTCTGAATTTACAGTAGTTATGACTGTACATTTATTTTTTTATATTTATTAGGTACTTTATAAGCTAGCACACACAGAATCTTGTAAACGAGACATGGCTGCTGATTGGCATGAAAAGTAAGACATAATTATGATTCATCATAGGTTTAATAATAAATAGTGTAGTACAGATTATTTTCTTAAATACTAAATAGAGGACAAAGATACCAAAGGGAGAATATAAATCATAAGTAGAAATATACATGAACGTACCCAGGCTTATAATTCATTTCGCCATGGATGCGTTTCGTCATAAAAGACTCATATGTGGCGCTCAAAACAAAACAGTTGTAAGGCCAAATCAGATACGAAGTTTGAGAGCATTCAAACCGACAATTTCGACAAATTTGGTCAAATTCGGCTAATGCAATCTAGGCTTGGGGTAGAACAACTTAAGTGTTTCCAATAATTAAACATTTTATCGAGAGTTAAGTTTACATTGAATTAACTTATCAATGATATTGTGAGAACATCGGAGACGAAATGTCAACCGGCAGTGGCATTGACCTAGTGGTTGTAAAAACCCATCAAAGATACAAGGCTATAACTTGGTTCGCCAGACTCGGGTTTCGTCTATGTAAGATCCATCAGTGGCGCTGGAATCAAAACAGTTGGAAGGCAAAATCAAGTATCAAGTTGAAGATTATCAGAAACCGAATATTCCTAAAAGTTGTGCCAAAAACAGCTTATGCAAAAGAAGAGACTGACATGACAAAAACGCAAAAACGACGAAAAGACAAACAACAGTATACAAAACACTACATAAAAACAACAGAATAAACAACACGAACCCCACAAAAATCCAGGGGTGATCTCAGGTGCTCCGGAAGGGTAAGAAGATCTTCCTCTACATGTACAACGATGGGATTATCATCTTATCAGTCCCTTACCGACGAAGTCGAAGGGACTTTAGGTTTGCACTCCATCCGTCTGTCTGTCTGACCATCCGTCAGTCCGGCAATCAGTTTTCCACACATTTTTCTTCATGCTTGAAGATATTGATTTGATATTTGATGTATTGTTTTATCATGACAAGTTACAGATCAAGTTCGAATTTTGTTCCGGTCTGATGATTTTGTGCAGAGTTATGGTCCTTGGACTTAGAAAATTCACTTAAATAATCAGTTTTCAACACTTTTTTTGTCATGCTTGAAGATATTGACTTGATATTTGTTATATAGTTTACACCATGACAAGTTATAGATCAAGTTAGAATTTTGTTCCAATACAATGAATTTTTAACCGGTAGGGGACTATGTATTGCCATGCAATACTCACAGAATGCTTGTTCGTTGTTATGATTAAATGTCATATTAATTTTTTATTATGCAGTCATTCAAAGCAACTTTTATCAATAAATTGTCGGTTGTTGAACATCTAGCAACCAGAATTACAGGGATACTGGGCAAATACTACAATTTGAAACGGATTAACAATTTTGTATGAGGTTCAAATGAATTATCTATTTTATGGGACTAAAGCATGAAATGACTCGTAGCCTTCAAATATTTCTTTAAAGCTGAAAATATCATTACCGAGAGTGTCTTCTTTTGTGCTTACACAACTACTTTTTACTTAAATTGCAGATATGCAGACCATATGATGAAAGTTCACGGACATAAAATTGAGGACAGCAATTGCTGCAAGTCGAAGCCAGACAGAAATATATATTTAATTCAAATTGTAAACAAACTGTTATGCATGGGGTTAGCATTTCCATACTGATATACTTGAGTATGAAAGATTTATTCTAATGAAACTATCCATGGGCAATCTTATGAAATTTGGGTGTAATAATGTTTTCCATATCTACAATCAAACAGACATAAATTAAATATAGATGGGGGATATTTCTATAGCAGATTAAGATAAAAACGGTTATTTTTATAATAAACGTCACAAATCTGCATGTCTGTTTTAGGAGAGACACAAAATTAATCTTAAATACGAAATAGAAGTAATAGTATTAGTATGTTGTCTCAGCCATTTGATCTGCTTGTAAATACATAAATTTCCATTACATTTTTCCTTTCATCAATATTTTATTTAAAATAATTCGAGACTCTTGGGAAGACTTGCTTATAGCTTTTAATTATATCATTTGCTTTTCCGTTTATACAGTGCAAATTAAATTCCGATTTTATATATCTATTTTTGTAAAAAATTTGAAAGAGGGTTCAAATTTTCTGTTTTAGGGATGAAATTTTATTCTTCTATTTTAAATCTGTAAATCAGTCCACACAATGGTTAAATTCAAAACTTTTTAATTTGCCATAACACTTTAACAGATTGGTATTTAGATCTCAAAGCAATGATTTGAATATCTTTATGTATGATTCTTTCAAGATATATTGTTATGAAACTTGTTTAAAAATCAAGCATTCTTTGGTTAGTTTTAGTGTGTTTCTCTCCTTGTTTAATGTTTCATATTAAACACTGATGAAAGATAAATAAACCTTTACTCACATTACAAGGTATGATATCAGTTATTTGAATTTAAGCAACAATATTAAAATATCAATTTGTTGTAACATAGTTCATACCAATTTTATTTAATATTTTATCTATGTTTTCTTTAATTAGATCTAGACATTTGAATATTCAAGTATTCTTCATTCTTAAATATAGAAGAATCATTTTCTTTCAAATGAATGTTTAAACGTATTTGTTTGAAGGAACACTGTTTATGTATAAAATGGGATGTTCATGGTAAGGAATATTTTAATATTTTATATAATTAATTGGTTAATTTGTACAGGAGGAAAACATGTTCGTCAATGTAAAATATTTCTTGTTGGACATTGCATTAAATGAATTTAAAAAGCTTCTGTCTTTACTTTATATGCAGTTTTGCATAGCGCATAATATTTCTTTATGATATTAACTGAGAATGACTGTGTAATTAGGCATTATTCTTTGATATGATTGTATCCTAGTTACTGTTGAATATATATTGGTCGATTTAGATCTTGGCTGTAAATATTATATCGATATTTCTTACATACCATATGTTGATCTGGGGATTTTGTTTATTTCTATGTCAAAGTGTTGCTGTCTCTTTGACAAATACCCGGCAGCTCCTATTGATATTTAATTCTTTATCAAGATAAAATGAATAAGTACTTTGAGTTTGCTGCGAGCACTCATTGATACAGTATTATTAAGCGTTGTTTTAACTGTCTTTTATTCGTATGTAATACCAATATTACAGACTTAAAGTGCCATTTCTAAAATTCTTTTCATTTTATGTCCCTCTTGTGTAAATCCACAGACTGAGACATAAAAGTTACCGAAGATACTATGCGTATAGATAAGTACTCAAAATGCGGTTTTGCTATATATTTGACTCATCTGTAGTGCTCGAATCAAAACAGTTGAAAGGTAAAAAAGATGCGAAGTCAATGAGTATTTAAAATGAAACATCCAAAACTTGTGCTTAATCCAGTTAAGGTCATCTAATCTTGGGGTGAGGATGAGAAAAACGTTAGAGTTTCGATTGATTTGAATATTTTATGAATATTTAATACTTCATGTCGGCACGAGAGTTTGGACTTCTGAGCTTTTGTCACCTTCAGAGATGAAATGTCCATCTAAGATTTAATATAGTACACCAGAAGCACAATTAGCCTACATGAGATTCATCCGTGGAGCTTGAATTAAAACAGTTGAATCAACACACTTGATTTATTTTGTAAGCAGTCAGAACAGTGAGGGTATATGCCTTTACTCTAGCCCCTGATAGGCCAAGTTGCAAGATAGTAGGTCAAACGTAACTTATAACATCATGAATGCTTTCGTCATCAAGAAGTTTAAATTTTGTTTAGTTACGATTTTTGAGCTATAAACAATATATGTACCGTCATGCGACATAAATAGTCAACGGATTCGACTGATACAAAATTAGAGAAAAACAGTAACCAACACAAATAAACTGTTGACACATAGATATGTCTCGCCTTTTGTAATTTTTATAGTATGATTGACATTTGGTTGGATAGAATGGTGGATGGGAATTTTTAGCTGCACAGATTTTGATTTTTTTTGAGTGTTTCACAATCGTCTAGTGTTTTAGTTTTGCACAACTTTGATTTAATATCAACTACTTGAACTGTATATAGACTCATTTGCGTTAAAAACATATTTTTTATCGAATATTTATGTCCATGTAAATTTGCTTGTCCACGCATCGTGGAGTGAGCGTTGGCTACAGTCGGCCTACCCTCCTGCTTATATATTTAAATTTTGCTGCTTTTTATTAACATTATATTGGTGTGCTGTTGTGTGCTTATTAATTCAAGTGACTCTTACAACTTTTTAATTTACAAACATTTGTTGTGGAAATCCAATATGGCTGATCAGTGAGAGTCCGTGGAGATATTTTTGGCGCCATTTTATTTGAATATTATATTGAACATTTTCATACTAGAATACTACAACTAAATTAACTTTCAATTAATTTTGATTAAACCTAATCACCTATATGACATCAAATAAATTAAGAAAATATATTTCTCGACAACAACCTTTGGTTCATGGTATCAAAAGGAGAACTCCAGTATTACTAGCTGATAGTAAAGGAGCCAGGCTAGAGCGTGAGCTGCTCCCTGACAACGTTATCCATTCAAATATTGTATTTCGGTGTAAACCTGGGGCATCAACCCAAGATTGTAAAAATTGGTTGCAGGAAAATATAAGATCGGAAATAGACACCTATGGTGACATTCATTTATATGTTTGGGCAGCCACCTGTAATCTCACCACAAAAAATAAAGACAGATCGATCTCGCTAACAACAGAGAACAACGATACAGTTGATTTTATTATCCATCAATACAGACAAATTGTCAATCTCATCAATAAATATCCTTCCTGCAGAGTTACGTTTTTAAATATACCGGTGTACTCCATATCAAAATACAACGATTATATCAAAGTACAAAATCCTATAAACATCATACAACAAGACAACAATCTACTACAGCAAATCAAAATCCTGAATGAGAAAATCCATGATCTAAATCTTTCACTGCGAGTCACATCTCCAGACTTCAACATAAATCTTTGTATCAACCCAAAACACACCACTTGTAGAGGCCAACATTCCACTACCAAGCTGTTCTACAATTTTGAACTTTATCAAGACGGGATTCATCCCAGATACCTACTTAACACCGTCTGGCTTCACAAAATCTCATTACAAATACGTTACGATTGCTGGTTCAAGTAGATGGTAAGTGTGGATGTCTCCACGCTATACCAACAATACAACAAATCTTCACAAGATCTTGCTTCATTGAATCATCTAATTTGCTGAACACTGTAATTGAAAATATGTAATATGAACTCGTAATAAAATTTAATTTGTCAATGTTATATGTTTTATAGTTTTATATTCCGATAGTACCTAACGTCGTTTCTTTTTAATAAACAAAAGGCCGTGGATCTTTGCTATATTCTTATACTACTATTCTGAGAAGTCCGTGGTAAGTGTGGATGTTCCCACGCTATTCCAATTTTATACTTTTAAAGATCAGCTCATCACTTTTATCATATACATGAACATAGGCAATTTCTCAAATAGGATTTTTGCTATATACTAAGTCTGCAATTCAGAGAAGGCCGTGGTAAGTGTGGATGTTCCCACGCTATTCCAATTTTATACTTTTAAATATCAGCTCAATACTTTTATCATATACATGAACATAGGCAATTCTCAAATAGGATTTTTGCTATATACTAAGTCTGTAGTTCAGAGAAGGCCGTGGTAAGTGTGGATGTTGCCACGCTATTCCAATTTTATACTCTTAAGTATCAGCTCAATACTTTTATCATATATATGTACACAGGCAATTCTCAAATAGGATTTTTGCTATATACTAAGTCTGCAATTCAGAGAAGGCCGTGGTAAGTGTGGATGTTCCCACGCTATTCCAATTTTATGCGATTTATGCTTCTATTATCAACCTAACTATTTTTTCAATTATTCGTGGATCAGGGATCATATCAGAAATATCTATTTATAGCATTTGGTACAGTACCCATCAGTGAATTATTCTAGGTAAGTGTGGATGTCACCACGCTATACCATACATCTGGCTTAGATCTTCCGTAAGGACAAGGATACGCTAACTAATATATATTTAGGCAATATAATACTTCTGCAATTTTGTATAGATAGTAGCTTTATAAAAAGCTGAAACAGGATACAAATCAATTATCACATCAAGAATTAATCTCAAAAGCATCTCATACCGGTCCTGACAATTGCCCTCCTAGGTAAGTGTGGATGTCTCCACGCTATACCAATTTTGACGGAAAAAAAATCTGAATACTTCTGTGGCTCTATGTTCGGTTCAACTATTATAATAGGAAATTCTACATAGAAACTCTGGTATAACGACATAATCTATACTACTAGGTAAGTGTGGATGTTCCCACGCTATACCAACTTTAGCTTTAATCTACTATAAGGAAAAGGATAATCTAACTAATATATATTTAGGCAATATACTACTTCTGCAATTTCATATATAAAGCAGCTTCTTAAAAAGCTGGAACAGGATACAAATTAACAATCACATCAAGATCTATCTCAAAAGCATCTCGTACCGGTCTTTACAATCACCCTCCTAGGTAAGTGTGGATGTCACCACGCTATACCAATTTTATTATTCTGGAAATACTTCATATCAACTTCATCATAACTATATCATCTCTATACTCCATAGAAATCACGCTTCCATCATACAGGAAAGTAATAGCTTTTATAAAAAGCTGGAAATAGGAAACTAATCAATACATAAGATATAAAGTATAACCATTAGACAGTATAACGCTTATATTAATAGGTAAGTGTGGATGTCTCCACGCTATACCAATTTTTTATTTTGGAAATTCTTCATATCAACTTCATCATAACTACATCATCTCTATACTCCATAGAAATCACGCTTCCATCATACAGGAAAGTAATAGCTTTTATAAAAAGCTGGAAATAGGAAACTAATCAATACATAAGATATAAAATATAACCATTAGACAGTATAACGCTTATATTAATAGGTAAGTGTGGATGTTCCACGCTACACCAATCTTGGCTTTAATCTAAGAAATTACTAATCATAACCAGTCAATATTTATATAAAGAATAATCTATACCATCTTGTACGCTAATCGGCATAATTCCAGGAAGGAAATTACTACTCTCCTTATATACAAAAGACCTAGTAGCTTCTCAATCCAGATTCTTACCAAACATTTCACTCAACTATATTACATAATCTTACGTGGTAAGTGTGGATGTTCCACGCTAAACCAATACAATCAACATACTCACTATAACGGACTAAACTTCATTCTCTGCTTGTGGTCAGTGTGGATGTTCCCACGCTATACCAATTCTAACCTAACTTCACATAAAGACGACAACACTTCTGTAATGGCAACCTTAAGGCCAACAAGAGACAGGATACCAACACAAGTATTTACACCCTCAAAAGTCAATGTGTCAGTCAAAACTACTTACTAAATGAACAAAAAGCTGTTGAAAAAATATCAGATGCAACCAGCCGATCTTCTGATGTAAATTTACAATACAAACATGGCAATATAATTTTGGAATTTAGTGCTGCATTTTATCTTCACTTCAGCAATATCTTAGTCCAGCATTTTAACAACAACACCAAGGTTACATGTAACTTTCATGAAAAACAAGACCAGTCGGGAAAGGTAGTAGAACAATCCATAGCAGTCAAATGTTGTCTAAACCAACGTCAACAATATAGAATAAACTTGTACAACACAACGTGTAGAGCAGAAGTCAATGGTCGTAATCATAGAGCATTCTTTGACGAACTTCAAGATATATGCAAACAAATGGACAATAACAAAGACTATTCCTCTATCAACCAACAAATTAGAGAAGAATGTGCCAAGCATCAGAGAACATTCTCAAAGGAGATAATCAAACCCTCCATTACTGGAAGCCAAAGCGATAACCAATCAACTGACTTATCTTTGGCAAAAAAATCCAACCAGAATACAGTCGACACAAACAAACAATCGACTGATGATAACTGTCCAAAATGCAAAAGAAAACTCTTATCTAGGGGAGTATTTTGTATCAAAGGAAACCACTGGATCCACTATGCTTGTGAGAAGCTAAAAAAAGAAGAAATAGAAAAACTTGAATGTGACAAAAACAACATCCAGTACATCTGTACTATATGTAGTGAAGCTGACTCTATCTCATCAGAGATTACGGACATGCAACAACATCTCCCAAAAAATAGAAAAAATGGAAACAACCAAAGCACTGATCAAATCCAACAAAAAAAGAGATGCATGCCAGTTGTTGTCCCGGAGATATACTCAACTGATGCTTGTGGAGTAACTGGTGCAATGGCAATTCTTAATGAAGAGTCAACTATCAGAAATCAACTAGATGATAAAGCTCCACCAATCGAACAACACTCTCCAATAGCAACAAAAACAGCTCTAGCAGCTCCGATCTCTAATATCAGAAATAAAACAGATATCTCAAGCTCTCATTCAGATAAAGAATAACGACAAAAGAAAATAAGCTTTGTAAAATGGAAGAAGAGCTGAAAAGGAGAAAGTCATAATTAATGATGCTATAAAAGATCAATCGCATCTCAAATCTTATTCTCTGAATCTAGAGGCAAAAGTTAAAGAACTTGAAAATTCCAATCGTATTTTACGAATGAAGATTGTAGGAACACAACCACTAGATGTAAGCAGTTCAACGACCGGACAAAAACCATCAAATATACAAGACAATGGTCCATCATCATGTGCTAATGGACATACATCCAATTTTGCTAATGGACATGCATCCAACTTTAATACACATATCTCAACTTTAGAGAACAATATTATTAATGATCGTATAACTCATATAGAGAATACTCGTCAATTATACAGACAGATGCATGACATGGAACTTCAATCAATTCAGCAAAGACTCAAAACTTAGAAGCATCTCTACAGCAACAATCCTTTAGACCAGAATATCAACCATGTCACTTCAATCCATTCTCAATGCAGCATCCTACATCTCTTGGTCCTACATACATGACAAGAATAGTCATCTTCCTCATCATAGACCTATGCATCCATATTGGCCAGGTTCACCACAATTGGTGCCAACTCATCAACCTTACCTACACAGGCCACTCCAATCACAAATACCACCACATGTATGGAATATACCACCTCCAAATTATCAGTACAGACAACAAACAACTGATACTTCAAACAAGCAGCACTCAACGCATCAAAACTTGCAAGGTGCAAACTTACAATATGGACAAGAGAGTGTCAAAAACATCGACAGTAGTACTCAATCCAAATTAGATCACTCTACACCATCTAGTCATATCATGAATCAAGAAATTTCTATCAAAACTAAACCCTATACAGAGAAAACATCATCAAGCCTAGATAAGGAAGTCATCATAACTTTAAATAAGATAGAACAGGAAAAGACTCTATCAGAAGCTCAGTTACCGCAAATTTTCCAAACAGAATCTAAAAAAGAGTCTTCTATCTTGGTCCCTGACCTTCCTAAACCTATCTGCATTATTGATGACTCGGATATGGAAGATGTACAACTTCAAGGAGAAGCTACTAGGTCCGATACCCATTTACTGGATAACGTTACTGATACTAAATCAAACTGTTTTTTAGAACTTTGCCAGAAACCTCTGATGATCCCATAGCACATGAACATTCTGCGCTTCTAAGAATAGCTACGTTCAACTGTAAAAATGTATATAACTCTCAAGCGTGTATAAAGAATATTTTAGATTTTAGTAATTTTATATGTATCCAAGAACATTGGCTGTTTAAATTTGAACAAGAAAATATTGGTGACCTGTTTAGCAGAACTTCATGGACATGCAAATCTGTTGATGAAAACAATCCAATACCACCAACACAAAGACCAAGAGGATATGGCGGAGTAGCTATTCTTTGGAAGCAAAGCATGGATCACCTCGTAGAAAAAATTGAGGATGGATCAGAAAGAATCATATGTATTAAACTGAAAGTTAAACCAAAACCAATTTTACTAATATGTGCTTATATGCCCTGTAATGGATCAAAACAAGCAAACACCCATTTCAAAGAATGTTTAGATCAACTTCATGAGATAATTATCAAATACTCAGATACATGTACCCCAGTTTTGTGTGGCGACTGGAACTGTGATTTGATGAAATCCTCAAACAAACCAGCAAGATCAATCTGGATGGAAGAATTTCTCAACTCTAAAAAACTTTCATTTAAACCTACTCCTCTAACATTCATTCATCCGAATGGCAATGAGTCATCTACAATTGATTATATCTTTGTGCATAGCAACTTGGCCGACAAAGTCAATAACACCATTAGACTAGACATGTTACCAAACAATACCTCCGACCATTATCCTTTATTAACAGAACTTGAAATAGAAATGGAATCTGGTAAAGAAAAAGATAAAAATTTTACTTCAAACAAAATTAAATGGGATAAAATTGATTTACTTCAATATCAAGAATGTTTAACCAAAAGCCTTCAAGAGAATATAATTGATTTCGAAAATGATCCAACTGCAATAACTAAACTAATGAATACCATCATAGCTACTCAAGAAAGTATCGTACCAACATCAAAAAAGTCATCACAACGTAGCAAACATATATGGAATGATGAGATTGAAAATTCCTTAAAAATGAACAAAAAAGCACTCTATGAATGGAAAATTGAGGGGAAACCACAGATTGGTGAAACAATGCAAGTTAGAAAAAGAACCAAGAAACAACTGCGAAAAGCCAGAAGACAAGAAATTGCACGACAAAGGGATGAATCATTACAGACAATTATGAATGCAAAACAAAGAGACAGTAAAATCTTCCACAAACTTGTTAATGCGCAGAGGAAGTCGAAAACAAATGGCATATCAGATCTATGCGTAGAAGATAAAACGTATTCTACAAGAGAAGAGATACTCCAAGGCTGGAATGAGCATTTTAGCAAGCTTGCAACACCGGAAACTACTGATCTCAAATCTGATACCAACAAGAAATTTGATATTGATATCATTGAAGAAATTTGCAAAGAAAATGCGGAACCTCTAGTCTTTACAGCAGAAGAAGTTGACAAAGCTATAAACCAGCTTAACACCAACAAAGCGCCAGATATATATGGCATAACAGCAGAACACATCAGATATGGTGGTGATGCTTTACTACAAGGAGTTACCGCAATAATTAACAACATATGCAAGGAAGCCTCAGTTCCAGATTGCCTAAAACATGGAATACTAACCCCAATCTTCAAAAATAAAGGGTTACCAACAGATGCAAAAAATTACCGAGGTATCACTGTACTTCCAATTATCGGGAAAATACTAGAAATACTCCTCAGACAGCTGATCAGAGACATTATTGATATTCTTCAAAATCGTTTACAAAGAGGCTTTACTCCCGGAGTTTCTCCACTATACAGTGCTCTCATACTATTAGAATCAATTGCAGAATCCATGGACCAAAAACTACCTATTTTTGTTGCTCTACTGGATGCTAAGGCTGCTTTCGATGTCGTCAACCATGATAGCTTGCATCGTAAACTCTTCTTATCAGGAGTAGGTGGAACACTCTGGCTCTTAATACGCCAACTTAGTACTTATGCCATAACCTCCATCAAATGGAATGGTTTAATATCAAATCCATTCCCTGTTCACCAAGGAGTACGACAAGGTGGAATTCTCAGTACCGAACTCTACAAAGTATATATAAACGACATTCTAGACCAACTGGAAAATAGCGGTCTGGGTTCCTACATTGGGAATATATATTGTGGTTCGCCGACCTGCGCTGATGATGTTGCCCTGGTTGCAAATTCACCTTCAGATCTCCAGTCAATGATAAGTACAGTTGAAAACTACAGTATTCATGAAAAATACAAACTCCAACCCACCAAGAGCCTTGTACTGAAAAACTTGCCATCCACAAGAAATACAGACTTTGAATTTGAGATCAATAATACAGCTATGCTTCAGCCAAGCTCGGCTCCTCATATAGGAATTAAACACAGCTCTGACTTAAAGAAAACAATCAACATTCATATTGAAGGAAATATTTCTAAAGCCAGACGGACAATGTATAGCCTGATGGGGCTGGTCTTCACGGAAAGAATGGGCTCAACCCAATTACTTGTCTACATATCTTTCAAATATATATCCTACCTGTCCTTATTTATGGACTAGATATATTACTTCCAGACAAAAAACACATAGAGCCATTAGAAGTATTCTATAGGAAAGCAATAAAACAAATCCTATCACTGCCAAATAATACTGCAGATGCAGCTGTCTATACTATGACAGGAGTAATTCCAATACAAGGAACAATACATAAAGCTGTCATAAATATCTATAACAAAATATGTGGAATGGAATCCTCAATAGAAAAGGATCTAGCTGAACGGCAACTACTTATGTCTGGTTTCAACTCTCAAAGCTGGTTCTCAAAAGCAAGATGCATTCTAGCCCAGTATAATCTACCTTCAGCTCATGATCTAATGCTCAATCCGATCAACACAAATCGATGGAAAACACAAGTAAAAAAAGCAGTTGACAGTGTCTGGCATGATCAATTGAGAACAAAAGTATCCCTATATAGTTCTCTCAATTATCTATCCACTAACAATATACTCTGGCGAAACACTCATCCTTGTCTTGCAAGTGTTGGCACATCATCTCAGGATATAAGTCGTCTTCAAACAAAACTAAAGCTTCTTACAGGTACCTACTATCTTCAAAGCAACAAAGCTTCATTTAATCAAAATAGTGTAGATCCAACCTGCTTACTATGCAAACAATCCGCAGAAACGGTAGATCACTTCCTTCTTAAATGTAAGACTTTGCATGAAATCCGCATGCCATACCTGCATGAACTTGAAAGCTTTCTCTGTAGCTTTAGAAACTGTACCAAATGCTTTAATCTTACCAACGTTGTAATAGACGCACAGCTCATTTTAGATCCGAGTCACTTATTATGTGCTTGTGGTTGCAGATGCAAATGCACTGACAATTGTTTTATGGTAGAATACATATCCAGAAAATTATGCTATGCTCTACATGCCAAGAGAAACGAACTCTTAAAGACCTTACCGTCTAGCAAGAGCAAGAGTCAAAGACTGTAGCCAACGTACACCCCACGGGGCGTACATTTATATATTTTTATTTTTATATTTTCAAACTAAGTGATAACATATTATAGACTTTGAAGGAGGGATTTCTAATACAGATAGACTTCCTGATAACATATTCATTATGAAGTGCTCCTTTGAAGGAGAACATTAAAGTTTCAAGAAACTCGTTCATATTACTTAAAAGACCCAAATGTTGCTAAGCACCTGTCATAGCTTCATAATAAATATGCTGTCCCCACAGATAAAGCCCGAAACAAAATCATATTACACCAACTGCTTGATAAAGAAATACGGTATTGACAATTCACTTCGAAAGTCAACAAATGCTTTCACGGCACTTACTTATAATAATCATATTATTGAATATTTAGGTCTGTTCTATATTCCTTGCGAGTTTCAGCCAAAGATAAAGAGCACTGTCTTTCTTCACTTTATTGGATACATAACCTTCATAAGTGTCCTTACAAGCAACGTTTTAATAGTATGCTGGGTCTTTCAAGTGCTCCTTTACAAAACCTTTTCGTAATTATTAACACCAATTGTGTCAGCTATCAAAACCGGGATTCAGAGTTATTGTGATATTACCAACCATATGTGCGTTGTGATTCACATGCAGATAATTAAAATTCCAATTAAATGTAAGAATACATACAGTCTAAGTCTCTTTCCTCTTGCAATATGATGTAAACATTTGAATTTTCTTACCTTTACACAAGTATTCCCATTCCAAACTAAAAGACAAATTGAAGCAGTTGATCTTACTTTGTTTCATAAAACAATTGCCAACGTATACAGGTATCTTGTTTAGGGAGGGACAAATCAAACTTTGTGAATCAAATTTACTCTTATTCAAACAAAGAATACTCTGAAACTGACATCATCAAGATGCTTGATTTCTTGATTGACAACATAGTTATTTCGTTAGGAGATTTTAATCAGGCAATCGACAATCCTATTGAACCAACTGTGCTCCTCTTGTAGTCGACGTGTTCCTCTACTCAGATGAGGCAGACTTTATACAGGAGATTTTTAGGAAAAATGAAAAAGCCAGAATTATTCTTTAACTTCACGTTCAGCCATATAGATGTTGTTCTCTCATTAATATAAACATATCGGTTTGGTGAACTTGAAATAGAGGATACAACAGATACAGTGAAGTCTGGCACTTATCTTGACTAACATCTATAAAGTGATAAAAGGGTCGGTTGAGAACAAAACTATACGACACAAGAGATGATTTCAGCTTCCCAATTGTAAACTTTCCATTTCGATGTAGCACCATTCCATCATGGTCTGCATATGAAGTATATCCTCACAGTTATCATGCGTCTCTCATTTGGACTCTTCATTTGAATCCTTTTAGTACTTTGGTACTGACATGATTTATAACAAACCTTTTAAAATTGTCTGTTAATAAATTTCGAAATTAACTCCCTCAAGCAAAGTTGACCTTAGATGGATTTGGCTATTTTTGTGTCCTTTTGGTTATAAAGCTCATCAACTGTTTAGGATCTTATACATCCTTGGCTTTCAACTATTCGGCTTTGAGCTCTCCTGATGAAGTTAAATTCAGAAAAGTGCTTCGGACGCATGAAATTTATAACGCGTTGTTCTCATTTTTAATGATTTTTTTTTGGTGTGGCTATGCAAATTAAATTCCGTACAAGTAAAAGCTAAAACCAGAAAATGACACAAAACAACACACTAAAACGTAAATATACGAAATATGATTGTACTTGAACAAACAAACAAAAGGTTCCAAAACAACAGAACAAGCAAACCCCAATGAACTTACAAAACTACAAACTCATAACATGCCTTTCCTGATTTTCTTATTGCAATGTTTGCCTACTGAGCTATCGTGCAGTCAGTAATCGATAATAAGTTGTTCTTTACACGTGAAAACGTGAACATATAGCATATTAGTTTTTGGAGAATAAGTATGGGCTGTATGTATACGTCTATTTTAACACAGATAGACGAGTTCAAACTAAAGTCTACGACACACATGATGATATCAACTTTCCAATTGTCCACCTCCCATTTCTCAGTAGTAAACAGTAAAATAACAAAAATACCAAACTCCGAGGAAAATTCAAAACGGAAAGTCTCTAATCAAATGGCAAAATCAAAAGCTCAAACACATCAAACGAATGGATAACAACTGTTATATTCCTGACTTGGTACAGACATTTTCTTATGTAGAAAATGGTGGATTAAACCTGGTTTTATAGCTAGCTAAACTTCTCACTCGTATGACAGTCGCATAAAATTCCATTATATTGACAAAAATGTGTGAAAAAACAAACAGACATATATGGTGGCCTTCGGCTGTTTTCTGTCCTTCGGTCGGGTTGTTATCTCTTTGACACATTCCCATTTCCATTCTCAATTTTATAATAGATAAAATGCCAAAAATAGGGTACAGCAGTCAACATTGTGTTATATTTTTAATCACTATAAAACCGAACAAGTGTGTCAACAAAGAAAAACAAAACGGCATATAGAAAAGGACATTAGTAAACACAAAAGACAAGAAGACAAAAATTAACCACAGCACAATAACACAATGACGGGATTTATTCAAAGTACCGAGCCACGTCAAATGGATATTACCAAAATATACTAAACAGTAAAAGTAATCATTTACAAAGACAAATAAGAACACTATAACACTCCATTAAGATAATAAACAACGTCAGTACCTAGAATCTATACTTCAAGACCATCGTGTATTATTTGTGAAGTTGATACGGAATATTTATCAACAAGGTCTTGGTATCTTCCGATGAACTTTTTTAGAAAAAGGACGAGACGTTCTTTGACATAACCCTGGTTCATCAACTTTCTGCTCAGACACTGGTGACGTTTTACAAAGTCTGAGTAGCAGCTGTAAGCTCTTAAATACCGAATGAGTTTGGAAATGTATATGCAGGTGAAGTTGGTATATTGCTACTAAGGTGGGGGAATTGATAATTTCAAAATTAAAATTGTCTCGTTTGTCATAGATTCTGGTACTGAGATGACAGCTTATGTCAAATTCGAGGTATAAGTCTACAAATGAGGCAGAGGAAGCCGTGTCTGTTGTTTCTTTAATTTCTAGTTCTGGGGGATATATTAATGGAACCCAATCAGAAAAGTTTGGATTTTTAATGGAAAGAACATCATTAATATATCTGAATGTGAAATTAAATAATATGGCTTATTTGATCTTCTTGTTTTTGAAAAGGAACTCCGACTCATATGAAGATAAGAAGAGGTCGGCAAGGAGATGTACACAGTTCGTTCCCAAAGGAATGCCGAAAATTTGTTGAAAAGTCTACCGCCAAATTCAACAAATTTGTTTTAATAAGAAACTCCAGCATACTGATTACTTGTTCCTCTGTGTAGCATGTTTTACCTTTTTGTTCACTATTAACAAAATATGCCGTATGGTATCCCAAAGTAATAAATTTATAGCGTATGCTACCATGTTTATGTTGAAAAGCATTGTGGATTATTTCTTTTAGACGATTTTTCAATTTCACATGGGGAATGGTGGTATACAGGGTTGAAAAATCAAAAGTTTTGATAGAACTAATTTCAGAGAAAGATCGAGATTTAAAATTATTCAGAAATTCTTTTACGCTCAAGAATGTTAACACTATCGTTTCATCTCGGCCTCTAGTAATTATTTATAAGTGTTCTACTACTAATCTTTCGGTGCTTTTAACGAGTTCCTTAACTACTGTCAATGAACTCATCCTAAATGTTTGTAATAAAACATATGAAAACAGTGGAATTAATCAATTTTGGAGTGTAAAAATTCTTTGGAGGTTTTAGATAAATTACGTGCATTTGATGGTCCTTTTGACTCGGTTGACAGTTTTGACTTTTCCACTCTTTATACTACACTTTCACACAATCTTATCAAACAAAAGTTTTCCTATTTAATTAAATGGTCATTTGATAAATCTGGTTGCAAATTTATTTGCTGCAACTGAAATGAGAAAGGTAAATATGCTAGATATACTTACCGGAGGTGTGATGAGATGATTAAAGCACTTAGTTTTCTCCTTGACAAGATTTATGTTCTTTTCGGCAATAAAGTTTATCGACAGATTGTAGGTATTCCTATGGGCACCAATTGTGCCCCTTTAATAGCAGACTTGTTCCTTTACTGTTATGAATCACAGTTTATGGCCAAACTCAGTAAAGAACCGTCTAAATTCCATTTGATAGATAAATTCAACAACACTTACCGTTATCTTGATGATATTTTTTCGTTAAATAATCAAGAATTCTCTTACTATACTGCTGAAATTTACCCAAAGGAACTTACTTTAAATAAATCTACATCAACAGCAATAACTGTCCTTTCCTACATTTAGATATTTCAGTATTACACCAGAAACTCTACACAAAAATTACGACAAAGGGATAATTTTTCTTTCCTATTGTTAATTTTCCTTTTTGGACGGTGATGTTCCTTTGGCACCATCTTACGGTGTTTATATATCCCATCTCGTTCGATATGCTCGTGTCTGTAGTGACGTTTTGATTTTAATGAGCGCAATCTATGTATTACTAGTAAATCATTAAGTCAGGGATTTCATTACCACAAATTACTTAAAACCTTTACTAAATTCTTTCATAGATTTGGTCTGCAAGTTTGGTTGTACCTTGATTTTGTTATCAGTAAATTAAAACACATATGTACTTTCACGGTACTACAATCGGTCGATACTTATAGTTTGGCATTGCACAAGGTCATGTTTTTCTCTGACGTCTTTTCACTAAATCCATTGGATGTTGGATGTGTACTGATTGATATTTTAGTCTTAGATACATGATTTTTTTTCATTAGTTGTTATTGGCTTTGAACTAGCTGTCAGTAACTGCGAGTACTCTCAGATCTGTACTTAGTGTCTTTTTGTTTTTGGGATGTACAAGTACCCGTTCACGTCCACTTTGTGTTTTTGTTAGATGTATTTCTATTTGTATCCATCTGATGAGTTAAGCCTTTTTCAACTGATTTTTATAGTTTGTTCTTATGTTGTACTGTTACACCACTGTCCCAGGTTAGGGAGGGTTGTCGGTTGAGCGCTCACAAACATGTTTAACTACGCCACATTCATTTTGTGCCTGTCATAAGTCAGGAGCCTGCAGTACAGTGGTTATCGTTGGTTCATGTCTGTCATATTTGTTTTTCGTAAACTGTTTTGTTATAAATAAGCCATTAGTTTTTCAATTGAATTGTTTCATATTTTTCATGTCGTGGCCTTTTATAGCCAACCACATGGTATGGGTTTTCTCATTGTTGAAGGCCGTACGGTTGCCTATAATTGCTCACATCCATTTCATTTGAACTTTGGTGGATAGTTGTCTCATTTGCAATCATACCACATCTCTTCATTTTATATTCATGAACAGGGTGCTCCTTTCACAAATTAAAACTGCTCCAACATATTTATGAAGGAGAAAGACTGAAGTCGACACTACATATATGTATTACTGTCAGCATCACGAATTAGTTGTGACCTATACGTGGTTACAGTGTCCCAACTCACTAGCGACATGGTTTTGCGGTCTTAGATCTTTAGATACCAGTATAATTGCCTGGTCTTTAAATTTGCCGATTGTTTCCTATATCCGATTGTGATATTTTTCTGAATGTGGATTTGCAAGGCTTATGATGTATACATAGCAGGAGACCCTTGTTCTGTCAACACACCCGGTCTCGCTCCTTTTGGAGTTCCCTCAGTTTCTGTTTGCGACCTTTGTTTGTCTGATCAATTTTCATAATTGATTTAAAAGATTTGAACATCGTAAAGCACCTGTCGCCTTATTTTATTGATCTCTACACTTGTCTCTGATTTGCTTCTTTCGCGTATTAACCACTGGATTTGGTTATAACCCTTCAACATAGTTGGCTAAACATGTTCTATCTGCCGTTGTCTAGTTATTTAATAACACGGAACGGATATTGTATTTCACCTTTATAAAGAAACGACTAAATAACACGAAATAAATTTTACACATTTACAATACAAAGATAGTTATGGACTACTGACTACAATGTTTTAATGTATAAGTATTAAGAATAGCAAGGGTACCAGGAAATACATTAAATACACAAGAGCATAAAATACCACATCAACCAACAACACCCGACTCTTCAAAAGTGCAGACGTATAAACCTGCTTAAACCACAACTTCATACCTCTATGATATGAATCAAAACTGTCAGACCTGAATATCAGTTGCTGTATATTGCCATACTTATTAACACGATATTTAATTGAAGATTTCAATTATTATTTTACATTTGCTGTGATGTAACTGGAAATAATTTTTAAAAGGAAGCATCTGCCTCACGCATAGATCTGATTCCTTGTCCGGGTCTGGCTTTACCTGTGATTCATTTTGGTTTAATCAGCTCTCCCACGTTGGCAAATACATTTCTAATTTTCAACTAATTTGTTCGCTAGCATCGCTAAAGAACTTAATTTTCGAAATGCACATCTTTTCTTTAACATCAGACGTTGATATTAGTGGTTTACGGGCTTCAACATATCTAAAAAAAAAAACAAATATATTAATCTTTTATAACACATTTCTTGAACAGAGCATGTAACGGTCTCAATGAACAAGGAGTTATATCTGAATTATTTTTTTTATCACTAATCAAAGAAAGCCAAAGACTAAGTTTAATACTGTTATAGAAATGTTGGGTTTGGTCTGGACTACTTTCTTGGCAGAGCGTTTTGACTATAATCCATATCGAGAAAGGCAGTAATGTTCATTTCACCTTATATTGTGTAGCTATAGGCCCTACACAGGATATCATGCAGCATTCAGTTTAAACTTTACCGGTCAGACATATGTTGTTTTTGAGGATATACTTTAGAATTAAAATGGTAGGACGAAATTTCACATAATTATGACCTTTCATATATTAGTCCGATGTAATTCGGTACAGATAGTCACCAAATAGAGGTTTCAGTACGAAAATACGATTGCTTTCATAGAAGTTGAAAAGCTATTTTATATGGGGACAAAATAAATCTATGTTGAATATGTGCTGCTATGTATGCCATTACATCAGAGAAAACGTTGAGCACTCTTTGGAGAAAATTTAAATCCTGTTTATTTTAACAACAAATGGTATTTTTGATTCACATGACAGGAAATATAAAAAATAACCTTTCAGAAAATAATAGTCCCTGATTCTTAGAATATTATCTAATAAGATTACAGTTTGACATTTTTCACCAAATACAAGTTATCAACTGACCTTTACTTGTTGCGATCAACATCGCGATTGCCAATAGTATAACTGTAACTTTTACATATCTAATGAACAGGAGTTCAATCCCTATGGTTGAATGTTTAAGGATTAGAACACAATCGGGAACATACAGATCAGACTACAATATTGGTATCAAAAATATAAGACCGCGAAAACGTGTTGCTAGTGAGTTGAGACACCAGCATATCGTATAGGTCAATTAAATCGTAATGGTGACCTTCAAATTTATGTAGTGTCGGTTTTAGTCGTGTAAGGAGCACAAACCTTTAATGCAGTTCGTATAGCGTGAACATACACGAAAGTAACGTATTGAATGAGATACGAAAATACATACGATAGAGCAGACGGTATGTTACGACTGCGAAAAGGGAAGTTGATAATTGGAAAGTTGAAATCATCTCATAGATTCTAGTTTGAGATCGTTCATTTGTGTCAATATCGAGCAAAAGTTCAAGATATGAAGCAGACCTTTACTCTCGGAACTATCGTTAATTTCAAATTCACTGGGATATATGAGAAGTAAACATGAAATGTGAGTTATTGACTGACAGAACATAATCAATGAATCTGAAAATAAAATGAAAGAAAGAACTTTGCATTGTGCATTTTCTTTTGTCTTTGAGAAGGTTCCGTATGAAATATGCTTCACATGATTACAAATGTGGTCAGTAGTGGTGCACAAATAGTTCCTATTTTAATACAGACTGTCTGCTGGAATATCAACCTATCAAACTAAAACATGTAGTCGATTATAAAGTCTAGTATTCTAATGATACAATAACCTTAAATAAAGAATTTGTAAAATTTTCCTACAAAGCAGCTGTTTTCCTGTAGCTTAGGAAAACGAAGAAAATGTGAACGTCATGGATGCAGACGACAGACATCAAGGGATGACGTTGTACATTTAGGTCAGGTGAGCTCAGAATATTTTTTAAGGGAATTGCTTTTTACATAATGTCATGTTGGGGCTTTTATCACTGACTATACGGTTATTGCTACATTGCTCATTGTGAAAGGCGTTACAGTGACCTTAAGTTATATACATATCATGTGGACTCTGTTAGAAAGGTATCTTATTGGCAATTATACCACATTTCTTTATTTTAAATATAAATATCTGAATTTTAATATATCTTTGTTCCATTGTCTCTTTTTATATATTTTTTTAAAGACTTCCTTGATTACTTTATATTTGAAAAATATTGCTGAACATACTCACTCTGTAAGTTTATCAACTGCGACTTTTTAGTTTCTTCTGAAAATAGATTCAAAATTTCGAATTTTGAACAAAAACTGAACTCCGTGTTAAATTGAAAAAATGGAAGGCCATAAAACTGACAAGAGCAAACGCTATCAATCAACGGATCGAGAGAAAAACAACTGTCGTATTCATGAATTGGTACAGGCATTTTCCGAAGAAAATGGTGTTTTAATAGCTAGCTTAACCTCCTACTTATACAACAGTTGTTTATAGTTTCGTTGTATTGACAATTGGTTAACAATCCAAATATACATTGGTCACAAATTAGTATGTATGAAGCTGTCAAACTAAATTATAGACCCTTTTAATATTAAATTGTCCATATTTGGAGTTACAGCCGATATACTTTTCTATAATTTTGATATGATTTGTCAACAATGTAGTACACTTTACTGTAAAATATTTTTGGGTAGAGCATGTGCATTTTTTTTAAGTTTGCATTTTTAGTGTATACCGTCATTCTGTTTGGCTGTTGATTATAGATTTTATAAGAAACCTTCTTTAGTTGTTTATATTCCGTTATTGTGATCATATTTCAATGTTATGACTTTCGGCCTCATTTAATTTACTCATGCCCTTTAAATAATCATTAAATAATCATGTTTTACGAAAATGACAAGAAAACTAAATACACCACTGCTTCAATGATATTCACGTGCCCAAAACCCGATTCCTAATGTAAATTCAACCGCAGTCCATCGAAATCCCACTTCTAAATTAAGCACTTGCCAAGGGTGTCATTGCCGCTGCAGCTAGATTATCAAATACAAATGCACGTGGATATCTACAAATAGTCCTGTGCAATTCCAGAAAATGACTAACCTCATTTAGATTATCTTCTAATAATACTGATAGGTCAACATTGAATGGAAGAGCTTTTTCGCTCTCCTTTTCCTATGACATTTCATGAAAACTCAAAGCCTCATTTATCTTGAACAAAGCCAAAGTGTGATATACAATATGTGGAACAAACAGAACAAGAATTTTTAAACGAACACAGGAACATCGATACCGCTTCCAAAACCTTAAAAATTCAAAGGTTTAATTTATCAACATTTAGGAAAACACAATCACATGAAATGATCCAGATACAACAAGGGCAATCCTGCATAACAATGTGAAGATTCCTTTAGAATTATCGAACTGTCTTGGATTAAACGACTGCAGACATCATATCCTCTTGGTCTAAATGTAAATACAATGGAACAAGGAACATATCTAAAACTTCTTCTATTGATATCATGAATATCTTTGATATAAGACAATGTAATAAAAGGCAAATGTATCAATCGAAATCAACGAATTAAGCTTTGTATGAATTATACACTTGACGATATCCTATCTACATTTAAAACCAATGGTCGGTAACAATTATTATGTAAACTTAGTCAAATACTTATAGGTAAATTATATGATATTTTCAAGGAGTGTGACATAATCTCGTTTTCAGCCCACTTTTGAATATACGCTTTTGTCACTTTAGGCTGTTCCTACGTATCGATAAACCTGAAGATCATATGATAAAAATCTCTTGATTCTTATTTGAATAAATGTATGAATGTTCAAATATTACATTTTGAAAGTAATTAAGAAATAAATAAAAGGGACGTTATACAAATAAGAAACAAACTTCAAGTGCCCGCAAAGCGGTTTGTTTTTGTACTGGCTGACACGGCAGACAACACTGTGCTGGTGGTATGATGTAAATACTACACGGAAGTTCTTAAGAATGAAATAATAAATTCTTTTACTTTCAGGTCAGTGCGTTGCACAGAGAGTCATTTAGTAAACAGTCATATCATAACCACGTCACAGCCTAAGACCTCTTCTGAAGATTTGAACGTCCTTTCTATGTATTGATTACCTAAACTACACAAAAACCGTAAAATACCATTTCATCTCGGCCTCTAGTAAGTGTTCTACAACTACTATTTCGGTGCTTTTAGCAAGTTCCATAACTACTATCAAAGAATTTATCATTAACATTTGTAATGAAACATATGAAAATAGTGGAATTAACTTTTTGGGGTGTAAATTCTTTGGATGTTTTATATATTTTACGTGGTTTTGATGGTCTTTTGATTCTGCTGACAGTTTGAACTTTTAACTCTTTACACTACACTTCCACACAATCTTATTAAACAAACATTTTCCTATCTAATTAAATGGTCGTTTGACAAATATGATTGCAAATATGTTTGCTGCAACTCATTTAAAACCTCCTTCTCTAATGAAAAGGTAAATATGCTAAATATACTCACTGGAGATGATTGAAGCTGTTAATTTCCTCGATCACAACAATTATGTACGTTTCGGCAATAAATGTTTCGACAGGTTGTAGGTATTACAATGGACACAAATTGCACCCTTTAATAACAGACTTGTTTTGTACAAATATGAACCACAGTTAATGACCAAACTCAGTATAGACCCGTTTTTGGATGGTGATGTTCCTTTGGCATTATCTCATGGCTTTTATATATCACAAATCGTTCGCCATGCCAGTGTCTGTAGTGACGTTTTGGATTCTCAATGAACGTAATCTATGTATTTCTGAGGAACTATTAAATCAGGAATTTCGTTACCACAAGTTACCAAACCCTTTACTAAATTCTTCCATAGATACAAAGATTTGGTTCGGAAGTTTGGCTGTGCCAATAGAAAACTTATTTCAAACGGGATAGCACATCCCAGTTTTTACGGAGAAGTTATTTACCGAGCCAGGAAATTTAGATACGATCTGGGAAAACTTATCAATCATCTCAATAAACTTATTCTTGAAGGTTACCATTTCAAAACTGTAGTTAGATCTTTGAATATTGTTTTATTGGTATAGATATTGATTTTGTTTTCTGCTTTGTATTAGTCTGATGAGTTAAGTCTTTTCAACTGCTATTTATTATTTGATAATATGTTATGCAGTTACACCACTGTCCAATGTTAGGGAGGGTTGGGCGCCAGCAAACATGTTAGGGCGCCACATTTCGTATTTAACTGTCCCAAGGCAGTAGCCTGTAATTCAGTGGTTGTCGTTTGTTGCTCATGTTGCTGTATATCATATTTGTTTTTTTTCATTGCTTTGTACATAAATTAGACTGTTAGTTTCTTGTTTGAATTGTTTTACATTTGGGGCCTTTTATAAATGAGTTTGACTATGGGGTTTGCTCATTGTTGAAGGCCGAACAATGACCTATAATTGGAGGTAATGGAGAGTTGTCTTATTGGCAATCATATCGCATCTTCTCTTATTTATATAAAATGTAGCACAGAGTTCATTAGAACGTTATATAAGAACCCATACCACAAGGCCAAGATCTTAATGCTTATCTAAAACGAATCAAAACTTCTGTTGATATTCATCTTATTCAAAGAATGGATAGTTTTGTTATTTGTTTATTCTGAAAAATACCCACAGAATACGAATATGACAGTTTCTTACGATTTTTCAACTGGAATAAACCCTAATACGCCTTTTGATTAAAAATAAAAGAAATAGATGTATACGTTGCTACCCAAAAAGGATTACTATTTTCTTCCATTGACGAACTATCTTACCAGAAATTGTGTTTCTAGAAGAAAAGTGATGAAGCTAGACCTTGATGAAAATATAATAACATTTCAAATCCTTGACTTTTTTATCGTGTTAATATGACTGGAAGGCCCTAAAAATAATCAATTATAGTAATTATTTTGTATAATCTCATGAAGCAGTAGAATATGATACAGTTGAAAATAAACGGTTCAGAACCATAAAATATTATATATATTAAGAGAAATATAATTTAGGCATAAAGCTTCAAGGTTTCTTAGCCATGTACGTTCAATACTATTCTTATCCTGGACTGCGATTTAACCCTCCCTTTCAACATGAGACACTTTGACCAGGATTTTGGGAAACTGTTGTCAGTATTACCAGATATACGGATGCTTTCAACTTCTGTCTTCCAATCGATCCCAGTCTTAAAACTTGCATCAGGAATGACTTTTACATCTTGCATCTCATCTGATATAATAATAAAAATCATAATTGATTAATTCCAATAATGAGCAAACTTGAATTAACAATCAGATTTGATTATTTGTAAAACAAAATGTGAGACACAACGACGCGTCGGGTTTCAAACAGAGATATGTTTTACAAGTGTTCAAATATTGAACCTATTGTGGCTAACAGAGTGAAAAGCATGCTTAAATTTCTTTACATTAGTATTAGTACATTAATAGATGTTGGTAGATACATTTTTTCAACTAAACTATTTATGTGAAAATTATGATTGTACATCATTTGCATGTTAGGAATTTAAAAGCGATGAACTTGGCCCTTGATACAAATATAATAACATTTAAAATCCTTGACTTTTGTATCGTGTTAATATGACAGGAAGGACTTCAAAATTATCAAAAGTAATTATTTTGCATGGAGCAGCAGAATATGATACAGGTGAAAATACACGGTCTAAAACCATAAAAATTGTATATATTAAAATTGATATAAGTTTGCAATAAAGCTTTAAGGTTCCGTAGCCATGTACGTTCAATACTATTCCTATCATAGACCGTGACTTAAACTTACCTACCCATATATATATATACTTTGATCAGGATATTTGGGAAAAAGGTTGTCAGTATTACCAGTTTTATGAAAGCTTTCAACTTCTGTCTTCCAATCAATCCCAGTCTTAAAACTTGCATCAGGAATGACTTTTACATCTGGTATAATAATAAAAATCATAATTAATTAATCCCAATAATGATTAAATTCAAATGTCCATAGAAATAAAACTAATTGGTTGTTTTTAAAATTTGCAAAATCTTTTAAATTCTTGTTACATGTGTATTGACAATTTCTGGTTACTTAATCCACATCTTGGTTACTTGAAATTTAAAATACCTTCATAAAATGACAGCTTCTTATCTAGACATCTTTCTTGAAAGTGATACAGGTGAACTACTAAATTTACCGACAGTGTCCTTTTCGATAGTAGATACAATGGATAATCGTTGGTTCGTTATAAAGATACCACGAATCTGGATGATAAGTGATATCTTTTAAACGATCAAACGTTTATCCATTGTGTCTCTTATTTAAACTATTGTTGAGACGTCTTTTCAAATGACAGTTCTTACTTTAATTAGGACCTATTATCATTTATCTTAAATAACCACCTACATATCTTGAATGATTCACTAGAAACAACCATTAAGTAGAAAAAACAGAGGAATAGATTCAAATCATAAAACAAGTTTGAAAACAAAATCGTTGGCACTTTCGGTATACTGTACTGAAATTTAGATTGCATTATAATGAATCAGAATAATATCCGTAATTTGCTGCTCACAAGGAAGCTATTAATCCAAGAGTTCCAAGTGGTGAAGTTGAAATTATCCTTCGTAAGTTTTACGGATGCCATCACGAGTTGATTGACCGTTATGGAATATCCGTTTCACAGATGATAGTGAATATGTTCCTAATGTCGTAACTACAATCCTGTCCCCTTTTCGAAGGTGACCTACCAAATTAGACTTATTGCCGGGTTTGTACTAACATGATCAATACGACAGGTGCCTCATGTGGAGCAGGATCTGCTTATCCTTCCGGATCACCTGAGATCGCCCCAGTTTTTGGTGGGGTTCGTGTTGTTCAGTTTTAGTTTTCTGTGTTGTGTTTTGTGTACTATTGTTGTTTGTCTGTTTGTCTGTTTGTCTTTTCTTTTTAGCCATGGCGTTGTTTATTTTCGACTTATGAGTTTGAATGTCCCTCCGGTATCTTTCGCCTCTCTTTACAAAATAAGGAACATTGGAACTAATTTCTTAGTAACATATAATATGTATGTTGCCGAATGGCCAGCAGAAAAATAATTCTTGGCAACTCACGATCAACTCTCACAATGATTTGCAAATATGCATTTGTAAAGATATGTTTTAAAACAGATGAAATTATCATAATTTTATCAAACAAATGAACAAATTGGACAAAACCCCAGCAATCATCTGTATATATAAACTTATCATTTGACCTTTGTTAGTTTTAGGAAGCATCTGTTCGTTGTGCCTTGCAGCATGTTTAAACATAGGTTTCCAAAATAGAAGTTACAGACCATTAAGGTCGTAAATGCACATTTCATAGAGGATACCTTTTGCATAGTGTCTAGGAGAAGACTGTATAAGTTTGATTAACTTGTGTCTCATCCTTTTGAATATTTCAGCAAATAAAATATGTTTAAACATAGTATATGCTAATTGGTTGTTATCATCGGCTGTTGCATTAACAATTGTATTGATTGTAATGTTTTAATTATATGCAAAACACTAGTCGATAAACCCTGTTTCGTAGGATTAAATGAAGGATGTCATATTATTTTATGTGATTCACAATTGAATCAAAAGATATATTTTGGCTATCTGCCATTTTAACTGACTTATGAACAGTCCCATGTTAATTAAATGTACGTTCATAGTGTTTGGAGGTAAGTTTAATGAGTGACTATAAACGCAGAAAAATGGTACATACACGAGCTTTCGGCGGAATAATTGCAATTAAAGAAAACGGCATTTCTGTTTTGATATTGACTTGATCAGCAAAAATATCAACCAAGGCGGCAAGGGCGATTTCTATCGATATTACGATATTCGAGTTTATTTGCGGAACATAAGGTTTTAATGGACTTGATTTATTACTTTAATATACTTTTAAAACCGTTGACACCTCTTAACCATATTTCTCTGATATGACCGTGATGAAGATAACATTACGTGTTATTTGATACAAAACTAAACCACAATCATAATTAATCCAATAGATAACATTCTTTTATCTAAATATCTCACACACATCTTCGTGTGGTTTTTTTTTAAACAAAAGGTTCTAATAACTGTACTTAAAGCTGCTCTCTGAAACAATCAGGGTTTATATTTTGATATGGCTTAATTTGTTCAAATTTGTTGAATTTGAAGGTAGACTTTTAAAATTGTCTGCATTACTATGGGAACGAACTGTGCGCTCTCCTTGTCGACCTCTTCTTATTTTCATAAGAGTCGGAGTTCCTTCCGACACTTGTCAAAACAAGAAGATCAAAGAAGCCAGATCATTTAATTTCACATTCAGATATATTGATGATGTTTTTCCAACTAACAATCCAAACTTTTCTGATTGGGTTCCATTAATATATTCTTCAGAACTAGAAATTAAAGAAACAACAACACGGCCTCCTCCGCCTCATTTGTAGACTGATACGTCGAATTTGGCATACGCGGTCATGTCGGTACCAGAATCTATGACAAACGAGACGATTTTAATTTTGAAATTATCAATTTCCCCACCTTAGTAGCAATATACCAACTTCACCTGCATATGGGAATACATTTATGTAAATAGATGATGAAAATAGAATAACATTTAAAATCCTTAACTTTTTCATCGAGTTAAAATGACTGGAATACACTTATTTTGTATAAAATCGTGAAGTAGTAGAATATGAAACAGTTTAAAATACACGGCCAAGAACTAGGAAAAGGCTTTTATCTCAAACTATCAGTATTGACAATTATTAATGATATCCGAGTGTATATTATATTCTAAGATTAGTATTTACTAAAAGAACAAAGCTAAATATTCGGATGCAATCTTAAACAGAAAAGATTTTATTGATTTGAATTATCCCTGTTTGTATATATGAAGATAAATATAATTTAGCCACGAACTGCTCCCACATGAATAGCATAGACTTTGTACAGGATATTTGGGAAACGGTTGTCAGTATTATCAGTTAAACATATGATCCCACCTTCTGACATCTCTTCCATCACAATCCTGTTACTTTCATTTAGACGATCTTGTAAATATTTCATCTGATCTGTTATGATAATGCAAAATCATGATTAATCCAACTAATAAGCAAACTTTAATTGACAATTAGATTGATTATATATATAAAAAAAAAAAAAAAAACATGATACACAACTGCGTGTTTCAAACAACGATATGACTTATGTTACTTCAAATCATTGAATCTATGGTTGCTCACAAAATAAAACACATGGATAACATTCTTGTGTTCGAGCAGTTAAAAGATTGCATTATGTCATTACTTCGAATATAGCGGAATTTAAATACAGTTTTCTAAAACAAAATGAAAAAAGCCTCTTGCAAAGTTCTTTTATTTCATATTCAGATATATTGACGAATACTTGTTAGTTCTCAGATGATTTGAAATTTAAAATACTTCCACAGAAGGGCTGCTTCTTATCTAGACATCTTTCTTGAAATGGACGCATGTGAACGACTTCAAACAATGATATATGACTAACATACCGATTTCAATTTGTTAATTGTCATCTTTCCATCTCTCAGTAGTAACTTTCCATCTGCTGCATCGTACGGGTATTACATCTCAATCGGTACGTTACGCTCGAACATGTATATATGAGACAGACTTTATCAGTAGGGTAACGTTTTAGTGCATGCTTATGAGGAAGAACGACTGAAATCCACAATGCATGGTGTTGACGGTTACCGTCATTGATTAAATTACAATAACTACTTGTCTGAATCTTCACTCACAGGAGGCATTTTGCCAAGTCTTAAGTCATAAAGTTTCAAAAGATTCGTTAAAACCATACATTTACTGATAGTGTTCTTTTCGATAAAGTAGATACAATGGATAATCGTTGGTTCGGTAATAGTTATCCCATGAGGACGCGGTGTGTCAGTGAAAGATCACCTCGATGACCGGAGGCCAGAGGGTGATCTTACACTGAAACACCAAATCGGAGTGGGATAAGTATTTTACATCCCAGCTCTTCTAGACTATATTACAATATCATTTACGCTGCGTAACATCTAGTTCAGAATGCCATACAATAATTATTATATACTTTATATATTACTATATAGTATATACCCTTTATGAGCCCGGATAGAATGTTTAAATATGTCAAATTAACAGTGAGTTTGTATCCAGTCGTCCTGGTGTAGGAGTATGAATCAAGGCGTCATATGCATCAGGTCTGAGTTCGATTCCCGCAAAGACACTGGAAATTTAGTGGATTTTTCTATATGAATTTTGAAAGTTAGTCTTTATTCCGAACAAATATTTCTAAGTTTATTGTGTGTTCAACATTCCCGCCAAAATGTTACAGAACAAAAGAAAGCATGCAGAACAAAGAAAATCAAGGTTGGTGATCTGGTAGGGTGATCCGACTCAGATCACCCCTGTTAGAACAAAGGAGTTGGGATCTAATTATAGAGATACCACGAATCTGGATGGTAAGTGATATCTTTTAACAATCAAACGTATGTCCATTGTGTATTTAAACTATTGTTGAGACGTCTTTCTAAATAAAAGTTCTTATTTTAAAAGGGTCCTATTATCATTGAGTTCAAATAACAACCTAATTATGCTGCATGCTTCACAAGAAACAACCATCTATTAGAAGTAAACAGGTAGTGGATTAAAATCGTAAAGAAATATTTAAAAAAATCGTATGCATTTTCAGTATGCTGTACTGAAATTTCAATTGTATTATTATGAATCTGAAAATACTCTAGTTCTAATATTTATGTTGATGAATTTGTAGCAAGAAAAATAATTCTAGGCACATCAAGATTTACTCTCATCGTGGTGAGCGAATATGTATTTGTTAAAGTATATATTACTAGTGAAACATTTTAAAATCACCCTCAATTTTTAAATAAATGAACAAATTAAACAAAACCAAAGCATTCATCTGGAAATAAAACTTTGTTTTCCTTTGGATTCCTATAACTAGCAACAATGTATGCCTTTCTCCAATGTATAAATCACGACGAGCAACAGAAACATTCAAGACAAGATACCCCATCATATTATATAATCTATTAAAATTTAACTTTCCTTTTATATTTCATAAATAAGTATGTTATCGGTAAATTTAAAATATTGATTTTCGAATTCACAAGGCTATATAAGAGTCCTTTTAGCTTCTCCTTTCAAGTATTGACTTTTGTGATTTTATCAAATGACTGACCTGTTTCCCATTTCGTTATCTTGACAGAAAATCAAAACAATGAGTGTAACATGCAAATAGACGCCTTCAGTCAGTTTGTTTAGTAGTTCGATAGTCAAAGGTGATGTGAAAATGATATATTATATGATAATGAAATAAACGTGATATATTTTGTTTTTCAGTCGTTAAATTTCCAAAATTTGCATTTTCTACCATCTTCTACAGGAAAAGCCTAATATAAAGTGACATACATGACTCCTCAGTATAACAAGTTTTTCTGCTTTATGCTTCCGTTCTTTGCTGGACAGATAACCAGGATATACAAATATATTGAAAATTGCCATTTTCAGACGTAAAACTTTAGTCTAAGAAAATCATCCAATAAATGGGTTCACGACGTTCAAACATTAACACAGATAGGTTAAATTATTTATAGTATCGACATATGAACAACATGATAGGAGAGAAGCACAAATTAAAAAAAAAATAAAGATGTAAATGAAGATACATACTCATATGTATATAACGGAACATCAATTAACATTTTCAGTCTTTGATTGTTCGAATAAAGGAATTACAATATTTTCATTTCCCGGACACGGTGTTCTGATACTAAGGCGATATGGCATTGCTCTTACATCTAAATGCCGCGTACTAGCTGAAAAGCAGGATATACTTATTTTCAAGCGTTTGGAATTATCAGTCCGGGGATCAAACCCACGATCTGATAGATAGAGGGATAGAAACATGGATAGATGGATAAATGAATAATTGGGTGGATTGATAGATGGTTGGAATGATAATATATAATGAAATAAACATGATATATTTTATAAAATTTGCATTTTCTATCATAATCTACAGGAAAAGCCTAATATAAAGTGACGTACATGACTCCGCAGAATAACCTGTCATTTTGCTTTATGCTTCCGTTCTTTGCTGGACAGATAACTAGAGTCTACAAATATATTCAAGGAGTTATCGATTAGAAATTACCACTGTTAGACATAAAGCGTTAATCAGAGAATCATCCTCTAAATGGGTACACGACGATCAGACATTTAAACAGATAGGTTGAAATATTAATGGTGTCAAAATATGAACAGCATGAAAGGAGACAGCACAGATCTAGAAGACTTTTAAGATGTATTTGAATATACATATCTTTTATAGAAATATTCTTTACAAAGCACAAAAGATATCGTCATTCGCCCCAAAAGCTAACCAAACCTTAAAACAGACTTATGCAAAAGGGATATACTTATGTCATTTTTGGAATTAATATTTATTCACTCATTGGGTATTTGCATCAGAAATAAGCCTATTTATTCTAAAACCAGTTGTTGGCATAATACGGGTTTTGTTCTTCTCGTATAACTAATGATGGCAAGATACTCAACCCTAACGGGAGATATTGTGCTTGATTTTCATATAATGAATCTTTCGATCAGTTTAATTAAGGTCTGGAGCTGGCATTTCAGTAACTGTTAGTAATAATTTGTTAATTTATGTTGATCTTATCACCTGCTTAGTTTCTTCTGATACCTATTCGAACATCGGACTCGGACTTCTTTTAAACTGTGCACCAGAGATCACCCACAGTTTTTGGTGGGGTTCGTTTTGCTCAGCCTTTAGTTTTCTATGTTGTGCTTTGTGTACTATTGTTTGTCTGTTGGTCTTTTCTTCTTTAGCCATGACGTTGTCAGTTTATTTTCGACTTACTATGGAATGTTCCTTTGTATCTTTCGCCTTTCTTTTACTGTGTGTTTGTTTATTCCACATTGAATAGAGGTATAGGAAAGGTTGAGATCTCACAAAATGAGTTTAACCCCGCCGCATTTATTCGCCTGTCTGAAGTCAGGAACTTCAAGCCTTTGTTAGTCTTGTGTGTTTTTAATTTTGGTTCATTTGTATGTTTAGGACTTTAGTGTGGCGTCCATTTTGCTGAACTACGATACATTATTGTTTAGGGACAGCTAAAGCCCGCCTCTGGATGCGGAATTGTTTCGTTGCGTTGAAGACCAATTGGTGGCCTTGGGCTGTTTTCTGCTCTTTGGTCAGATTATTGTCTCTTTGAAACATTCACTGTTTCCATTCTCAATTACATACTCATGTAAATGCGTTGGTAACGTTTAGGCATATTGTATATAATGGAACATCAATAATCATGTTCAGTCCTTTGATTGTTTAAATAAACAAATTACAAATATTTATGTATACGAATTATTGAAATTGCTGTCTATTTCTAATCTAATGACCTAGCTTAAACATAGTTGGTTGATTTACAAGTTATCTATTACCTAGGTTCAACTTATCATCGGATTTGTTCACATTTTCTAAAGAGGTTTTTCAAGTGATAACTTATTCCCATTCCTTTCTACAAGAAGAAGAAATAAAAAGTGACAAAAATGACATTTTGCATCACACTTTTTATACATCGAATTATGATCTGTTCGTCAGAACAGTTTGCATTGTTACAGATTATATTGATTTCATTGGATATATTTTGAGAAATCTGGCTTAGTTCTTTAACGGTATTCTATGTTGATATAACTGATCATTTTCCACGAGGACATACGATAGATAGATTTTACACCTTAAAATAATCAATAGGTATAAAAGTAACAGGTGTCACCTCCTGATGTAACACATTTACAAATCTTCTTGAGAGAGAGAGATATAGATAGAGAGAGAGAGAGAGAGAGAGAGAGAGAGAGAGAGAGAGAGATAGATAGATAGATAGATAGATAGATAGATAGATAGATAGATAGATAGATAGATAGATAGATAGATAGATAGATAGATAGATAGATAGATAGAAACACATTTTATACACTTTAAACAAGTGAAATATACTCTACGACACCTTTTAAACTAGAAATAACAATGAAAATTATATGTATATTTTGCACCTCAAAATATGTGGAAAATTGCTTCTTGACCAAAAGGATTACTATTTTGTTGACAAAATATCTTATCAGATATGTGTTTCTAGCCGCAAAAGTTAAGACATCAGTCTTTGATGAAAATATAATAACATTTGAAATCATTAACTTTTTCATCGAGTTAAAATGACAGGAGAACACTTATTTTGTTAAAATCTTGAAGTAGTAGAATATATTACAGTTAAAAAAACAGGGCCAAGAACCAGGAAAGGGCTATTTATCAAAACTATCAGTATTGACAATTGTTAATAATATCTGAGTGTCCATTATATTCTAAGATTAGTATTCATTAAAAGAACAAAGATAAATATTTGGATGTAATCTTAATCAGAAATTTTGTTTTATTGATTCGAATTATTCCTGTTTATATATATGACGATAAGTACAATTTAGCCACGAACTGCTCCCACATGAAGAGCATAGACTTTGAACAGGATATTTGGGAAGCGGTTGTCAGTATTATCAGTTAAACATATGATCCCTCCTTCTGACATCCGTTCCATCACAGTCTTGTTACTTTCATTTAGAAAATGATCTAGAAAATGTTTCATCGCATCTGTTATAATAATACAAAATCATGATTAATCCAACAAATATACAAACTTTAATTTAACAATTAGATTGATTATTTGTCAAAACATGATACGTAACCACGTTTTCGAACAAAGATGTGACTTATGTTTGTTCAAATCATTGAATCTATGGTTGCTCACAAAATAAAACACATGGATAACATTCTTGTTTGACCAGTTATAAAAGATTGCGTTATGCCATCACTACCTTTAGTACATTAATAGTAATGTTATTTTGGTAGACACGATTTGTTCAACTAAATAAATCATGTGAAAATAATGATTTCACACCATTTGCATGTTAGGAATTTCAAAATACCTTTTCTGATTACTAATATCAAACCCTAGTTTTTTTTCAGGACTGAAGCAGCTAGCTTCAGTATTTCAAAGACACAGAATAAATGACCAAATGAATAAAACAAGATGAAAGGTAAACAATGCTTAATTAAATAAGGCAAATGGAAAAATATCTATCATAATTTTACTTCAAATGCCAGTTTGTTGTAAAAGAAACTTTCCGTTGATCCTGCTAGTGTGGATGAATGATCTTCTCCTTTAAATCATGATGAATATGAAGATATTTTCATTTAAACGTAGCAGAATTTATGCAAAACCATCTTGCAAAGTTCTTTTATTTCGTTTTCGGATTATTGACGAATACTTGTCAGTTCTCAGATCTAAACATCTTTCTTGAAATTGACACATGTGAACGACTTCAAACTATGATGTATGACTAACATGCCGGGTATTACATCTCAATCGGTACGTTACGCTCGAACGTGTATATATGAGACAGACTTTATCAGTAGGGTAACGTTTTAATGCATGCTTATGAGGAAGAACGACTGAAATCCACAATGCATGGTGTTGACGGTTACCGTCATTGATTAAATTACAATAACTGCTTGTCTGAATCTTCACTCACAGGAGGCATTTGTTCTAAGTCTTAAGTCATAAAGTGTCAAAATAGTTGTTTAAACTATAAATTTACCGATAGTGTCCTATTCGACAAAGTAGATACAATGGATAATCAATCGTTGGTTCGTAATAAAGATACCACGAATCTGGAGAGTTAGTCATATCTTTTAACGATCCAACGTTTATCCATTGTTTCTTTATCTAAACTATTGTTGAGATGTCTTTTCTACATAAAAGTTCTTACATTAATTAGATTCTTTTATCATTGAGTTCTAATAACAACCTAATTATGCTGCATGCTTCAAGAAACAACCATCTATTAGAAGTACAAAGGTAGTGGATTAAAATCGTAAACAAATATTTGAAAAAATCATATACTGTACTGAAATTTCCATTGTATTATTATGAATATGAAAAATATTCTAGTTTACAAAATAAGGCATATACTAAGTAACTATCTAATATGTATGTTGACGAATTTCTAGCAAGAAAAATTATTCTAGGCACATCAATTTTACTCTCACCGTGATGAGCGAATATGTATTTGTTAAGGTATATATTACTAGTGAAACATTTTAAAATCACCCTCACGTTTTTAAATAAATGAACAAATTAAACAAAACCAAAGCAATCATCTGTAAATAGATACTTTGTTTTTATTTGGATTCCTATAACTAGCAACAATGTATGCCTTTCTTCAATGTAAAATTCACGACGAGCAAAAGAAACATTCAAGACAAGTGAACCAATCATATTATATAATCTATTGAAATTTACTACTACATAAATTAATTTAACTTTTTTTATATATAAATAAGGATGTTATTCGATAAATTTAAAATATTGTTCTTAATTTTCGAATTCAAGAGGCTATATAAGTGTTCTTAAAGCTTCTCCTTTCAAGTATTTACTTTTGTGATTGGATCAAATGACTGACCTGTTACCCATTTAGTTACCTTGACAGAAAACAATTGCATGATCAATAAAACAAAAACAGTGAGTGCAACATGAGAATGGACATCTTAAGTCAGTTTGTCTAGGGTTCGATCGTCAAAGGTGACGTGAAAATCATATATCATATAATAATGAAATAAACATGATCTACTTAATAACAGATAAGTTCCAGTTGTTAAAATTCGACAATTTGCATTTTCTACCATCTCCTACAGGAAAAGCTAAAATAAAGTGACATACATGACTTCCTTGCTTTATGATTCTGTTCTTTGCTAGACAGATAATCAGGATCTAACAATACATTCAAGGAGTTATTGATTAAACATTAACATTGTTAAACGTAAAGCGTTAGTCAAAGAATCATCCTCTGAATGGGTACACGACGTTCAGACATTTAAGCAGATAGGTTAAGATAATAATGGTCTCGAAATTAAAAAACATGAAAGACTTTAAAATATATTCGAATATACATATCTTTTATGGTAATATTATAAACAAACAACATAAATGTCGTCATTCGCTTCAAAATCTAACCAAACATTGAAACAATCGTATTCGTTAAAAATGAAGGTCTTTGCATCGGAAATAAACACATTTATTCGAAAACCAGTTGTCGGTATGATACGGGTTATGTTCTTCTCGTATACTTAATGATGGCATGATACTAAACCCTAAAGGGAGGGATTGTGCTTGATTTTCATATGATGAATCTTTCGATCAGTTTAATTGAGGTCAGTAACTGCTAGTAGTCCTTTGTTAATTATGTTGATCTTTGTCATTTGCTTAGTTTCTTATGTTACCTATTCAAACATATGACTCGGACTTCTTTTAAAATGAGTTTTACTGTGTGTTTGTTTATTCCACATTGACTAGAAGTTTCGGGGAAGGTTTAGATCTCACAAAAGTGTTTAACTCCGCCGCATGTCTTCGACTGTCGCAAGTATGGCACCTCTAGCCTTCGTCAGTCTTGTTTGTGTTTTTCAATTTGGTTTATTTATATGTTTCGAGTTAAGTGTGACGTTCATTTCGCTGAACTAGTATACATGATTGTTTTGGGGCCAGTTAGAGCCCGCTCCGGGTACGAGATTTGGTCATATTGTTATCATTTGGCACGTTCCCGTTTCTATTCTCAGTTTTATACTCATGTAAATGAGTTGGAAACATTTAGACATATTGTATATACTGAAGCACCAATACAAATGTTTAGTTTTTGATTGTTCAAATAAATACATAACTAGTATTTATGTATACGAATAAGTGAAATTGCTGTCAATTTCAATTAAATAAACATAATTAAACATACTTGGTTGATTTAAGTTATCTATTACCTAAAGTCAACTTGTCATCGAATTTGTTCATATATTTCAAAGAGGTTTTCAAATGATTTTATTGTCATTCATTTCTACAAGCAAGGAGAAATGAGATGATTGAACCCCACGATGTCAGAGAGAGAGAGAGAGAGAGAGAGAGAGAGAGAGAGAGAGAGAGAGAGAGAGAGAGAGAGAGAGAGAGAGATATGACAACGCTGAACATAAATTTAGCTTTTAGAGTTGAACAAAAACAAAAAGTGTTTCATTGTTCTGCAAAAGTTCTCTACTCCAAGGAAAAGAAAAATACAGCAATTCTTACTTTTTTTTTTTTTTGTGAAGTATACAAAACAAAACTGACCACGACTAACCCAAATACGAAGACTGATACTGAAACTGAAAAGATAAAAGGATAACTATACACGAGATTTTTACTTTTGAATTGATTTATATGTTTTCTTTTCTTTTCCTGTATTTATTTTGATCGTTAAAACCAAATGTTTTGTGTGCGAATAATATCTTGTGTTTTTGCTTGCAAAATAGAAATAAGATACCAAAACTACAATAAAAACCCTAAAATGGTGAAATAAAAATACCGCCTTGGTCGAAAGTAAAAGATGAAAAGTTTTACAACCATATTCATTACGGAGTCATTTATGATATCATAGTTACCGGCTATCACTTCTGTTAAAAACCAGATGTTATGTGAACTGTTTTCTGTATTTCTATTTTGACTGGGTTTACGACTGATGTCACTGATGTGAAATCTATGTGATAGAAAATCATACAATCATCCTAAAACGATATAATAGTAGTAACATGCTGTTCTGTATTATGATTGAGCAATAATTGTTTGATTAAATGGCGATGGAAAGAATACAAAAGTAACATATTATCAAGACTAATCTGATAACACAGTATAGTATTGGTCGATTAACAGGTTTTTATTTAACGACCGAAGTAATACTCTGTATGCTAGAATGTTTTGCACACCCAGTAACTTTATCAAGAATGTTTTGAAAAGTATTTTTGTCAGATATAGTTTTACATATTTGATTTGCATCACTTGGGTTAAGAGGTTTTTAAACGTTTATTTTAAACGAGGATTTTAATCATAATATGTTGAATATAAAAAGAAGATGTGGTATGATTGCCAATGAGACAACTGTCCACAAGAGACCAAACTGACACAGAAATTAACAACTATAGGTCACCGTACGGCCTTCAACAATGAGCAAAGCCCATACCGCATAGTCAACTATAAAAGGCCCCGAAATGACAATGTAAAACAATTCAAACGAGAAAACTAACGGCCTTATTTATGTACAAAAATGAACGAAAACAAATATATAACACATAAACAAACGACAAGGTTACATTTAGCATTTTATGCATTGTTAGGACACTCAGTTTCATGTTCCCTAATGTCAAGTTTACGTTTAAGAGTTTTGGTTATGTTTCAAGGTCAAAACCCTTGGAACTTAAAGCTCCTAAAGAACTATATCATTGACTCTATTTTTGGTTTTGGCTTCCTGATAAAGTTAAACCTTTTAGCATAATTGTAGTAGTGAAGCACAAGCCTTTTCAACAAACGTGACATATTTAGAATATCCAAACTTACCTAAGGTCAGCTTTGCCAGGCAGCGTTGGTTCCTATGTTTCTTAATGATTTCTTAATGTTTCAATGGGATATGTTACAATACTGTGTTAAACATTAGATGTGGCCAACATTTATTTTGACTACACAGATATTCTTTAATTATAATTCGCTGTAATGAAATTTTGTTTTGAAATCTTTTTTCAGAAATTGGATAAAAGGATGATTTCGCTTTTCCTTGATTTTATATTTTGCTCCAAATTAACGTCTGTATATTGGTATATAGAGTATTTGTTTTAAGCAGAAAACACAAATGTAAAGTATATTTTTTTTTTATTTAAAAAATAACCATTTTGTGTGCTGTATTGTGCATACTTCATTATGACTTGTCAAAGTTAACTTACACTATTATACTTGTCATGTTGATAAAACAAATATATATTTAGGTAACGATAGCGCAGCTGAAAAGCGAAAGGATAATATTTTGATTTTGACATTTAACGTGATTGTTGATTTATAAAAAGCAAAAAATAAGATCGGATAAACTTTGTAATTCTACCATCGTGATTTTCAGACATTTTCTGCAAATTGATGCTAGGCATCAAAGAACATTGATGAAAGCCATAATTATTCTCCTGGATGTGCATAAATAGTAGTATCATGTATCTGTCAGACTTATGTTTTATGAACATCCGAAAGATTTTATTCTATAGATTTATATTACTGTTTAATTTTCAATTCCAAGGGACCAAAAAGATGCCTTATGATCCTTTCCTTATATTCATATATACATGTATATATCGTAAATCTTACAACATTCCCCTAGCAAAATATAGACAAATTGTGACTTTTCCTCACCATGCGTGTATGAACTTAAGACCAATAAGGAAAACACTGCTTCATTCTTCTTGATGTATGGTATTTATTTTATTTATCATATTCTGTTTAATCATATATACCTTATAAAACTTTGTATCTAATGACGGCTAACAATTTACTGTCAGGTTTTGCATGTTTGAGTAAAAAGAAAATGACTAAAGTCGATGTGGGTTATGATGTGAGGATACCCTATTGTTTGTTGCAAGCACATACATGTATGTAACGATAAACATGGTATCAATTTTGCGAACCTTTGTCAGAAAAGCTAACAGGACTAGAATATTTTGAAGTGAACATTTATAACGCTTGATATCATAAACACACAATGGATATGTACAAACAAATTTTATTACTCTGGTTTGGTTAAATTTTCTTGTCTATGAAGTAGAACAAAATATCAATGTAAGCATTCTAGTATCCACTTAGATGTATAATAGGTGGAATTTACCATCGTGGGGCTCACATATGGTAGACTTTAATCCAAGAGTTTAAAAGTCAAAGTGTAAACATTTCTGGTCGTTAAAACAAAAAAGGCTTATACAGAACATTCAAACCCGTTAAAGATAATTTATATCTAAGGAACTTGCTGCTATAGTTTTACGTTTAACGTCATGGTTTCTTAATTTCTCAGTGTTGTTTGGTATGTTTTTCTCATTTGAACTATGCACTTAAAGTGTGATTATTTCTGTTTCAAACGAGCGTTACGGTTGCAATAGTTTGACGACGCATACGTATTTAGCATCTTTGTGAACTGTACTAGATATTTAAAACTGATTGAATATAGAAATTAAAATTTGTATGAGCCCAATTAACATTACTAATTTTTCCATGTGTACATGCATACGATCAAGGGATCGAAAACCATTTTAATTGTCTTCCTCATAATTTTATAACGGGAATATTCCTAGTAGGGTTTGAGAAAAGAAGTTATGGAATGAAAAGTGATTGATACTCCGTACTACTTCCTTATTTCAGCGAACTTCTGAATAATCTATTGCAGCTGTAATACTTTCAGATTAATTTCGTAATTAATTTGGCTTTTCAACTGATTTGAATTAAATGCCACTAATGAGACTTATGTAGACGAAACTAACGTCTGACATATTAAATTATAAGCCTAGTATCAATTTTTGAAACCTCTTTGTCGATGCGTCAGTAGTTGGACGTTTCATTCTCTAGGGTATCACTAACCCACTAAACACCACGATTATTTTAACTTGAAGTATCATTGATGTGTTCATTTTCTTCTGTAAGTTAATTGTTCATAAAATGTTCAATTATTCGAAACAGTAAAGTTTTTTAACCTTAGTCATTGACTGTCTTTGTCGTATTTTACACTGGTTATATTTGATTTGACCTTCTTTATATTTGATTCGAGGTTGGTATACGAAACGCGAGTCTGATGTACCAAATATTTAATGAAAAACTAAACTAATCAAAGATATCAGGATGATAATTTTGTACGCCTAACAATATAATCATGAGTGACGCTCGAATCACAAAAGTTAAAAGACCAAATAGAGTTATAAGAAGAGCATTGAGGATATAAAAATTCCGAAAGGTTTTGCCAAATACAGATAAGGTAATCTTTTCGTAGGGTAGAAAATCCATGGTATTTCGAACAATTCAAAGATTTGTAAATTAATCTATAAATATGACAATGTCAACGAAAACTCAAATCAACACATAAATTCTCAGTACTGGGCTAATGAGTCTCTTTTAAACATTTAAACATCAGTTTTGTTTAGAGGTTTGTCATTAATTTCGCTAAAATCAATATCTAAAAGATTTAAGAAAATAAGAATTTTTCAGAAGAAAATAGTAAGCGAATTGAATGTTTAGATTCATTCCTGATGATGCGAGATAAAATTTCAAAACGAACGTTAAACAATCAACCAATCAGTCATTGGTTGATAATTTCAGGTCATTTACCAATTATTGAGGTGAGAACAGGTCTGGTGAAAGGGTTGTATTTCGATGTAAACTGTAGATGAAAATACCTGTTCCATTGTAAACAGCTATTGTATATACTTTAAAAACGAGTTAGAAGTATATTTGTGGATCCTCATTTTACACCCAAAGCTGTCATTTGTTTGAACTGATGCTGTGGTAAAGTTCCAATGAAAAGATGTGCAGTCTTTCGAACAGGAACATGCCCTGGGCTTACATTTACCAAATTTGTCATAGCAGTCTCCATTACTGTATCGTATACTTTCTACTGTTGAATTGCCATGTAAAACTCCATGTGACATTCAAACGGTGTATGTTGAGAAGAACAGTACATCACAACGTTTACATCAGGTTGAGAGTCATCAATTTTTCCTTCGAAATTTAGATTTATATCAGCACCTGAACCAAATTTATATAGATATATAACTTCGTTATACATGTTATACCTAACAATACCACGAAATATAAATCTCAAAGTAATAAGTACTTCAACTATAATTTACGTGTTTCTTTATATAAAGTTTAATATATGAAATTCTACGGATCGAAACTCTAGACAAAATTGAATAAATTAAGTTTATATCCATTTATTTGTGTACCAAAACATAATTGTGTCCATGGCTGTGCTTAGGAAGCGGTAAACATTCATTTAAGGTCATATTGTCATTTTGGTTTGTTTGTGAACACGTACCTGTTGATTACTGCTGAGAAAGCATAACATATAAAGGTTTAATATAAAATTATAAATGATGTTATTTCTTTATTTACTGTGTGTGTATGTGTTTTGTTTACGAAACAATTTGAGTGGTCAGTAAAGGTGACGAATGAAAAGGGCTTTACAATTAACGTATATCAGTCCTGAGCACTTCTTCTATCTTATAGCCCAAACACGCGAATTATATCATTTTAGCAAGAATTACATGAAATATAAGTGAACATTTACTGCATTAACTCACCCTTCACAATTCTTTTAAAATATCTGGGAGTCATCTAAAGAGACTAGAATTGGAATGGTTTCGGTTCATGTACATCTTACATTTGGATTAAATAATAACAATTTGTTTGTACCTATGTGTAATAAGATTTACTACTATATAAAACCTTTCCTTTTGTCAAAAGTCCATACCTACTTTTCAAAGCATCTTGAAGATGGAATCGTAGCCACAAGGTGACGCAAATAATGGTGACAGTAGTCATGAAGACCTCTGAAAATTTAGAAGGAAATCATGCAAGCGAACGTACATTGTACAGTAACATCTCAAATTTCAGTTCTTATATATTTTCATTTCTTAATGAAAATAACAACTTATACATTTTGTGAGTATCAAATTTCGTGCGCTTGATATATTTTACAAAAGATGTACAGATAAATAATTTATCATGATCTGTACATACAGTACACTCTGTTGAATGGTGGCCATTAGACCACTTGTATTTTGATTATTGCATTTGGTATTATTAGTAATCAAAGTAACCGACAATGTTGAAGCAATTATTGATTGCATAGTTTTGTGATGAAACTTAAAAGCATACAGTCTCTCTGGTACAATGTAAGTGGTTTTTTTTGTAGGATTTGCTTATTCTGTAAACACACCTGTTCTAGTTCTATTTGGCATTCATGCGACGCGCTCAGATTTTGTTTTACCTTGATTTGTATCTTCATAATGGCTTCAGGTATTTTGAACATCGGTTAACTACGGTTGCCTGTTAATTGATTTGTTTCAATAAATAAACATGTGTTTTAGAAATTGTACATATTATTTCTGTGATTCTGTGAAGGTATTTGTCACAAAAGTAATATAATTTTCGTTTATTCATCATTATGCTTGAGAACCATTATCGGAAGCCTACCATACGAAAAACCCACAAAAATTTAGTCATGTTTTAATAAAAAAAATAAAAGTTTACCAAAGGTCAAAATTTATCAAGTAATGCCCAAAATTAGGATCGGAAATTACTTTTAAAATTTTGAAAGTTTATCAATGACTTCTGTTCAGTCTTTGTACACTATTATAAGAATTTTAAACGACTGAATTTTTCTAACCATGCATTCTAAGGCTAATTTATGTAAATCGGAGCTTTCCTATTCTACAAAGGATTTCAGTATGACAGTATGCTTCACTATTCATATTTCAAGGTTATGAAGAAATTCTTTAAGTATTTTGTGTTTATGATGATCAAAGGGATCAATATTTATTACGTAAACAAGGAATTTTAGGGATTGAATACTAACAACTGACATTTTAACCCCATACCCATTATTTTGCCCTATTTTAAAGAAAACATGTAACCCTAAGTATGGAACCTTAGAGATGGTATATTTCTGAATACGTATGGTGAATTTGAAAGCCTTTGTAGGAAAGGCAAATCTTCTTGTTCAGGTAACATAAAAACAATAAATGACAATATTCTTTGTCAAAGCGTTGGGTACCTCTTTTATAAATTTTCAAGAACTATAAATAATCCATTAGGGTGATCAAACACAAAATACACACGAAAATTGCTTTCATTTAATCCTTAAAATAATCAATTTTGATTTAGGCCATAGTAGTGTCCGAAGCTAGAGGATTGTACCTTCTGGAAGAAAATTTCATAATAGGACAGACATTCGCAAGTTGATAGGAAAACATAATATTCATTAGTTAACAATCGGTTCAAATATACAATAAAAAAAATTTCTTAAGTAATTTGTTTTCTTTGAATTAATTGATTAGCCAGCTTAGAAAACTGTTTATAAGCATTGTTAGATGATTATTTATCTAATTATTATCATTATAAATATACATATATATACACAATGCACATATTAGGTTTCTAACCTTATGGGTGCCACATATGGAGCAGGATCTGCTTACCATACCAGAGCACCTCATATTACCCCGGTTTTTGGTCAGATTTGTGTTGCTCAGTCTTTAGTTTTCTTTGGTCTGTTTTGTGTTCTGCTTGTCATTTCGTCTTTTTCCGTTGTTTGCCATTGCATTGTCAGTCTGTTTTCTACATATGGGTTTGAATATCCCTTTGTATCTTTCGCCTCTTATATGTATATTATGACGCCAAGAAGCTTAAAAGGGCATTAGCTGTCAAATTGATATTCCCTTATTTGACTCAAATTCTTATATTTGATTGATAACATACTAAAACGTATATCCAAAATACAATAAGTCTGAAATTAACAATTAACAATGCATGTACTGATAATATATATCAGCATTTGTGTCACTGGCAATCATAACACATCTTTTCATCTTGATAAAGCCATACAGTTATCAACCATTATCTATTTCGTCTCCACATTTGATGTCGTATCAATATAAGTTCATAATTACCCTTCGAGGTAAACGGTAAGAATCTTTCCTCAATAGGATACAATATTAGCATCTTTGTTTTCAATGTGTCTACTTTTTATAATAAAACCCGTCCAGAAATATATTTATGTGCTCTACGCGTAGTTATTTTTAGTCGCGTAGTACCTAGGGTAAGAACCGGTTTTGATTTAGCGGGTAGTATTTAAGAACAGGATCACGTTTTTTCAGTTATCGAGGTTAGGCGGTGATCACGTTGATTACTACTACAGTGTAGACATGTCCGACAACGAAAAGAATCCTAATGAAGATATGGATGAAGATACGGTTGAAGAAACGGTGGGAGAAGATGTGTCTAATGCTGATCTTTGTCACTAATGAAGACCTACATGAACAACAAAATCGCCGGGCTCGAGAAAATCTAAACGATTCGACCCATAGTTTAGCGAAGAAGGTAAAGAAGTCAGAAAACAACTTTAAATTCAAAGGTAACAAGGTCCAGTTTGACCTTAACGTAGATGTGCTGGACAATTTAGATTCCGCTATATCTTGTATTGAGAAAAACGTCCGAATAAAGCCATTTCGTACTTAGAAGAGTCCAAAGAGCTACTGAACAAACGGAATAAGCATATAAGGATCGCGGATAAGTCCGAAGGGGTTGGCAGACGGTCAGTGAATCTAGATGAACTAGCGAGTGATTCGGAAGATGAGAAACGCATTAGGGCCGCGGATAGCAGGGCAGTCAAGAAAATCAAGGCAGCTAAGACGGATAAACAACAGCATGGTAGAATAAGACCCGTAGAAGCGGCTGGTTCGTCGTATCAACAGGCGCACAGTGGTGGAAATTCTGGCGGTAATGGTTTGCAGCCCTTCCGTGCAGGGGCATCTGCCGGCGAAACTCAAGGCCAGCAGAGCCCAGCAAAACCTTCCGACGTCTGTTATAAGTGTGGATTCTACGGGCATTGGGCGAGAGAATGTCGCAGACAAAGCAAGAACAGAGTACCCAGAGCACCTCCTTCTTAAAGAAAACAATCAAGAAATTTTTAAGGTACATGAACAATTTAATATTGACACTTACTTTGAATATGAAAAGATGTTTTGATATAACTGTCAAGGGCAGATTAAGTGCTTCTTTAAATTTTTGGGTTAAGATTTGTACAACAGATTTTGTTTATAATATAATCAAAGAAGGTTATAAAATTCCTTTTTTACAAGAACCTACTTCTGTATTTTTGAAAAATAATATATCTGCTTTAAAAAATAGAATTTTTGTACATGAAGCTATTTTAGATTTGCTCAAAGGCGGTTTAGTTAAAGAGGTATCGAACAGACCGCACGTTGTGAACCCGCTGACCGTAGCAATCAGCGCAAAAGGTAAACATAGACTTGTACTAGATTTAAGACATGTAAACAAAACGGTATTAGTAAACAAAGTTAAATTCGAAGATGTGAAAGTTGCTAAACAATACATTACAAACAATTCCGTTGGATTCCTTTTTGATTTAAAAGCAGGATATCATCATATTGATATATTTGCTCCACATCAGAAGTATTTAGGTTTTCGTGGAAGTTTGAGGATTGAAAATATTACGTATTTACAGTTTTACCTTTTGGATTGAAATCGAGTGGTTATGTATTTACAAAGATATTATGACCATTAGTCGCGCACTGGCGGAGAAAAGGTATTAAAATTGTCGTATATTTAGACGACGGATTGGGGTTAGCTGATGATAGTGAAGTATGTAAATTACATGCAGACATCGTTAAATCAGATTTAATTATGTCGGGTTTTGTTCCAAACAAGGAGAAGAGTATCTGGTCCCCTTCTTGTTCATTGAAATGGTTAGTTTATATGGGATTTACAAAATGTGTTTTGCAAATTCCCGAGTCCAAAATATTGGACTTGCAAGAATGCATAGGCATTGCTTTAAGTAGTCCTTGTAAAGTTTAAATTAGAACGCTTGCAAAAATCTGTGGCAAGGTTATATCTCTTACTCCAGCAATCGGCAATGTTACTCAGATAATGACAAGAGCTACATTTGCTGTGATTAACGAACAAGATGATTGGGATCAGTGCATGGACATTAATTTCAATAGTGATTTAATTTTGAATTCATGTTTTGGAAAAATAATGTGCAATTGCTAATGCCTGTCTCTTTATTACCAAAGGCAAATGAGTTTAGTATTTATAGTGATGCTAGCGATATAGGTGCAGGAGATTTTATACAAAACTCAACGCATGTAATGTATAAATCCTGGACGAATTCAGAAAAGTCAAAAGCTCCACATGGAGAGAGGTAAAAGCAATCGAGCTGTGCTTAGTATCATTTGCACATTTATTATGCAACAGTTCGGTTGTTTTTATACAGACAATCAGAACGCAGTGAGCGTTATTGAAAAAGGTAGCAAGATATTAGAACTTCAAAACTTGACTCTTGAATTCAATTTTAATACTTGTATTGTGAATTGTATTTCTATAAATGTAAAATGGATTCCACGAGAAAAAAACGAGTAAGCAGATTATTTAAGTCGAATCGTTGATATCGACGATTGGGGACTTCAGATGAATTTTTGAGTTTGTAGATAATTTATGGGGTCCTGAATCCATTAACAGGTTTGCCAATATGGAAAATAGAAAACTGTCTAGATTTAATTCTTTATATTGGAATCCGGGTTCAGAAAGTATAGATTCATTTACATGTAACTGGCATGAAGAAAATAACTGGTTAGTACCACCAGTAACAATGGCAGCTAAAGTCATTAATCATTTAGTGAAATGTAGAACTGTTGGAACTCTGATAGTTCCAAAGTGGTCCTCATCGCCGTTTTGGCCGTTACTGTTTGAGGAAGGTTTACATTACAAACCATATGTTGAAGATGTTATTGAGTTTTTGAGGCAAATAGAATATTTGTTGCCGGACATAATGTAAATTCTATTTTTGCTCAAGGTGATTTTAAAGGAACTGTTTTAGCAGTCAGATTAAATGGTTCAGATATGTAATAATATATATATATTTTACAGATTATACATGTTGGTCACTGGACAACCGTTTTTACTTGGTAATGATGGTCACTGGACTGTTAATGATTCGGCATAGGAACGTCACTGGACTCGCACTTAATTGTTGTTTTATGTTTGTCACTGGACATATGATTTGTTATGGTCACTGGACCAAGAGTATTGTAGTCACTGGACTACGCAGTTAAGGTTACTGGACCGCTTAAATGAATTTTACAAGGTAAATATAGATTTATTGTATTATTACTGTTTAATTACTATTTCATTACAGAAAATTTTTACAACTGGTTTTTGGAAACAGAGTCACATTATTTCTCACCCACAGTTGAAAATACTTTTTCAAAAACTTTCATCAACAGTACTAGATTCAAGGGCTAAAACTACAGTATCAAAGTACATTGGGTATTTCAAAAGATTTGTACTATGGACACGAAAATATTCAGAGATAACTTCGATACTTCCGTGTAATGAATTACATGTCAGTTTATATTTGCAACATCTAATAGATACCAGTAGCCATTGCAGTGTCGTTGAGGCTGCATTTTACGGTATTAAGTGGGCGCATCATATTGCAGGCGTAAAGAATCCTTGTGATTCAGATTTTGTAAGAAGTATACTCGATGCATCTAAACGTATGTTATCTAGACCGATTCAGAAAAAGACACCAGTAGATCCAGATATTATGAAAAAACTTTTTAATTTTTATAACAAGAAGTCGAGATCACTTAAAGATTTGCGTTTACTGTGCATGTGTGATTTAGCTTACACTGGGTTTTTCAGATATAATGAACTATGTAATATTAAGGCCAAACATATTTCTTTTACTGTCGAATATGCAGACATTTTTATAGAAAAGAGTAAAACTGATTGTTATAGAAAAGGAAAGAATGTTTATATTGCTAAATTAGATAGTCCTCTGTGTCCTGTAAAAATTTTAAAGTCCTATTTGGCGGAGGCTAAAATAGAGATGAATTCTGATATGTACATTTTTAGGTCATTAACATTTTTTAGAAAATCCAATATATTTATGTTACGCTCTAAGAATGAGAAATTATCATATACACGAGCAAGAGAAGTGATAAAAGAGGCTCTTAAGTTCATAGTATCGGATGTTCCGAAAAAGAGTTCGGCTTACATAGCTTTCGTTCAGGCGGGGCTACCATGGCAGCTAGAAATGGTATATCAGATAGACTTTTTAAGATACACGGCCGCTGGAAATCAGACTTGGCAAAAGATGGTTATGTGTCTAAAGATATGACAAAGCGTTTATCTGTTACAAAAAATCTTGGTTTATAACCACTGCTTTCTTTGTGCATCGACATGGTCACCGTGCTGGACGAAATCAGAAATGTTTTTCTTATTTTATACCAAGAATGATATAGTATACAGTTTTGGTTTGAAGTAGGTTTCAGAAATTAAGTAGCGATGTGCACATAAATACTTTATGGTCGTTTGAACAAGTGAATTAGAACATAAATATATTTATGTGCTCTACGCGTAGTTATTTTAGTCGCGTAGTACCTAGGGTAAGAACCGGTTTGGATTTCGCGGGTAGTATATAAGAACAGGATCACGTTTTTCAGTTATCGAGGTTAGGCGGTGACCACGTTGATTACTACTACAGTGTAGACATATTTACAGTAGTGTAGAATTGTAATGTAATTCAGAGATCAATTTAATGTGTACTAATTATGATATTTGTTTAATTTTAGATATTCTGTAAGGCCAGTGTACCATAATAAATTTTATTTAGTGGACGTTACGTATTTGCATTCAGTGAACCCAATGTTTTGTGGACAGTGAAATGATGATTTAGCTTGTATAATGTTTAATAAAATGACATGGTCACCGTGCTGGACAAAATCAGAAATGTGTTTCTTATTTTATACCAAGAATGATATAGTATACAGTTTGGGTTTGAAGTAGGTTTCAGAAATTAAGTAGCGATGTGCACATAAATACTTTATGTTCGTTTGAACAAGTGAATTAGAACATAACGGTAATGTACTTTATTTTCTGTTTTGAAATTGAATTAAATGGTGGCTTGACAATCTTCCAAGTGAGGTTGTAAATTTTATCCATTACAACAGTCACGTTACATCAATTGAACGAAAATGCAGAATCCTTCCGATTGATTCTCGAATAAATATGTTTTGTGTTTTACAATTTATATTGTAACTATATATTACCATTATTTGTGAGTGAAATAGCACTAGATTAATAACAGCGCTAAAATACCACTTCCTTCATATGAGAAGTATATTAGAAGGCTAAACTAATGCCTGTCAGGAACTGAAATACTAATCTTTCCCTTAAGCCACTTCATTAATACCATACCCCCACACTTATATCTTTTCTTCAAATAATCTGGTGTTAATGTCAGATAATGTGTATTCTTTAATTTTGTATTCATCTAGACTCAATCCGACTTGAAACTTTCGAACTGTTCCATCGAACTTGAGATAAAGGATACAACAAATACATTTAGGTCTGTCTCATATCATGACCTACATCTAGAAATTGACAATGAGGGTCGGTTAAAACAAATCTTTCCGACAAAAGAGATGATTTAAGCTTCTCAATTGTAAATTTTCAATTTCTATGTAGCAACATTCCAGCAGCGCCTGAATACAGAGTTAATATCTCCCAGTTGATACGATATTTCAAGGCTTGTATTTCCTATCATGATTTCCTCGATAGATGTTTTCTGCTCACTAGGAAGCTATTAAACCAAGAGTTCCAAGTTGTGAATCTGAAATCATCCCTTCGACAATTTTACATACGCCGTTATGAAATATTTTACAAATAATTGCGGATATATTCCAATTGTAGCTACAATCCAGTCCCCTTTTCACCGAATGTGACCTACTGAATTAAACTTATTACCGGGTTTGTACTGACATGAGAAACACGACAATTGCCACATGTAGAGCAAGATCTGCCTACCCTTCCGGAGCACCTGAGATCCACCCCAGCTTTTGGTGGGGTTCTTATTGCTCAGTCTTTAGTTTTCTATGTAATGTTTTGTATACTGTTGCTTGTCTGTTGGTCTTTTTAGCCATAGCCAGGTTATTTTCGACTTATGAGTTTGAATGTCCCTTTAGTATCTTTCGCCTCCTTTTCGATATCGTATTGATGTTGTCTGCGCTGGAGAATATATGTCTGTTCGTAATATGAAATGCTAATCGCTTACCTTTACTGGTTCAATGAATGCTGCCACAAGATGCCTAACTGGTATAAATCAAGTCGGCATAATAAACCATTGTAACAGTTATAAACCTGGTATCGAATTTCTTGTTTCAGTTGTGTTTACCTTCAAAATTAAATGTCATTATAAACACGGAAATATATTTTCCTTATACCGCAACATGATACTGTTCATCAATAGATTTTTTAAACATTATTTTGCAATCATAAAAGCTGACCAAGATATTTTACTGACGTAGCATGATTACATCCTCGTTCTATGATTTTTGGTGATAAATCTGTCATTGACACTAAAGTGTTTACCCCATCTGCTTATTTTTGTAGAAGTATGTATGTTTATGTAGATTTGTTTTAGATAAATATCGAATGTAATGAGAAGAGCTTATAATGGATAATGTAAAAAATGCATATTTCATATGTGTGCAAATTGCACGCCATTTGTTTGACCTTTCTAAGAGTATCATAAGCAACATGTATTTGATAAATGCAGCCGGTTTTCTTTTGTTTTACACATTTACAACAAAAGACCTTTAAGAAATTCTTTATTTAAAATCAGTATAATTGATAATGTATTAAGTCAGGAACTTCGTTACCACAAATTAGTTTAAAATCATACCGAATTCTTACATAGATACAAAGATGTAATTAGGAAGTTCGACTGTACCTATAGAGTATCACATTCTAATTGCCTGTCGCAGTATGGCACCCCTAGCCTTCGTTAGTCTTGTTTGTGTTTTTCAGTTTGGTTTATTTATATGTTTCGGAGTTAAGTATGACGTTCATTTCGCAGAACTAGTAGACATGATTGTTTTGGGGCTAGCTAGAACCCGCCTCCGGGTACGAGATTTGGTCATATTGGTATCATTTGGCACGTTCCCCGTTTCTATTCTCAGTTTTATACTCATGTAAATGAGTTGGAAACATTTAGACATATTGTATATACTGAAGCACCAATACTAATGTTTAGTTCTTTGATTGTTCAAATAAATACATAACTAGTATTTATGTATACGAATAAGTGAATTTGCTGTCAATTTTCATTAGATAAACATAATTAAACATACTTGGTTGATTTACAAGTTATCTATTACCTAAAGTCAAATTGTCATCGAATTTGTTCATATATTTCAAAGAGGTTTTTCAAATGACAATTTATTGTCATTCATTTCTACAAGCAAGGAGAAATGAGATGATTGAACCCCACGATGAGAGAGAGAGAGAGAGAGAGAGATATGACAACGCTGAACATAAATTTAGCTTTTAGAGTTGAAGAAAAGAAAAAGTGTTTCATTGTTCTGCAAAAGTTCTGTACTCAAGGAGGAGAAAAAATACAGCAGATTCTTAGCTTTTTTTGTGAAGTATACAAAACAAAACTGACCACGACTAACCCAAATACGAAGACTGATACTGAAACTGAAAAAGATAAAAGGATAATTATACACGAGATTTTTTACTTTTGAATTGATGATCGTTTAAACCAATTGTTTTGTGTACGAATTATATCATGTGTTTTGCTTGCAAAATAGAAATAAGATACCAAAACTACAATAAAAGCCCTAAAATGGTGAAATAAAATGCCGCCTTGGTCGAAAGTAAAAGATGAAAAGTTTTACAACCATATTCATTACGGAGTCATTTATGATATCATAGTTACCGGCTATCACTTCTGTTAAAAAACAGATGTTATGTGAACTGTTTTCTGTATTTCTATTTTGACTGGGTTTACGACTGATGTCACTAATGTGAAATCTATGTGATAGAAAATCATACGGTCATCCTAAAACGATATAATAGTAATAACATGTTGTTCTGTATTATGATTGAGCAATAATTGTTTGATTAAATGGCGATGGAAAGAATACAAAAGTAACATATTATCAAGACTAATATGATAACACAGTATTGTATTGGTCGATAAACAGGTTTACAAACATACTCTGTATGCTAGAATGTTTTGCACACCCAGTAACTTTATCAAGAATGTTTTTGAAACGTATTTTTGTCAGATATAGTTTTACATATTTGATTTGCATCACTGCAATCTATTGTTTATAATAACATTTGGGTTAAGAGGTTTTTTAAACGTTTATTTTAAACGAAGATTTTAATCATAATATGTTGAAGGTTACATTTAGCATTTTATGCATTGTTAGGACACTCAGTTTCATGTTCCCTAATGTCAAATTTACGTTTAAGAGTTTTGGTTATGTTCCAAGGTCAAAACCCTTGGAACTTAAAGCTCCTAAAGAACTATATCATTGACTCTATTTTTGGTTTTGGCTTCCTGATAAAGTTAAACCTTTTAGCATAATGTAGTAGTGAAGCATGAGCCTTTTCAACAAATGTGACATATTTAGAATATCTAAGCTTTGCCAGCCAGCGTTGGTACCTATGTTTCTTAATGATTTCTTAATGTTTCAATGGGATATGTTACAATACTGTGTTAAACATTAGATGTGGCCAACATTTATTTTGACTACACAGATATTCTTTAATTATAATTCGCTGTAATGAAATTTTGTTTTGAAATCTTTTTTCAGAAATTGGATAAAAGGATGATTTCGCTTTTCCTTGATTTTATATTTTGCTCCAAATTAACGTCTGTATATTGGTATATAGAGTATTTGTTTTAAGCAGAAAACACAAATGTAAAGTATATTTTTTTTTATTTCAAAATAATTCCCTTTTGTGTGCTGTATTGTGCATACTTCATTATGACTTGTCAAAGTTAACTTACACTATTATACTTGTCATGTTGATAAAACAAATATATATTTAGGTAACGATAGCGCAGCTGAAAAGCGAAAGGATAATATTTTGATTTTGACATTTAACGTGATTGTTGATTTATAAAAGTTAAAAATTAAGATCGGATAAACTTTGTAATTCTACCATCGTGATTTTCAGACATTTTCTGCAAATTGATGCTAGGCATCAAAGAACATTGATGAAAGCCATAATTATTCTCCTGGATGTGCATAAATAGTAGTATCATGTATCTGTCAGACTTATGTTTTATGAACATCCGAAAGATTTTATTCTATAGATTTATAAAAGTAAAATCACAAAATACTGAACTCCGAGGAAAATTCAAAAGGAAGGTCCCCAATCAAATGGCAAAATCAAAAAAAAAACAAAACACATCAAACGAATGGATAACAACTGTCATATTCCTGAATTGGTACAGGCATTTTCTTATGTAGAAAATGGTGGATTGGTACTGTTTAATTTGCAATTCCAAGGGACCAAAAAGATGCCTTATGATCCTTTCCTTATATTCATATATACATGTATATATCGTAAATCTTACAACATTCCCTAGCAAAATATAGACAAATTGTGTCTTTTCCTCACCATGCGTGTATGAACTTAAGACCAATAAGGAAAACACTGCTTCATTCTTCTTGATGTATGGTATTTATTTTATTCATCATATTCTGTTTAATCATATATACCTTATAAAACTTTGTATCTATTGACGTCTAAGACTTTACTTTCAGGTTTTGCATGTTGGAGAAAAAAAGAAAATGACTAAAGTCGATGTGGGTTATGATGTGAGGATATCCCATTGTTTGTTGCAAGCACATACATGTATGTAACGATAAACATGGTATCAATTTTGCGAACCTTTGTCAGAAAAGCTAACAGGACTAAACTATTTTGAAGTGAACATTTATAACGCTTGATATCATAAACACACACATTCTCTAGGGTATTACTAACCCACTAAATACCACGATTATTTTAACTTGAAGTATCATTGATGTGTTCATTATCTTCTGTAAGTTAATTGTTTATAAAATGTTCAATTATTCGAAACAGTAAAATTTTTCTACCTTAGTCGTTGATTGCCTTTGTCGTATTTTACACTGTTAATATTTGATTTGACCTTCTTTCTATTTTGATTCGAGGTTTGTATACGAAACGCGAGTCTGATGTACCAAATAGTTAATGGAAAACTAAACTAATCAAAGATACCAGAATTATAATTTTGTACGCCTGACAATATAATCGTGAGTGACGCTCGAATCACAAAAGTTAAAAGACCAAATAGAGTCATCAGAAGAGCATTGAGAATCTAAAAACCGAAAGGTTTTGCCAAATACAGATAAGGTAATCTGTTCGTAGGGTAGAAAATCCATGGTATTTCGAACAATTCAAAGATTTCTAAACCGTTAATTTATAAATATGACAATGTCAACAAAATTCAAATCAAAACATAAATGCTCAGTACTGGGCAAATGAGTTTCTTTGAAACATTGAAACATCAGTTTTGTTTAGAGGTTTGTCATTAATTTCGCTAAAATCAATATCTAAAAGATTTAAGAAAATAAGAATTTTTCAGAAGAAAATAGTAAGCGAATTGAATGTTTAGATTCATTCCTGATGATGCGAGATAAAATTTCAAAACGAACGTTAAACAATCAACCAATCAGTCATTGGTTGATAATTTCAGGTCATTTACCAATTATTGAGGTGAGAACAGGTCTGGTGAAAGGGTTGTATTTCGATGTAAACTGTAGATGAAAATACCTGTTCCATTGTAAACAGCTATTGTATATACTTTAAAAACGAGTTAGAAGTATATTTGTGGATCCTCATTTTACATCCAAAGCTGTCATTTGTTTGAACTGATGCTGTGGTAAAGTTCCAATGAAATATGTGCAATCTTTCAAACAGGAACATACCCTGGGCTTACATTTACCAAATTTGTCATAGCAGTCTCCATTACTGTATCGTATACTTTCTACTGTTGAATTGCCATGTAAAACTCCATGTGACATTCAAACGGTGTATGTTGAGAAGAACAGTACATCACAACGTTTACATCAGGTTGAGAGTCATCAATTTTTCCTTCGAAATTTAGATTTATATCAGCACCTGAACCAAATTTATATAGATATATAACTTCGTTATACATGTTATACCTAACAATACCACGAAATATAAATCTCAAAGTAATAAGTACTTCAACTATAATTTACGTGTTTCTTTATATAAAGTTTAATATATGAAATTCTACGGATCGAAACTCTAGATAAAATTGAATAAATTAAGTTTATATCCATTTATTTGTGTACCAAAACATAATTGTGTCCATGGCTGTGCTTAGGAAGCGGTAAACATTCATTTATGGTCATTCTGTCATTTTGGTTTGTTTGTGAACACGTACCTGTTGATTACTGCTGAGAAAGCATAACATATAAAAGTTTAATATAAAATTATAAATGATGTTATTTCTTTATTCATTGTGTGTGTATGTGTTTTGTTTACGAAACAATTTGAGTGGTCAGTAAAGGTGACGAATGAAAAGGGCTTTACAATTAACGTATATCAGTCCTGAGCACTTCTTCTATCTTATAGCCCAAACACGCGAATTATATCATTTTAGCAAGAATTACATGAAATATAAGTGAACATTTACTGCACAAACTCACCCTTCACAATTCTTTTAAAATATCTGGGAGTCATCTAAAGAAACTAGAATTGGTATGGTTTCGGTCCATGTACATGTTACATTTGGATTAAATAATAACAATTTGTTTGTACCTATATGTAATAAGATTTACTACTATATAAAACCTTTCCTTTTGTCAAAAGTCCATACCTACTTTTCAAAGCATCTTGAAGATGGAATCGTAGCCACAAGGTGACGCAAATAATGGTGACAGTAGTCATGAAGACCTCTGAAAATTTAGAAGGAAATCATGCAAGCGAACGTGCATTGTACAGTAACATCTCAAATTTCAGTTCTTATATATTTTCATTTCTTAATGAAAATAACAACTTATACATTTTGTGAGTATCAAATTTCGTGCGCTTGACATATTTTACAAAAGATGTACAGATAAATAATTTATCATGATCTGTACATACATTACACTCTGTTGAATGGTGGCCATTAGACCACTTGTATTTTGATTATTGCATTTGGTATTATTAGTAATCAAAGTAACCGACAATGTTGAAGCAATTATTGATTGCATAGTTTTGTGATGAAACTTAAAAGCATACAGTCTCTCTGGTACAATGTAAGTGTTTTTTTTTTGTAGGATTTGCTTATTCTGTAAACACACCTGTTCTAGTTTTATTTGGCATTCATGCGACGCGCTCAGATTTTGTTTTACCTTGATTTGTATCTTCATAATGGCTTCAGGTATTTTGAACATCGGTTAACTACGGTTGCCTGTTAATTGATTTGTCTCAATAAATAAACATGTGTTTTAGAAATTGTACATATTATTTCTGTGATTCTGTGAAGGTATTTGTCACAAAAGTAATATAATTTTCGTTTATTCATCATTATGCTTGAGAACCATTATCGGAAGCCTACCATACGAAAAACCCACAAAATTTAGTCATGTTTTAATAAAAAAATAAAAGTTTATTAAAGGTCAAAATTTATCAAGTAATGCCCAAAATTAGGATCGGAAATTACTTTTAAAATTTTGAAAGTTTATCAATGACTTCTGTTTAGTCTTTGTACACTATTATAAGAAATTTAAACGACTGAATTTTTCTAGCCATGCATTCTAACGCTAATTTATGTAAATCGGAGCTTTCCTTTTTACAAAGGATTTCAGTATGACAGTATGCTTCACTATTCATATTTCAAGGTTATGAAGAAATTCTCTAAGTATTTTGTGTTTATGATGATCAAAGGGATCAATATTTATTACGTAAACAAGGAATTTGAGGGATTGAATACTAACAACTGACATTTTAACCCCATACCCATTATTTTGCCCTGTTTTAAAGGAAAACATGTAACCCTAAGTATGGAACCTTAGAGATGGTATATTTCTGAATACGTATGGTGAATTTGAAAGCCTTTGTAGGAAAGGCAAATCTTCTTGTTCAGGTAACATAAAAACAATAAATGACAATTTTCTTTTGTCAAAGCGTTGGGTACCTCTTTTATAAATTTTCAAGAACTATAAATAATCCATTAGGGTGATCAAACACAAAATACACACGAAAATTGCTTTCATTTAATCCTTAAAATAATCAATTTTGATTTAGGCCATAATAGTGTCCGAAGCTAGAGGATTGTACCTTCTGGGAGAAAATTTCATAATAGGACAGACATTCGCAAGTTGATAGGAAAAACATAATAATTCATTAGTTTACAATCGGTTCAAATATACAATAAAAAAAATTTCTTAAGTAATTTGTTTTCTTTGAATTAATTGATTAGCCAGCTTAGAAAACTGTTTATAAGCATTGTTAGATGATTATTTATCTAATTAATATCATATAAAGATACATATATATATACACAAATGCACATATTAGGTTTCTAACCTTATGGGTGCCAAATATGGAGCAGGATCTGCTTACCCTTCCAGAGCACCTCATATTACCCCGGTTTTTGGTCAGATTTGTGTTGCTCAGTCTTTAGTTTTCTTTGGCCTGTTTTGTGTTCTGCTTGTCATTTCATCTTTTTCCGTTGTTTGCCATTGCATTGTCAGTCTGTTTTCTACATATGGGTTTGAATATCCCTTTTGTATCTTTCGCCTCTTATATGTATATTATGACGCCAAGAAGCTTAAAAGGGCATTAGCTGTCAAATTGATGTTCCTGATTTGATTCAAATTTTATATTTGTTTGATGACATACTAAAACGTATATCCAAAATACAATAAGTCTGAAATAAGCAATTAACAATGCATGTACTGATAATATATATATCAGCATTTGTGTCACTGGCAATCATAACACATCTTTTCATTTTGATAAAGCCATACAGTTATCAACCATTATCTATTCCGTCTCCACATATGGTGTCGTATCAATATAAGTTCATAATTACCCCTTCGAGGTAAACGGTAAGAATCTTTCCTCAATGGCATACAATATTAGCATCTTTGTTTTTCAATGTGTCTACTTTTATAATAAAAACCCGACCAGAACGGTAATGTACTTTATTTTCTGTTTTTGAAATTGAATCAAATGGTGGCTTGCCAATCTTCCAAGTGAGGTTGTAAATTGTATCCATTACAACAGTCACGTTACATCAATTGAACGAAAATGCAGAATCCTTCCGATTGATTCTCGAATAAATATGTTTTGTGTTTTACAATTTATATTGTAACTATATATTACCATTATTTATGAGTGAAATAACACTAGATTTATAACAGCGCTAAAATATCACTTCCTTCATATGAGAAGTATATTAGAAGGCTAAACTAATTCCTGTCAGGAACTGAAATACTAATCTTTCCTTAAACCACTTCATTTACACCATACCACCACACTTATATCTTTTCTTCAAATAATCTGGTGTTGATGTCAGATAATGTGTATTCTTTAATTTTTGTATTCATCTAGACTCAATCCTACTTGAAACTTTCGAACTGTTCCATCGAAGTTGAGATAAAGGATACAACAAATACAGTTAGGTCTGCCTCATATCCTGACCTACATCTAGAAATTCACAATGAGGGTCGGTTAAAACAAAACTTCACGACAAAAGAGATGATTTCAGCTTCTCAATTGTAAACTTTCAATTTCTATCTAGCAACATTCCAGCAGCGCCTTAATACAGAGTTAATATCTCCCAGTTGATACGATATTTCAGGGCTTGTATTTCATGATTTCCTCGATAGATGGTTTCTGGAAGCTATTAAACCAAGAGTTCCAAGTTGTGAATCTGCAATCATCCCTTCGACAATTTTACAGACGCCGTTATGAAATATTTCACAAATAATAGCGGATATGTTCCAAATATAATTACAATCCAGATCCCTTTTCCCGAATGTGACCTACTGAATTAGACTTATTACCGGGTTTGTACTAACATGAGCAACACGACAGTTGCTACAGGTAGAGCAGGATCTGTTTACCCTTCCGAGCACCTGAGATCAACCCCAGCTTTTGGTGGGGTTCTTATTGCTCAGTCTTTAGTTTTCTATGTAATGTTTTGTATACTGTTGCTTGTCTGTTGGTCTTTTTTTTAGCCATGGCCAGGTTATTTTCGACTTATGAGTTTGAATGTCCCTTTGGTATCTTTCGCCTCCCTTTTCGATATCGTATCGATGTTGTCTGCGCTGGGGAATATATGTCTGTTCGAAATATGAAATGCTAATCGCTTACCTTTACTGGTTCAATGAATGCTGCCACAAGACAATGTGATGCCTAACTGGTATAAATTAAGTCGGTATAATAAACCATTGTAACAGTTATAAACATGGTATTGAATTTCTTGTTTCAGTTGTGTTTACCTTCAAAAATTAAATGTCATTATAAACACGGAAATATATTTTCCTTATACCGCAACATGATACTGTTATTTAAATAGATTTTTTAAAACATTATTTTGCAATCATAAAAGCTGACCAAAATATTTTATTGACGTAGCATGATTACATCCTCGTTCTATGGTTTTGGTGGTAATGTGTCATTGACACTAAAGTGTTTACCCCATCTGCTTATTTTTGATAGAGGTATGTATATTTATGCAGATTTGTTTTAGATAAATATCGAATGTAATGAGAAGAGCTTCTAATGGATAATGTAACAAAATGCATATTTCATATGTGTGCAAATTACAAGCCATTTGTTTGACCTTTCTAAAGTATCATAAGCTACATGTATTTGATTAATGTAGCCGGTTTTCTTTGTTTTACACATTAACACCAAAAGACCATTACGAAATTCTTTATTAAAATTAGTATAATTGATAAATTATTAAGTCAGGAACTTCGTTACCACAAATTAATTTAAAACCATACCGAATTCTTACATAGATACAAAGATGTAGTTAGGAAGTTCGACTGTACCTATAGAGTATGTAAAACGGGATATCACATTCTAATTTTTAAGGTGATGTTGTTTATATAGCCCGCAAATTAAATACGATCCTTGTTAACTAAATGATCCTTTGAAATATATTATTCTTGTTGGTTACCAATTTAACACATTGGTACAATCTTCAAATATAGGTTTTTGGTACTTACAATAATTATGTTTTTGGGAAATTAAACCATAACTTAAATATATATTGCTATATATGTACAGTTGTGGTAACTCATTATCGTACATCCTGTCGATGCTGTTTAGTTATATGTTGGCATTGCACACGATGGATGTGATCATTTGCTGATTGATACTTTAGTCTTTGAGAACATGATTTATTTATTAGTTGTAATTGGCTTTGAACTAGCTTTCAATTATTACTCTTTATTTCTGTGCTTTATGTCTAATGTTTTATTATAGTTGTTTTGTGCGTCGTTGTTGTATATGTGTTTCATTGTATTTTCTGTACAGTCTTCCTTTAATTGTCTTCATGCTATTGCAGTTGTCCGTTAACTTTTCTTCGTTATATTATTTTTTTTTTGGCGTATCCTATTAACGTGACTCGGTATTTATGCATCCCGCTATCAGGTTATAACTTTGTGATGCAGGTGGGTCCTGGTGTGCGTTTCGGACACAGGAGGTTTTACTGTGTTTTTTCTTTTTCATTTTGTTTACATTGTATCTTTATTTGACTTAATTTGAATTTTATCGAGAAAGTGTATACTATATATGGTTGTACTATCAACTACAAAAACTTTTTATTGGCGTCTATGTTAATTTACCATCAACTACAAAAGCTGTTTTGTTGGCTTCTTTGTCAATTTGCTATCAACAAACAGAGGCAACTGTACGGCCTTCAACAATGAGAAAATCCATACCGTATTGTAGGCTATAAAACGTTTTCTCGTCTGAATTGTTTCATATTTGTCATATGTGTTGTCCTTTATAGCGGGCTATACGGTATAGTTTTCTCATTGTTGAAGGCCGTACGGTTGCCTGTGTTTGCCTACATTTACTTTATTTGAACTCTGGTGGATAGTTGTCTCATTGGCAATCCTATCACATCTCCTTATAAAGTACACAAAACAGGTTAATAAACGGATTTGTTTTCTACTTGCAAGTTTATGATGGAGTCTGCATTCATAAAAAATAAAAATAACGAATTCACAAATGGCCTTATACGTTAAACAAGTGTATAGAATAGACTCAATATTTTAATTCAGGTGAACTAAATAGTTATCAAACTTTTTCTGAAAGTTATCAATTCAACGCTTTGACAAGAGCATTGAATATTGTTTTAATCGTTATGAATATTGATTTTGTTATCAGTAAATTGTACCATACTAAATATTATTGTTATACAAAATGTACATTCACGGTTCTACAATCTGTCGATACCTATATTTTGCATTGCAGAAGATCATGTTTTTCTCTGACTGTTAATGACGTCTTTACAATAAATCCCTTGGAGGTTAGATGTGTATTGATTGATATTTTAATCTTATTATGTCATCCTGTACACCACTGTCTAGGTTAGTGGGAAATGAGGGGGGGTTGGCGACAGCAGACATGTTTATTCCCGCCACATTCTCTTCAGTTCAGTGGTTTTCGTTGGTTGCTGTATATTATATTCTTTTTTTCGTTTATTGTTTTGTAAATCAATTAGGCCGTTATTTTCACGTTTTGTTAACTATCATGTAATTTGGTCTCTGGAGGAGGGTTGTCTTACTGGCATTCATACTGCATCTTTTGTTTATATATGTGCAACACTCAGAAACGTGTCAATCCCCAAACGTGTTCATTTTCATCACTGAACCCCAGATATGTCTAGTTGCTATAAACGCCAAATTGTGTCTTTTTAAAAAACGCTCAAAATGTGTCCTCTTAATAAAAAGTGATTTGTTATCACAAAGGTTTTTCAGATAAGAAAATCCAGTCGCACTTTATGCAGTTTATTTATGTATATAAATATTGATTTAATGAAAACTGATAAAAATAGGTTACTTCGGTAATTCTTATTATTTTTAGAAATACTCATATTTCATATTGTAAAGTATAAATATTTATAAAACATCTTTAACACGTATACTGACTTAAAACACCAAATGTACGAATTTTACTTTAATTTGTGCCAAACCTTTCGACTACGGGAATTAAATTTCTGTGTAGGGCATTAAACTACCTCTACATAGATAGCAATTTTGTGTCATCCAAATAACAGCACTGCATTGGTTGCTGTGTAGAACATTTTAGCACCACCAGCATCTACTGTTGCCTCAGATGCGTATTTCGACAAACAAAATATCTTCAGTAATGCTCGAAGCCAAACTATTTGTATACTAGCACACACGAATTGCCTCAATAAACACTGATATAAACTGTAACAAAAAAATATAACTCACCTGGATGATAAATGCGTACGGTAATGAACAATATTTTTTCAATTTTAATGGATGAAATTTTGCAACTGTGACCAACACTAAGATTAACACTCTGTACATGTCTAGGTCCTTGTTAAAACTACAATTTGTAAATTTTTCATCATCCTTCAGTGTATGAACCTTCTGACTATCTCTGCAATTTAACGAGGTCACTATTTTTGATTTTCTTCTTTTAATCCCCAGACATTGTGCCCCAAATATCTCTGCGTTAATGTCCTTGAATAGCGGTTTTCATACTTTTTTTATCTTCGGACCCCAGCAGACATCCGATTAAATTAAGCTAGATAAGATGATCTTATTTAAAATCGAATTTGAAAAGTATGAAAACACAAGCTCTCAAGAGCCTATTTCCGACATTAATTCATCATTAAATTTACCGTAGATTTTACTGTCGTCGTGAAGGACATTTTATTTCTAAAACTTTTGAGACGTTTTGGCGTCTTAGAGTGAACACGTGTCGGTGGATAACAACTGTCAGACACGTTTAAGAGATGAAAAATCGGACACGTTTGAGCAAAGTCAATAACTGGACACATTTCGGGGATGTGAATTTGCAAACGTTAAGGTGATTTGGGATTTTAATGACACGTTTGGGGAGTGGACACGTCTGAGAGTGTTACAAATAATGAATTTCAATTCCAATAAAATCAATATTCTTTCGTTAAAAAAACAAACAAAACACAGAAAATGTTTTCATTTTAAACCTATAAAAGTTACGACAATCTGAATGATTTCAATTGCCATCAGATAATAAAACATAGGTCTAGAAAGTAATATACCCTCGTAATCCACATATTGTGTTGTTTAAGAATCACAGTTGATTTGAAAATTTGATATCATATCAGCGTTAATTCTAGAAAAGAAACAACGGTGAATGTATAAACTGAAGTCACAAAAGTGGTTTAACATTAACTATAAAGGGCAATAGATAAAAAAGTTGGATCTTCTACGATGCATATTAAGCATATAGAACTACTATTAGATAAAATGAATATTTATTTAACGACCTATAGCCATGTATAAAGTCGAGATAAGAAATAGGAAACAGGAATAAAACGGGTGTTTGTAGAGACGAAAACATTGTAAGCTGAGTTAAACAATACAATTTTGCTTTTATGATAGGAGATATTAAGTGTTATTAAATATAACAAAAGCAGTAAAAAGTAAAATCACAAAAATACCGAACTCCGAGGAAAATTCAAAAGGAAAGTCCCCAATCAAATGGCAAAATCAAAAGTTCAAACACACCAAACGAATGGATAACAACTGTCATATTCTTGACTTGGTACATGCATTTTCTTATGTAGAAAATATTATTTACCTTTGCAGGAAAATTCTTTTGTACAGTAATATGGACCTGAAATTTCTGTTATTAATTGCTCCTTTTATAAAAGGTAATTAAGGAGTCGACAGCATGTCAGATTTCATTTAAGATTTTGTATGAATTGACCAAATATTAGTGCAAATAAGAACATTTAAAAAGGTACTGTACGAAAGCCAAGGCTGAATTTAATCATTTGCAATATAAAGAATAATGTAAAAGCAAACAACACCACACAACAACAATGAAAATTATTGCGACAAGCTTGAATTGTCGATCTTAATTCGCCATTCCATAATTGAGTCTTAATTTATCTCAACACTGGCGTAGACGAATCTGTTGCAATATTTTCTCGTTGCAACTATATTGTTATACACATCCATTATATCTCAAAACATTTTCAGTTCTCTTGCAAATAAAAGAAAACCTATTGTTTCGAGCATGAAAACCACATCTATAAACACGATATTGCGGCTCTAATTATTCGAACTTTGGTGCATTTAACAAGTGAAAATAGCAATAACTGCAAATAACGATTCTTATAGTCAGACATTCAAATATAAATTCCAAATATTCTACATTAACGTTTGCGCTGAGTTTGTAATGTTCTGTTTGAAATCAAAGAAGATATCACTCCAGTAGCTTTTAAACGCATGGAACTAAAAATATCGACGAAAATATTAATTCTAGCGAGTACCAGTTCAAAAAGGTGTAATGAGATGTCACTATGACACACAACAAAACATCGAAAACAGGTGTAACCGGCTGACACACATTTCGAATATTTTACAATTATTTAAAATACACCTGTGACATGAATCTTTGTTCAAACTCTCTATTATTTTTCAGGAATGGAGAGTTATTTTCTATTGTTCACCTTCATTCATCCGGACGTTTTGCCCTAAGTATATTTCCTTGGGCACGTTCTTCACCGTAGGCCTCCGCTCCATTATTTCCCAGGAATGGACAGTTATTTGGACTTTCTCTAACATCATAACATAGGAACAATAATATTACTTTTCGCACGCATCTTATTTTTCTTTTACGCCAAGGATATGCGTGTTGTCATTAAATCTTATATTCTACTTTGACTTTTATTGTCTATTGGTATCTCCTTAACTTGTTTTAATTATTTTCAACATATTTAAGCTGGTCATATTAGGAAAGAAATGTATTTAGCATATTGGTCGTGTCATTTTTCAGAAAACCTCACCAGGAATTTTCTGTTATTCAGTAAGTCTCAAATCAAACAATGAAGTCAATAACGAATTTTGCAAAAGAGTATTTTCGTTTTTAAAACTTAAAATGAGTAAAATATTTTTTTTTATCAAGAAGCGGAGAAATATACCAAAAGAATGTTCAAACTCATAAGTCGATGACAAACTGACAATGCAATGGCAAACAACGAAAATCGAACACAAATAGATAAACAGCAATACAAAACACAACATAAAAACAAACCCCACCAAAATCGTGGTTGTTATCAGGTGCTCCGGTAGTGTAATCATATTACGCCCCAAATGCGAGACCGGTCGTTCTACTGCTATACATGACGAATTTTTGAAAATACATTTCTAAAGTACAATATTTGAGAGATGATGACTTTATCGAAATGTGGGCACTATATGTATAACATAGCAATATCGACCAAGTGATATACATATACGCCGTGAAATAAGTACAAAACGCCCGTTATAATGGATTAAAATCTGCATCCCTTTTATAACATTACAATATTAACATGTTTAAACATGTTTGTAATATAATCTTATATTTATATTTTTAAACACTTTATATAGGCTTAGATGGGTGCAAAATTCACGTGTGTCTAACATGGACTGTTGAAAAGAATTATCTTGATTTAAGATGCAAAGTCAACAACTTGATTTATGGAGTTGAATTGTTCAACAATAGAAGGACAGAGCAAGGATTTTGCGTTCATCCTAAACCATTTCCAAAATGTTATTCATCCTATAATAATACAATAATCAAGCAAAATTCAATAACAAATATTACATACTTAAGAGTTCAAGGACAAATAAATGGTTACTTCAATGGCGAATGGGAATGTAACATGGAACAAACAAGGATAGTGCAACTATCAACGTTACAGTACTAGATTCAGGTAACTTGTCAATAGCAATCATACAAGGTATCCTTATTCTTAAGTATAGTTTTTATCTGCGGGTAAATGGCATAATTATTATAAAATAGATTTGCTCAATAGACGGCAGTCTCACAAAATTAGATGCCTGATATATTTGATGAGATTTGCTAGTTTAAACTCTTAAACAACTTTTGAAAGACATAATATAAATTGTTAATGTATATGCGATAAATATTAAATGCAAAACCAGGTCATTCCAAATCAGTTTTGGAATTCATGACAAAAGGAAAAACTTCACTAAAAGCTTCATAAATATGCGCGATTACTACTGAAAAAATCTTAACCGGTAATATCTATAGAATAACTAATCGAAGAATTCAAATAGAGAAAATATTCAACGAGTCACCGAACTACATTATTCACGAATGCGCGTAGCGCATGAGTTAATTATCAGTGTTATTCGGTCACGAGTTGAATATTTTCGATATTTGAATTCTTTGATTAGTTATTTTTATTACATTGGCAAATGGCTTTTTTTAATGAAATTAATGTAGAAAATGTAAGGAACTATATCTTTTTTCTACGCATTCACAATTTGTTTTGATCCGACGTTATCGACGTCTTGACACCGCCTATTGTTGTATGACGTCAGAGAGTGAAATAACCACGTTTATTTCACATGTGAAATTATCGGTTTTATTTGACTGGGAAATCAATGTAATTCAATGCTACCAATGTAATAAATTAAAATAATTTGATATTAAATTCATGAACATGTGGTATTCAAAAGTACCATCACTAAGGTAGTGTCATTGTCTGCAGGTAACATGAAGTGTTAGTTTAGTATAATTGTCAATTGAAATATCAGTATAATGAGTCACAAATAGGTATTGTAGAAAATACCATCTGTCATCATAATTTTTATTTGAATCAAGTTATTTTTATAACAGAAAAATATTTGTCACTTAATTGAATACTGTGTTTGAACCTAAATCTTCCAATTTGTCTCTATATTTAGAAGGTGGTATTCCAAAATGATGAATAAACATTAACCGCCTATCAATTAATGCAAATTGTGGGTGAATTTGAGTTCATTAAATCTTCTTCGATAAGATTAAAGACCTCGTACAAACGTCATAAAGATAATTAACTAAATCCAGTGAAATCTGTTTTAAGAGACCATTTCAGGAAGAGCAACAATGTCGTCTCTTAAGACAGGTGTTCTTTAATACAGGTTCAATCTACATGAAATGCACTACAGAGGGACCTAAAATTATTGGTCTTATAACATATATAATGTAGGCTTTTACGCAATACAAGTGGACATTTAAGTAGATTTGACTGAATCAAACTTACTTTAGATACTAAAAATATGAGCCCCTCTCCCTTTCCCACACCTTCTAAATAAGAAGTATTAAACAAATAAAACAGCAAACAAGCATAAGAAACCACAAAAAACAAAAACAAAAACAAAAACAAAAAAAAAACACACACGCTTAACAAGCCACAAAAAAGTAACAACATAACTACAACAAAAACAACAAAATAAAAAGCAACAAATAAAATATTATGTGAACACTAGACATATTTGATATTGGAACTAATAAAAACTTCTGTATAAGTTGACTTGCGGCTTTTTATTTCTGTATTATGAACAAATGTTACTGGCTTTGATTAATCTGAGATTGGCACCTCAAGTGCAATAAGACAAAGAGACACCAGCATAGTGTCAAATATTTCATTCTCTATTATTTGAGACAAGGCGTATAGGTTTAAATGAGATTTGGGATGTTAGCAGATGATTCAGCTTCGTACAACAATTATTGAAGACAAATGCATTTCATTTGCCTTACTTTGTAAGAGACTTATTATGGTATCATTAAAACAAAATCTCGTTTACATTTCAGGTTCAAGCAAAGACAACGGTGAGCATATTATTGCATCATTTCATTAAAGTTAATAAGAGTTTATAAAATCACGTAAAAGTGCAAATAAAGTATCACAAATACACAATTCACACAAACAAACTCTGTATTTTGTTTATATTTTCATATTCATTAATAAAACTTGACGATAAATATGTCGTTAGCGAAAAGAGCCAGAGATATATCGTATCGTCAAACCAATTCATGATGATGACTGAAAACTTGCGTAGAATCGATTTCAATCGTTCAAAGGTATTCCGTTTTAGAGTAAAATGTATAATAAGTGTAAAATTAGTCTTATATCTTTATTCAAAACAAGCTATAGGAGTCGTTCAACGTTCTTTAGTGACAATATTGTTGAACAACGGAATAGATTCAACTTTCGACCATGTCAATGTGAATTACATTGCAAAGCCTCGATCACAACGTTTAAGAAAAAGTTCTACAATGAAACACCATTGATAAATTGGCCTTTACAAGCGTTGACGAGCATTTTTTTGTTATTATAAAAATACGGGAAAAATGAAAAGTGAGCTAAACATTATAAGTGCGAAAACATCATTTCGAAAGAAGATCCGACAATAACTAATTACAGTTCATTGGAAAATGAAAGTATTTCAAATGCTCCGAAGGGTAAGTATTTAATGCGCCACTGTAGACATCCGTTGTATCATTCATGCCAATGTCCAATATGGAATGTAAGACTTTGAGTACCATAATTCCATACTTATGCGGTTATACGATGAATGAGCAATCAAAATATCAGTTGTAAATGAAGGTATTATTCCAGCACAATTGAACCAAAATCAAATATATTTTAGATAACCATTGATTTTCGAAATCAAATGTTGATTCTGTGTACTTTAATTAACATTTTGCATCATCCGTTTAAGATATACCCTTTTATTTGTTATGCAGCCATAAAATTGAGACAATGGCGAAAGTTTGCAAAATCTTGACTCGTACATGCTTCAGACAAAACACAGTGCCTAACCGTCGTACATACAGACATTTGAACGAGCAAGTATTTTTGTAAAACATATTTACTGATAAAAAGTACTTTGGGTGACAGTTTAGTCTTTGTAAAGTTCAGACAAAATAATCTTTGAATAAGCCTGCATTTGAAAACAGTTCAGAAAGAATCACCGACGGCACAGTTAAAGTGGTTCATCAAGACTTTTTCACATTATGCTAAGAGCATTTCTCCTGAAGTTTAAAAATATGATTAGTAAAGAAACCATACAATTTTTGTTTTTCCTTGTAATTTCTATTGCAGATCAACAATGTTGGCAATCGTATTTGGCATACACAATGAGCAGTTTCGTTTGTATAATATTCCCGTGTCTTTGCTTGCTTCTCCTCTGTCGCAATAAATACAAAGGTAATGTATATCTTACTTTTAAATTGTAAACAATAGTGACACACTTATGATAATGAGGCACATTTACTCTTTAGCAAGATGATATAATACAGAAAGTTCTTTTATTCCAATTTTATAAGCTAATGCAAAATAATTTTGTTTGCAAATCGAATTCGATCAGAGTGAATGTATTGTTTAAAATTTGCTTTTGCAGAAACGAAAAGGAATTTATTGAACAAGTCTTTCCATGGGACTTCATCTTTTACAATATGCATCGAAGGTATTTAAAATAACGAAATATTCTTTTCTTGACAACCAATCCCTTTTGATCTCGATCTGTTTATTTATAAATGGTACATAAAGAGAATATCAGAAAAATTAGTACAGCAAAAACGTTAACATTACTAGTCTGTCAGATAGTGAAATGATGATTGACCAAAAAAAAAAAAATACAAAAAAAAGGAATACACACTATCATACAATGTGAAATAATGCTTGCACTTACCGAAAGAAAAGTCGAAGCACTTTTAACTACGAATCTGCTAATAGCATGTTTTGCACTTCTATTATTGCTGTACTTAATATGAATTTTCATACATAAACACCAGAAACAGTACAGAAAAACACGATCATATGCAATGCCCAAAACAACCATACATGATTGAAATGCATGTAAAAGTCAAATGTATCAACTGATTAAACAAATATATATGAAAGAAATAGATATGTGTGCCCAATTTACAAGACGTAGTGAATAAACAACAGTTTCAATTTTATCAATTAAGCCAAATTCGAAGCTTGTTGACTGCATAATTAACAAAGTATATACACAAATAATCGCTTAGGTGTTTCTAAAAGGTCCATAAAACTGAAGAAGAAAAATCAAATGTTTGACCTTATCAAACACCGGAACGAATTGAAATCATCTGTAATATTCCTTACTTAGTAAAGGTATGTTCCGAAGAAAATGATGGGATAACCCTGGTTTTATAGCTAGCTAAACCTCCCACTTGTATGACAGTTGTTAATAGTTCTGCTATATTGAAAAATTGGGTGAGCAACCCAAAGAGACATCATAATGTGCCAATAATTGGGATACAGCAGCCAAAACTGTGTAAACATACATCACAAATATAGAACACAATTAACTGAAAAATTCATACAAACATAAAACTAAATCATTACCATAAACAGCTGAAAACGAAATTCATCTGTTTATTTGATTCCTTCAGGCGAAATAGTTTTCCCATAATAAGTATTCATATATGTGATAAGAATCAAGTAAAGCTTTGACCAACATATGAAACATGTCATTTAAGAAAGTAAATAAATAAAATGTCATCTTTATTGAAATCGTCATTGTAAACGTCAGTGCAAACATGCGCAATTATTTTACTAAGAAATGTACGCTCTATGAGAATGATAAAGAACTTACGGAACACAATAAACAAGGACAGCAAAAGTTGTCCTTTTATCATAAACTTGATTTAATAAGAATGAGGTGAGGTTGATAAATTCGTTATGTTTATAAAAATACTTTTACAATAAATATATCTGCTGGTATTATTTGAATATCTTTTAATTAGTGTTTTGTGTCTTCATGGAGCATTTTCATGATCAGTGATTCATAATCAATATTTGAATATACAGTTAAATGAATGCATTACAATTGTAACAAGTAATCCTGTGTTAGGATGCTAACACAAAAGTCGCCAAAACGGCCCCAATCATTGTTTTCTGTTTCCATTGTAACGGCAGCCATTTTGAAATTTTGAAAAGTCGGATAGCACATCTACACATGACAGGTCACATTACTTACAAGTTCCATAAAATTGGACCAATTTTCAAATTTAGGCATTCGTGTCTCCATGGTTACGGCGGCCTTTTGGAAATTCCAAAGTCGAATGCCACATCTACATAAGACAGTCAACATTTGTGAAAAGTTTCATTAAGTTTGAAGCATTTTGAATTTTTGACATTTTGCAGTTTCCATGGTAACGGCAGCCATTTTAAAAATTCCAAAGTCGGATGGCACATCTTCACATAACAGGTCACATAACTGTCAAGTTTCATAAAGATTGGACCAAATCTAGATTTTTCGCATTTTGTTGTTTCCATGGCAACGGCAGCCATTTTGGAAATTCCAAAGTCAAATTCCAAATCTACATATACTCGTTAACATCTCTGTAAAATTTCATTAAATTTGAAGCATTTTAAAAATTTTCACATTTTGCAGTTTCCATGGTAACGGCGGCCATTTTAAAATTCCAAAGTCGAATTACAGCTACATATGGTGCTACCTGTAATAATCTATCATTATATAACATATAATGTACATAGGAATAATTCAACACTATCACATGACTATCACACGACTATTCTTCTAGAATGTTCCATGAAAATTCACCCCTAAAATAATGCCAAGATGACCATAGGCTGAAATGTGGAATGGACACCTAGACATCGGTCTCTTGTATTACACAAAACTTAAAGGTTCTACCAGTAGCGAATCCATAGTTGAAAATGACCCCACCCATGTTGCGGACCCCAAATAGTGCCAAGTTGACCCCATTTGAAATTAAAAAAGCGAATGCACCACTAGGATACTACCCCAACATCATATCAAATATAAAGTTTCCATCATTTAAGGCTTGGAAGAAAATGGTGGGACAAATAAGGTTAAGAATAATAATAATAATAATAATAATAATAATAATAATAATAAGAAGAAGAAGAAGAAGAAGAAGAAGAAGAAGAAGAAACGGGACAAAACATGAAGTCCCAAAACTCCGTTTTGGCGACTTAATAACTATGCAAGTTAAAACAAAATCTCGCAACAAGTAAATACGTGTGAAACAAAAGGAACAGTCCTTCAATGTTGGAAACTTCCAACTTACACCATACTCCACTATACCATACACTATATCCTATACACAATACACTATTTCTTCTTATCCTTTCCGTTTTGAATCATACAACATTCAGAATTGCTGACAAAGTAACGTGTTTGATGAAGTGACACAATTCTATATATCTTTTATAAAACGAATTCAAATTGAACGACCACATACACCATCCCTCCTTTACAATTCAACAGTCCTTATTGCATCGAAAACCATAAACAATTACCTCATACACCATTCACCATTGCACTTAAAATGTTTAATTGGTAAGTTTACACGAACGGGCTATAACTATCTTTTTGTATTACTGCTTTCCAGGAGTTAAAAAACTACTATAGTAAATGAATTAAAACATATTCGATATAACTTTACACAGGCAATTTTTTCCAACGTGATTTTAACATAGGAATCACGTGATGTTCATGTTGTCCACACCACGTGAGTAGAACGTGAAACGAGCAGAAACGTAATATTCACGTTGTGAGCACAACGTGATATAAACGTTGTCACACGTGATATTCACGTTATATATAAAGCCACATGATATCAACGTGATAATACAACGTGATATTCACGTTAAATATAAAGCCACGTGATATCAACGTGATAATAGAACACGAAATTTATGTGAAGAAGCCACATGGAAAAATGAAATATTGTCTTTGTTGCACTCATTGACATATCATTTTTTTTGTCTTAGTCATCTCTCTCTCAAGATGTTTATCTGGTTCTTTATGGTAAAAGTACTGTAAAAGTGAGTCAAACATCAATAAATTGTCTTTTAGGTTATAACTGATTATCAGCTACCTCATATGCATGTTTTATTTACCTGTTATCATCCTGAATATGTATGTATTATTTGCAGCTGGATGTTTAGCATCCATCAAAACTTAATTATCATGAAAATATATTTTAATCCAAATCTTATTTAAACTATGAACTATTTCTACATGTTTGAAACCTTTCGAATCTTCCTGTTAGTATTACTTTGAATTTTCATTTTTATTCTGTTCTTTTTAAATTCTTGCTTTATCATCCTGTTTGTTTGACAACTCATATAAAAGCTAAAAGGTATGGATACCAATGGGAATTCATGTCAAAGTCAGCTACATTTAAATTTATACAATGTTTGAAAAGAAGTCGAATTTGAAATTGCAACAAAAATTGTCCGTATCAAAGACATATGTTACCAAATGTAAAAACCAAAACACTTTCCAACATTAAATTCAATTATATTTATATTTAAGAATATTTTGAACAGTTAACATTTGATAAGCTACTGAAATAGTAACAAATAATATTTGAATGTTCTTTCTTCTAAATGTTCCTCTCTTTGAACGCTTCTTCATCTGAAAGGATATAAAAGAATTTCATTTATTATTATAGTATTATCTTATGTTAGCATACATAAAGAAAGCTTTGTTTTACTTCTAATATGAGTGTTGCTTTTGCTTTGTAAACAACAATGTGATAAAATTCTCAATATATCTATAGTTTACAACCCTAGTAAATCAACATATATCATAACCAATGTGCAATCATAATGGCGATTTCCCAATGTCAAAATTGAAATCGAAAAAAAAACTTGACTGAATGTACAGGGCCAAATAATCTCTATGGAAATGTGATGTGCTAATACTAATACAAATGAATACTAAATATCTTATTACGGGTGGTTGGTGTAAAAAAAGAGCCTCCCTGTTAGGTAATTCCTGAACAACCCCAAGTCATATCTATTGTTTTGTCACTTCTTATGTACATTTGTATATATATGTATATATAGTTACAAGTCTAAATTGAAAACAACGTTCAAACCTATGATTGCGTTGGATAAAACCGCAATTTTATACGTGTGCATGCAAAACAAATTTCTTGGTAGAGGGTCTAAATACAGCACAAACAACATTTTCCAAAAACCAAAAAGTGAAAAGTATATTTTAACAAAACGCATTTGACTAGCAGGTCGAACAACGGATGTTCTTAAACCTTGTTGACTGCCATGGCGATTGCCGAATAAACGGAACACCAGATGTCATAAAATGGATCTAATACCAAACAGAAAACAATAAACTTGCGGAAAAGATGGTATATCGCATACATGAGGTGCAAAATTTGTACACCATATCCGGATTTCGACAATTAATATCTCTTCAGTTATGTTAGGAATTGAAACGGTATTTGGAAGGCATTATAATTTACCTCAATTTAGGATAGACTCTTGAATTTTAAAGAGTCGAAATAGGATGAACGGACCATATCAACCCGAAGGCAAATATAATACAAGCCCAAACGAAAAATATAAACAAGTCTAAATTGAAAACAACGTTCAAACCTATGATTGCGTTGGATAAAACCGCAATTTTATACGTGTGCATGCAAAACAAATTTCTTGGTAGAGGGTCTAAATACAGCACAAACAATATTTTCCAAAAGACCAAAAAGTGAAAAGTATATTTTTAACAAAACGCGTTTGACTAGCAGGTCGAACAACGGATGTTCTTAAACCCTGCTGACTGCCATGTATATATAGTTATACATTTCTATGATTATTCGATTCTTATCACCTTTACATTTGATTAATCAGTTTTGTATGATTTACATAAGTCCTTGTCGTCCAGTGGCAAATATTTAATGCTAATATTCAGAACATTTTGTTACTTAGATATCATATGTAGCATTAATGTAACGAATGATATCTATTCTTCCTCTACAATCCAAATGGAATGTTGTTTTTAAACCACACTGTTTTGTTAAATATATAACATTTAATAAAATGGAAATAGTGGATACATATATCTGTTGGAGCTTTGCTGAATTGTCCTTGTATCATTGAACCGAACATCTCCCTGTCATTTTCTTTCTCGTGTCAGGAATTTTCAAACAGATCCTCCATACTTCGTTCAAGCCCTGCTTATTAACTGTCATATAGAAAAAGAAATGCATACATTTTAAGTATTTTTTACACATACAGTTATTGTCATGGTCTGTCAAACTTAAGATTGGGAACATTACAGTGAACTACCATAACTATAGCCATGTTGCAATTGGGGCATCACATAATTTGAATTCAACCAAAATTTTGTGGTAAATCATGGGACAATGAAAGGTAATTGCCTGATAACACAAGTGTCATTCTGTTAAAATCTTGACATATATTTAACTGGTTAAATGAAATGAGTTATGTGGTATATGAGAAAAGTGAAGTTTATGTACCACTCCAGACAGATTAGTGTAAGTGATGAATACATGAAGATCCTAGTACCTGCAGCTGAATATAAAAAGTCCCTATTTATTTATTGAAGTCTTGTAAAATCAAAACCCAAATATATATTTCTAAGGATGTTCGCTCTTCATGTTTTTGATTTTTGCCAAATATTCAGAATCCTCTGGTTTTATCCATGATATTCCATAAAAAATAAATCCTGATAGTGATAACTGCTACTTTTCTTTTCATAATTTTATTTCAAATAGATATAAATATAAACTAATGTATCTATAAGTACTAAATTTAGTTCTCTTTTATACTTGTGAAGTAAATTAGAGATATATATATGTCTCTGAGTACATGTATATTTTATTCGGACAAGCAGGGCAGATTCAGGATTTTTGAAAGGGGCATCAAACAATATATATAATCAGGCGAAAGATATATATTCCAATCAAACGGGGATGTACGCCCTCTATGTCCCCCTACCTGGTTAAGGACAATAAAGTTTAAAGTTGATGAGCGACCATCCAGTTTCAGGCGCATCACACATAAATAATACACGCTATTTGTCCGCCATTACTGGACATCACAAAGGTTCCCGTAACATTTTGACGTCAGAATAAAATATATCTGACGCAACCATGTAAAAGTGATTGTTGTATGACGTGAATAGATCAAGCGGCGCAGAATCACGGGTCAACCGGCGCAGATTTCCAAATAGGAATAAGGTGTATACAGAATACAATAGATAACCACTAATGTTAATGCTGAGCATATTGAATCATTATCACTAAACCACAGGCACCTTCATCTCTGTAAATATATGTAAAAATATTTATTTTTACAGGGATACAAAATGTTAGTGCCTGTGGTAATTTTCTTTAAAAGTTGGATGTTAGTGTGATCATTTTGTCTATAAAAATCATACGGCCCAGGCACGTATAAATGTTGTCGGGTCAGTAAAATTTTAATGAAAAGGACTCACAACTCACAAACCATAAATGATATAAATTTTAAAGGAATTTTATGACGGTTTTACTCTAAATTTTTCCAATTTTCGGGCAGTAAAGTTTTAAATGAAGACTGCATGTATTTGTTCTGGAATGATATATTATAATTTACTACTGTACACATGCCTTCATAACGGGGTTGTGAAATAAAATATACCTGTTATATTTACAATAGTATCTGCATTACTTTCCATTGCCACTACTGTGGTGTCAATATTGGTGTCGTCCAAATGTGTCGTCTGAGACGCTCGTTTCTGTGAACCGTACGGGATAATTATCTGAGAGACGAAGCATATCAATTCTCATTTAAAATGCATTTACCGATTGCATTTCATGTTTAAATATTCAAAATATTAATTAAATTTAATCTTTTAATTATATTATGCTACCACTTGGATAACAAAACAATGTTAATAAATTGATTCCTCCGCTTCTGGGTTACACACGGATTCCGAAATGTTTCAAGGTGCGCGGTATTTTCCGCGGTTATTTTTGGCAAGCAATCTCCTCCTGTCCCTATGAAACTGACAGAGTCTGTGTAATGTACAATGACGGAACTTTAGCAGTAAAAAGTTCTGTCTCGGGTCTACTGCACAGTGTACATGTGACTTTAATAATATGCAGTGCCGGATAGTTCGTTAAAATTATCGTTTTTTTTTTACCCTCAGAGAAAACATATTTTATTTAAATAACGCTTAACACAAATTCGATAAGACACAAGTCAAACAGATTTATGAAGTCTTTTCCATATTCAGTGTCGATTCATAAATTTTCATAAAAGGGGGCATTAACTGCCTAAGGTTAAGCCAACAGAAGGGGCGGGCCCCTGCCCCTAAATCTGTCTCTGATTTTAATACAGGTGGACACTGTAGGGGAATGACACGCTTTTGGGATATGGGATATAGGAAGTAAAACAAAATTAGCGATGTGAGATATAGAGGTTTTAAAAATTGAGGATTTAGTGGGTTCTTCAATCTTTGTCTTGATGACAGAATAAATTCTCTTCTCTTGTTTAACTATATTTTCAATTGTAATTTCTACTTAGTTTGTACTTCAGGTGGTTAAAAAGTAGGATCTGGGAAAAGAAAGAAAAGCAGAATTTGGGAAGACATCGTCATTTTGAAGATCTTTTAGAGTACATACAATCTAAGACTCTCTCATCTTGCAATAGTATTAAAACATTTGACTTTTCTACACTTTACACAAGTATTCCCATTCCAAACTAAAAGACAAATTGAAAGAATTGGTATTACTTTGTTTCATTAAAAGAATGGCGAACTTAGATACAAGTATCTTGTCTTGGGAGGATAAATCCTACTTTGTAAAGAATCATTCTGATTCAAACAAAAATTCTCTGAAACTGACATTATCAAGATGCTTGATTTCTTGATTGACAACATATTTGTTACGTTTGGAGGACGTGTTTTCAACAGACTGTCGGAATTCCAATGGGAACTAATTGTGCCCCTCTTCTTGCCGACTTGTTTCTTTATTATTATGAGGCTGACTTCATACAGGAACTTCTTAGGAAGAAATATAAGAAGTTAGCAATATCCTTTAACTTTACGTTCCGCTATATAGATGATGTTTTCTCACTAAATAATACAAAATTTGGTGACTATGTTGAACGAATCTATCCCATCGAACTAGAGATAAAGGATACTAAAGATATAGATAAGTCTGCCTCATATCTTGACTTACATCTAGAAATTGACAATGATGGTCGGTTGAAAACAAAACTTTACGACAAAGAGATGATTTCAGCTTCCCAATTGTGAACTTTCCATTTCTATGTAGCAACATTGCAGCAGCGCCTGCATACGGAGTATATATCTCCCAAATGATACGATATTCCCGGGCTTGTATTTCCTATCATGATTTCCTTGATAGAGGATTGCTGCTCACAAGGAAGCTATTAAACCAAGAGTTCCAAATGGTGAAGTTGAAATCATCCTTCGTAAATTTTACGGACGCCATCACGAGTTGGTTGACCGTTATTGAATAACCGTTTCACAGATGATATCGGATATGTTCCTTATGTCGTAACTACAATCCCTTCCCTTTTCACGAATGTGACCTACCGAATTGGACTATTTACCGGATTTGTAATAACATAAGCAACACGACGGGTGCCACATGTGGAGCAAGATCTACTTACCCTTCCGGAGCACCTGAGATCACCCCTAGTGGGGTTCGTGTTGCTTAGTCTTTAGTTTTCTATGTTGTGTCTTCTGTACTATTATTTGTCTGTTTGTCTTTTATTCTTAGCCATGGCGTTGTCAGTTTATTTTCAATCTATGAGTTTGACTGTCCCTCTGTTATCTTTCGTCCCTCTTTTGGACTGTTGTGGGAAGGCACCACACAAAAAAATGATATTTCCTTTCAAACGTCATAATTATTTCGACTACCCTCGACTTACATTCCCTGAAGTATGTCATGAAAGACCTTGTACCACTGCAAACTTATACCTACATGTATGTCAATGTCTAGCTTGAAGCAAACCTGTACCAACATGAAGGCTTCAAAATTTATATCAAGTTGTGTTAAATTTTCAACATATATTATTTTCAAATACAACTGAACGGTCTCACTTCGACAAGGAGAAAAATTTAAAACAAGAGGAAGACATTAAGAGTAAATAAGATAAAACAAATAAATTTATTGAGAAAGTCGATCAGTTACATTTGATTATTTAGTGTCTTGTAGAGTTTCATATTTTGTTGCTATTTATGCACAGATTTGGCTGTTAATTGTAACAATGCAGGTTTTTGATTATTTCAAAGAAATAAAACAGTAGTTATAAAGTCAAAAATATAATGATAAACATGACAAAAGTATCCTGACAGATAGGTAAGTGGTAAACAATTATTTTTCTTCATATTTTACATTGTCAGCTGAAGCATGTGGAGTTTAGAGAAATATATAGAATTTATTTTATCTAATTGATGATCTCATGTCAGTCAGCTTTGAACAGCTATCTTTTATTTTGTGTTTAGCTTACATCATCTGTAGTAATGACATTACTACAAACTTAAGCTACATGTGAAAACAATATAGTAATATTTCTATTGTGTAATAAATAATGTCATTATAAAATTTGAAAGATTTTTTCCATCAATTGAATAATTTGTCAATGATATGTTTTAGGGATACAGCAAGTCCGCAGGTCTTTAGTTATGAACAGAGAAAATTGTTGAGGAGCTCATTGGAAAAAAAAGAAATTACCAAAGGAAATGCACTTTTTCAATAAGGAGAAGTAAAAGCAGCAGGTATTATATACTTATTTTATACTTTATTAACTTGGCTGTAACAGTCAAACGACTGAGATAAATAAATGAAAAGAAATGTCATCTATATTTCAATGAATCAGCACCCGAACAAACAACAAAACCACTAGAGGCATCTGTTGGTTAATACAAAGACTTCAATATAAGTGTCAATACAAGTGTCAAAAAGAGGATGTGGGAAAAAAGAAATTACCAATGAATCAGCACCCGAACAAACAACAAAACCAGTAAAGGCATCTGTTGGTTAATACAAAGATTTCAATATAAGTGTCAAAACAAATGTCAAAAAGAGGATGTGGTATGATTGCCACTGAGACAACTCTCCACAAGAGAACAAATGATACAGACATTAACAACTATAGGTCAACGTATGGCATTCAAAATGAGTAAAACCCATACCGCATAGTCAGCTATAAAAGTTCACGAAATGACAAATGTAAAACAATTCAAATTTGATTGTTTCTGCTCGTGAATATTATGTACATGTATCAGAGATTACCTAAGATCCGTCTTTAGCAGAAATACTTAAACGACCAAAAGGTTAAAGATATAAATAAAGGCTACATTTTAGCTTGTTCATGCAGCCTCATTATCTAAGGAGACACAAGAGTACTAGTATTATTATTTTTGTCCTGTCAATCTGACCATCACAAAAGTTTTTTCAGTGTTACTGTAAACTTTGTATCACGCATGCATTGAGTCTTGTCATTTAACACATGTACATTGTACATACATATTTAGATATATAAATGTCTAAGCAGTTTCTTATTTCATTTGGTACGGTAAATATCTTGGATTCAACCTCCAAAACTTCATTTTCATCCTCATTTGCTTTTTCATCACATTTCCTTCAAATCCCATAAATATAGCTTTTATTTTTTTAATATACATGATATATTTATACATCCGCAAGTTTTTGTGGCCGTATAATGGTATGGCGTTGTCGTCTGAAGACATTTTGTTTCCAGGCAATAACTTGAGTATAACTGAATGGATCTCTGTGATATTTTACCACAAGGTTCCATACCTCAAAAGGAAGATTGGTATTGATTTTGGGGTTTCGGCCTTAACAGTTTAGGCATTAGGGGCCAAAATAATACTTTTTAATAGTTTGTACATGTATAAATTGCTTTTTCTTGACCAATTTCAATTGGGTTTAGTTCAAAGTTTTGATTTTATTTTTTAATCAAACCTTGTATATAGATTTTGGGCTTCATTTTAAATAGGTCCACATTCAGGTCCAAAGGGTCCAAATTTTAACTTTGTCGTCTGAAGACATATAAATGTAATTATTGGGGTTCTATGATATGACATATCTAACTGTTAAGTTAGAATTTTAATTTTGTGCCCTGTTTTCAAATTTGTTCCCATTAAGATCCAAAAGGTCCAAAAGTAAACTTTGTTAGAATTCAACAAAATTGAATTTTGTGGTTCTTTGATATGCTGAATCTAATCATGTAGTTAGGTTTGTGTTTTGGGCCGTATTTTCAAATTGGTCTACATTAGGTTCGAAGGGTCCAAAATTAAACTATTTTTGATTTCAACAAAATTGCATTATTGGGGTTCTTTCATATGCTGAATCTAACCGTGTATTTAGATTTTGGGCCCCGTTATCAGATTGGTCCACATTCTGGTTCAGAGGGTCCAAAATTAACCTTCGTTTGATTTCATAAAAATGAATTCTTGGGGTTCTTTGATATGCCGAATGTAACCTTGTATTTAGATTTTAGAAATTGGACCATAATAGGTAACCATAAATGTCCAATTCATTTTTTTATTTCTTAGACCACATTCATTCTGTATCAAAACCTATGCTGTGTCGTATATTTCATCACAATCTTAATTCAGATCTGTATCAAGCTTGAATGTTGTGTCCATACTTGCCCCAACTGTTCAGGGTTCGACCTCTGCGGTCGGTCATATCAAGCTGAGCCCTGCATTTTATTTTCAAATTGGTTAACTTATACTCATGTTAGAATTACATAATTTTGTATGTATGCATACTCAATTTAATGTAATATTATTATCCTATTGTATACAGAAGTGAAACTTGTGTCTGATCCTATTTTAGTCAATTGTTCAAATAAAATAATCATAATATAAAACATATATATGATGTAGTTTTGCATCTTTTATTTAGAGCATTTTCAGTACCAGTAGAATTCAATGACAAAGTTAATAAGCTATTATTACAATTTCTTTGTTCTTACTACTTTTCTTATGTTTGCAGGAAAATTGGCAGAGTGAAACATCTTCCATTAAGGAATAAAAAAGGAAATAAGTGTCTGCAGCAGTAAATCATTATAAGAACAAGACTGTGAACAGAAGATATCAGAACATGAAATGAGTTTTATTTCAGTTAAAAGACTTGCTACAGAATATACCTCTTCTGATTCTGTTGAAGACCATTGTCAACTTCAAGTAAAGGAAGATTTTAAAAATAGAACAGACTCAATCATTTAGAGCATACATGTAACAAAGCACAATGTTCATTTCTAATTAATTAAAATAACTCATGTGAACTTTGTGAAAGAACAATAATGTACAGTAAACAACATACAATAACTTACAATTTCATTTTCTGCAATTGGTGAATTTTTATGTTGTTCTATCATAACTATGGTTACAATGGTCTGTTTTCAATTAAATACTAATAAAACTTCAGAATTTTAAACTTTTGCTTAAAATCAACACAAAGCTAGTGATAATAACTGTACAAGTCTTGCTTGAACTGAAAGTTTAGGCACATGTACAAGTAGGTTATTACTTTTCTTATGACAGTAATATATATCATATGCTATCAACACCGTTTCCCATATGGAATGTGATGCTTTAAGTGTAAAATAATCTTAATATGCGATTGAAATATCGATAATGTTCTGTTAATTGTGGATTTATGAAATGGATTCCATGAATAAATTACTGTATCAGCACATATCAAATCAAATTTCAGCAAAATAACTCATAAGATATTTTAAGGTAACATTTATATGACAGATGCATTACCTTAAATATTCACTTGACACATGAACATCCAACATGGCCAATGCAAAAACAACTTGCACTTACATATGTAATTCATGTGATATTAATATGAAATTCACATCACAATCATGTGAAAAAATAGACGTGAAAATAACACAACTTTTACACGTTAAAATAACGTGAAAAAATTTACATATGAAATTAACACAATTTTAACATGTTAAAATCACGTTAAAAATTTTATATGTGATAATAATATTAATTTTAACTTGAAAATCACGTGAGCAGATTAAAACGTGATTATCACGTGAGAATCTTATGTGTGTAAAATACATGTGATATAAACGTTTAACCGATGTGATACACACGTGGGGAAAACATAGTTCTCACATGATGAGCACAAACGTTAAAACACACATTGGGAAAAATTGCCTGTGTACTATAGAAATGTTCGTTTTATCTTCTTGTCACTCGATTCAACACTTCCTGTTCAAAACAATATGTTTGTTTACATCATAAATATTTTTTGCCAACTTCGAACTTTTAAGTCATAAAAGGAAAAGGACAGGATTACACATATTATGTCATGTTATCAAAAGTAAGTAACGAATCCTGTTCAAACCGGTGCTATGGCCGTCTTCAAATTACAAATAAGAGTCCTGAATCGTGTTTGTGACAGACTTAAACTTAATGTAATTTTAGGTTGAAGATCTAGGTTACTTTCAACAATGAAATCCTGGTCCTTCTGTTTGTTAAGTATTGAAATGATGCGTATGAATACATTCCTTACTGTCCATAATTCACAATCTTAACATCATTATGCATTTCCAGCCAAGCAATGGACGAGAATGGTTGTATATCTTGTAATTATTGGACTGGTTTTAATACCAGTTATAAAAGGCACAAAGGACAATAATATTTGTAAAGGTAAAGTATATTTATTTATCATACACACAACACTAGATCTCATCAATGAACGAAAAACTTCATAAGATTATAAATAGCCCGAGGAACTCCAGCAGTTCTAAAGAATTATCATCATTGGTCAGTTAACATAATCAATTAAATTTTAATTTTAAAATATAGTATAAACAGAATACTCACTAACTCTGAATACTTTTAATGTCTGTATACCTGGCAAAGCTGACCTTATATGGATTTGTTTTTGAAATGAATCGCTCATGTGTTCCAGTACTTTTATATTTTTTTTTTCAAATTATTGGATTTAAGGGTTTTGGTCAAAACTGCTTCGGATACAACATATTTATACAGTGTTATTTCCGTTTTTTAGCATTGGGTCGACACCATTGCTAGTGAATGATATTGCTAGACGATATTAAGAGCTCAGTAATCAGTGATTCTGTACTGACTTCATTTATGACATACCATGGCTTAATTTCCGAGTTGATTAGTAAAAATTTATCAAAAACTTATATTCTACTTTCCTATGGCATGGTTTAGCATGGATGGATTTGGTTATTCTTTTACGCTTCCTTTTTGGTTATATTACTCCTCAAGTATTCAATTACATGCACGTACTGTACTTCAACAGATTGAATTTTGAGCTTACGATGATGGTACATCCATAAATTTACAAAATTATATTAAAATGCTATTGTTTTATAAAATTGAGGGAAAAAAAAAACCAGAAGTGCAGGAAAGTACCGGATATTTTTCACGACATATAATCAATAAACAATTATCGTTGACATAACGATTTTAATGGATATTATATATTTTCTTCTGTTTATCAACAAAATAATTATATTTACAATGAAAAAGTAAAATAACAAAAGACCTATACTCCAAGGAAAATTCAAAACTGAAAGTCCCTTATTAAATGGCCAAGTCGTTTCCTATTTAAAAGAATAGTGGATAAAGCAACACCTTTTTCATGTTTTGTAATAATACCGAAACTGTAACCAATACATGCATTATTTGTAAATTAGTTCGAAATTGAAGTATCCGAAAAGACGAAACAACAATTTCAAAAGTCGTCTATGATACGATTTTGTTTTTACACTACAGATGAAGAGTTCTATATCATTGTTGGCTTGATCATCGCAGTTTTGTTTTTGTTACTGATAGCCTGCGGTAATATTATTACCTAACTTTTCTTTCGATATTATATTTTTGTTGGACCGTTATTGATTAAAACAATTGAAATGCTTTTACAATTAACGAGGCATGCTTCCTGCAACATGTCAAAGATAAGAAAGCCGAGAGTGATTTAAAACTAATACAGTAACTATAATTGTACAAGGAATAATTAAAGAGCATGATCGCACTGTTGAAGGATTTGCTTATATATTCTGCTTGCTAATGCAACCGGTGGTTAAAAAGTGTAAGCGTTTCCTCGTTTGATAAAAATATCTTAAAGTATTGTTTCTCTTGAAAACAATTTTTATCTTGAATTTACCGCCCTTGTCTGGGTTGCAATATTTTGTGAAAGTGCATACTTTTCTAAGTCACAACTACTATTTCCATAATATTATAGTAAAACCCGATTTACTTTAATTTAAATTGTATAACACATTGATTACCGTCTAAATTTGGTAGAATAATTCTAATGCATTTATTCTTGGTCATCGGAATTTCCTGGCTATTTGCATTCTCGGACGAGTCTACCAAAGATCTTACTCAGTCACCTCCAGGGTTTCCCTGGGTTAATTTTCTTTTCGCCACCTCTTTCGCCACTTTCATTTTTTTTTCGCCAACTACATGTAACAACTAACATAAACAGATTTTTCTTTTTAATTTTCCTTCTTTCTATCCAAAAAAATCAGTTTGCCTCATTGTTGTCTATGCTCATTCTACACTTTTTTAATCTACATTTTTATGAATAAAACTAAACATTTACTTTGCAAAAGATACTGTAAAATTAAAATTTAGATCACGAAATCATAATTTTTACTTTCGGGAACACGAGATTCATCATCAATAAGTTTATCGGATATATATTTTCCCGTCTAGTTGAAGGGTAAAGACTAAAGTCAGAGATTTTCTTTTTACAATTGAATTAATTCCTTCGTAGCAAATGTTTTCTTTTCTGGACCATCGTAAAAAGAAAAAGTCGAGACGTAAAACTATGCTAGAACCACGTGCTTCTAGAACGGTTGTAATGTACTGGTACGCACTTCAAATCAATTATTTCTATCAAAGTTATAAGGAAAAGTGTATAAAGTCGGAGATTTTTATTGCTTTTGAACAGTTTTGTCATAACAACAGTTTTCTTTCCCCGACCATCGTTAAAAAGAAAATGAAAAGACGTAAAACTATGCTTCAAACACGTGCGTTACAAATTTGTTTATAAATCCTTTAGGTGACATGTGACGCCATTTAACCACATCATTTAGTAAAATAATACAATCAACACCTTTATTAATTATGAAATTATTGCCTTTAGCTATAAAATGCACTCAGCTGATAATTGATTTTCTGTCAAAGTCGAAACGAGTTCAAGGTGAATTCCGAATATTGTCTGATCAGGAAAAGTCCGAGAAACCCGAAAAAAAAGTAAACAAGATGGATGAAATTGTTATATTTCTGTCGCCAAATTCTTTCCCCAATAATGAATTTTAATCGCCACAATTTTATTTTTTTCGCAAAATGCCAGAGGAAACCCTGGTCATCTCACTATTATGATGCTAATTCGGCTACGGAATTGAGACAAAGTTTCACATTTTATATCTGGTAAGACGTTATAAATTCAGCGATATTAATCTTATTCTCCTTGAGAAGTAAGAAAAATTTGTATTTGTTTGACTTGTTGAAAAGCGAGTTGTGTTTTACTGATGTCGAATGCAATCGTTGTAGTAGTAGTGACGCCACAAATTTGAAAAAAATATGGCAGCTGCCTTGCGGCGGAAATTTAAAAGGCTTCCTTATCTTTCTTTAACAAAAGAGATTTTCATAACTATTTTATACTTGAAAGATCAGGTTATAAATATCATTAAACTGGGGTTTCTCCTCATAGAAGATCTCATTGCCAGCCAAATTCAGAAGTAGAACATAGCGCATTTGCATCGGTCGTTTTATTTTTAATGTCTTTATCGTTTGTATACAACTCAAATTTCTGTATAATTTTTGTTTCGTACGACATGTTAGCCTAATTTGGCTGGTTTTACTATTTTCCTCAGCCACTTGTTTTTTATATTCAACTCACGGTTGTGTTGTTTTTGGTTAACGTCCTCAAAACTCATGCAGAAAATGAAAAAAAAATCCTAGCAAAATTTAGTTATGAATTATCTGAAAAATTCTATCATCACTGAACGGTATGCATTCCTATTCTCGACAGTTGAACTATAAGTCTTTATAATTGTCAGGATGTATCATATTTCCGATAATTCACTTTTACTGTTTACAAAACATTGAATTTTTACAAATGCTAAGGACTTTCTACCCTGAAATAGATAACCTTAGCTGTATCTATTTAGAAAAAAATGGAAAAATAAGGTCCTCAATGCTCTTCCACTTCTACTTTATTAGGCCTTTTAAATTTTTCAAATTGAAAGTCAATGATGACTCTTTTGTAGACGAAACATGCGTCTGGCGTACAAATGTAATCCTGATATCTATGTTGAATTTATTTATTTTCTATTTAGACAAATAATTTTATTATGCAATGGTAAATCCATTAAGGAATCAAAAGACTGTTGACAGTTAGTCTGCTACAAGTATTACGAATAAATAAAGAAGTGGTAATGGCATCGCATGCATTATCTGGAATTAAAACATTGTTGTGACGTCATTCTATTGTTGTGCCCGTTCTTTATTTCAGTGATTGGATTTGGATTATCATTTACCTGTAAGAAACCACTATGTTACCTTTAACTGTCTTATATTTTAAGAATAACCCTTCTCTTTCGTAAAAATATTGGACAGCTGAACATACCTAACTATATCAGTCCTATTCAGGACCGATAACTCTGTCGATAAATATTGGCGGGTAAATAATGTTGTTGAAATGTGTTCAATAACATCTTTTGTACACAGGTTAAAATTTCAATATCGATTTTTAATCGCCTGGATTTTGCTTAAAATATTAAATTAATAAAATAAATGACAAAAATTAACATATGCAATGAAATCTTGTTTAAAATTCTATGAAATAAAAAAAATCTATTTAATATTAAATTTGAATCAGAATATTCCTTTAAAACAATTATCGTGAAACATTAATATTTGATAATTTTATAAGCAAAATCAACTTATCAAAGAATTTTTCATAATATTTATATTTTCATAAAGTTTTTATGATATATATTTCTTCTGTTGTGTACACGGGGAAGAAAATATTTATTTGTATGTTTATGAAAACTTTTGTATATCACAAAATCTAAACTCTGGAAATACATGTATACACAGGATGTTAATGTCACCTGGTAGCTTTTGGTTTGACACGATTTTTTACACTACCTGACAATATATTGTTATGTAACATTATAACCTAAGTCAGAGTTCACCTGTTCGTCAAGGGACATTAGTTTTAAAGGTACATAATATTTATCTATAATAATTGTTGGGCATTATTTATTTCTCTTGGGACGAAAATTTTTTTTTTTTTTCTAAAAGGAATATATAAATATATATTTCTAAATAAAGATAAGGTATACATAAAACAGGAAAATACCTTAAAAAATGGAGCGAAAAATAGTTTTATTATAAATTTCAGTGTTAATTATGTTCTGGGAACAGTATATCTTGGACATCTGTCAAAATAAATGTTCCCGTGTTATTTTTACACTTCACACTTGAAATAATTTATTTTTTCATCAAGGAATTTTGAAATCAATCATATCGAAATATCATTAAAGAAAATAACAGAAACAGAAAAATACACAATGATGAAAATTAATGCGACATTTCCAAACACATCCGCCATTTTGAAAATCCCGAAAATCACTTTTTAAATCGATGTGGGACGTAATTTGCTCTAAAATTAAACTGTTTTAAGTAGAATATTTCGCCAGATATATGTTTAAATATACTCAATCGATTTGCAAAGTTTGACTTTTATTTACGGAATTTCTTAATTTGATGTACAAGTAGACATGGGTATCGGTAGATTTAACATTGAGTCAACGGGGAAATGACGAGAAAAAGTGCATTTTTTTACGATTCTCCAGGGACGTAATTTAATCAAAAATTAAACTGTCAGGACCAACATTGTTTGGTAGAAATATGTTTGAATATCAAGGATTGATTTGCAAAAGTTAGAAAACGGGTCAGATTAATGAGAAAATTGAACTTTATTGAAGCACCTATGCAATTTATATGGAACAAAATAATTCAAAATGGCGGCTCGCTATACGTCACCAAAGTCACGTGATGTCTTACTTAGTTGGATATGGGTAGCATAATTGATTCATACAGGAAATGATAGTTCAAAACTGAAAAACAAAACAATCAATTCCCACAATGGTTTTCTTCATGTGAAAAAAATACAACGAAAGAACAAATGACAATTAAACAAACACATTTTATTAAAGTCAACTTCCAGTACAATAATTTTGTCACTCATCAAGACGGTTTCTTGAGAAAAAAATTTAAATTGATTTTAACACTGCCAATACTTATTTCACAGCCATTTTTCTCATGTTTTGGGTTGTATCCTTTAGCACCAATTTGTTTGAAAATGCTCGTGGTAAGATTTGTTTTGCTGCTTTTAGGTATTTCTTTTTCAAAAGATTTATCCTCGACAGTCTTGGATATTAAAATCGACCTCTGGTGTTACTCTTATTCTACCTAACATCATTTTCAGCTAAAATCAAAATGAAAAAATTGATTAGAAACCTAAACCTCACCCTGTGTTCAAAGTGCAAATCGAGAACTTACTTCGTGAACTAGGGATACAATAGTTTTCATAATTTTCAGGTGTCGGCGTTGATTTGCAAGTTTTTTAATCTAATATTATTGCATGAATTGGAATAAAATGCAACCTTCGCTTATCAACGACGATGAATATGGGAAGCAGAATAAAGGAACACGTTAACGCGCAGGTTACCTGTTAGAGTTAGTCAAATTGTTGTTAAATAAGTTTTAGACAGTTAGTGATTGTGTTATAAAAATTGAAAATAAACCCTTTCCTGCATTGAATGGATTGAAAAGGGGATTATTTTATTTTTTTTTCATTTTACTATATATAACATTCAATTGTTTCTTTCCAATGTACTTCCCAAACAATTTCAGACACTTCACTTTAGTTTAGATCTCAGAGGTAAAATTGATTGACGACAATTATTATACGATAAGGACAGAACAAAGATATATACACCTGCAATGCTTTGTTTTAAAAGAAAATAAGAACACTCTTTTTTGCAAAGGAAATTGAGAGAAAAATTATGTTTCGGTAACATGAAAACCACAAGGGACATCAATACGCAAATAAACGAAAAAAAAAACAGCGACACGACCTTGCAGAAAAGAAAAAGAAAAGAAAAAGGGGGATATTCAGGTGGTACCGTTTGGGTAAACAATAACCATCTTTACAAGAAAACCACCGAGTCGAGATAAATTTTGGTGAACGAGAAAAGAAAGAGGGCCTGCTTCATACTGTCATACGGGAAAATTGTTAATATACATATTTTTATATGTATAGTAGATGAATAGTTCTAATCGATTAATTGATCTCCGAACATTTCATGGCCATGAATTTAGATATTATAACTATATTAATTTATTTTAACAAATAAAAGATATATTATTTGGATCATAATTTTTTCAAATTCATTGAAATAATACAAAAATTCCAATGAACAACAAAAGAATTTTAATTGATTGCACGTTATTATCTCTTCATTTGTGCTCATTACTTATATGTTATAGTGTTATATTTGAAATAAAATCCACTGAGATGCATTCGATATGGTTGAACCTTTATCTTCCTCATATGTTTTTTTTCTTTTCTTTTTCTTATTCGCCTAATAAGAAATAAGACCCAAGAAGAAATAAGAAAGTAACAGGAGAGGACTACATTTGAAAAATATATATATAACATGCCATTTTAGCTGCTATAACTATATCCTCTTTGTTATCCACACTAAAATCGAATATATCTGAATACACATTTGATGATAATCCGAAGTTTGAAACAACACAATCACTAATTACGACATCACTTTTTCGTTTTTGAATTAAGAATATACTTTCATCGTCTTTATTCATTTTGAGACACCAAAACGCATGAAAAGTATTCACGGAAAATATATAAAGTAGTCATAGCGCACGCAAAATCACGATACGCATACGCTGTGTCTTCATGTACATGTAGCAATACATGTTGTCTACCTTCAACTGTACTTTATTTTTGTCTATTGTTTAAGTTGAGCTACTGTTTAAAGAGGCCAACATGTAGGATAGTGTAAATAAAATTTAATCACAAAACAATTTATACACTTGATGAAAATGAATTTTAACAAAATTTGTATTTGTTTACCTTTTTCAAATTTTTGATGTGTTAATTAATGTTTTAAGTAAGTCATTATTCGAAGGAGTATTACTTTGAAACTTAAAAGAATTGACTGAATTAGCTCATATTTAGTATTAGTTGACTGAAGATTCATATTATGACTTAACTGAAGCCGTAGCCAAAACGCATACGTCACATCTGAATATACATTGTTTATCATTTGTTATTGTATTTGTTTGCCTTTTCAACTTCTTGACGTGTTAATTAATGTTTTAAGTAAGATATAAGCCTCTAACAGTCCATTTGTAAATATTGGACAGGTCTTCGGCCTGCGGCCTCGGACCTGTCCAATATTATACAGGATGGACTGTTATCGGCTTATATCCTTTACGGAATACAGGGGCATAAAACATATAAATGCACTGCATGTCACATAGTTTGAACCGTTTATAGTTTAGTAATCAATCTTTCCCGGAAAAGTATCATCTGGGTCCGCTGTCAAATTAACGTCAATTTTATCTGCACAAGGATTTTCAAGGATTGCCCACAGTCGAAAGGCCAGTGCTTAAATACTACGACCAAAGGTGTTTCACATCGACATTTATGTCAATTTTTGGTCTATTAAGTTCAAACTGTGATGTGTATCAACATAATATCGTTAAGTACCTATTAATTAAAAATGTCTCTGTGTGGCGGGTTACCGTCTGATACTGAGTATGGATTTGAGATAAAAGCATATTAAAAAGTTAGATATTTGACAATGAAACAGAAATATATAGGGCAAATATATAGATATTATCGTACCTAACATTGCTTCATAGGATCAAGATCGATTTCTTTCGGATTTTCAAAGAATTCATAGAAATACATTATTTACGTATAAAAGAAATTTTCTTTCCTTCAATAAGGAGTTCAGATAGAACTACTTCAAGAGGCCAATTCAACCAATGTTATGGTATGTATCTATTGTATTTGTAAAGTAAGATGAGATATTGTATGAAGTTATAAATTAACCTTGTTTGGTTATTTTATGTGAACATGCATGTATACAATGTGAGGGTAGTTTACTAGTGTTTCAGTTCAAATATTTTATATATGTATAAACAGATAAATTGGGATGAAAATGTATAATTATCGTGAGTTCATATAAAACCATCATACTATGTGTTTATCATAAACGCCAATAAAACTATAACCATGTTAAAAAATTTGATGTATTTTGAATAGACAAAAAAATCAATTTTATTGCCTCGACAATTAAAACGACTTTGTCATCAGCACCAACGTAAATCTAGAATTAATAAAAATGTCACAATAAGGATAGGATAAAAAAAATAAAACATCAAAGATACCAAGGTTATAATTTTGAACAGCAGACGCGCGTTTCGTCAACATCAAACTAATAAGTGACTCTCAGATTGAACCAGTTCAAAAGCAATAAAATCGAAGTCGAAGAGCAATGATAACCGAAAACTCCCAAAAGTTGTGCCTAAATTGTATTCAGAATTTATCTGTTACAATAATGTTCTGTTCAAAATTATTGTGCTAGATGAATATACCTTTGTTTGTTTCTATTCAAGATAGAGATGATAAGGAGTCTGGAGTCCAGAAGAAGATCAAGCATAGTTTAGGAACGAAACATTTGATTCGACTGTCTTGATTATTCGAAGGAGTATTACTTTGAAACTTAAATGAATTGACATATTTAGTATTAGTTGATTGAAGATTCATATTATGACTTAACTGAAACCGTAGCCAAAACGCATACGCCACAACTGAATATACATTGTTTATCATATGTTATTGATTATTTTAAATTACCGTTGAACAATGCAATTGATTTTGTTGGTTGAGAGGTTATGATCCTAATGATTTTTAACTTGTACTTTATAAAAGACAAACGACGTTTTGTTGGCATACATGCGCTAACAATTTACTCTTCGAAGCTAACATTTCATAGATAGTTGTTCATTCTATTATATGGTCATTTAATTTTATTTTCGTAAAACATTTAGGCTTCTAATAGTACTTATATTAGGTACAATTAACTACAACTAAGTTAAGAAAGGGATATTAAAACCTCATTCGGAGAGTCTTCAAGTGTTATAAAAAAGAAGATGTGGCTCTACAAGATTTGCCTTGGACCAGATGCGAAGACTTTAAAATGAATCAGCCTTTGGTCCAACATTATTGAATTAGGATAATATGTAGACCATAATCTCATTGGAAGTCTTTTAGGATTAATTTTCAAGTTTTTACTAATTTGTAATGAAATGAGCGATACTAGTCTGGTTCGTCGAAATAATGTGTATGTGTTGCTTGACGTAATTAATAGGAACTGAGAAGACTTTGAACTATTTTATAGATATAGGAAGATGTGGTGTGAGTGCCAATGAGACAACTCTCCATCCAAATTGTTATTTATAAAAGTAAACCATTATAGGTCAATGTACGGCCTTCAACACGGAGCCTTGGCTCACACCGAACAACAAGCTATAAAGGGCCCCAAAAGTACTAGTATAAAACCATTCAAACGGTAAAACCAACGGTCTATAGATATAGGAAGATGTGGTGTGAGTGCCAATGAGACAACTCTCCATCCAAATAACAATTTATAAAAGTAAACCATTATAGGTCAATGTACGGCCTTCAACACGGAGCCTTGGCTCACACCGAACAACAAGCTATAAAGGGCCCCAAAAGTACTAGTGTAAAACCATTCAAACGGTAAAACCAACGGTCTAGTATATATAAAAAACGAGAAACGAGAAACACGTATAAATTACATAAACAAACGACAACTATTGTACATCAGATTCCTGACTTAGGACAGGTGCAAACATTTGCAGCGGGATTAAACGTTTTAATGGTACCAAACCTTCTCCCTTTTTCTGAAACAATAGTATAACATCACAACATAGAAAAACACACGATAAAACATCAATTGGAAGGCTTAACTCAATCAAAAACGTAAATTAACACACTATGAACGAATAAATTCGATCTGTGATACCTGAAAGTAAATACATAGTTAATAAAATATTAGGGACAAACATTCAAGGCCAAAAAGCAAACAAACAAGTCCAAATAAAGCCATGGCAAAACACTACCGCGAAATATTAAACCCTTAGAAAATAATCACTTTAGAAAAACCGGTTTTCATAATATATACAGGTAAATGAAAAATAACTTTGTCGTTTTAGGTATACTTTTCTGTCTATATAAAATCTTCCAATAATTAGGAATACCAAGAAAGGTCTGTCATATAAATACCTAATTTAACACTAGATACATAAGGGTAAATATCAACAATAAAACTTCCTGTACAGATTAAAGGAGAATAATCTTGATGTTAATACAAATGTAGTACGAAGAAGTGAAAATTAGTAGATATTCCAAATAATCAAAGCTAGTATACAGACAAGATCCATATTAATATAAAATAACAAAAGGTATTAAAATAGTATCAACAGGTCGAATTAACAAGAAAGTACGATTTGAGAGTACTCGCAGTTACTGACAGCTAGTTAAAAGCCAAAACAATTAATGATAAAAATCATGCATCAGAGACTAAAATCAACTAAAACACATCCCAGGGATTTAGTATTTTAACGTCATGAACAGTCAGAGAAGACATGACTTGTGCAATGCCAAAATAAATGTATCGACAGGTAGTAGGATAGTGAGGAGCTACTTCTTAAGAGATAAAAATTAACGTGTGTGTCTCTAAACATCCCGCCTCAAAAGAAGATACAACTTAGTTATGTTTTAATTTGCTAATGACAAAATCGATATTAGTGCCAATGTAAACTATATTCAGAGATCTAATTACAATATTGGTACGATAACCCTTACTTATAAGTTTGTTTAAAGGTTCGATGAGTTTACACGGATCACATAGTGATTTCCTCGCTTTAAGTACAATATTACCGTAAAATTTAGGATGTGAAATACCATTTTAATAAGTTTTCTACAGGTACAGCCAAATTTACTAATCAAATCTTTGTATCTATGAAAGAATTTAGTAAAAGTTTTAAGTAATTTATGGTATCGAAATCCCTGACACAATAATTTCCCAGTGATGCATTGATTACGTTCGTTAAAATCTATGACATCAGAACACACACGGGCATACCGAACGAGTTGGGATATATAAACACCGTATGATGGAGCCAAAGGCACATCGCCGTCTAAAAAGGAAAATTAACAATAGGAAATGAAAAATCGTCTCTTTTGTCGTAAATTTTAGTATGTAGTTTCCGTTAGAAATTCAAATGTCTAAATCTAGAAAAGGGCAACTGCTGCTGTTTATGTTAGATTTAGTTAAAGTAAGTTCTTTTGGGTAAATTTCGGAAGTATATTTAGAGAACTCTGGATTATTTAACGAAAAATATCATCCAGATAACGGTAGGTATTGTTGAATGTATCAACTAAATATAACAATGATGGGTCTTTACTGAGTTTGGTCATAAACTGAGATTCATAGCAATATAGAAATAAATCTGCTATTAAAGGGGCACAGTTAGTGCCCATAGGAATACCTACTACCTGACGATACACTTTATCGCCGAAACGTACATAAATGTTATCTAGCAGAAAATTTAAAGCTTCAATCATATCCTCACATTTCCAGTAAGTGTATCTAGCATACTTTCCTTTTCGTTACAGAAAAGGCTTTAAACGAGTTACAGCAAATAAAATTACAATGAGATTTTTCGAAAGACCATTTTATCAAATACAAAACTTTTCTTTATAAGATTGTGTGGAAGTGTAGTGTACAGAGTAGAAAAATCATAACTGTCAACAGAATTATAAGGACCATCAAAAGCATGTATTTTATCTAAAACCTCTAAAGAATTTTTAACACCATTATTTTCATAAGCTTTATTACAAAAGTTAATAACCAGTTCTTTGATAGTAGTAAGGAGGTAGTTAGAAGAACTGATAGATTAGTAGTAGAACACTTACTCGATGCGGAGATGAAACGGAATTTAAATGGTTTTTGTGTAATTTCGGTAACCAGTACATGGTAGGGACTTTCAAATGTTCGGAAGATGCTTTAAGTTGGGTAGTGGCAGTAGTATGCTTGTTAACGATTTGACTCTCTGTGGTGCGAACGGACCTGAATGTAGAGGAATTGATAATTTCGTTTTGAAGAACTTCCGTGTAGTATATGCGTCACACCACCACTACATTATTGGCTGCCTTGTCTGCCGGTACGAACACAAACCGCTCTGCGAGTACCTTGAGTTTATTTTTATTCTTGAAATGGGAATATCATGGATCCTATTATTAATTTCAGAATTGTTTTCTAAATGAGATATTCGAATATTAACAGTATTCATAATTTTATTCAAATAACTGTCTAAAGATTTTTATCCGATTTTTCACGTTTGCACCAATTTTACAGTAGGCAGACAGAGCGTCTTTAATGACCTGACGACACTGTTTCCAATCTATTATAGATGGAGGACGGTATTTCGGTCCTTTCTTTAGAAAAGTTATGACCTCACGGTCTTCGACGATGTTGAGGTCTCCTGTAATAACATGACCATAGGGAACATATATAAAACTAGATGTTTCGCAGTCTCAAGTGGAAGGAACATTATTTTCTATATTGACGTCTGATGTAATTGACGTATAATTAAAATCAAATTTCTGCTCGGTTTTTATAAGAATACGAAATAATGGGTTGTTCTATATTATCAAAATATGGAGTTATTAAGTTATATACGGAAGAGTCATTGAATATGCTAGACAAATTAATAAAATCAATCCTCTATTTATATATTTTAATTTAAGAAAATGTCGTTTATGATTTTCAGGTTTATCAATACTAGGAAATAGCCTGTGATGACAAAAGGCTGTAATAATACGGGTGTATTCATAAAACGGGCTAAAAAAAGAAATTTTATCACACTCCAGAAAAATAGCATATAATTTACTTATAGGTATCTGACCCAGTTTGCATAATACTTGATGTCTACCATTATTCTTTATTATAGATAACAGATCAGCAAGTGTATAATTTATACGATGTTTAATACGTTGATTACGGTTTTTGCGTTTACCATGAGACCTATTATTTCTAAGTCGTTTATCAACAATATTAATGACATCGATAGAAGTTTTAGATATGTTCCCTTGCCCTAATATTTTGTCATTGAGACCGAGAGGATAAGCTGTTTGAAGTCTTTTATCCAAAACAATTCGCGAACTTCGCGTGATTTTTCAAACTGCTTGTGTGATTCTCCTGGTTGTTTCTGAACGGTTTCGAGGGGTTGGAATTTTATATATTTAAGATTGTGATTATGCTTATTTAAATGTTGATATACTAAACTTTTGAATTTTTTGGGTCTACGAAAGCGGTAGAGATGTTCTTGATTTCTTTTGTAATACTCTCGTCCCGTCTGTCCCACATATTGAATACCACACTTAGGTTGGGTTCAAGTTACCACATATATTAGGTTTTGAGTTTTCAGGTAATATCACAGGAAAAGGAGAGCGAAAAGGTTCTCCCGTTCACTGTTGACCGTATAGTATTTTGAGAAGTTAATCTAAAACAGGTTAGTCATTTTTGGCATTGCACGGAAAATTTGTGGATATCCACGTGCATTTTTGTTAAATAATCTGGCTGTAGTAGCAATACCAATACGTTTATTTATGCACGTAGATAACCTACAAGATGTGTTGTTTATAATTTTCTTTCCATTCCGTAAAATCATGATTATTAAATAGGGTATAGGAACAATACAAAAGACCGGAGGTTATGACATTGAATGAGGATCACAGTTACGGAATAGGGAATAATAGGGAATGCAGTAAAGAACTCTTACAAAACTGTTATAAAAGGCCCGACGTAAAGACTTAAATATAACAAAACTGACATATATAACAAACACAGGGCAAAAACAGAGGTTGTAAGAAATCTTAGTAAAACCATAGCAGGGGCAATAATAAAAATAGCAGGCGTGGATGAGTATCAATACATCCAAACGCCGTAATATTGAATACACAATAAAGGTTTAATACTAAGATAAAATAAACATGTGAAAGCTCTCTCACAGGCAAACAACCAATAACTGAAAAATATAAGGGCATACACTACAAGCACGGGGACACATTCTACTGTATATATAAAAACGAGAAACGAGAAACACGTATAAATTACATAAACAAACGACAACTACTGTACATCAGATTCCTGACTTAGGACAGGTGCAAACAATTGCAGCGGGATTAAACGTTTTAATGGTACCAAACCTTCTCCCTTTTTCTGAAACAATAGTATAACATCACAACATAGAAAACACACGATAAAACATCAATTGGAAGGCTTAACTCAATCAAAACGTAAATTAACACACTATGAACGAATAAATTCGATCTGTGATATTTTGTAGGATTGAAGAAAACTTTCACCTTATTTGTTGGCCTTTGGTAGACTTTGACCTTATCAATAGGCATTTAGTAGATTTGTATCTGTTTTTTATGACTGAAGATGACATCTTTACACTAAATCTATTGAATAATGGATGATTGGTTAATATTTTAGTCTAAGATACATGATTTTATTAGTTGCTATTGGTTTTGCAGTTTTGTCAATTTTAGTTACTTGAGTACTCTCAGATATGCACTTTGTTTCTATTGGTGTTTTTTTTTTTTTTTTTTTTTTTTTGGTGCTTTTGAATCGATCAGATGAGTTGAAACGCCTTTTTCAACTGAACTTATTAGTTTTGTTCTTACCTTATACTGTAACACCGCTGGCCTAGCTAACGTGGAGGGTTTAGCGCCTACAAACCTGTTAAACCCCACAACAGTCTGTATATGGCTGTCGGAAGTTAGGAACCTGTAATTCAATGGTTGTCATTTGATGCTGTATATTTCGTATTATATTCAGATATGAAGTAGATTTTAATGTTAATTGAAAAAATAGGTAAACTTTACATTAATTGTAGGATGCTGAACTGAGTTCAAGGTATGACGGAGTGGGCTTGACTTGTGGCGATACAGAATTGATTTAACGTATTTATACTCTATATCTGAAATGTTTTGGATTATGCGCCATCGTCAAAGATATCATTGGTATCTATTTTTACTGATAATTCAAAGTGAAGAATATGATACATTTTATCTATTTTTTTATTAAAATCCACAGTTATGATATCGTCAAGATATTTTATGTTTTAATTCTATTTTGATCTTTAATTTCTTGCCTATTTTTAAATATACTATTTTTGGTCATTTTTATCTCTTTACTTGTTATAATAAATCGCTGAAGACGAGACAAATCCGGTACAAAGATCAGGTGCATAGAGAGGATATGAGTCGTCTGTTTTCATGCGTCACCTGTAATGCCAATAAAAAACATGTATCAAATGATCCAATAACATTAACGGTGCGAATCTTACAGCACCAGATAAGCATTCCCACAAAAATGTCTCAACACAAATTTTTGAAAATGAATTACCTTATTTGCATTTTGGGTGACGCATGAATAACAGACGACCCCTATCCTCTCTACGCATCTGATCTGTGTCCCGGATTTGTCTCGTCTTCAGCGATTTACAAGAATTGATCATCGGGAAAATTGATATCGCTTCAATTCTACACAACACAACCTTAAATTGAATGTATAACATTCTATTTGTGAACAAGTATGTCTTAATTTGATTTATTGTTTGGATTTAAAAGATCATTGATATATTTGAAGCTTTAAAATTGATTCAAAAGCAGGGTCTTCTCAAATTGAACAATAGAATTTACCTTTACAACACTCGAAAAGTATTAAAACAAGAGTAAAAATCAAATTCGATAGGATTCTGTCAAGTGCTTTTCCTGAACTGAAATTTACTCTGCAATTTCAACATTGTTTAACTATAAGTTTGTTATTTTATTGATTAATATATCCTCGAATGGGCGGTTAGTGCTTAATAACCTAAATATTTAAGCGGATGCAATTCATAGCAGCTTAGACACGTTTATCCAGGTTGTTGATAATACCAAAATGTTTTAATTTGTTATGGTTTGCATTGACGCGATTGTACTATGGCATGGTCCTCTCAATGATGATGTTCATTGTACATGATCACTATATGACTGACCATATAAGTAATAAAGTGTCTTGCATTAAAGTTGTTTGGGGTTTTCCTTTTATATAATTTTAAATATCAACAAATAATCAAGAGAAATAGAACATTAGGGTCTTTTTTGGACAAAACCAGGTTATGTAGCTTGCACGTATTAAAAAATAAACTTTTCGAGAAACAAAATCTTACGGTTTGAAAATTTAGAGTAACTTACGATTAATTTTGGGTCTAATATCATTTTGGCCTAAAGAACACTGTAGCTTGATAAACAAATTTTAGTCATCTGCACCAGGTGATTTTTTATGGAATTTTAATTTTACACGGACGACTGAAATGATCAGATAAAAGAAATACTGTACATAAGAATTAGGGAATTTCAACAATATGCCAATGAAACAGCATCAAAATATACAAAATACATTAACACAATGTCCATGACAAAAACTACAACAAGAATACAACTTTTCAAAAATGGTCAAGTGATTTTGCTTTAAATTCAACTATGCTGTTGATTTCAGCAACAAAAATAACAATTAGGTCAGATATCAAACGCACGATACAAGGTTTTTTGTGTCCCAATTGTGAACTTTCCATTTCTATGTAGCAACATTCAAGCAGCTGCTCACCAGGAAAATATTAAACCAAGAGTACCAAGTGGTGAAGCTGAAATCACTCCTTCGTAAATTTTACGGACGCCATCACGAGTTAGTTGACAGTTATGGAATATCCGTTTCGCGGATAATAGCGGATAAGTTCCTAAATTCGTAACTGCAATCGCGCCTCCTTTTCCCGAATGTAACATTCAGAATAAGACATATTACCGGGTTTGTTCTAACATGAGCGACAAGACGGGTGCCACATGGGGAGCAGGATCTGCTTACCCTTCCGGAGCACCTGATGTTACCCCATGTTTTTGGTTGGATTTGTGTTGCTCAGTCTTTAGTTTTTATGTTGTGTTTTGTGTACTATAGTTTGTCTGTTGGTCTATTTCTTTTTAGCCATGGCGTTGTAAGTTTATTTTCGATTTATGAGTTTGAATGTCCCTTTAGTATCTTTCGCCTCTCTATTTCAATTATTGTGAGGAGAATTATCATTTGTTTGAGACCATGATGCATTGTTATTTCATGCATTTCATTTGGAGGTACCTCTTAAGAATATATTATGCTCGTCCTCTTAAACGTGTAATGAATGATACGCATACTTCGGTTTCAGTTTTCAATATAATACCAACATTTATAAATGAAATAAATTATTTGCCCTTGTGTTGCAATATGGATCGAATCACGCTTATCTAATCAAAATGTAGGTGGAAATGTCAATTTATGCCTGTAATCATTTTATATGTTTAAAATGTAAATTCAATTCACTTTCTTACGCTATTTGAATAAATTTTACATTATGTATTATTAATGCACTTAAAGTTTTTATACTTAAAACATGTGAAAGACGAACAATAATTATAATTAAGCATAAGGTCATGATCCTTTTATTTGTTGCTTGTGTCGGATGAAAATAACAAGAACATGAGAAAAACTAATGGAAACAAAGCTGACAAACAAAACATGTTGGATTACGTCAGCAGAGCTTTTCCAGACACCAGGATTGCTTATTTCATATGGAGAAAATATTTCGAGTAAAATGTGCTGAAAAAATTAATTAACCCAGTTGTTTTACTGTGGTTTGTAAAAACCAAACGACTTGGTGGATGTAATGAACCAATGTTTTCATCATTTGAACGAGCTAATGATTAGAAATATCGAAGCTATTCTGTAAAGTCCTATTTTTCTCTTCATTTAATAAAGACTACCATTCATCAGTCATCAAACCAAATTATCTGATCGACTACAACATATTGCTAAGAATTTTTCAGTATTAATTCATTTTCCAACTGCTCATACTAGTTTCTGAAATGTGGGTAAATTAGTGTTTCAATGTCCAGGGTCAGATTTTGAATTTTCCTAAACTTCTTTTTAACCGAAGAAAAGGAATTCGACATTAATTTATAAATGCATAATTTGTTTCCAAATAAAGGTTAATATGAATAAATTGTGTCAAATAAAAGTTATTATAACTAATTTGTGTCCAAATAAAGGTCAAAGCGGTTTGTGTTCGTACCGGCAGACAAAGCAGCAAATAATATAGTGGTGGTGTGACGCATATACTACACGGAAGTTCTCCAAAACGAAATTATAAATTCTTTTACATTTAGGTCCGTACGCTCCACAGAGAGTCAAATTGTAAACAAGCATATCACTGCCACTACCCAGCTTAATACCTCTTCCAAACATTTGAAAGTTCCTACTATGTACTGGTTACCTAAATTGCACAAAAAAAAACATTTAAATTCCGTTTCATCTCCGCATCTAGTAAGTGTTCTACTACCAATCTATCAGTGCTTCTAACTACCTTCCTTACTACTATCAAAGAACGTATTATTAACGTTTGTAATAAAGCTTATGAAAATAATGGTATTAATTATTTTGGAGTGTTAAAAATTCTTTAGAGGTTTTAGATAAAATACAGGCTTTTGATGGTCCTTTTATTCTGCTGACAGTTATGATTTTCTACTCTCTCTACTACTCTTCCACACAATCTTATCAAGAAAAGTTTTCATATATTAATTAAATGGTCTTTTGATAAATCTCATTGCAAATTTATTTGCTGTAACTCGTTTAAAGCCATTTTCTGTAACGAAAAGGAAAGTATGCTAGATACACTTACTGGAAGTGTGAAGATATGATTGAAGCTTTAAATTTTCTCCTTGACAACATATATGTACGTTTCGGCGATAAAGTGTATCGACAAGTAGTAGGTATTCCTATGGGCACTAACTGCGCCCTTTAAAAGCAGATTTATTCCTGTATTGCTATGAATCTCAGTTTATGATCAAACTCAGTAAAGACACCTCATTGTTACATTTGGTTGATACATTCAACAATACTTCCCGTTATCTGGATGATATTTGTTCGTTACATAATCCAGAGTTCTCTAAATATACTACCGAAATTTACCTAAAAGAACTTACTTTAACTAAATCTAACATAAACAGCAGTAGTTGTCCTTTTCTAGATTTGGACATTTCAATCTCTAAAGGAAAACTCCATACTAAAATTTACGACAAAAGAGACTTTTCATTCCCTATTGTTAATTTTCCTTTTTAGACGGCGATGTTCCTTTGGCTCCATCATTCGGTGTTTATATATCCCAACTCGTTCGTTATGCCCGTGTGTGTAGTGATGTTATAGATATTAACGAACGTAATCAATGCATCACTGGTAAATTATTAAGTCAGGGATTTCGTTACCATAAATTACGTAAAACTTTACTAAATTCTTTCATAAATACAAAGATTTGATTAGTATATTTGGCTGTACCTGTAGAAAACTGATTAAAACGGTATTTCACATCCTAAATGTTACGGTAATATTGTACTTAAAGCGCGGAAATCACTATGTGATCCGTGTAAACTCATCGAACCTTTAAACAAACTTATTAGTAAAGGTTATCTTACCAATGTTGTAATTAGATCTTTGAATATAGTTTACATTGGCACTAATATCGATTTTGTCATCAGCAAATTGAAACATAACTAAATTTGTATTCTTTTCAAACGGGATGTATAAAGACACACCCACGTTCATTTTATCTATAAAGAGGTTAACTCCTAACTATCCTACTGCCTGTCGATACATTTATTTTTGGCATTGCACAAGTCATGTCTTCTTTGACTGTCCATGACGTTAAAATACTAAATCCCTGGGATGTGTTTTAGTTGATTTTAGTCTCTGATGCATGATTTTTATTATTAATTGTTTTTGGCTTTTATCTAGCTGTCAGTAATTGCGAGTACTCTCAAATCGTACTTTCTTGTTTATTTGACCTGTTGATACTAATTGTAATGCTTTTTGTTATCTAATGTTTATTTTTCAGGGTTATATCTGATCTATATACCAGCTTTGATAAGTGTTTGGTATAACTATAAATTTTACTTCTTCGTACTATTAACATCAAAATTATTTATTTTTTGGTTTACTTTTATAAATTTTGACTTGGATGGAGAGTTGTCTCATTGCCACTCATACCACATCTTCTTATATCTATATAATATGATTATTTCGTTTTGTAAAGAAAAAGCAAAATTACATATAAAGAATGTTAAACAAAGTAAACGATATTTTGTGAAGCAACGGTTTGAGACAAACTGTTGTTTGTAAATGAGTTATCGATTGGTTAGAAAAGACCTTCGACTATGTAAAATCCCTGTTTGATACCATAATTAATTTACTTTTTGAACATGGATAGTTTTAGATTCGACCCATATAAAAAATGATAGATATGAATATGGTGCTGACCATCAACTTCTGTAAGACAAGTTAAGACATTCTTAATTGCAGAGTTATACGACTTCAACCAGAATTTAACATGAAATATGAATTCCACTTCTATCCAGTCCGTCTTCCGAGCTTGTGATCGTGTTCGTATTGCAATAAAAAACCAAAATAGTAATTGTAATCTTTCGTTGAAAAATAAATCAAAATACACTTATACATGTCATAAGTCTATCAATGGAAAAGTATTAAAATAATAGAAAAGCATTTCCAAATTCGTTTTGGCGTTCCATACTTTAATTAAACAAAAGAGAGGAGTTTGTAAGGTAAATTTGTTCCAAATACAAACAAATAATCTTATATTTTCTCAATCATACATTTCCTATTAAGTAAATAAAACGATACAAAAAATCCGGCAGAGACTAATGTTGGCAAAACGTTACAATAGCAGGTGAGTCATCAATGTAGGCGAATACTTTTAAGAATCAATCACCTGCTACTACAAACCATATTCAGTGTCAATTTTGTTATATAATGAATAGTTTTAATGATTGAGAAAAGTGAGTGCACACTGGATCTGTAGAGAGTGCAAGCATCGTCTGCTATGCAAGCATAAACCGTGCTTATGTATATGTATTCGCAATATTTAGGTGGTTTTATGTTATTAAATTATGGAGGTAAAATATTAGATTGGTAGTATCAACCAGATAATTTGATAAAACATTTTGAGATAAAATTTGAGATTTAATTTCTTCCCGTTTATTAGTGTACGAGGGCACAGCCGATGGTGACCAATATATGTAATGATACATGTATACTCAAAAGGTTGACTGAAAACAATTTTCTGTATCACAATCGATAAAAGCAGTAAAAGGATAAAGAAGATAGGAAGTGTACATTCGAAAATTATGAGTCAAATGAAAACAAAAACAACGGCCACAAAACACTCCACATAAAAATCAAGATCATGCAATACGAAGCATCCCATGAATTATTAATATAATAATTGGTATTTGATATCTTTCTTTTAAATTGATACAATATCATTTACTGTAAAACTACAACGATTTTGATTGGTTGGTTCACCTTACAATTGGAATGGAAATGTGGAATACGACCAATACAAAGATTTATATGTTTTCATTTGGAGAATCGGTTTGCTTAGTCTTATCTTTTATTCTAACCATGATGTGTTCTTTTCGGTTGACGATTTTATTTCCTCCGTTGGTAGCTCTATCTATTTTCCCTATGTCGATAATCTATTGGTTGCGTGACTGTTTTCCCCGAGGGTATACAGGCGGAAACCCAGTTGAAATTAAACAAAAGAAATGGAACTCTGTGTTAGAGAAGGTAAAAGGGCGAAGTTAGTAAATTTGAATTGTTTACATCTGTTTCTATGGGCTTTAAAAGTTTAATGAAAGTGCCCAATTTAAGATTTTATGCATCCTATGTATTTGTTTTAACTTAATTTTAAATTGAGCTTCGAGATATTTGTAAACTTTTAAATTATAGACAAATTTTCACAAAACAGTCAATTGTGGTAGGTGCAATTTCTCGTGGATCTTTTTGTGCATAAGCGTAAATTCCGTCGAAAACTATACCACTAGTAGTGAAACTTTCGCAGATTTACATGTTATATAATGAAAATAGCCATTGATTAATTTTGTACGTCCGAAACACCAGGAAAACCTCAACCCCTACGCCCAAATTCAAACATAGCAAGTCAATAATATTGAGGACCCTAAACACGAAAAAACTATTTGACCTAATGAGACATAAAATAGCTAAATTCGTCAACGGTCAACTTTGCCTGAGCGAGTTCTAATCCAGAGGAATTATGAAATCTTCAAAATTATTTCACATTTACATGCAGATTATGAAAGTGAATATGAGTTAATGATGCTACAAGTTGAGGATAATCGTATTTCATTCGTTTTACCAGAGACTTACATCGGAAAATTCTTTGAATCGTAAGCGATATTGACAGAGATATCGTAAACAACCAGAGACATCTGGTTTTCCTTGATTTCAGGCCACAATGTTGCCAACTGTGCTATCATGCTGTCAGTATTCCATATGTATTGGTTATATGTGAAAAGTGTATCTTTTAGTTGTTACCAAAATTTTTTATATCTGCATAGTTCATTGCTTTCTTCATCGCCACCCCTAATGTCGTGCTGTGTTTACACAAGTCATGTTACATCTAAAGACTGTTTCTCTTGTGATGCATGTCAGTTTTGTATTGTTACTAACCATTTCAATTTAGTTGATCTGTCTTATTTATAATATAATGCATAACTGTGGAATAACTTTATTACTAGATATATCATACAATAAAGTACCTGTACAATGTTTTAATTAATTATAAAAAAACTTGGTCATGGAAGGAGAATAATGACGGAATGATGAAGAATTTGGATGAAGAAACGTTAACATGATCTTGAAGAAATCATTTATCGTACATATTCGTATCCTTTATTAGTTATGTATATATTAATGTCACAAAATTTATTATACAGTTTTATCCTGTTGACACATTATGCAACTTTATACTCATCCTTTCATTGCGTTTTTATCTGAAATATAAAATAATCCTTTTGTTAGAATTTATTCATAAAGATTTAAAATTTCATTTACATCTTTTAAAAATGAAAATGGTCCCAATAATCGACACTGACGTAGTTCCTAGACTTAAATGTTGTATTGTCTATCTTGCTACTTAAATTGAACTAATTCAATATCAGACACATATTTTAGAAGTTGTGCTTAATATGAAATAATAACATAAAATATAGGAAAGGAAGGCGGACCACACCTACAAGCTACAACAGATTTACCTGTAAAGAAATAAACCCACATATAAATAGAAACAACAAATTAAGAAAATTAGAGAGTGACCTTGATCTCAAATCAAAAGGCCCCATTTATCTTACACTTATAGTTTAGGATATAAAATTACAGCTAACTTGTGTCGGAAACATAGAAGGAAATAACTATCAAATTGAGTATTTGGGTCGTTTCAGACACCATTATTCTTGTCCAGTGGATGATTCACGCAATGGTTATGCGATTGCAGTTTCAAAAGTTCATCGACCGTTCGATATCATACACAAATATTTAAGCGACATATTGCTAAACAGCAAACAAGCACAAGACATAAACGATTGAAACAGAGAGATGAATCACAACACAATCAAATGGACATTCGAAAGGAAACATAGAACGACCCAATGAACGACAGTTGGTGCAGAAAGACTCACAAAATGACGGGCTTAAACAGTTTTATGTGATTAAAATCATTCCTTTTACCTAGCGATAACCATGGTCAAAAAGCCTTACAAACAATTTGTACATTCCAACCAAAATCACAATGAACTCTTATACGAACAAAAATAAAAAGAAAGAACATGAATAGGAAAACAAGGTCAAAATGTGCAAGTTAGACCTGTTTGGTGCTTACTACCACAAAACAAAGAAAAAATGGAAAAGAAGAAAATCAAACACACAGGTTCCTTGCAATAAGTGACAATTAAAATTAACAGTATTTGTGATAGGCCAATGATATTATTAAATAACCAGACTCTTGGACGAAAGAAACAGTTTAAACGTACATGCTATGAACTGTTGGATCCGAGTGCCATGTTCAAATATTCTATTTACTATCTTGTTATTGTGTACCTATACTGTTATTTAGAAAATGGACAATGTTTTTTCATGTATTGTATGAACAGAATTGTAATTTAAAGAACACATAATATACCTCAGGTTAGTGTTGTCAGTTTTGAATATGTCATGATTTCATTTTTTTTATAATACAACTCCTTATTATGTTCATTTATACACACATATTATTCCATTACAAAAACTAACAGACATCGTAAAAACTAAAACGCTTTATTCTGCACTTTAATCAGAATTACTTCTAGTTTCATCAGTTAAATTAAGTCACAAATGGAATGTATTTGCCTCAATTTAAAAAAAAATGGCAGCATATAATTAAAAGCAATAAATAAAACATAAAAGTAACATCACGGGAAAAATAAAACAATGAATCAATAATACACAAATCACTACATAAAACTAAATATTGAGTAACATTAATTTAAATTTTGTATAAAACACGCATTAAAGAGAGGCGAAAGATACAAACGGAAATTCAAGAAGTATATAAAATTTAATAGTTTTAAACATTTGAAACAAATTGATACCAGTTTGTATATTCTAAGTCACCTATCGGATAAAAACATTATCTATCCAATAGAGAAACCGAAGTTAAATCGCATAATGATTATTACTTTTCAAGAGATAATAGTGTTTCGCTGGCCTTCATCATGTCCATAGTATCCAAAGAAAACTCATACGTCGAAAACTCATACGAAAAAGTGACAACGCCATAAAAAAAATCATCAATAAGTCCAAGCAAGGCAAAACCCACCAAGAACTGGGGAATATCAGACGTACCGAACTGGTATGCAGATCCTTCTCCACTAGGGAAACCCTAATACTGTTAATTGTTCATGTTTTAGTACACATTAGGTGGTAAGTCTCATTCAGTGTTATCATAATCCAAGATTAAAGGACGAGATTGTTGTAACGAATTTTTATAAAAGCAATTCGTACCTTCTCTCTTTCGACTACGTACACAGCCACATGTTATGATCACTGACAACACAAACACTATACCTATTGCTAGAGCTATAATTCCTGTAAAAATATAAATAAATATTGGACACACAATATTATGATATATCGAAGCACTCGGGAAAGATTAAAACGTTAGCACCAGATGGGATTAATGAGCAGAGGTAGTTGGAATCGTGCAGAGCAAACCACAAAGGCTGGATTTGTTATTAGATTTTGGATATTCAACCACGAATTTCTGAAAATTATAATTTTATGAATTTCACAATTATATTATTCTAAAAATATTACAGGCGATGTTCACTTTGATGAGTATACCTTTGAGATTTCGTAAAAAGCAGGCGTTCTTAATGATAAAGGACGGATATTTGTTATACAAAATGTTAGTTGTATACGATTTGTCAATATTGAAACTTAACTTGAAATTTATTTTTTTTGCTATTTACAGTATCGTTTTTATAACGATCCGATATATTATATATTTTGCAGAGACGTGCAAAAATATTCGGTCACAATGGCGTCGTGTTTACGATCTTACAGTAATTCACGTCACTGATGACTACAGTATTTATCTCTAGCGTGGTGCATCACATGGGCTACTTCAATGTGCCGTTTGTTGTCGTCTACCGATGTAGTATCGTTGGAACAATTAAAATAACAAGTTGGGTAGAAAAGGTCAGGATGACAACGCCCTGTCAATAGTGCATGGTCTACCCAAGAGTTTGTAGGTCGGAAGGAATTAACGATAAGAGCTGGCCTGCACAGTCGCCAGACTTGAATTATTGTTCCAAGAAATAATCCACCGTACATGGGTCAATACTACGCATGTCTATATCAAGTGCATGTACAAATCGATTCCGAAAAGAATAGTAAATGTAATAAAGCTCAAAGGACACCTTACTAAGTATTAAAGGTAACTTTTATATTTGTTGTATTTCATTGGTTGGTTTAATTACAGTACAAGCATGCACTTTGCAACTCTCGTTTTCATTCGTAAACAAACCGCCATTGTGACCGAATACATTTGCTTGTCTCTGTACGTAAAATATGTGAGAAAAAAATCACAAATTAAACATATTTGGTCTGAAATTAAGCCAAACAATGTTAGATCAGCAACTTTGCGATAGCTTATTTAGGTATTCCTCACAGGTATTCGAACCCATGCAATTTGACCTAAATACAGATACTGTGTCCAAGCTTCGCCTACAATCTTTGCTTTGAACTCATACGTCGGTCACATCCTGAGGTCATAGCCAATACTTTCAGGCTAAATTTAAGACGACGAAAAGAGAAAAGAGGCGCAATATGTATGATTAATAGTTTCCCAGTCTATAACAGGTTTAAACATGTAATTTAACATTTGTGTTATTTTTACCCATATGCCTAACCGTTGATTCAAAATACAAAAGTTTAAAATGCTGAATAATATTAAACACAAACATGTTATGTTATAGGTATCTTATGGTCATATCAGAGCTCAACTGTTCCGGTTCTTATACATTCTTGGCTTAAAATATTTGGCTTTTTCAGCGTTCCTGGTGAAAGTAAATCCGGAAAATGCGCTAGGGACGCAAAGTTTGACTTAGATGCATTGACTAATATCTTAGGTCTTGTTTGTCATATAGCTCGTCAACTTTTTCGTTTTATACATCTTTGGCTTTCAAATATTCAGATTTTATCCTGACGACGGTAAACCCAGAAACGCGCTTCGGACACATGAAATTCATGAATGGTTGTTTTTTTTTTTACATAGTTTTCACCCGCAATAGACAGTACTGAGTAATGTTATATTATACATACCAACCGCAACTCCTTCCTTAGATATTTCCTGTGTTAGCATTAATGGCGTTGTAACTGTATTAACAGGGTTGATGACTGATTTCGCTGAGGTAAAATCTATACAATATAAAAGAATAGTATTATACTTGAATGGTGAAATTATTTCAACATGTTAAAGAAGTTTTCATTATTGATTAAACATAACGTTTCGATTATATATTGGTTGTATGTGGATTATATATCTACTATTAACAATCAATGTGTCTTCAATTCTAAGCTCGCGTGTGCCATTTTGGTTCTTGCATTTATAGCAAAGAAACTTCTCCTTTCAAAGCCACTGTTTTACTCTGTTTGAAGTTCTGAATATTTTGTTTCCTATATTTGTCTGTTTTATAACTAGGCTTATGATATATTTTTATTAAGTGTACTACCCTTATATTTGTAAGACACAGCTATGATATTTTTCGTAAATTAATGGAAATCATTCTGATAATTCGATCATGTCATATAATAGTCATGCATGTATAGTCTTTTGGCCTATATGCTGAATTTATATTTAAAAAACATGAATTTAAGTATCCACGAAAATACATTTTCTTCAATCCATTTGAAATGTGTTCCAACTAAAATAAATGAATTCACAGAAATAGTGTTTCACATCAACGGGTAACATAGTTCTCGCCCGAACAAGCTTCAAGCAACACTATGCCATAATGATGATATGCATGTAAGAGAAGTACAAGAACATCAAGTATCAATATAAATAAAATTTGTCCACATTAATTATCAATCACACTACTACCTGTACATAAGGTCTTTGTTAAAATAACCCTCAAAATAGCAGGTCTGCATTGAACGATAACTGGGTTTGGACTCTCTTGTGAATCATATCATATTTAGTTGCCTTTTCAATCTGCATCTTTCTGATATGCTGTGCAACTGTGTAATGGTGCATAACTCATAAAGGTCTTATCATAATCTCTGTTATAGTTCTAGTCAACCGTTAAAATAATTCTAGGCAATCAGGTGGGTGATATAGATTTTGACTATTGTTGCCAATCAATTTTCGAAAAGGACCGTAATGGGAAATAAACCTTGCTTTAGAATACAGAATGAACATCGTGCAGTGTTGCCAGATATATAATCAACATATCTCGGAGTTTAAACATTTGCTTTAGAATGTTCCAGCTTCTTAAATTTGATGGAGTCGGATAGGATCAAACGGGACAAATAAAAGGAAGATCAAGTAGACTTGAAGTAGTTTATGATGTTAGAATGGATCATAGCAGTTTCAGAAGGTTCCTTAGAAAAACGAATTGTACAGATGTTTTTTTTTCACCTGTGATATCCCGAACACTTATTCGTTTAAAACTTAAAAACTTAATTATATAAAAGAAAATATTTTAAGCTTGTAAATACGACACTGATTTTTTTTTTTCGATAAGAGATATGGAGGAGTGGATAGGACAAGAAACAATAGTGCGAGAGTGAGGAAGATGTCAAACTCCCGCAGTTCCAGCTCCGATCCGCATACTACTCTACACTAGTTCCGGAACGGAAACGATCACTGTGAGGAGTTTGGAAAGATGCTTGTAGGACGAAAGTAAATTGAATCCATTTCTACTCTGTAATATCTGATTCCTTGAAAATCTTTGGACAGACTTTGAGAACTCCATGATGCTGTGTTAAGGCAACATTTAAAGAAAACGTTTCTACTTCTGTTTTGAAAATGTTCATGCATCATCATTAATATTAAAAGAAGCATCAGCAGATTTGAATACTAAGCTATAAAGCAAATATTCTATATATTGATAATTCATTTTTCAAAGTAAATAATTTTGAAGAGTGTCACTTATTTCATTGCAATACAGACATACTTTCTCTCTGCGAGTATAATAGGACATGTTCTATTTTAAAGAAACATGAGCAATTAGTACATATAATATTTATCTTCAGATTACCTGTTCCATTGTAAACAACTAACGTATACACTTTAAAGAACGAGTTTGTATTGGAATTTAGAATTCTCATTTTACAACCAAGGCTGTCATCTATTTGAACTGATGATGTGGTAAAGTTCCATTGAAACGATGTGCAGTCTTGAAAACAGGCGCATGTTTCCGTCTTACATCTACCATGCTGGTTAAAGCATCCGCTATCGCTATATCGGATACTTTCTACTGTCGAATTATTATGCAAAACTCCATATTACATTCAAAAGGCATAGTTTCGGTAGAGCAGGATATTGAAAGAGTCACGTGAGTTTGAGAATCAACAATTTTCCATCGAAGATCAGGTTTATTTCTGAAATTATTTAAACACTATAAATACAATCATATAATTATATTACAGTTATACAGAATATCCATCCTACAGTAATATGTGCAAATGATTTTTTAAATTTATTACCATGGATATGTTTCAAATGTAGTATCAGAATCCCATCTTATTAACGCTGACTATGACATCATAGAACTCCAACGGCTTGTAGTTAGGAATTGCTTACCTTTCAGGAGCGCTTAAGTGAATCCCAGTTTTGCTTGAAAGGGTTACCTGACGATTTGCTCCAGTTTTCAGTGCTACATTTTGTGTATTTTTATTTTTCAGTATTTGTTTTGTTTCTACCGGTACCTGGTGATTTATATATTATCCTTAGAGCCGTGTTTTCCTTTTACAGTTTCCTATTTAATAATTAGGTGAATTAATGAACACGTTCATGATGTTACAGTGAGTTCATGATGTTACAGTGAGTTCATGAATTAATAATACGTAAGAATTAGACCTCTGTTTTCTTTCATATCACTGCATATAACCCAACAATAGTTAATCATAGGAATCACACAAATTGATTAAACGAAGAAACAAAACCGAGGTAATCGCAGGATCTTCAGAATAAGCGATAACGGTGTGTCAACCGGGTAAATATCTCCTGTTATGTACGTAGCACCCGTTACGCGAATCTACACTCATTCAAAATGGAACAAGCGGGAATATAACACAATAAAAAATCACTTCTATTCTGGTACATAAAGATCTAAGACTAAAATCATTACGCTATGAGTTGAGACAAATATATATAAATATATATCGAATTGGTAAACCCATTTGTGATGGTAACCGTAAAACCTATGTTATTGTTATTTCGATTTCATTCGTTCTTCCTCATATTGCTGATGACGAATATTTTTTAGGAGCGTACCTCTGCAAATAAACTCCGTAACGTGTGAACACACACAAGCATAAAGTATCAGTTGCGATAGGAAAACGCTATACAAGTGAATAGAGAGTATGTCTTTGCTTAGAAATGGCATACAGACAAAGTTCGATTTAGTCATACATAGATATAAGAAGATGTGGTATGAGTGCCAATGAGACAACTCTCCATCCAAGTCAAAATTTATAAAAGTAAACCATTATAGGTCAAAGTACGGTCTGCAACACGCAGCCTTTGCTCACACCGAACAGCAAGCTATAAAGGGTTCCAAAATTACTAGTGTAAAACCATTCAAACGGGAAAACCAACGGTATAATCTATATAAAAACCAGAAAGAGAAACACTTATGAACCACATCAACAAACGACAACTACTGAACATCAGATTCCTGACTTAGGACAGGTGCGTACAATTGCAATGGGTTTAAACGTTTTAATGGTACCAAACCTTTACCCTTATCTGAAACAATAGTGTAACATCACAACATGAAAGACACACAATAAAATATCAATTGAAATGGCTTAACTCAATCACCAGTGAACATACACTGAACAAATAAATTTGATCTATGATACAATGTAAATAAAAATAAATGAACTAAGGGAAGAATAATTAAAGTAACATGTTATACCCTGTGAAATGTTAAACAATTTAAGAAAACAATATGCTTGAACAAAATATCAGCCATTTGCAATTACTTTAAACACAGGTAAATGAAAATAATTTTGTTGTTAGGTATACGTGTACAGTTCAAATGGAAAAAGGAAATAGTTTTACAAAATAAATAATTTTGATATTTATAGTACGAAGAAGTGAAAATTCATAGTAATACCAAACACTTATCAAAGCTGGTATATAGACCAGATATAACCCTGAAAAAGTAAACATTAAATAACAAAATAACATTACAATTAATATCAACAGGTCAAATAAACAAGAAAGTACGATTTGAGAGTACTCGCAGTTACTGACACTAGTTAAAAGCCAAAAAAAAAAATAATAATAAAAATCATTCATCAGAGACTAAAATCAACTAAAACACATCCCAGGGATTTAGTATTTTAACGTCATGGACAGTCAAAGAAGAAATGACTTGTGCAATGCCAAAATAAATGTATCGACAAGCAATAGGATAGTTAGGAGTTAACCTCTTTATACTAGTAAATCAAAATGAACGTGGGTGTGTCTTTATACATCCCGTTTGAAAACAATACAAATTTAGTTATGTTTTAGTTTGCTGATGACAAAATTACAACATTGGTAAGATAACCTTTACTAATAAGTTTGTTTAAAGGTTCGATGAGTTTACACGGATCACATAGTGATTTTCGCGCTTTAAGTACAATATTACCGTAAAATTTAGGATGTGAAATACCGTTTTAATCAGTTTTCTACAGGTACAGCCAAATTTACTAATCAAATCTTTGTATCTATGAAAGAATTTAATAAAAGTTTTACGTAATTTATGGTAACGAAATCCCTGACTTAACAATTTACCAGTGATGCATTGATTACGTTCGTTAAAATCTATGACATCACTACACAAACGGCATAACGAACGAGTTGGGATATATAAACACCGTATGATGGAGCCAAAGGAACATCGCCGTTTAAAAAGGAAAATTAAAAATAGGGAATGAAAAGTCGTCTCAATCTAGTTAGAGGTTTTCCATCTGATTCGAAATCACTGGTATATGTCATACGCCAGCATTGAAATATTAGTTATCGAATGACAAAACATTTTCAATTTATGTGAAATCAAATTGAAAGAACATTGCAGGATGTTTATTTTTTTTTTTTTTCCTTTTATCCTTTTTATCTTTAAAACGTTTGTATTAATCCCACTTCAGATAACCTCAATTATTATTATAATAGTCTTTGGTTTCCAAATTTGAGAATTAAAAGGGTTAACACTAAAACTTAATTGACAATAATTAGAACAAAAAGTCCACAGTGTGCATTTTATGATACCAATACACGTTGAATTCAAACATCCATATAAATTTATCAATGTAATAATAATGCGGTATGCCCTGTTTTTCCTTTTACATGTTTAACCATTTTGTGTTTTATTTGTAACTTGCAACTTTTTATTCATGTATAAATTACTTTTGTGTATCTTTTACATCAGTGAGTTTTAAATCATTAGACGTATGAATTGTTGCTTAGTCTTTAGTTTTCTATATTGTTGTTTTTGTGTACTGTTGTTTGTCTGTTTGTCTGTTTGTCTGTCTGTCTTTTTCTATTTTAGCCATGGCGTTGTCAGATTATTTTCGACTTATGAGTTTGGATGTCCCTCTTGTATCTTTCGCCTCTCTTCTAATTGATTAAATACAGTGTGAAGCATTAAGAAAGTGCGGCTGTATTCTGATATGGATATTGTCATGTGGTCTCTTGTGAAGAGTTGTCTCAGTGGCAATCATACCACATTTTCATAATATACTTTTCATATAAACAAGTATTTGATTATATTGAGCCAATAGTGATCGATGTTCATTTTGATTAGGGTCTTGAACATAAATACATTATCTTCGACTAATAAATTTTTATTGTTCTTTTGGTATTTTCCGTCCTGTTATTCTTCCGATGGGGCATTTCAAACGCCAACCCATTTTATATGTGCCTTTCCCAAGTCAGGAGCCTGTAATTGACTGGTTGTTATTTGTTGATGAATATCATATTTGTTTTTGTTTATATTGCAAAATAAATCAGGTCGTTAGTTTAAAATTTGTGGCTCGCTTTGCGGGTTGGATTTGCCATTAAGGATTGTAGGTAATTCGGTACTTTCTATATAATCTACGTCATAAAGTTTCTTGTAGAGGCTTGTCTAATTCGCAATAATAGCAGGTCTCAATTTTATATTCAAGAGAAAACTTTGAAAATCAAAAGCAGATAATAATATTGAATTTGATAGGCCATTTTTTTTTTTTTTTTTTTTAATTTTCATGAAAATAAGGCCGTGACTCCTATTTGTTTTTGAAATTTCGGAAGTATTAACGAAAACAATTTTCTTTTGGAATTTTAACCAATCTATCGTTAAATGTAACCTCAATACGGAAAAACTAAGTTTCCTCCATATAACCAATATAAGATAACTGGGTTTTTTCATGAATTTCGATTTATTTAAAAATAGGATGCGTGACCCTTAGCTTTTTATACAGTTTAAGAAAAATCTATCGTCGAACATTTAGAAACCCTAGTCACCAAAGTTAACAC